>OY776114.1:75850692-77050692 GCA_963675035.1 Allygus modestus | reverse complement strand
GTTTTACGAACCGAAGTACAATAATTACCTGACCAAGGTCCCCTTAAATTTAACCAAAAATAAGCAAACTGACTGAATCTGTTTCTCGTGAGTAAGGGTTAAGATAGGTAAAGTCATCCGGTTTGCGCGCCGTAATGACTTAAGGTCGGTTTTCGTGCCATACCTTTTTGTAAGGGGTTAGGAAAGGTGTTTATTTGAGAAACATAATCCCCCCTGAGATATTTAAAGACATAAGGTCGGTTTTCGTGCCATACCTTTTTGAATGGGAGCGTGAAAGAAAAGTACATATTTCATTAGTAAATAAAAAACACTTCAAAAACACTTTAAAACCAACACCAAACTAACTACAGTTAAACTAACTACATTTACTAGCAGCAAACTACAAGCGTTATTCTAACATGCTTAATAATACACAGACATGCCTTAAGCTAAGGTAGCATCTCTAATATATAGTGGTACCAACTCTATACTAGAGATACTATTGCGGACAGCGCGGGCAAACAGCTAGCTAGGCTGTCGGCCTGCAACTGCGAACCCTCTGCGGGCTGCTCCCGCTTTTATAGGAATATATCGGGGGGGGGGGCTTCGACAGTAGTTTGTTCTAACGCTGTATAGCACACTTTGAATTGCTCCAAGTCCGGTAACTGGGTCAAGGACACGTTAAAATATTTTGTAAAATAGCAAAGGTGTTACCTTTGCTATTTTACTTTGGAAGAAATCTGTACTACGTTTAAACAAGGGAGACTGTTATCCGTTTTACGCAAAACTCCTTGCACGATCTTTTGATAAAATGGAAAAGATTAATGCTGGAGGGCGATTCCCATTCCACCAAAATACAATGCATATCATTTCTATGCAACGGTCTCAGCTCTATTTTTACTTTTAATTTAATGCCTCGAAACTCATAAGTAAGGATGGACAGAAAGGCTTCTGAAATAGCAAGCTCGGAAGGAACAAGCCAAGTGTTTACACCTACAGCTTCCATAGCGATATGATGATTTTTACCACGCTGTTGCAGTATATATTAAATTTCCCCTTCCATAAATTTTGTGCTAAAACGTGGTTGTGTACATTGAATGTTTCTTGAATATTTTCTAAGTCCTAATCTAGGTCAAGGACACGTTGAAGATAAAAGCATTAAGTGTTAAGCAAACTACAAAACATTCCATCTACAATGTTATTATAAAGCATCAAAATATGGTCAGTTTACAACAGTCGTGCTCTCTGAAACCGCAAGGACGTTCATCACTGTGTAGGCTTCAGAATACTACGAACCGAAGTACAATAATCCCCTGACCAAGATCCCCTTAAATATATTTAACTACACATGCAAATGCGCATGGTCTCTCAATTGCGCGTTGGGCCCACACACACTCAAGAGACCTACGCTGCAGCAGGCACTGCAACCCAGTGGGACGTTCATCCTAAAGGGCGGCAGGCTACTGCGCGGAGACGCTTGAAATCTCGGCTTATATAGACGAAAAATGGGAAATAGGGATATTTAGGGGAAAACGGGATAAGGGATAACCCTACTTCGTTGCGGGATTTTGTCGGGAATTTGTCCCTTTCTGCTAAAAAGTTTATCCCTCGACCTTGACCTTAAACTTGACCCAAAGGGGGGGGGGTTCCGTCAGGGGGGGGGGTTCCGTCAGGGGGGGGGTTCCGTCAGGGGGGGGGGTTCCGTCGGGGGGGGGGGTTCCGTCGGGGGGGGGGGGCTTGAACTTGGCCGGGGGGGGGCCGGATGTAAACCGGTTCTAATTAGTACCCAGCTTTCTATCTATATATTGATAGGGCAAGGTTATCCTTTGCGACCTGCTTTACTTTGTCTGGCACCTCATTCCAGCTTTGGTTCTCAGCCAGTATACACGTGCTCTATTCATTTTCCCTTCCATCCAACAACACCATGTCTTCTCCTCTGACTCCCGAAAAACTTCAACGTTTGAAGGAGTCCTTGAAGAAGTCGACGGAAAGAAGAAGCGGATTTAAGAAACCTTCAGCTTTTAAGTCTGCTCTTAGACGTGATTTTCGGTGTCACCCATTATATTTTCACCAGCGACCCTCAACTCAGCCTCAGCCTTCTACGTCCACAGCTCGACCTTCAACTCCACCACTAACTGTAGATGAGGTGATGGAGCGGACAAGAGTGATGGGGATCAATGATTTGGTGACGCCGATCGACACCTCCAAGGCCGAGTTCCGGAATCTGAAGCGGATGACGGAGTACAAGTTTGTGGCTAGGAACGGGGACCACGTGTTCCTCTTCCAACACACCGACCACTACGTCGAGGTGCGTCTGCCGCAGACTTGTCCACCACCACCCCCTCTGATAAACAACACCCAGGAGTTGTACTTCATGAGACAAGATGGGAGGGTAAAGTGGGTTTTAAAAAATAAAGTTTAAATTAAGCAGCGATCCCTAGACCAACCATTCCTAACCAAACCATCCCTCAGCACGCAAACGGTCCTTTTCAGGACCACCCTAAGCATTTCAAGTTAGGGACTTGGCCTGTACATAGGCAGGAGACTGTTAGTCTTATGTTTGTGTGCAGCCCACTTTGTGAAAATTTCTAAGTCCCAAGGTCCTTGAACATGACCCAAAAAAAGGGGGGGGGTACAAAGTTTGTGCAAAGTATGTCATGTGGGTACTCAAATTAAACGGATTGATCAGACGAACAAGTTGGTGCAAACAGAATTCAGATCCGACCAAGGGTATAGCAGCAACAGCGAAAAAACAACTATTTTCAAGGACAAACCTAAATAACTTCTTTATTTACGGTTTAAAGTATATTAAGTGGGTACTCAAATTACGCGGATTGATCAGACGAACAAGTTAGTGCAAACAGAATTCAGATCTGACAACGGGTATAGCAGCAACAGCGAAAAAACACCTATTTTCAAGGACAAACCTAAATAACTTCTTTGTTTTTAGTTCAAAGTATAACATGTGGGTACTTCAATTACGCGGCTTGCCAAGACAAACAAGAAGGTGCAATCTAAATTTAAATCTAACCAACAGTATAGCATCTGTAGCGTAAAACGATGGTTTGAAGGACAAGGTAACGTTGTGGTGAGGGTTAGGTGCCTATCATACACGATAACGCTCCATCATTATTCTTCCAGCTCTTGACGGATGAACATCTACCTAGAGGATCTGAAAAATGTCGCAGTTTTACAGGAACATGAGGAAGGTGACCTTCAGTAGTCCCCTTGACACTACTTTCTACTTCCCTGACAATGAAGACAGAAGGTCTACACTTTTAGTGGACAATGAGCGGTTTCGTCGAAGAATAATCGAGGTTGAAACACTTTTAGCTAGTTGTTTGCTTCGCAAAAAGAACCATATGAATACATGCACCGGTTTAGATCATAGTAGCTGTTATACTTATACAGCGTTGAAGCGCAAACATTATTGAAGTTTTTAGTTACGGAGCTAAGGTCTTGACAGTCTAAGAGCTAAACCCTAACTAACACATGTAAACTAGTTATTGTGCGATGTAAAACTTGGTGGGGAGACTGGTGTAGTGGGGGGACTGGTGTAGTGGGGGGACTACCATATGCCGCACACTTGCCACCTGCCGCCTGCCACCTCCCACCAACCATCTGCTTCGTTCTACTACACTTTTACCCCCACCATTTTGTTTGATACCAGAACGCTAGCTAGCGAATAGTCAGTACACCTCCGGCTCTCGACCGGTGAACATCGAGCTCTCCGAGACGCTCTTCACAAAATAACAATATCATTTCACTCAAGGTCTGATAGATGTTTCTATTTCATTGCCGTCACGTATTATTTCCTCCTGACAGCAATGAAATGCAAACACCTAACAGAACAGATAGGTGTCAAAAACACAACATGGACTCTGCGCAGGGATCGAAGTATCTACCGTCTTTCTTCAGAAAGCAAAGTGATGGCCGCAACTCGTCCGGATCAACAACATCGATGACAACCAACAACGGGGAACTATTGTAAACATGAATTATTGTAAATAAAGTAATATTTGTAATATGAATTATTGTAAATAAAATAAAGTAATATTTGTATTAGTACTACCTCGCACTCGTATCATTCGATTGCTTCATTCGATAATTTTCATTCGATATTTTATCGAATTAAAACTATCGAATCACAATCGGATTTTACGCGTGCGAGGTAGTACTTTTTTAAAATTACCTCCCCGTGACCTTGAACTTTGAACTTTAACTCATTTCGTCACAAAACCGCCTACGTCACTGGCTCAGCCCCAGATGACGTCTTTCATGACTCAGCGCATCCGGTCACGTGACCGGATGACGTCACTTCCGGCGCAAAACCCGCAAACCCACACTACTATTATAACATAACACATTAAGCCACTTAACAAGATTCATAAGAAATATATTAAAAAACAAGTGATATTTAAAATATTAATTATTCTCCATAAGAATAACATTGGGGATGAGTACGCAGGTTTGCTGCAACAAGGAACACAAAATAATGGGTTTTTATGCAAATATCATTAGAACTCATCTAACTAAAGTAACATACCAAATTTCATCCATATACATTCATAAATAACTGATATATAACATTTTAAGTATTTTCCATAAGAATAACATGGGGACCAAGTACCTAGGTTTGCTGCTACAGGAACCATAGGCGAAAAATTGATTTTTTGTGCAAACAACAACAAACCTCAACCAAATAAAGCCATATACCAAATTTTGCCAGTTTACGTTCATAAATAAGCGAGATATACAATTTTCCTTTTTCTCCATAAGAATAACATTAGACAACGTACTGTGTTTAGCACTTTCAATATCTCGGTAACGAATTGACGTAGAGCAATGATCAAAATACCAAATTGTTTGTTTTTAAGCTGAATTTAATGGTATAGATTAAAATTTGATTTAAATTAAAATTACATGTGAAAACCCCAAAAAACAGATTTTTCCCCAAAAACCCCCCTTCGGATGGTGCGATTCATCTGGTTTTCGAAATCGTTCAAATAAATGGTACTTTACACATTTGTACCAAATTTCATTAAGATCGGACCTTTTTTACAAGAGTTATCGTGCTTACGGACACATATATATATATATATATATATATATATATATATATATATATATATATATATATATATATATATGTATATATATAAATATATATATATATACATATATAAAAATTTGAACGAATGGTGTTTTTGGCATCTGGGGACCTCAAAATGAAAATTTATCATGGTCTCGGGCTTAAGTCTTACCATGAGACCTACGGTAATAGCTTCTTCCCTATAGGGGAAATTCGCTAAAAGGAGGATGAGTAATAATAACTAAAGTGAACATAAAACCAATAAGGCAAGATCTGATAGTGAAAATGTTGCTTAATCTTTCAATTTTGAATGTTGTGCAGTTTATATTGAGAAGATGTATATGAAATATATAGAGTACATTGATAGTGAGCTTTGATAGTGTCTATAGAATTCCTGACGGATGAAAACAAATTCTAGAGATCTTTTTTTATAATTCTTTTCAACGCCAACAGCATGTTTGTTAATAGAGTACACAAACGCTTTTAGGGAAAGCGGTCCAAACCCCTAAAATTGTTGTGGACACCAGGGGTTTGAACCTGTGACCCCTTGAACCGAAGTCCAAGACGCTAACCGTTGGGCTAGCGAGATGCCCAGATACATTAAATTCTTTGATACATTAAATAATTGTATAGTAAATACTAGCTGTTATTAGCCCGTCAAAAATAACGGGCTTAAAACACAAATCAAATAGTTTTCATTAGCAATCAAATAAATTTAGTGGCTTCAAAATTGTTCTTTACAAATCTATAACCTGTTAGTTATTTAAAACGCTAATTTTGAAATGCATGTAATCAAATGGGAAATTACCGTGGGAAATTGTAAGTCGATATTGTAACAAAGCATATTGCATATTAAAATATTCATTAGAATGGGTCAAAGTTCTTTTTCCGAAAGACTTTTTACGCCTGCACAAAAAATATCCCAAAAGGAGAATTTGATGGTTTCGTTAAACTTTGTTGTTAGTTTAGTTTTGGGTATTGATTCAGATGCAGATTTATGTAACTTCAAGCTAAATTCTGTTTCTTAAAAACTGGAGTAAAATTTTATTAAGTGTTTTTTCTTTGGGCTCAAATACACAATACAAATTAACCTAACTGCTTTCCTTGTTTTATAACCAAAATGTAAACACAGTCTACATATTTACCAACACTTATTTCGTCTGCTGACATACAAACTATCTAAAGACAGACCAACAAAAAACACATAATTAGCTAAACTTAATAAATATGTATGTATTCAATGCTAATAGTGGTATAGGTCCATAGTCCTTAGTTAGTCCCTTTTATCACAATTTCTTACCAGAGTTTCATCTATGTCCAGCCAATTTCATCCAATATAGCAAAGAAGGTATATTATATAGCAGAGAACAGCTTGGAACTGAATTTTGGACTTAAAAATAGTTTTTGAACTATACAAATTGCCTTAATTTTTACCTTCACATTTTATCATCAGCATAACAAATAACCCCTCATATTTTCATTTTGTTGAATCATGTATTTGTGTTTTTAATCATGGTTTTGTTATACTTATGTTCAAATCACACTTTAAAAAGAATAATGGCTATCATCATCGTAGTTTTCAAAAAGCTTTTGATTGCTCATATTTACACAAAACTATAAAAACTGCTTAAACTGCAACAACAACAGACAAAAATTCCAGATGTGAACTGCTATAATGCTGCTTTGTCGTACAGTAATAATTTCCGTGACCCAGGATTAAACAAAGGAAAATCTATCTTTAGTTATATTATCAGTAATAAATCACAATTATTACTGCAACATTAAAGGAAACAAATTGGAAATTTAAATAGAGAATATAAAATACTTAAATCTTAATTTTAATTACAATTAATTTTTTTGCAACTTTTATACAGTATTATAAATTCTATTTCCACCCAGCATATAATTTGTGTTGCTTAATGCCTGCCAATTTCAATTACAAAACCTAATTTTAATTGAGATTGTCTGCTTTGTTTACAAACACAACTTGTTCAACATGCTAACTTTACTCAGCTATCGTATTGAATTTGGATGCAAAGAAGGGAAAGTGAACACATGGCACGGTAAACAGAATGATTGATGAAAAATTACCAAAATAAAAACTGCGTTTTTTACCAATTGCAAACATATAACTAAGTAAATTTAGGATATCAAATTTGTCATCATTCTTGGCCTAAGGGAAATCTATTGACACCAACCTGGCCTCTCTACGTTCAGTAGTTTACTCGGAATAGGTGTTTATACGTTTCTTATACATGAGGATGGCGAAAAAAGGCAAAAAAAACAGTGTTTTTAGCCGATTGCAAACGTATAACTAAGTGAATTTAGAATATCATATTTTTTTATCATCTTTGGTCTAAGGGAAATCTATTGACACCAACCTGGCCTGGCCTCTCTACGTTTAGTAGTTTACTCGGAGTAGGTGGTTACACGTCGCCACTACATGCTATTATTATATAGGATATTCAGAAAAATTACAAAGCAAAATTAATATTGATGGGAGAGTTCAATGTATATTAGATGTGTTCTACTAGATCACAGTTAAATTACTAGAAGGTTTTTAGGTTTGCTCCAATCATTTTAATACCAAAACCTATTTTCAATCCCCTATAAGCGTATGTAAAGACAGCAAATCATGCGTAGATAATATTGACATAAATTTTAGTGTTAAACTGTTTAAATTAGATATTAGATATTAGACCGCACCGCTCGCATGATTAACATAAAAATCACAGTTGTAAAATTAATAATAATTTAATAACCAAATCGATTTTATACTAAATTAAAAATATTTTTATTAAAAAGCTTATTAATTTACATTGGGTGCCAATTTGTAATAATACTTCTTTATTTGTTAATGTAAATATGAATATTTTTCAAATATGTTTAAAAATGGTAAAAACATTCCCTTTAAAGAAAATGTAGTTTCAATTCTAAAATATATTAAAAATTGGATGACAAATAATTTTAAAATTGCACCTATCATCATAAAATAAACTTATACAAACTAGAACAAATTTCAAATGACACAACGTTTAAAGAATATAAAACAAACAAATAAACATCTTTAAGAGATGTATAAAACTGGCAAAACAAATTTATAACAATTATAAAATGCACAAGTGGAACCAAAGAAATGTAAAGGTCTTTTTGCTCGGAGCGGCTGTTGCGACAATCGCTCAGCCATCGACACTGACCATCAAATGCTGAGAGACAGACGCCAGCGCCGGGCGGTGATCGTTGTGTTGTTTTCCTCCACTCCAATCGCTAGCGTCCGCGTCGGCAGTTGTGCCCATCACTGCTCGTGCGGTCTTGTGTGAGATTAACGCCATATGCGCTAGATATTACGTACAGTGATGCATTTTTCGGCATCTCAAGCCCCCTCCCTCCCCCACATAACACACCGTAATACCGAAGCTTACCCCCCCCACACTCAGTCATGTTACAAAACATAATCATAGTAAATGATAAAACGCTGCAATCGTTTAAACATAACAATTTTGCAAAAATGTCAATGAGGTATTGTTTATAATTTCTAAAACAAATCTATTATATCATTCACAACAAATTACTACAAAAATAAAAACCTATTCTTTAAACTAACATAAAATATTATGCTATGAAAATCTGCTCATCAGTAGAGGGACGTGGTCAAATAACTCCAAGTCATCTAAACAAACTGACTGGCCTTCCCCGAGCAACTTACATTCGGCGTTTTACGTTATATTCGCCCCCCCCCCCCGTTACTTATGTTTAATATGTGTGAGTTACGTAACACTGAGCCTAACCCACACAAATAACGCAGAGTACGCTCAAGTTTATTCTCATCAAAAAATTAACTTATTAAAACGATTTTCGAATTCTGTTTATCACTCGAACTATCGATTTAATCGTTTTAGTAGATACATAGATGAAATCGTCATTTATCAATCCCAAAGGAGTTTTTCGGGAGAATGGGACATACCACAAAAACGGATCATTCCGTTTCTATTAGACTCTGGTACCCAAATAATATCCTTGTGTCGCTAATATTTATACAGGAAATTAAAAAAATACAAACTGCAGGGTGAGGTACAAAAGCCTCAGGAAATTTCTCATTTGATTGATAACAAAAAGTCAACACTTTGGGAGCACTTATTTTGCGCTGAACACACGTTCAACAGCACAACAGACGCGCGGCTGCAGCGTCTCCAACTGGTCCAAGAGCAGTCAGGCATGTGTCAAAACGCTAGAGCCGCTAGCGTCAGCTGCTTCGAGGAATACAGAACAATGGAACTCAGGTAAGAGCAGTAGCGCGCGATGATCGCAGAGCGTCGATCGCTGAACGATGGTCGCAACAGCCGCTCCGAGCAAAACAAACCTTAATACTGTATGGTTAATTATATACCATACATATATATGGTTAATTGTATGGTTAAGGAAAGCAATTCAATCATCTAGAAAAAAAATAAAGTAGACTACATAATTTATTATTCAGATCATCTGCATTATCTCGTAAATAAACGTATTTTGTTTAAGTATTAACATTATTAGTTTTAGATTGAAAATTGTATACATTTATACTTTATTGGTTAATTTGTATTGTAAATTCTACATTATTGTGACTTAAATTGTATAATGATAAACAAAATTATTGAACTGAGAACATTGTTCTGTAACCAGATGTTGAGTAAATAAATAATTTGTATATTTTATACTTGAATAGGTTACATCAAGCTTATTTAGTATTATTTTTATATATTAGGCCTATTTAGTTAACTGTAAATAAATGTTTGTTATGATATGGAAGTAAAAAGCATAAGACAAGGAAGTAATTGAATCAATATAATTCAGGATTCAGGTTTGGGTCTGTGAATTTTCGTCACAATTGATCAAAAAATCCTGCACTGACTGATTTCAAATTTTATACAAAATATGTTATTATAAAATCATAAATTTGTATAGGTGTGTTTGTGAGCTCATATTCTCACATGATAAAAGATCGTACTCTTTATAATGCATGTAATTCAAATATGGATCACAATTTATTATTGACAGGATAAGAAATATTTAACTAAAAGGGGTGTGGTGCCAGTAAAGCAAGGTCACATCATTAAACTACACTGATCTCCTCGTTTTACTAAATGCTTTTCATTTACGTTTACGAAGCACGTTTGTGCTGTCATCGGCACTGTGTCAATGTCTGTGTTGTATTGTTAAAACACTTAATATACAAATGTGAATTTTTAAAATGTACTTATCTTTGATATTACAGGTTGAAATTAAGTCGTACAGAACACATTATTTAATAGCCAACACATATACGATCCTGAAGAAAAACTGGAAACTGGAAGAATCATTTCCATTAGATTTATCTAATGATTTAATTGATTCTGATCTTTAGATCATGATAATTTAATAAATACTGTAAATGAAAAGGTTAGTTCAGGTGGACCAGGGGGACTAAAATATGATATTGCATAATTCATTAAGTGTTTTGTTGATATACTGGCTGTTATTAGCCCGTCAAAAATGACAGTCTTAAATCGCGGATCAAATAGTTGTATTAGTAATCAAATAAATGTAGTGGCTTCAAAATTTGTCTTTACAAATCTATAACTAAATATCTGTTAGTTATTTAAAACGCTAATTTTGAAATGCATATAATCAAATGGGAAATCACCGTGCGAAATAGTAAGATGCTATTGTAACAAAGCATATTGCATATTAAAATATTTATTAGAATGTGTCAAGATTCTTTTTAAGAAAGACTTATTACGCCTGCACAAAAAATAGCCCAAAAGAAGAATTTGATGGTTTAGTTTAAAATTTGTTATTAGTTTAGTTTTGGATATTGAATCATATGCAGATTTATGTACAATAACTTCAAACCAAATTCTGTTCCTTAAAAACTGGAGTAAAATTGTATCTACATATTTTTTAAATCCTGCTTTTTGTTCACTCACTTTCTGAAGTTAATACTTAACCGATGTTGATGATTTTTTTTATTTAAAAGATTATTTCAAGTTCTAAGTCGCTGTCGAGCCAGAATTTCGATTTAGGCCCCAGGGTTCTGCCCCACGGGGCTTTCAAGTTCCCATGTTATTCATATGGAGGAGTTTTATTTGGTTTATGTCACATCTGTTTTTACTTAATTCAATAAACAGCTGTTATAAGGATTATATCCG
The DNA here is from genome assembly GCA_963675035.1 of Allygus modestus. Classification (NCBI taxonomy): domain Eukaryota; kingdom Metazoa; phylum Arthropoda; class Insecta; order Hemiptera; family Cicadellidae; genus Allygus; species Allygus modestus. The sequence goes on along the minus strand of OY776114.1, from coordinate 77,039,454 downwards.
CAAGTTTTTGTGGAGGAGCAGCTCGTTATATGTTTAAATGTTTTTTTTTTGGGCTCAAATATGCAATACAGCATTCCTTGTTTTTATAACCAAAAGATAAACACAGTCTACATATATACCAACACTTAATTGTATTTCATCTACTGACATACAAACTATTAAAAGACAGACCACCAAAAAACACATAATTAGCTAAACTGAATAAAAATGTATGTATTCAATGCTAATAGTGGTATAGGTCCATAGTCCTTAGTTTTCTTATCCCTTTTATCACAATTTTTTACCATAGTTTCATCTACCTTCACCCAATTTCATCCAATACAGCAAAGAAGCTATATTTAGCAGAGAACGACTCGGTTAAATCAAACTGAATTTGGGACTTGAAAATAATTTATTGAACTATACAAATTTCCTTAACTTTTATCTTCGCATTTTATCATCAGCATAACAAATAACCCCCCCCCATTTACGTTTCATATTGAATCGTGTATTTGTGTCTTTAATCATGGTTTTTTTATACTCATACTCAAATCGTACTTTAGAAAGAATAATGGCTATCATCATCGTAGTTTACAAAAAGCTTTTGATTGTTCATATTTACACACAGCAATAGAAACTGCCTAAACTGCAACAACAACAAAGACCAGAAAACAACAACAAATTCCAAATGTGAACTGCTATAATGCCGCTTTGTCGTAATGCTTTCTATTACCAATGACTAAACAAAGGAAAAATCTATCTTTAGTTATATTATCAGTAATAAAACACAATTATTGCTGCAACATTAAAAGAAACAAATTAGAAGTTTAAATAGAGGATATAGAATTCTTATATCTGAATTTTAATTACAATTAATTTGTTGCCACTTTTATACAGCATTATAAACTCTATTTCCACTCAGCATATAATTTGTGTTGCTTATTGCCTGCCAATTTCAATTAAAAAACCTAATTTTAATTAAGATTGTCTGCTTTGTTTACAAACACAACTTGTTCAACTTGCTAACTTTACTCAGCTGTCGTATTGAATTTGGATGCAAAGAAGGGAAAGTGAACACATGGCATGGTAATAATTGATGAAAAATTGCCAAAATAAAAACTGTGTTTTTTACCATTTACAAACTTATAACTAAATAAATGTAGGATATCGTATTTTTTCATCATCCTAGGCCTAAGGGAAATCTTTTGACACCAACCTGGTCTCTCTACGTTCAGTAGTTTACTCGGAATAGGTGGTTACACGTTTCTTATACATGGGGATGACGAAAAAAGGCAAAAAAACAGTGTTTTTTGCCGATTGAAAACGTATAACTGAGTCAATTTCGGTTATATCGTATTTTTTCATCATCCTTGGCCTAAGGGAAATCTCTTGACACCAACCTGGCCTCTCTACGTTTAGTAGTTTACTTGGAATAGGTGGTTCCACGTTGCCTTGTACACGCTTCTTCTTCTACTTATATACAGCTAGACGGGTTCACTCATTCACTGACATAAACTATGAGGCACTTCCCGTAAACTAACCCCAAACATCAACATCATACTTAAATTAAAGCTCTTGACGAGAAACTGCCAGAAAAATTGCCAAAGGTTAACATGTTTGAGTGTTTGAGTCATTTTTGGGGCGGGAAATATTCCACTTTTTCAATTCTTCCACTTTGAGCGCGTTTTGTACGGAAACGGTTAGAGATGGCAACAAATGTTAAATAAAAAAGTTGTATAGACAATTTAATTTTCAACTAGTGAATTTCGTCAGATTTAAGATCCGATCATCCGTTTAGCCGCTATTCATCGGAAAAGGAGTAATTTTGAGTATTTTGGCCCAGTTAAATGTGTACAGTTTTGGAAAGCCGTTTAAATGAAAGCACACTATCTTTGGCTAATACCACATATGTTTGTTTCAGTTGATTTAAATAAACAATAGCTGATTTATTTGGTAGTGTAGGCGATACTAATTTGCTCACATGAGGTGTATATGAATCAGCTGTTACAAAAAAAGGTGAGCACATTATCGCCTACACGGGAGGTTCAGTATCGCGAATATCATTTGTTACAAGATTGGAAAATGTAATCAAACCTGATTGGGGAAAATCAGCTGCTCGCCGTCTAACAAACCACCATCTGTCATTTTCATGTTGTCGGCGTGTTTTTTTTTTTTTTACTTATAGCGAATTTTCTCTATAGGGAAGAAGCTATTACCATAGGTCTCATGATAAGACTTAAGCCCGAGACCATGATAACTTTTTGTTTTGAGGTCCCCAGATACCAAAAAGACCATAATTCAAATTTATATATATGTGTGTGTGTGTGTGTGTGTGTGTGTCCGTGGGCACGACCACTCTTGTAAAAAATATCCGATCTCAATGAAATTTAGTTCCCATTTATCTGAACAAGTTCGAAAACCAGACGAATCGCACCATACAAAGGGGGGTTTTGGGGGGTTTTGTACCCCAAAGTTTGTTTTTAAGTTGATATGACACCACTTCAACATGAGGCCAAACAGCGACCTGGGGGCGAAGCCACCCAGCCAGCGAAGCGAGTTAATATTTTATACATCATTTATTTGTGAATATATTTCTTAAGAATCCTGGTCAGTGGCTTAATGTGTTATCTTAATATATAAATTAATTTGGAAATTCGCTGAGTCCGCAGGTTTGCTGTGACAGAGGTATTTAATGTTTACATCAGAACGGAAAGCTTATGATCAAAATAAAACACATGTTCAAAATCAAAACAAATGACGTCAACTTCAGGGGATGTGCAGAACGTTACCGAATTTGGTCAGCGTTGGAGCACACCTATGTAAGGTATTTACATCATGTTATGAATAGTTATTGGAATAAAAAAAAACATATTTTTACTTATACTCTTTTACTGGATTATAAATAATACAGTATGAATAAACAATCATACATATATACACATTTATACATAAACAAAAACATGAATATAAGTTTTATTTATAACTAGCTGTGTATCCGTCCTTCGTACGGGTTGTATATAAATGGTCGATTAACTTAAGCAAATACCAATCCACATGGTTTTACAATATTAAAATTACATTTTACTCGTTTAATGTACAATTAAATCAAAGTTAACGAAATATACTGGCAGATAGTTCGGGTACTGTTGCTAAGTAAAGGAACTCTGTCGGGTAGTAAACGGTGTGTGGTTTGCGACTCCAAATCGGTACACGTAACACTTTGGATTCGCTTTTAGAAATAAAAGGACTCAAGTACAAAAACAAAATAAAAAAATATCAGGGAGGGGTTGGGGGGTATAATAAAAAATCGGGGGGGGGGCAAAAATAAAAATCGGGGGGGCAAAAATATAAAATCGGGGGGGCAAAAAATATAAAATCGGGGGGGCAAAAATATAAAATGTGGGGCATAAAAAATATAAAATTGAAGAGGGGGGAGAAAAATATAAAATCGGGGGTGAGGCAAAATATAAATCAGGGAGGGGAGCCAAAATATAAAATCGAGGGGGGTCATTATGATCGGGGGGGGAAGCGCGCAGAGTTCCCCAATAGCATACTTGGTTGGCAGAGTTGCCAATCAAGTAGTTTTATATTTCCATAATGATAAATAGCTGTTTACAATATCTTAAGTTATAGATATAACTATTAAGTCATCAACTGGTTCAATTTAAATTAATACTTTGTCCATAAGAATACCATGGAATCTTTAAAATCCCGTAGGGCAGAGTCCTAAAGTGATTTCCAAAAATCCAATTAACCTAAAACCTTCTAACACACATATAGAACATAGAAAAAAGTTTCATCGAAATCACTGCACCCGTTTCCCTGTGAAAAGCGAAAAAAACGTGTCCAAAATCGCACGAAATCATGTTTTTGACCGGCCGCCATTATTTTTCCAAAAGGTGTGTGCCAGTTTCAAGTAGAGTACTTGGGGGCCGAGCTTTACTCGGGGGAAGGCCAGTCAGTTTGTTTAGATGACTTGGAGTAATATTTCACCACTTCTCCCAACTGATTACCTTATTTTTATAACTCAATTGCCTCTTTTCTACATTTTTAAGGGCACTCCAGTTGTTATTTATAGCTCAATGTCTCTTTGATTTGTTTTACTACTCTATATATGTAATCTTCACTCAAATATTTTAATCCCTGCTCTCATGAAACCACATGTTAATAATTTTTTTTTTACAATTATTTATTTCTGGTTCAATGTTACATGTCATTATTCACAGAATTTTTAACATACAATGATTTTACGAACACATATTTACATTATCGGGTTCGTCCTAGTTAGGATCACCCTGGAACATGGAAAAATAATAAATACTTGAAACAAAACATCAGGCATGAACTAAACAAATACAAAAGAAAACATAAAAATACTCTCAATCCATTCTGAACAGAATATATTGAGGAAGTCTCGCTCGTAGCCTCCTGTGTATTGTAATTTGTCCAATGTTGAATACCACAGCACCAGGAACAAAGTCCAAAGTTTCGAGGAGTTTTTGAGAAGATTTGTCTATAAATTTTAATACTGGTTCGACTCCGAGCTCTTCATGAATGTGGTTATTTCTAACGAACCAGGGAGCATTCACTGCGATTCTGAGAATTTTGTTTTGTAGAACTTGAATTTCGTTAAGTTTATTATGAGATACAGCCAAACCCCAGATAGGACAGGCATACATAACTAAAGGCCGAATTATTGTTTTGTAGATTAATTTTGCACACTCTGGTTTTAAAGTTGATTTTCTATTTATTAAGGGAAAAAGTTTAGCTAGGCGAGTGTAGCCCTGAGTTAACTTTTTGTTAAAATGAAAGTTCCAATTCATTTTCTTGTCAAGCCAGACTCCTAGATATTTTACAGCCTGATCGTCAGGATTCCATGGTAAAAATTGTCCATAAATTTGTATTTGTTGAGGTAACACATGTTTTTTTAGAGAAAATATTTTTGCCTCACATTTTGTAGAGTTAAGTTTAAATTTCCACTGGAAAACCCAATCAATTAGAATATCTATGGACGACTGAAGAGAATAAGCAGCCTCATAGATGTCAGAGTTTTGACATAATATAGCAGTGTCATCTGCATAAAGAGCTAGTGAAGCATTTTCAGGAAGAGGAATGTCAGCCATATATAGATTGAATAGTACAGGGCCGAGTATGGATCCTTGTGGGACACCTGCCCCAATCGGTCGAGATGTTGATAGAGAGGAATTTATCTTCACAGAGAATGTTCTTTGATGAATAAATGATTTGATGATATTTACTATGTACATTGGGAAACCAAAATTTATTAGTTTGAACACAAGACCATCGTGCCATACTGTGTCGAATGCTTGTGCAATGTCAAGGAAAGCCGCCACTGTATGCTCGTTTCTTTCGAACCCGTTCACTATTGTTTCATATATTCGTAGAATTTGATGAACTGTTAAATGTTTTGGTCGAAAACCGAATTGATGTGGAGGGATTATATTTGCAGCGTTAATATGCCACAACACTCGTTTTAAAATGATTTTTTCAAAGACTTTTGATAATGTTGAGAGTAAGCTGATGGGTCTGTAACTTGATGGGGATGAATTAGGCTTGTTGGGTTTATGAATGATAGTTATTTCTGCATGTTTCCAAATGACTGGAAAGTAAGTTTTAGACAAGCATGCGTTAATTATAGAAGTAAATCTTGAAAGTCCTTTATTAGTAAGATTTTTTAAGACAACATTCGGGATAAGATCGTGGCCGGGTGATTTTCGAAAAGGAAGTATTTTAATTACCGTCTTCAATTCAGATTGAGAAGCAAACTTAATAGGCAGCTCAGCTGACAAAATGTTTACACTCACTGTCTCTTTTACCATCTCCTCGCATTCATGATCAACCACGCCATTAGATTGAAAAGCAGTTTCAAAATAATCTGCAAACAGTTCACACTTTTGTAAATCACTTTCATATACTAGGTCATCGTGTTTCAAGGTAGGAATAACAGTACGGGTATTTAAAAGGCGTTTTGTTGCTTTCCACATGTTTGTATCACTCGGGTGAATATCAGAAACATATTTCTTGTATGAATCTATCCTGTATTCTTCAAGTTCTGATTTAACTCGCCTGCTCAATTCATTTAATTGCCTCTTTAGATGGGGTAGCCTGTGCCGCTGCCAACGTCGTCTAATTTTGTGTTTTTCTTTAATGAGGTGCAGGATTCTCATTGGTGGATGATAAAAGTCATTAGACTTTGAATTTGCCGGTTTTACAACAGCTTTATTGATACAAAGTTTTATAGTCTCTGTAAAGGTTTGGATTGAATTTTCAATTTCACGACAAGATGTTAAGGTTTGATTATTTTCTAAACATTTATCTAATTCGGATCTAAATACTTCCCAATTAACTTTCCCATTAATCAGTCATTGAGGATGTAAACTCATTTGAGGTCGCGTGAAAAAGGATATTATTACAGGCGAATGGTCAGAATCTAGCTCAGGTAAAACTTCCTGAATGATGGGTGCTGTGAAATTTTTGTGTAATACCAAATCAAGTATGTCGGGTTGGTAAATTGGTTGCCATGGATAATGGGTAGGTTCGTCTGGGGCTGAAATCATTATATTTGAATCATTAGTGTATTGAAGTAGACGATTCCCATTTGGATTAGTTTTACGGCAGCCCCATACCTGATGTTTACAGTTTAAGTCACCTACAACAACGGTCAATTACTATAAAAATTAAATAACAGGAAAAGAAGCAACTAAAAAAAATAAAGTTCGTAAGTAATGTAGCGAGTAACTTAAAAAAATAACGTTTTAACTTTGGAAAATTCACAGAGAAAAAACAAACACAAAGTCACTCACCACATGTTCGATTTGCGTGACATGTTAATAATCATATACATCATGAGTATTACTTTGACAGTTCCCTGGTTGATTATGAACAGCTGTTACAATTATTTTGTTTTGATTTGAAACTCCATGAGCCCAATGTTAATTTGTTTAACTTTTCATTTTAGTTTTTTTACATTATTTGATTTTTCCTGGGGATGAGGCCTGTCTAGAACTTATTTTTATCCCAGAAATTAGTTATTTCGAACATTTAAAGGAAATCGTTGGAGCCGTTTTTGAGATCAGTGTCGCATACAAGTAAACCTTACTCATATTAGAGTATAGGATATAGGATAAAAACCTTCTCATACTTGTAGAGAATACAGGAAAATGGTTTCGTCATAATCGGTACTCTCGTTTTCCCGGGGAAGGCTGCCTAAAATGCCGTTTGAGCGTCACCGACAGACAGACAAACAGACTGACAGAAATTGAGATAAGACGCGTTTCTGCTTTCCTATGGTATGAAACGTAAAAATAACCAAAACATACATGATTCTAATCAATATACAGACAAAACTATAATTGTATTTATATAGTGTTTTGGGAATAAAATAATATAGCTTGTAATTTACTGTTGACAAAAGTCGGTCACCCGAATTACATAATAATTTTAACGAGGTTAGCGAAAATATTACAACACTCATAAGTATTAGAATTCAAGCTCAACTTTCTGGGAGGGACTAAAAATGATGTATGTGTTATTTATAAGCAAACATACAAAAATTATTAGATTGACGTCAGCAGTGTTTTCAAACCTGTTAAAGACTCAATAAATATAATCAAGCCACGTGCATTATGCTAGTACATTTTATCTTTGGATTATTTAAATTGTATATATAAAAGATATATTTTGAAGACTGCAAACTATTCACAGCCTTAGCTTAGGAGCTAAACAGTTGCAGTGCACGCATAGAGAAAGAAATATTAACACCATTATCAGAACAGTGCCTGATGGTGTTTTGCAAATCATGTCCATAAATATTCTTAAATAACTTTATACTATTCCGTGACTTTGCCCAACGGAGTTTAATAACTACAGATTACATATCTTATTTATATTAACGAGAAGCCTTTGTTATATCAGTCATTCACTCGCTAGCTCAGACTGTCTAAAATACAAAGAAAACGTGAGAAGTTAAATCTTGGATGATAACGAAAGGATTTAAATATTATACATATATATGTATATATATTTATATTTATATATATATATGTTTTTATCCTTAACATAAATTACAGAATGACCCACTTAATAGCTTTACATAGGTAGTTTAGTTATTGTATTCATGTAAAATAGCTGCTAGTTAATACATTTGAATTTGCATTGCAATAAAAACCAAATGGTGATACTTAAAATTGAAATCCCAAGATTTTTATTTTTCTAATTATATTCTACAGATGAAGCCACATCCAATGTTTATTAAATATCTATAATATTTGTAAGAATACGTGCAATAAAAACTAGCTAGTTGTAAACATTTCTTCTTAGGACTACACATCCTTGTCGGGTCTTATCTTAGGTGTTCTATGGGTTTCTTTTTGAAGCAAAGCTCTGTCAAGAATAATTATATGGTAGGTATCATAAACAAGATGCGCAGTATATCAGTAACGTCAGTGGTGCCCACCAGCTGTTTGTAACATAACAAAGCTCCTATCTGTCAAAACTAGACTATTGGATGCTGTTGTTTTGACTTTGACACGTCCATTATAATTCTTTGTTGATTTGGAATGTAAACAAAACCAAAATATAAACAATGTGACGGTGCCCAATCAACAGCAGACGGGGGTATCAAAGTTGCGTATAATTTTTAATTATTGGTACCAAAACAGCGAACTGAAATATGTTTTATTCCTCCCAGGTTTTCATTGATACTTAATGTTGATGTTGATATTTTAAGTAATTTACATTTGAGTGTTGAAGTTATTTGACTTTATGAAATCCCAAACGTTTTTCAAATGTCTGCTTTACTGTTACTTTTGTTTTAATTAATGGATTAAGGGTTAAAATTTTCTTTTTGCATGTCCAGGGATAATTTTAAAATAGCTGTACCATTTTTATCCCCTGTAAGGTTGGTAACACTTCTAGTAGGTTGATGACATTATTCATCAGCTGGACGAGTTGAACATCTTTGCTGTGAACATTACTCTTATGGAAATAACCATACCTGGGGTAAAACAAGGCAACACTATGTGGCCTTTGGGTAAAAGCTCTGCGAAACTCGGTGACCATTGGCAATGACTACATAAACTACAATTGTAGTTTATGTAGTCATTGTCATTGGCCTAAAAATGATCAGTTTGGCCGATCTCCTTGTGCCACATTTATGTATATGTATCATCTTCTATATGAATACAGTGTAAGTGTAAAGTTTAAAGTGTTGTTAGAGTTGGTTTAACATCCCGTGATATATTTATAACCAAGTACCTGGGGGCCGAGCTTTGCTCGGGGAAGGCCCGTCAGTTTGTTTAGATGACTGGGAGTAATATTTCACCACTTCCCCCAACTGATTACCTTATTTTTATAGCTCATTTGCCTCTTTCCTGCATTTTTAAGATCAATCCAGTTCTTATTTATAAGTCAATGTCCCTTTGATTTATTTTACTACCCATATATATGTATTCTTCACTCAAATCTTTTAATCTCTGCTCTCAGGAAACCACAATGTTAATAATCATAAACAACATGAGTCCCTTTGACAGTTCCCTGGTTGATTATGAACAGCTGTTACAATTTTGTTTTGATTTGAAACTCCATAAGCCCAATGTTAAGTTTTTTAACTTTTCATTTTAGTTTTTTTACATTATTTGATTTTTCCTGGGGATGAGGCCTGTCTAGAACTTATTTTTATCCCATAAATTAGTTATTTCGAACATTTGAAGGAAATCGTTGGAGCCGTTTTTGAGATCCGTGTCGCAAGCAAGCAAGCAAGCAAGCAAACCTTACTCATATTAGAGTATATGATGTACAGTACCTGGGGGGCCGAGCTTTGCTCGGGGGAAGGCCAGCCAGTTTGTTTAGATGACTTGGAGTAATATTTCACCTCTTCCCCCTACTAATAATCAAATTTGTATGACTCATTTGCCTATTTTCTATATTTTTAAGGTCACTCCAGTTTTTATTTATAGCTCAATGCTCCATTGACTTATTTTACTACTCTATTTATGTAATATACCTGGGGGGAAGGCCAGTCAGTTTGTTCAGATGTCTCGGAGTAATATTTCACCACTTCCCCTTACTGATAATCAGATTTGTATTATTCATTTGCCTCTTTTCTACATTTTTAAGGTCCCTCCAGTTGTTATTTATAGCTCAATGTCCCTTTGATTTATTTTACTACTCTATATTTGTAATCTTAACTCAAATCTTTTAATCTCTCCTCTCAGGAAACCACATGTTAATAATCATAAACAACATGAGTATTACTTTGACAGTTCTCTGGTTGATTATGAACAGCTGTTACAATTCTTTTGTTTTGATTTGAAACTCCATAAGCCCAATGTTAATTTTTTTAACTTTTCATTTTAGTTTTTTTACATTATTTGATTTTTCCTGGGGATGAGGCCTGTCTAGAACTTATTTTTATCCCATAAATTAGTTATTTCGAACATTTGAAGGAAATCGTTGGAGCCGTTTTTGAGATCCGTGTCGCAAGCAAGCAAGCAAGCAAGCAAACCTTACTCATATTAGAGTATATGATGTACAGTACCTGGGGGGCCGAGCTTTGCTCGGGGGAAGGCCAGCCAGTTTGTTTAGATGACTTGGAGTAATATTTCACCTCTTCCCCCTACTAATAATCAAATTTGTATGACTCATTTGCCTATTTTCTATATTTTTAAGGTCACTCCAGTTTTTATTTATAGCTCAATGCTCCATTGACTTATTTTACTACTCTATTTATGTAATATACCTGGGGGGAAGGCCAGTCAGTTTGTTCAGATGTCTCGGAGTAATATTTCACCACTTCCCCTTACTGATAATCAGATTTGTATTATTCATTTGCCTCTTTTCTACATTTTTAAGGTCCCTCCAGTTGTTATTTATAGCTCAATGTCCCTTTGATTTATTTTACTACTCTATATTTGTAATCTTAACTCAAATCTTTTAATCTCTCCTCTCAGGAAACCACATGTTAATAATCATAAACAACATGAGTATTACTTTGACAGTTCTCTGGTTCATTATGAACAGCTGTTACAATTCTTTTGTTTTGATTTGAAACTCCATAAGCCCAATGTTAATTTTTTTAACTTTTCATTTTAGTTTTTTACATTATTTGATTTTTCCTAGGGATGAGGCCTGTCTAGAATCTATTTTTATCCCAGAAATTAGTTATTTCAAACATTTGAAGGAAATCGTTGGAGCCGTTTTTGAGACACGTGTCGCAAGCAAGCAAGCAAACCTTACTCATATTAGAGTATAGGATAATAAGTAAAACTTGACTTTTCCAAAATCGATATCAAAATCAAACTAGATATGGAGAATTAAAAGTATAGTAAGACTTGCTGATTGAACTCGATCATACGTTCTTCTTCTCGTTCTTCTGAGTTTACATCCCTCCTTTTAACAAATTGCGCAGTGTGTTGTCATTCCAGTAGTTTTTAGTTATTTAATGACTTTAACATATGTTCTTGATGTTGTGCTGTGTTTTATTCTGCTGACAGAAAACAATTTTTTAATTTTGTAATATAATGTCTTAGATGACAATTTAATGATTTAATTGTTGGGCCTTTAATGCCCAAACAGATGCTAGCTAAACCCGTTCAGTTTTTCCTGATACTTTAAAATGATGGAAAAACTTTGTTTGTTAGTCTCTTGTAAATCTTAAAATAGTTTTGTAACCTTTGTTCACCAATTTGGTTTTAGAAAAGGGGTGTTCTTAGTATTTACAGTAGATAGTTAGATGTATATGATTGCAGACAACTTGGAAAATATAAGTCTAAAGATTTGTGTATTCCTTGAACTCAGTAAATAACAATTAATTGCCGAACGCTGTGGACTATCATTAACAATGCAACAATGAATTACAATCGATAACATATTCTATTACTGCTCTCAATACAATCGATTACTTACAATCGACGTACACAGGTTTTCAGTATTACTACATTGATATAAACGTCAAAAACGAACAGCTGATGACCCCAATACCAGCTGATTCTGTTTGCCCTAGGGCTAAAAAGAACTTCCTTAGCCCAACAACATGTAAATAAATAAAGAGCTCTCGTCTCGTGTTAAAATACCCCCTTCGCAGCAAACCTGCGTACTCAGCGAATTTCCAAAGAATATTTATGTGTTAATAAGCCACTGACCAGGATTCATAAGAAATATATTCACAAGTAAACGATGTATAAAATATTAATTATGCTTCATAAGAATAACACTGAGGATGAGTACGCAGGTTTGCTGCAACAAGGAACACAATAATGAGTTTTTATGCATATATCAATAGAACTCATCTAGGTGAAGTCACATACCAATTTTCATCCATATACATTCATAAGTAAGCAATAAATAACATTTTAATTAATCTCCATAAGGTAACCTGGGGACCGAGTACCCAGGTTTGCTGCACGGGAACCATCGGAGAAAATTTGTTTTGTGAAAACAACAATAAAACACAATCAGATAAAGCCACATACCAAGTTTCATCAGTGTATGTTCATAAATAAGCAAGATATAAAATATTTATTTGTCTCCATAAGAATAACATTAGACAACATACTGTGTTTAGTACTATCGATATTTCAGTAACAAATTGACATAGAGCAATGGTCAAAACATCAAATTGTTTGTGTTTTTAATTTGTTTTTTTTTAAAGCTGAATCCAAAAGTGAATACTACAATTTGATTTAAATACAAATTACATGTGAAAACCCCCCAAAAAACATTTTTGGGGTACAAAACCCCCTTAAAATGGTGCGATTCGTCTGCTTTTCGAACTCATTCAAATAAATGGGACTCTACACATCTGTACTAAATTTCATTGAGATCGGACCTTTTTACGAGAGTTATCGTGCTTAGTGACATATTTGTATATATATAAATTTGAACAAATGGTGTTTTTGATATCTGGGGACCTCAAAACAAAAAGTTATCATGGTCTCGGGCTTAAGTCTTACCATGAGACCTACGGTAATTGGTTTTTCCCAATGGGGTAAATTTTCTAAAAGTGAAGCCTCATTGGAGGATATTTTTGTAAACAAATCATCTGATCAAAAACTAATAAAGAGCGCAGTTTTTTACCCCAGACGAGACCTATATAGATGCCCCGCAATGCATATATTGAAAACAGCCCTTTTCGAAGCAGTATGACGGAAAACTAATTATGTTATGTTTTAGCGAATTTCCCCTATAGGGAAGAAGCTATTACCGTAGGTGGAATGGTAAGACTTAAGCCCGAGACCATGATAACTTTTCATTTTGAGGTCCCCAGATGCCAAAAACACCATTCGTTCAATTTATATATGTGTGTGTGTGTGTGTGTGTGTGTTTGTGTGTGTGTGTGTGTGTGTGTGTGTGTGTGTGTGTGTGTGTGTGTGTGTGTGTGTGTGTGTGTGTGTGTGTCCGTAAGCACGATAACTCTCGTAAAAAAGGTCTGATCTTAATGAAATTCGGTATAAATGTGTAAAGTACCATTTATCTGAAAGAGTTCGAAAACCAGACGAATCGCACCATCCAAAGGGGGGTTTTTGGGGGGTTTTGTATCCCAAAAATGGGGTTTTTGGGGTTTCCACATGTAATTTTTATTTAAATCAAATTTTAATTTTCACCATTGAATTCAGCATAAAAAAACAAATAATTTGGTATTTTGATCATTGCTCTATGTCAATTTGATACTGAGATATTTAAAGTGTTAAACACAGTATGTTGTCTAATGTTATTCTTACCGAGAAAAAGACAAATTTTATATCTCGCTTATTTATGGACATAAACTGACGAAATTTGGTATAAGGCTTCATCTGGTTGTGGTTTATTGTTGCTTTCACAAAAAAACCAATTTTTCGCCTATGGTTCCCGTAGCAGCAAACCTTGGTACTCGGTCCCCATGTTATTCTTATGGAAAATAATTCAAATGTTATATATCGCTTAATTATGAATGTATATGGATGAAACTTGGTATGTGACTTCACTTAGATGATTTCTATTGATATTTGTATAAAAACGTTGCAGCAAACCTGCATACTCATCCCCAATGTTGTTCTTATAGAGAATAATTAATGTTTTAAATATCGCTTGTTTGTGAATAAATTTCTTATGAATCCTGTTAAGTGGCTTAATGTGTTATTTTATATATTCACTGGCAATTCGCTGAGTATGTAGGTTTGCTGCGACGGGGGTATTTTTTTCCGAGAGATGCATGATGACACCACACAGTTGTGACTCGCCAACTATTATGACAGATGAACAGTAAGTTAACATAAGAAGATGAGCGCTTTAAATTTATCAGCATTCATGTGGAGAGTTGACTAGCTTGAAACTTGCACATTGATTACGTGCGTGTCTATTTATAAAATAATATGACAGTGATCTCACCCACTGTACAAGCCTTCTATCACTTGCAAATTAACTGGAATTTTGAAAAGATTGGCTTTGGACCGCCTCTACAAAACCACATAGCTTATAGTACTATTACTGTGAGCCTGGAGAAATCATGTGTATCATGTGAACAAAGCTGTCGGTATAAGTTAGCATTAAAAACTAAAGAATACATATAGCTCCAGAAAATATGTCTATGACATAAATAATAAACAAAAAATGTCCAAGCAACATGCAAACAATGCTACATGTAATGGAAGTCATTTGCCAAACTGAAATATGCAATGTTGTTTGTCAGAAGTTAAAAATTGCAAGAATAAAATATATAAATGTAAATGTCATCGTGTAATAATGGAATACATTTTTCCTATGTTTTTGCTCCTCTATGGCTTATAGGAATGGAAAAGTGTTCTCCCATTTCAATCACAGGTATGAAGTCCAGATATTATCAGGAGTCGATAGTAATCACAGACTGCATGTTCCTCGTTTTATAAAATCAATAGATTTCACTCTTGAAATCCTGCTTGTGGAATAGTTTAAAAGTAGATGAATTATTGGTAAATCGATCAAATATGGTATAATCTTGTTTTTAATTACATAATATAACATAAACTTAATTAATTTAAAATTAATTTTAAAAATTAAACCTAATCTTTAAATATAAGTGTGAGTCTTGATACTAATCAGAATTTTTATTTATAAAATAATCCTTACAGACATAAAATTACGATGTATTAGCAAATCTACTTTATCGTGAAAAAGCTATTGCAAAAGGAGTAAAACAATTAGCAGAAATATCTTGAAACATCGTGGACCATTACCAATAATATAAAAAGTCAAAAATATTCACAGCATACAAATGTGTGTCAATAGAGGAATTTATAGTGACAAAAGTGGCAAATGAGTTTATAAATTATTTGCCGGTGTAGCACAAGCGATTCGGCCAACGTCTCTAAATCCTCATCAAGAAAAATTATCGATGGCACCTATCGAACTATTTATATTACCACGCCTTTTTGATGGTCTTTGACCTGTTAAAAAGTAAAGACAAAAACCACATAACTTTCTGGGATGGTCTGGCATTATATGAAAATACTGACAAAACTTGGGACTGGTATATGTAATGTGTATTCATTGGTATATGGCTTTATTTAGTTGTAGATTATTAATATTAATATAAAAATAAATTTTTTTGTGGTAACTATTGTAGGAAAACTACGTACTCAGCCCTAATAGTATTCTTATGGAGAGTAGATAAAACGTTATTTCTTGCATATTCATGGATATATTTTAATGAGTTTATTATAGTCAATTTATTTGTCAAGTGGCCTCATGTGGTTGTGATATGCATTTATGTATGTTTTGGAAATCTACTGAGTAGGCAGGTATGCTGAGGATGGGGTATTTATTGTAACTTCAGAGAACTACCATGTTATAAACAAAATGTGGCCAGGTGTAAATGGCATGTCATTCTTTATTGGTGTACGTAGTTATAACTTCACAGAATCATACTGTTTCAGTTCATTGGAATAACTCCACATTACAATTCCCAAGTAAATATACAACACCAACACCAAAGGTAAGAGTACTATCCCCCAGTAATTTTCAATAGTTACTAAATAATTCAAATATAATAGCACTGCAATCATGTAAACAACAAAAAGAAAAACTGTTCCAATTTTTATGTAGACACTTTTTTTTGATGTCACTCCGTGTACAATTAGCGAACCCACGACGAAATAGAAGGTGTCGCAAACACTGATCAAAGTCTTGAAGGTGACTGGTTCGTCGTCTAATCTAAGATCTGTAAAAATTGCCAGAATATTTGTCACACCAAATATTAACATAGAACATGCTATCACCAGAGTTCCACTTCTAAGTGAACAAATGCAACAGCAGTTATTTACTTTTACCATCTTGACTAAAATACTTTATAGAATTTAATAACAACAACATTGTGTTTATTCATAAATATAAATATTTTTAAATAACCGACTTCAACAGATGTTTTGGCTACATTTATGGTAAATTGTTAAATCAAAATACTTGTTCATCTATTAAGCTTTTTGGTTCGTACAGTCACTTCAAGAAGTACAATGGAAGTACCCAACGTGCCTGGGCGCATAGAGAACTCAATACTTACGAATAAAATTACAGGACAGTCAAAAATAAAATTGGGCACTTCAATGAGGGATTATGGTAATATTGAAAGCAACACTGATTGCGTGCCGCCACCGCCATTTTGTGGTGGGAAAAATGAACTAGTCGATCGAATTGAACAAGCCAACAAACTGATTATAACCACTAAATTGTTTTGTATCAATAAAGTTGTGTTTATTTATAAGTTAATATAAATATATTAATAGGCAAGCACAAAACTGCCCCTCCTTTTTTCTCAGCATGTGTGCATCGTATGAGAAATTCACGCATACCATATTAGAAAGGTATTGTCATGTAGATGTGAAGAAACCCTTACAATTTGCATCAGCTCTCAGGGCTACGCCCCACATTATTCCACAATCTTATGGAAGATCAGCAATCAGTTGAATTGGATATTGGACAGCTAATATAATAACAAATGCTAGCACAAGATTAAAAACAGATGTTTCAAGACTAATATAAACTTTAAATACTACTGACTACTCGAATGGTAACACCCTTCTCTTATCCATTTTAACTCCACATTACAAAAATTAAAGGTGGGTATGAGGGGGAGAGGGTGATAGAGGTTGAGAGGGGGAGGGGAAAGAGAAAGAGTGGTTATTTGTGAAGTATAGCATAAGGATGTTGGTTCAAATGCAGACAGAGCAAACATTATTCGTATATGGGTATATGGGTTTATGTAGAATTATTTTAGGTCGAATTTTTACCTCTGGGCGATCGCTAGTTTCATATTAATGTAAAATAAGAATATTAACACAATCAAGGGAGAAAATAAAAGGTTTATATTTTGATTTTTTGGTCAAGAGATTTGAATGAATCACATAGAAAGTGCATAGAAGATTCTAAATGTACATGACAGCAGTAAACTGGATACCAACTCTAATCTAACAAAACCAATATCACGGCTCTTCAATGCAAATTGTTTAGCAGTGTTGCTTCCAGTATTACTAAATACTTCACTGCGTTTCTTGCTGATGACAAGTTATTATTTGCAGAGAGCAGAGAATATAGGTCCTTTCCTTGAGGGACTCCGCACTTTAAGAGTGGTGCTCTTTGACTTGATTTTATATCTCGATTTCATGATATGAATGATTTGATAACTGGACTTCAAGCATTTTCTTGACAAACTCTATAGATTTGAACTCTCTGTAGATTGTTGCTCTTGGTTGCGAAACTCCGCGGATCCTGTAGATATCAAGATTCGATATTTTGATTTTTCGATTTCTATTAAGATTGGTAAAGATCTTTCTTCATTTTCGTTGCACAATGTTTTAGGCAGACTATGATTTACTTTCTATTTCTAAATGACATTGCACTTTCCGGTGAGGGAATGTAATTCTTCTGTTGTTACTTACTATCTAGTTGTAACACTCGCCATTGATGATTGAATGAAGTGAAGTCGTTGTCATAGGTCAAGTACATAAAACACACACACATTCACAAACACGTACGAAAGTTACATTTAAAACACCGAGCGGACCCGATGTGTGTGTAAATGTGTGAAGTCCGCTCTGTGTTTTAAATGTAACTTTCGTACATGTTTGTGAATGTGTGTGTGTTTTGTGTATCTGACCTACGACAACGACCTCACTTCATTCAATCATCAGTGGTGAGTGTTGCCTAATAAGTAACAACAGAAGAATATGATTTCCTTATGCAACTTTTTTATTATATTATGCTGTCATTATTAAAATATTAAACTTTGAAGGGGTAACTCTAACTACCTACTATATAGTTAAAATAATCTTGTTTTATATTCTGGACTCGTCTAATGATGGAGTAAAAAAATCAACGAATTTATTTTCAAATCATCATGTAACAACAGCAATAACATTTCCTTGTTGCTTTTGGCACGACTAAGATTGGAGACATTTTATGCACTTCTCGATATTAAACATTTAAGTACAACTTGTTATATAAATTGGTAGAGATGTTTCCAGCGCCTTTACAAATAAATCTGTAATCGGTGTAGTAGCAAATAAGGTAAGAATGGCGAAATTTAAAGTTTAAAATTGGAATGGACGCATATTAATGTGGTTTTCTCGGGTAACCTAACTGGTCGTGTTCCGTGTAACATGCAGTCAAGCCTCTGCAGAACTTACCTGCCTCACATAATACCACTAATGACATGACGTTGCAAAAATCTTAGAACGGTTTAGATAGAAAACAATAAACTTCACTTATTCTCAATTAGATTCTTTATGGAGATATTCGTGGGTTTTGTACACACGAATACGTTCATTTTGAATCCCTCTCTCAAGCTGATTTATTACTTTGTTGTAGCTCAAATTATCAACGTTATAAAATAACTACAACGAACAGTACAAACGATTGAAACTGAAAGAATCCAAATAGCTCCATTGTAATTTCAAATAATTGTTTTCTACTATAACATTTTTAATTTGTTGTTAAATTTTATGAGGTCCAAAGTAATTTTAATTGTGGTATCGGCATCGCGCGTGGAAAGAACTAAAGCGAGAGCGAGACCACGCAACATCGCGCTGTAAATATTGTGTTTGGTCTCGTAGTCATTATAAGAGCCGCAATGCTGTTACAACAAATGAGCAACACGACAACGCGACACGGCCCTGTCCAGTTACAGGCCTATAGTAATATAGAACCATTTTTGAAGAAAATGTTAAAAGAATTAAAGATTATTATGAGTTTTTTCTGCTACAAATATATATTATATTACATTTATCATAAGTACATAGTAACTTCGAAATAGAAGATTAACATTAGGCATTAATTTTATTTATTTTTGTAATGCAAGAAGAGATGGATTTCAATTTACATTTTTCGGCTGCTTACAAATCACAGAACAAAGCTCGCTAAAAGGTCTTAGAAACCCCTGTCCCAAAAGTATACGGTAGGGCTCCGTCCCATTTTATCAGCTTTTTGATTTCAATACTTCAAACGATTTCATATTAGGCCATCCAGGCTAAAGATTCAAACAGTCGGGCTTCCAAATGACAATGCTTCTCTTGACTCTCAAATGCTAATTCATGCACTAAGCAAGCAAAGAGCAAGAAAATAATAAAATACCCACGTAGCAGCAAACCTGCGTACTCAGCAAATTTCCAATGCATATTTATGTATCTTAATACCACATAAAGCCACATACCAAGTTTCATCAATATACTTCATAAATAAACGATTTATGACATTTAATTATATTCTCCATAAGAATAACTAACATGGCGGCTGAGTATGCAGGTTTGTTGAAGCAAGGAATACAAAAAATGGGGTTTTATAGAAATATTAATATAAATCATGTAGGTAAAGCCACATACAAAATTTCATTAATTTATTTTCATAATTAAGGGGGATAACATGTTACTTATTCTCCACAAGAATAACATGGGGTTGAGTACGCAGGTTTGCTACTACTACTTTGGCAAAAAATTGTTTTTTTGAGCAAATATTAATGGTCCACAACCAGATGAAGCCGTATACCAAGTATCGTCAGTATACGTTCATAAATAAGCAAGATATAACATTTTTCTTTTCCTCCATAAGAATAACATTAGACAACGTACTGTGTTTAGCACTTTCAATATCTCAGTAACCAATTGACGTAGAGCAATGATCAAAATACCAAATTTTGTGTTTTTTTAAGTTGAATCCAATGGGAAAAACTAAAATTTGACTATTTCCAAAATTATATGTAAAAAATTCGAAAAACCCATTTTTGGGGTACAAAACCCCCCCCCAAAATACCCCTTCGGATAAAGCGATCTGGCTGGTTTTTGAACTTAAAGTCATAAATGTTGCTTTACATGTTTATACCAAATTTCGTCAAAATCGGATAATTTTTACGAGAGTTATCGTGCTCACGGACACACACACATATATATACAGGGTCTCCGAAAAAGAATGACGGGATTTCGAACGGCCGTTGCTTGGGGACTATTTAAGATAACTAAACTATTTAAACGTCAAATAGAAGAGAAAAGAACTAAAATTGTTTTCATACCTTAATATGTTTCGATGTGAGCTCCATTTGTTGCTCTGCATACATCGAAGCGATATTCGATTTCTCGCCAAGTGTTGTGAAGCATCTCTGGGTGTCACAGTTGCAATCGCTTCCGAAATTCGCCCACGCAGATGTGGCAAATCACGAATTTTCTCAGCATAAACAATGTTCTTTACGTAACCCCACAAAAAAAGTCCAAAGGGGTAAAATCAGGACTCCGGGAGGCCAGGGAATAGGCGCACCCCTGCCTATCCAACCATTTGGAAACTTGTTGTTAAGTGTGTCGCGCACGTAACCTTTCTTATAGGGCCTTTATAGGGCCTTTCGTAGGGTTTATAGGGCCTTTCTTTTTCGCCGAAAAAACAATTAATGGCATAATTTATTTAGATATGCTAAAACAACTTTTGTTTCCTCAAATTGAAGAAATTAAAGAACAAGCTGGTGAACGAGTCATTTTGATGCAGGACGGCGCCCCGCCTTACCTTCGGGAAGTGCGCGACACTTAACAACAAGTTTCCAAATGGTTGGATAGGCAGGGGTGCGCCTATTCCCTGGCCCCCCAGGAGTCCTGATTTGACCCCTTTGGACTTTTTTTTGTGGGGTTACGTAAAGAACATTGTTTATGCTGAGAAAATTCGTGATTTGCCACATCTGCGTGGGCGAATTTCGGAAGCGATCGCAACAGTGACACCAGAGATGCTTCACAACACTTGGCGAGAAATCGAACATCGCTTCGATGTATGCAGAGCAACAAATGGAACTCATATCAAAACATATTAAGGTATGAAAAAAAACTTAGTTCTTTTCTCTTCTATTTGACGTTTAAATCGTTTAGTTATCTTGAATAGTCCCCAAGCAACGGCCGTTCGAAATCTTGTCATTCTTTTTCGGAAACCCTGTATATATATATATATATATATATATATATACAGTTTCAATCGAATGGTGTTTTTGGGGTCTGGGGACCTCAAAACGAAAAGTTATCATGGTCCCGGGCCTAGGTCTTGCCATGCCGACTACGGTAATAGCTTCTTCCCTATAGGGGAAATTCGCTAAAACACACCTTGCAAAAGTCCAGTATGGTACTGTGAAAATAGGGCTTTACATTTAAGTTAAGATTTCTGTCTCGCAAAACCTGCTGAACTTATATATTTGCAAGGACTTTTGACCTGGAAATAAAACAGTAGACAGTTCTCGGCTTACAACGTTACACCTAGTCAATGTGTTCGACACTGATCTGTTGGCTAATCAGTCAAAATACGGTTGCTCTTTTAAAAACGCATTACTTAAATATAACTTTTCCTTTCCCACATTTTTGCCAGTTTTACATTTATTGTTTCCTTACATAAAAATTTAGGCCTATGCAAAACCAAGCTCAGCCGGCTTTATCGTTAAATTTGCGTTTTCTAAGACGTAAATATTATTTTAAAAATCATCAATTTCGTTGAGATTAACATGCAGAAATAGCAAATACAAAACCAATCAGGAGGGGAATATGAAAAATATGAAGGCGTTTGCCGATTAAGCCACTTTAAATTTACAAGTCTGAGCACATTCTGTGTAGTTAGTTCAACAAAATATTGGAACTAAGGTCAATAATTGAATGATTTAATGTAGGCTATCTTACTTTGAGTTTAGAATGTTTAGTCATTATTCAAACCCGATGTATGTCCCACTTTTTTAACGATCAAGACTTCATTTAAATGAGTATCTTCACGAAGAGGCCACTGCAGGCACAGAAGTTTCAACTGTTCCGCAGAACTGTTTGAGTGTTTGTATATTACTTGCGTGGCAAAACTTTTAAAGTCCTAGAATATACATCCATCATGTAAACCTGCAATACAGCGTTTACGTTGTTTCATATAGTTGTTAAATAACTGGGTGAAAAGTAGTTCGGCAATTAATGTATAAAAATAATTTATCTTGAAAGAGAAAAACAAAGCAAAACACTTTTTTCACTAGGGGGGTTCCTCACAGACTTTGGACACTCTACAAAACATCGACAATTAACAAACGAAACCTTACACAATACGACTTATGACTAAAATACCCCCGTTGCAGCAAACCTGCATACTAAGAGAATTTCCAATGCATATCTAAATATATATATACATATATATATATACCATATACAGCCCCTTACCTAGTTTCATAGATACATATATTCACGAATGAGCCGTGTATTAAATTTTAATTTTTCTTCATAAGAATAACATGGGGATTGAGTACTCGGGTTTGCTGCAAAAGGAACAGAAAATATTAGGTTTTAATACAAATATCAACAGGCCACAACCAGGTGAAGCCATGCACATATCAAGTTTCATCCGAATCCATTTATAAATAAGCTATTTATACAATTTTAATTATTCTCCATAAGAATAACATGGGGGCTGAGTACGCAGGTTTGCTGCAACAAGGAACACAAATTATGGCTTTTTATACAAATATCAATGTAACTCAACTAGGTGAAGCTACATACCAAGTTATATTATTTTATGTTAATAATTAAGGGAGACATAGCATTTTAATTTGTCTACTTATTTTATTTTTTGGGTACTCAGCATAGGGGCTGAGTACGCAGGTTTGCTGCTACAGGAACCTTTAGCAAAAAATTATTTTTTGAGCACATATCAATAGACCACAACCATATAAAGCCGTATACCAAGTTTCGTCAGTATACGTTCATAAAGTAGCGAGATATTTTTTTTTCTTATTCTCCATAAGAATAACATTAGAAAACGTACTGTGTTTAGCACTTTCAATATCTCGGTAACCGATGGACGTAGAGAAATTATCAAAATACCAAATTAATTGTGTGTTTTTTTAGCTGAATCCAATGATCAAAACTAATACCCTTGTCGCAGCAAACCTGCGTACTCAGCGAATTTCCAATGCAAAATATATGTCTTAATACCACATAAAGCCGCATAGGTACCAAGTTTCATAAAAATATATTCACAAATAAGTGATAAATCAAATTTGAATTATTCTCTATAAGAATAACATTTGGGATGAGTATGCAAGTTTGCTGCAACAAGGAACACAAAAAATGGGTTTCTATGCAAATATCAATAGAACTCAACTAGGTAAACCAACATAGTACCAAGTTTTATTAATTTATATTCATAATTAAGGAATACATTACATTTTACTTATTCTCCATAAGAATAACATGGGGCTGAGGATGCAGGTTTGCTGCTACGGGAGTTATCGGTAAAAATTGCGTTTTTTGTGCAAATAACAATAGACCACAACCAGATGAAACCGTATACCAAGTTTCGTTAGTATATGTTCATAAATAAGCGAGCTATAATTTTTTTTCTTATTCATCATAAGAATAGCATTGGACAACATACTGTGTTTCAATATCTCTATAACCAATTGACGTAGAGAAATGATCAAAACACCAAATTGTGTTTTTTTTAAGCTGAATCCAATGGTGAAAATTATAATTTGACTTTTTAAAATATTACATATAAAAACTTCAAAAAACCCATTATTGGGGTACAAAACCCCCCCAAAATACCACTTCGGATGGGTCGATCTGTCTGGTTTTCGAAATTAAAGTCATAAATAATGTTTTACACGTTTGTACCAAATTTTATCAAAATCTGACCATTTTTACGAGAGTTATCGCACCCACGGACACACACACACACACACACACACATATATATATATACAGTTTCGAACGAATGGTGTTTTTGGGGTCTGGGAACCTCAAAACGAAAAGTTATCATGGTCCCGGGCCTATTCCCTAATAAATAAGGGAGATATGACATTTTCTTTATTCCCCATAAGAAAAACATTAGGACTGAGTATGCAGGTTTTCTGCATCAAGGACCACAAAATCTGGTTTTTATGCAAATACCAATGGATCACCTCCAGGTGAAGAGACATACAAGTTTTATCAATTTATGTTCATAAACAAGCAAGATATCATATGTTTATTATTCTCCATAAGAATAACATTATAGCTGCTGAGTACGCAGGTTTGCTGCCATGGGGACCACAAAAAATTAGTTTTGTATGCAAATAGCATTAAAACTCAACCATACAAAGCTACATACCAAGTTTCATTAATATATGTTCATTAATAAGCGAGATATACAATTTGACTTATTCTCCATAAAATTAACATTGGACAACGTACAGTACTGTGTTTAGCACTCTCAATATCTCAGTAGCCAATTGACGTAGAGCGATGATCAAAATACCTAATTGTTTGTTTTTTAAGCTGAATTTAATGGTGTAAACCAAAATTTGAGATTAGGAATAAATATATGTAAAAAGTTCAAAAACCCATTTTTGGGGTACAAAACCCCCCTTAAAGTAGAGCGACCTGTCTGGTTCTCGAACTCATGAAAATAGATGCTGCCTTACACGTTTATACCAAATTTCATCAAGATCGGACCATTTTTACGAAAGTTATCGTGCCTACGGACACATACATATATAAATATACCTATATACTATATGTATATTATATTTATTTATATATATATATATACATATATATGAATTTGAACGAATGGTGTTTTTGGCATCTGTGGGCCTCAAAACGAAAAGTTATCATGGTCCTGCGCCTAGGTCTTACTGTGCCACCTACGGTAATAGCTTCTTCCCTGTAGGGGAAATTCGCTAAAATTTGATTATTTCAAAAATGATACGTAAAAAGTTCAAAAAACCCATTTTTGGGGTATAGAACCCCCCCAAAACACACCTTTAGATAGAGCGATATGGCTGGTTTTCGAACTTAGAGCCATAACTGTTGTTTTACACGTTTGTACCAAATTTAATCAAAATCGGACAATTTGTACAAAAGCTATCATGCCTACGGACACATATATATGTATATATGTATCATATATATATATATATATATCATATATATATATATATCATATATATATATCATATATATATATATCATATATATATGTATATACATATATTCATATAAACATATACATACAGTATTGAACGAATCGTGTTTTTGGCATCTGGGGACCTCAAAACGAAAAGTTATCATGGTCCCGGGCCTAGGTCTTACCATGCCGACTACGGTAATAGATTCTTCCCTATAGAGGAAATTCGCTAAAAGGCTTAGCTTACCTTTTTAGAAATGAGTGATTTTGAACGACGCCGACTAGAGACATGACTCAAAGGGGCCGGAGCCACGGGCAGGAGCTACCAATATTTTTTTGTTATGGATGTGCTTTGTACTTGAATAGTATTGCTGGCTATTGGGTTATGTTCCTTATGGACATTAGTATTTATTGGATCTATTAGGCTGAAATTTAATTGACAATACACCAGAATAAAACATAAGCCTACTAACAGTTAGAAATTCTTAAAGGCGTCCACCCAAATACCCAAATGGCACTTAATGTATTAACTTCACGTACACCGGATTAGCTGACATCCGGTAGATAAATAGCTAATTCACTTAAGTTGATATATAAGCCCATTCCCCTACCCAAAAACACTTTGGGTCTTGGCTCCACTGGTGTTCAACATTATAATTTTAATCTTGTGACATAAAGCATTTACTGGACTGATAGAGACACAATTTGTGAAAGAGGTAGTTATGAACAACACAATAACGTAGTAAGTATGCCTTCTCGTATTTGCATCATCTATAACTTCCCCACCCATTGACCTTTAAAACCCACATTTTAATCATCTCACGCCAACTACTGGACCGATCATTCGAACATAGGCACACTTTCGTTTCAAAAAATCTTCGGGGCTATTCCCCTCTGGCCTCCAAATTACAATCACTCATCAACTACCTTATCAAGTGGGCTTAAATGTATACTATACTATAAATAACAGTAATATATTATAATTATACACAGGTCACCTCACATTTCAAAAGCCCTTCGGGGCTCTCTCCTACTGGCTTTTAGTATTTTAATGTGAATATTTTTAACATAAGGTCCGTCATAATATTCCATAGACCAACTGATCTGAAATTTGGTAAAAAGATAGTCAATACCCTAAAAATTAGCAAAGCTCTGCTGCATTGTATATGAATTATATCCCAATGGCCTTTAAAACTCTTTAATAACCATTATACATGATGAACTTTCATAGAAAGTTAGGAAATACGAGTACACCATAGTCGAACATATAGGCTTGCTACCGTTCCAATAGTTCTGTCTTTTGGCATTTTAAAGTAATATTACCGATTGGCCTGACATTTTATAAAATGGTAAGTCACACTCCAGAATCAAACATATCAATAACTCATTGTTCATTGCGGAACTAAGTGAAGGAATCTATGTATTAGCAGAGACAATGATTCGTTGTCCGTCGGTGTGTGGGTTTGAGTGTTCGTAATGCAATATCATGAAAACGGCTGCACGGATCGTTTTCAGATTTTACACAAATGTTTTCCAGTACACTTCACGGTTCCAGTTCAAAAATGGAACACATTTATTAAACGGTTTTTTATTTATTTAATATTTAAAAGTTGTTAAATTTCCATAAGATAAAGCATTGGATAAAAATTACTGCTTGTAAAGTTTGAGATACTAATACAATATTGTTTCGTAATTGCAAGAATTTACTAAATGATTGTCCTCTATATATATATAGATAGATATATATGTTTTATGATTAAATAAATA
Source organism: Allygus modestus (assembly GCA_963675035.1). Lineage (NCBI taxonomy): Eukaryota > Metazoa > Arthropoda > Insecta > Hemiptera > Cicadellidae > Allygus > Allygus modestus. Next base: position 77,012,313 of record OY776114.1, on the reverse strand, counting down.
AAATACTGTCCGTTTAACATGAGTTACTTTATTCAATTTATCATAGGTTTTTGAAATTTTTAGATTAAAAAACTAATACCATTTTTTATAAATAAAGACGGTCAGTCTGCTCTTGTCCTTGGCCGGCCACACATGGGAAATAGAGTGTAAACTTATTGAAAAATGTTTAAATGATTAATGTTTCTATGTGTCAGTATACAAGTTTGTGTTTAGTGTTGAAATGTTTTTAAACTCAAGACGATGACAGTATTTTATTCTGTGATACTGAAAGATTTGATAATGGGACAAAACTAGTCCCGAAACTAGTAATCTTATAAACTAGTGGATTGATGACGACAAGGTATGTAACCTTATTTTTTATGTTAAATTGTCTATAGTAAAAAAGGTTTGTAGACCTCATGCGGATCTTTGTGAAGCCTCTGCAGGTGCGGATCCAGAGAAGGGGCAATTGCCCCCCCTCCCCCCCCCCCGAGATTTTTATTGCTATGGTAAAATTTACCACAAACAACTTTTAATTAAATTAGTTGTCACCTATTTATATTAGACTCAAGCATAAGAAACAAATATATATTTTTCTGGTTTAAAATTAGTTTGCTTTGGTAGAATATAATATATTTCTTTATTATAGTATATATGTTTACAAATGTCGCGACTATAGTCCGATAATCGAAAAAAAGTGACTGGCGGAGCGGCCGCGAAACAACCAAACATTATATTTCATAACCTCATGGCAAAGTGAATCGCAGGGCTAGAAATTTCCAATAAACGTTATTTAAATAGTCAGTTAAAGACGTTTATAGCAAATTTTTCAAATATTTTGTATCTTATTCCAATGAGATTATATTGATAGTTATATTTTTTTAAGACAAGTTAAGACTTTGTAAGTTTTAATCCATGTTTTTTTTATATAACTATCAATATAAACTCATCAGAATAAGGTAACAAATATTTGAAAAATGTGCTATAAATGTGTTTAACTGACTATTTAAATTACATTTATTGGAAATTTCTAACCCTGTGTTTTACGTTTCCACGAGGTTATAAAAAAAATGTTCGGTCGCCACATGGCTGTTCCGCCAGCCACTTTCTTTCGATAATCGGACTATGGTGATGGTGAGATATTACAGGAAGAACTCGAAAATAAAAATCTATGAGTTAGAGTGTGGATAAACAGGAGAGAGACACGTAGTGCATCTGTCCAATTAACTAAATCAGTATAAATATACAATTGAAATGACCATACAAAGTTTCATCACAATCAGATTTGAACCGCATAAAGGATAAACAAACATGCAGAGAAACATTGATTTGTATTACACATTATATATTAGAGAGAGATATATGTAATCATGAATGCACAAAAATAGGTGTGTTCGTCTGTGTTAAATACTTTAAAGTATTAGTTACAAAATTATGACTAGTTATTACCAAAACAAATATTGCAAATGATTAAATCATTCAATAAATTAAAATCTAATACACTTTTACCTGCAGAAATTAACGGTGGTTAGTTGAATAAATGTCAGTACCGGCTCTAGGGCAATGCGAGCCGTGCTCCAGCACGGGGCGCGCGGGGCGCGGCGCTTTTGGGGGGGCGGCGCTCGGCGCTCATAACGGATCGTGGGATGCGGCAGTGGCGTACTGTCGTAGTTGGGGGCCTGGGGCGGCGGATATATTTGTAGGGGCCTATATACATTAGGATAATGTAGGGGGATATACATTAGGGGTTAAAGAGGAAGGCCTATTCGTATATGTGTATACGATGTATTAGGAGTACTGTAAAAATTTGAGTACTGTATTTAAATAGTCAAATGAACTCAAAGTTTAAAAAATACTCCAAAGTTCGATCGAGTATTTCCCGCCAATCTTCGGATGATCCTGACCTGCCAAATCACGTAGTAAACGGCCGCCAAAGACGATCGCACCACGTAAAATCGGCCGAAAATTACGAGACATAACATTATGTATTACACATAAATTGGACATAAACAACAACCTAAGTAAATGGCGACCGATCCACGTATTATCGGCTGTAATTGAAGACGTTACAGATGATATAATCTGGAATTAATGTCCTTGCCGCGTAATATCGGGTATAAACGACGATGGAAAGCAAAATACTGTCCAGAAATGACGACTTTACTACGTAATAACGGCCGAAAATACGGCAGTAGATCGGTAGCTATTCTCCGGAAATCGGCGGGAAATACTCGCTCAGATTTTTTAACATTTTTCAAAATTTAGGGGCCTATGCCAAAGCGGGGCCTGGGTCGGACCGCCTCCTACACAACCCCCCCAACGGTACGCCACCTGGTGCGGGGTGGGGGGCATAGGCCGTAGCGCTAACATAAAGTATTTGTATATATATAAAAACCAAAACTGATTTTGCAAATTGTTGTATATTAGTATTATAAGTTGTTGAAAGACATTATTTGAAAGAAAGTTATGGAGTATTCACCATGTTGCACCTTCATCATACTTAAAGATTAAATTTACAAATCAGATAATACAACTTCTGCTCCCCTCTATTTCAAAATACGAGAAGTTGTTTTGACCTCTATCGATTTGTGACAACTTCAGGGCATTCTGATTGGTATTGAGAGTTTGAATAAAACTCGCAATACGATGCAAGAAATTTGCAATGTTAAAATATAAAGTAACACAATGCAACTAATTGTTTTAATCCGCCCACGTCGATTGTTTTAAACTAGTTCCTATAGATGAGGAAAGATATGGTTTGGAGACTGGAGAGTATTGAATAGGGATTTGATCTATTTCAGTTTAGTATTATATGAAATTAGGGGGAAATATGATGCACCCTCCTCAGATTTTGGCGCCCCCTTACATCGTTACTTGAAGGTCCACTCGTTTAGCTTACTTTGAAAAATATACTTTATCGTTCCGTCTGTTTAGTAACCATTTCAACCAAGTTCTTATTTATTAACTGAGTCATTTCGGAGTATTGGAGATGGAGTGGGAAATGTTAAGAATTAAACATACCTCTCCTTATTACATATTAAGATTATTTGAGCTCTGGTCGTGGTTAATTGACTAATCATCTGTATTTCTTACAAATTGGCAATACTTTAAATAAGTTGCGACACTATATCACAGTATAGTACTAACGAACAAAACAAGTTTGCACCCATCTTGAGTTTTTAGAGTCATTGGTATTAAACTTAATTGATCCAAACCCTTTTATTAGGTAAGATTCAATATATCACAGAATACAAAAAAATTTAAAATAAGCTTTATAGCTACACAAAAAACTTAAAGATGAAATACTCGAAGATAGAGTCCGTATAACTGAAAAACGTGTTATACATTAGAATCAATAAACAAATATTATATTCAGAAAACATTAGTTATTTTTTTTCGTACAAACTTAGCTGTATCCATTGCAAACTTCAGCCTCACAGATTCCAGGAACCATCATTGAATCGCGGTCGGTTTTGATTAGCGTTTTGATTATTGTTTTGGTTCCCCTGGACGAAATCTTTCCCACGCTCAGAACAGATGTATTGTTATCAGTATGTACTTCACCATTCCTACTCAGTTTTAAGGGTTTGTTTTAATTATTATTTTTCTTAAAGAAACAAAAAATGTTTTATGATACACAGCGTGTTGTGATACGTTGACTACAAGTGTGCACATTTGTTGTTTTTACAAATTTATATTTTTAATTATTTGAGGTTCTGGGTTTTGTTGAAAAAGATTAGTGGCGCGGAAGATCGGAAACGGGATACATTTCCAGGACAATAATATATGAAATCATGATTTTGAACTACACAAGTTTCTTATCTGAATGTGTTACATAGCTTGTCATTTCAGGTGATCAGCATAGCACGGAACCAGAAACATCGTAAACTCAACAACAAGTGAGGGAGCGAGGCGCGCACGTGTCAGTCCATCTCAGAACTATGGTGTAGGGAGGAACTATGGGGTGGGGGGCGGGGGGCGGCAAATTTGGTCTTTGCACGGGCGCTAAAAAACTGACGGGCCGCCCCTGATAAATGTGCAATGTACACAAAGACAATTATAGTTTCCAAGGTCCTATACAAATTAGTTCCTTATGCAATAGCATAACTTTATGTATATTTTGCTTAAGCTATTTTTGTCAGTTCAGATATAAACCACTTCTAACATTATACTATCATAAAGTGATAGAATCAAAAATAAGATACGCCACTAAATATGGGGCTCAGCAACACAAAATTTAATGAAAAGAATATTTGTTTTACAAAAAAGAGCTATAAGACTTATTCAAGGGTAAAAAGGGAAAATACTGTAGGAAAGCTTTTAAATTTCTCCATATTTTACCTTTATTCTCATTGAATATTTATGAGGTTATAATGTTTGCTTGATTCAACAATAACAATAAACCAGATGAAGGAAATCATATATATATATATAATATCAGAGGCAAATCTTATCTAAGACAAGAAACCCATCGACTTCTATTCAACTGCCACTTGGCCCAAAAATATTAGTGCTCCTTTCTTCAATAAAATTACCTTAAACTTAAAAAAATATATTGGAGATAAAACAAAGTTTAAAGTCAAACTTAAAAAATTCTTAATAGAAGGATCATTCTATTTGATAATTTAATGTAATTAATTCTATTACAACCAACCTTAATGAATTAAACATGTAAGTAAAGATACATTTAAAAATTATATAGGCTATAAAATAAAATTTTATATAGAATACAACTACTGACAACTAATCAATAATGCATGTAGAATATTAAATTTAGAAATAAACTATTAAAAAGTATATTCCTTGATTAAATTTAGTTAGAATTAATATACATACAGGGTGAGTTTATACTCGCTACATTAACTTCGTCAGTGAGTTCTACTCACTAAGAGGAACAAGAATTTTCCTATAGACCCATGTCCGATTCTCAACCGTTTGGCTGTAATTGGGAATTTTGCATTTTTTATAACTTACTTGAGTTATCCTTATTAATTGAGCTATAAAATTGTAACCCGTTATTCTACCCAATTCTACTTAACACCAATATAATAAACGGTATCAGGAAACTGACACATACTTTCTCCCTTTTAGCCAAACTTTAATGACAAAAATATTTGTTATTTACTAAATATAGAATATGAAGTATAGATAAATGTACAGAAAATTGTCTAAAATAGTTGTTTTCAGAAATATCCACCCGAATTGTTTTTTTGGAGGCACTATAGAGTCCGTTGCTACACACAGTAGTTTTGAGAGGGGAAATGCCCCCTTGCCCCCCCAGGGTTAAATAGCAACACATTTCGAACATCATCTGTTGGTCAATGCTAACTTGACCTGCATATCAAATGAAATTGATCAGTAAATAAGAGAGAAATAGTTATTTTTGTATTCCCCATAAGAATAACATTGGACAACGTACTGTGTTTACCGCTAAATGAAAATTTCAATTTTCTCCGCAACTAGCAATCGTAGAATAGTAATTTAAAATACTAATTTATTTAGTTTTTTGAGCTCTTTTTAATGGTGAATAGTAATCTTTTTTAACATTTATGATTTTGTATGAAAAATCCAAAAAACTGAATTTTTGATGTTTTAAGTCCTGTAATTTCTGAACCCGCATTTTTCCAGAAATGCGGGTGGTGTCATTTTGTTGGAAACCTAAAGTTCTACAAACCACGAAAGTTTAATCAAAATCGTTAGAGCCGTTTTTGAGGAATTTGTATTTTTCATGTTTTTTGGCGGTTTTTGGGGGATAATTACCCTTAAAAATCAAAAATTCAAAAAAATGAAAAAAACGCCTGGAGATATCGTGGATTAGTACCTACACGCCAAATTTCATAAAAATCGGCCCATAGGTTAGGGCTCTAGCTCTGTACACATCCACACAGACACACACACACACACACACACACACGGACACACACACACACACACAGACAGACATCACGTAAAAACCACTTTTTTGGGTTCAGGGAGCACCAAAACGAATATTTCCACTGACAACTCAAATTCGAAAATGTTTACGAAAACAATACTTTCTCCATATACTATGTACAGGGGGAGAAAGTAAAAAGCATTAAATTTGCAATAAATCTGAGGTTTTACAAAAGGATATACGTTTGAAAACACCAGTTTGTAACGAAAATAAAGTAAAAAATTCTCTTTAATAATCTTTTTATTTCAATTTCAATGCCCCATTTTATCCCCTAAAAGTTATGCTGTGTGATGTCAAGTTAAACAAAAAACGTCCTTATTTAATAACTTTAAAATGATGTGCTATCAATAAGGTGTTGTTAGTCAAAAAGACAGTACAACTATCTAAATAATTAATAAAAACCTTTTTTACTATTTATTCTTTCATTGAAATTAACGGGTTTAAATACATTTGGACATTCAGCTAATTAAGAAAGTTATTAGAGTATTTGTATGAACAGAGTATTTTTTACTTTATTTCCGTTACAACCTGTAGTTTTCAAACACAAATCCTTTGGTAAAACTTCAGATTTATTGAAAATTTAATGCTTTTTCTATTGGTGTTAAGTGGAATTGGGTAGAATAATAGGTTACAATTTTTATAACTCAATTAATAAGGCCAAGTCAAGTAAGTTATAAGAAATGCAAAATTCCCAATTACAGCCATCCGGTTAAGAATCGGACATGGGTCTATAGGAAAATTCTTGTTCCTTTTAGTAAGTAGAACTCACTGGCGAAGTTAATATAGCAAGTAGAAACTCACCCTGTATATTGAACATAGGTCAATAACACTCGAAGCATCCAAGCATCCGTGCTGTAGTGATGCGGACGGTGTATCAGAGACCTGAAACTCTACAACCTTTGGGTGTAGATTGTAGACAAAATATATATTGTTAATAATATATAAACAACTTTTTGATTAGCATATTACGTGTTGTTATTACATCCCGTAAATAATTTATAGTAATGATTGTCGATAGAAAATAATAATTTGATTTATTATTTTTATTTTATTAGCACTATAAATATGACATTTCAGATGTCAATTTATTCCTTAAAACTATACATAATTATTTTGATCACATGCAGTAGTAAAACAATGTTTATTATGTTATAATTTATCAATAAAAAACAAAAATCATTACAAAAAAGTTAACAAACAAATAAGGAAAGAAAGAACACTGAAATGAAATAAACAAGGTAACAAATCAATAGTCAGATCAAAAAGTCTACTCCAATATTTTTATCTAAATTAATTAATGGAGTATGAAGATAATGAGAATGAAGAAAGGATAATAAAGGAAAGATGGAATAATACAGAAGAAAATAGACAGGTTAATAAAAAGATGATGAAGAAAAATTACAAAATATCAAAAAGAAGATAAAAGAAATACCCCCGTAGAAGCAAACCTGCGTACTCAGCAAATTTCCAATGCATATATATGTATTTTAATACCACATAAAGCCAAATACCAAGTTTCATCAATATACATTCATAAATAAACGATTTATGACATTTTAATTATTCTCCATAAGAATAACATGGCGATTGAGTATGCAGGTTTGCTAAAGCAAGGAACACAAAAAATAGGGTTTTATACAAATATCAATATAACTCAAGTAGGTAAAGCCACATACCAAATTTTATTAATTTATGTTCATAATTAAGGGAGATAACACATTACTTATTCTCCATAAGAATAACATGAGGGGGCTGAGTACACAGGTTTGCTGCTACGGGAACCATCGGCCAGAAAATGATTTTTAGTGCAAATATCAATAGACCAAAACGAAATGAAGCAATATACCAAGTTTTATCAGGATAAGTTGATAAATAAGTGAGATATACAATTTTTCTTATTCTCCATAAAAATAACATTAGAAAACGTTTGCACTTTCAATATCTCTGTAACCATTTGACGTAGAGCAATGATCAAAACACCAAATTGTGCGTCTTTTTAAGCTAATTCCAATTAAAAAACTAAAATTTGACTTTTTCAAAAATTATATGTAAAATACTCAAAAAACCCATTTTTGGGGTACCAAACCTCCCCAAAATACCCCTACGGATAGGTCGATTTGTCTGGTTTTCGAACTTAAAGTCATAAATGCTGCTTTACACGTTTATACCAAATTTCGCCAAAATCGGATTATTTTTACAAGAGTTATCGTGCTCACAGACATATATATATATATATATATATATATATACAGTTTTGAACGAATGGTGTTTTTGGCATCTGGGGACCTCAAAACGAAAATATGTTATCATGGTCTTGGGCCTAGGTCTTGCCATGCCGACTACGGTAATAGCTTCTTCCCTATAGGGGAAATTTGCTAAAAAAATAACAGGTTTGAAAATTAAAGTCTAAAGTTAAAAATCTTGTGGAAGAAGATTAAGAAAAATAATTTAATTTAGGAAATTTACGAAACGTTTCAAAATAGCAATAATTTTGTCAGTAAAACTTGAATAATTAATATATTTTTAGCATAGTAATAGATCTCTCTTTCCTTAAGCTTAGCGTGTAATAAATGGTATTTTTTATTTTAGTTTTCCTCGATTTTAATTACTTTAAAAGTAAACTTTAAAGTGAGCTCTTTTAACAAATATTCCACCATTTTGCATAACAATTTTAAAGCCTAGTGTAAAGTTTTTTAACTGTGTTACTGAGGGTGAATCAGCATTAGGACAGTGATAAATGATGCGGCGGCTCATGATAGGATCCGTTTCAAAAACTAAACCGTAAACGCTATAGCGGCCATTTCACTCCAAACTGAACCTGAATAACTTTTCTACATTTGAACAGGAACAGAATGAATAATGAATTAATTACCTGTAATCTGGAAGTTATGAGGTTTCATGTTCTGACTCGACACTTTTCGACTTGTGTCTTAGGTATTTTATACTACATTGACGGTAGGAAACTATTAAAAACATGATAGCCTAAATAAGAACTTTTGGGCTTTATTAAATCACTAAAATTATAATGCTGAAACTGACGTTATATATCTGGAGGTTAGGAAACGCCTGGCTCCTGCAACCTTATCCCAGAATTTAATATAATGGATTATAAGTAGAAACTGTACGATCCCTAGTAGCACATCATTGGCCCAACGATGGAGAACAGTTGGGTTGGTTAAAAGTGGTTGGGTAATGGTCGGTTGGCAAATCCAACCACAGCAGACGTTGGGCCATCAAAAGCTATTGTTGGTAAATTATACTATATTATATTATTATTAATTAAACAACTTTTTTATTAGCATATTACGTGTTTTTATTACTTACGGAATGTAATAAAAGACTTCTTACAACACTTAAGATATATTTACACTTATACTGATTCACATACAGACGGTAAACATATATAAAAGATGGTACTAGGCTATCGATTTCGACCAGTCACACCAGTCATTATCAGGCAAATATCAATGACTGATGATGACTGGTGTGACTGGTCAAAATCGATAGCCTAGTACCATCTTTTATATATGTTTACCGTCTGTATGTGAATCAGTATAAGTGTAAATATATCTTAAGTGTTGTAAGACGTCTTTTATTACATTCCGTATTATTAATTATATATTAATATTTAATAAATATTAATTAATATTTAATTAATATTTAATTTAAACCGTTAGCGCATTTAATAAATTCCTCTCTTATTTCGGGGACATTCCCATCAAAATTAAAACTAGCCAAAGTCATTCCCATTTTTAAAAAGGGAAATTTTACCGACCCATCATGTTATCGCCCTGTCTCTCTACTGCCTGTTTTTTCAGAACTTTCAATCCGAAAGTAGAAATTTTAAATTTAAATTTAAAACTATAACTGAGGAAAATATTGAAAAAGTGGTTCTTTCATTTGAAAATAAATATTCTGCAGGGTATGATGATATACCTATTACATTAATTAAGAAATCATTAACATTTATTTTAAAACCGTTAGCGCATTTAATAAATTCCTCTCTTATTTCGGGGACATTCCCATCAAAATTAAAACTAGCCAAAGTCATTCCCATTTTTAAAAAGGGAAATGTTACCGACCCATCATGTTATCGCCCTGTCTCTCTACTGCCTGTTTTTTCAAAAACTTTTGAACGTGTTGTTTATATTCAACTACTTGAATATCTTGAAATTAATCAGTTGCTTGATAAAGAACAACATGGTTTTAGACCAGGAAAATCCACCATAACGGCTGGCATAGAATTCATAGAAAATATTATAAATTCAGTAGACAAAGGTGAAAAGGTTGTTGGAGTATTTTTAGACCTTAGTAGAGCATTTGACAGTGTCTCACATTGTAAGCTGTTAAACACCCTAAATGAATTTGGAATCTGTGGAAAAGAGCTGAGGTGGTTTGCTTCATACCTAGAAAACAGAGAACAATTTGTTGAGGTCGACTATGTGGTAGAACAAAATAATGCAAAATACATTGAAAAATTCAGATCCCAGCATCAGACACTGCGATATGGGGTACCCCAGGGGTCGATCTTGGGGCCCCTTCTATTCCTCTGTTACATCAGGGGTATGCCGGAGACGATTCCTGGGAGTGATGGGTCCATGTGTCTGTATGCTGATGATTCTAATGTTTTATTTTCAGGAAAATCACAAATACATATTGAAGAGTCTTCATCTGAAAGTCTTTTGTCTACTAAAAAATTTCTGGATAAAAAAAATCTGCTTATTAATGTAAACAAATCAAATTTCATATCATTTTCAACTAAACAATCTAAAGCAAAATTTGAACCTAATATTTTAATAAAGACAGATAGAATAGATCAAGTGAGCCGAACAAAGTTTCTTGGTCTAATTATTGATGAAAAACTTTCTTGGAACGATCACATCAATCATGTGGTCAAAAGATTATCTTCTGGTATTTATGCACTGCGACAGATGTCTAAGATTTGCAATTTGGAAACTCTAAAGACAATCTATTATTCATTAATCCACTGCCACATATCTTATGGTATTGCTATTTATGGAGCAACAACAAAAAATAACTTAGATAAAATACTTATCCAACAAAAAAGAGCTATCCGTGTAATGATGAAGCTAAAAAGAATGGATTCAGTTAAAAACTTATTTTGCGAACTGGGGATATTAACAGTTTACAATTTGTATATTTATGAAACAATTATTTATGCAAAATTGCTTCAGTTATCATCCACTCCTGGCGAATATAACACACGTTTCAAAATTAATCTACCTAGACATAATTTAGAATTTTATACAAAAAAGACCTCTTATGCAGGACTTAAATTCCTTCTGCATCTACCAGTACCCTTAAGGCTAGAAAGCAATTTAAATAGATTTAAACGGCTACTAAAAGATTTATTAATAAATAACCCCTCCTATTCAATTCAAGAATTTATAAATACCAAACGCTGATCTTTTGAATTCCATCCTGCTGTAACCTTTTCATAAGCATCCCAACAAGTGACAGTTACAGATATGTATGAGAATTGACCTTTGTACTAGAAGTTTATTTTCTTATTAATTTAATAATTTGCAATATGTTTAAGTTGCAATTTAAATGTTATTATTCTCTTAAGTTGGAAATTTTTCAGACTTAAGATTTGCAAATTGAAAATTTACTATTTTGGACATTGTTAGAACTTGTTGACATTGTTTGATTTAATTTAATTTATAAGTTTATTTTATAGTCATAATTTGTGACCCTATTCAAAACATGTAATGTGTTACTCATTGAATAAAGAAGATTTGATTGATTGATTGATTGATTAATGTACCCCAGCACCACACATCGTTGGGCCATCGTCAGCATTGAAGGATGAAGGATATGGTCGGTTGGCATTAACGCGGTTGGGCCAACAAACCAATCATTGGCTAGCCCATGTTGGCAAATCCAACCATTATATTATTATTAATGATATATTCATATATAATATGATAGTTGGATTTGCCAATGTGGGCTAGCCAACAATTGGTTTGTTGGCCCAACCGCATTAATGCCTACCGACCATTTCCATACCATATCCTTCAAAGCCAACGATGGCCCAACGTTGGCCCAACGATTTGTGCTGATGCGCCAACCTCGCGCCAACCGTTGGCCTACCATTTTCGTACTTTGGCCCAACAATTTGTGCTGATGAGATATATCCTCGTTTTATTCTTCTACGTGAATCTATACTCGTGTAAAAATCACTGTAATAAAAGTAGGAACAAGTTAATTTAATTTATGTATCTATGAAATATGAAAAACTACGAGCAAATTAATATATATATATATATATATATATATATATATGTTTAATATAATTATATTAATATTAATAATTATATTAATTATATTAATAAAAATATAATGTTAATTTATAAATTAACATTATATTTTTATTAATATAATTATATTAAATATATATATATATATATATATATATATTAATTTGCTCATAGTTTTTCATATTTCATAGATACATAAATTAAATTAACTTGTTCCTACTTTTATTACAGTGATTTTTACACGAGTATAGATTCACGTAGAAGAATAAAACGAGTACTATCCAATCTCAGAAGAATAAAACAGAATAGTATATATATAAGCTAGTACAAGTCGTACAGGTACAGACTATTGGTAATTTCTATATCTCAGTCCATCCTTCGATTCTCGGAAGTCAGTCTCGTGGGCGAGTTTTCAGTAACTCAAAGGTTGTAGGTTCGAGACCCGACCGTGACTCGATATTTTTGCAACTTAATTCCTTTTTAGCGAATTTCCCCTATAGGGAAGAAGCTATTACCATAGGTCTCATGGTAAGACTTAAGCCCAAGACCATGATAACTTTTTGTTTTGAGGTCCCCAGAAGTCCAAAACACTATTCGTTCAAATTTATATATATGTATATATATATATATATATATTATATATGTGTGTGTGTGTGTGTGTCCGTGAATGCGATAACTTGAGTAAAAAAAGTCCGATTTTGATGAAATTTGGCTCAAATGTGTAAACTGACATTTATGACTTAAAGTTCGAAAACCAGAAAAATCGGAACATGGGAAGGGGGGCTTATGGGGGTTTTAAATTTTCCAAAAATCAGTTTTTTGCATTTTTCACCCTAAAATTTTTAAAACACATAATTTTGATTTTGACCATGTTATAGAGCTTAAAAAAACAAATAATATGGTATTTTGAATTATTAACCTAGGTTAAGTGGTTGTGGAAAAAATCCAAAAAACATGCTCATAAAATCTCCCATGATAATCTTATGGGAAAAATGTTTTTAGCTTTTCCTCAATTAATTTTGCTTTAAACTTCACATTTGCTTTTACCAATCACTTCAGCTCCACAAAACAATCATTTTGGTGTTTAAATTGTGATTCACCAACGTCCAAGCGTTGCAGAGATATTCAAAGTGCTAAACACAGTACGTTGTCCAATGTTATCCTTATGGAGAATAAATCAAATCTGACATCTCCATTATTTATGAATGTATATTGATGAAACTTGGTATGTGGCTTCACGTTCTACTGGTATATTGATATTTGCACAAAAAATAAATGTTTTGTTGGTTGTCCCCGTAGCAGCTAACCTGCATACTCAGCCCTAATGTTATTCTTGTGGAGAACAAGTAAAGTTTTATATCTCCCTTAATTATGAACATAAATTAATAAAACATGGTAAGTAGCTTCACTTTGTTCAGTTATATTGATAATTGCATAAAAACTCGTTTCTTAACTTCCTGGTTGCACCAAATCTTCGTACTCAGTCCTAATGTTATTCTTATGGGGAATAAATAAAATATTATAAATCACTTATTTATGAATGTATTTTTGTCAAACTTGATAAGTGGCTTTATGTAGTAGTGGAAACATATAAATGCAGTGGAAATTCGCTGAGTACGCAGGTTTGCTGCGACGGGGGGTATTTAAAAATTTCTATAATTGGTTTACTAAACAATTCCATTAGATAAATCATGATTTTTAAAATTAAAATACGCATTTATAAACCGTTGGCATTTGGTTGGGTATTGGTTGGCATTGTTGGATAATAGTTGATTAATCCGTCGATGGGCCAACCTCACGCCTCGCGACATGCCCCCCGTTGGCCAACCATTTCCGCCGACCATTTGCCAACGCGTTGGCCCAACGATTTGTGCTGATGGTGATTATGATAAATGGGAAGGGCTGAAAAATCTAGGGGCGGCCAAAAAAATCAGTCACACCACTGATACTTTGTAAGGTCTTGCAGTCTATATAATTAAGGTTTTCTAGCTAACCGAAGAGACCTCGTAAAAACAGCTGTAAGGTCACTTGATCACCAATCCAATCTGCAGTGTTGCTGGAAACATGATATTTATCGTACACGCCATATTTTCTTCAACATTGTAATCAAAATAAACATTGTTTAACTGCTTATATTCTTTGATCAGCTGTTATGTTATGAAACAAATATATTGTTTTGATTTATTTGTATTTTTAGATTAATGGACTAAGGGTTTAAATTTTCTTTCTGCATGTCTAATGGCAATTTAAAAATAGCCGACCATTATTATAACCTGTAAGCATGGACTATAAATACTTATTGTCAATGCTGTAAGGTTGGAAACACTTATACTATGTTGTTGATTTATGCATCAGCTGAGCGACATCCAAGACATCTTTGCTGCGAACATCAACTGTTATGGAAATGGTCATACCTCATACTCCATACCTGGGTTGGTAGCTCTAGGACTTGATGAACCTTACTGTTTGTTGACACTCATTGATTTATTCTTAGGTATTTTAAACTACTTTGACGTGATGGAACTTTTTTAAACATTATATCCTAAAAAAATCCTTAGTGTTACGAAATCACTAAAATTAAACAATTCTGGAACTGATGTTATGTATCTGGAGGTTAGGAAATGTCCTTGGTTCATGCATACTAAAATATAGTAGGCCTAATGGAAAGGGTAAAAGGGATAGGGTGAAACTATACGAATATGTTACATGGGGGGCCCTGAAAATAGGTTTGCAGGGGGGCCCAAAAAAATGAGCACTTGTCTGAAAAAAATGTTATTCATACCTAATATTAAACGCCTTATCAGTCTTATTGTAATAGCATACATCGATCATTAATTAAATTTAAAAGTACATATTTAGAAGAAATTTTTAGGTATTTGAACCTTCCAGTTTCAAGAACTGTAAATAAAGATATTTGTTTGCCTAATTTTAGCTTTGAGTTCCTGATGGTTAGGTTTTCCGGATGCGCATTTCGCCGCGGGAGTGCGGCATCATCAGGGGAATTAACTTATCACTATTTTCACTAATATATACACTCCTAATATTACATTTCTATATACACGGTTGGTTGACGTTTCTTTGTCTCTGCTGTTGCAGTATGGCGCGGCCGCGGACGCGGTGGAGACGCTCCAGGTTTCACTATATTAGTTAGTGAAAATAGTGATAAGAAAATTCCCCTGAAGATGCTGCACCCCTGCGGCGAAATACGCATCGAGAAAACCTAACCATCAGGAACTCGAGGCTAAAAAAAGGTAAACAGATATCTTAATTTTTAGGACTGAAGATGAAAATAAAATTTGTTGGCTTATCCAGAAAATTGGAAATGTCCAAATGTATTAAAACCATACATCTAGCAAATATAGCGCAAATATAGCGGATATGGTCTTAACTATCAGTTGTTTACAACACTGTTTAAATGTTGATAAGATACATAAGCTAAAACATCTGATAATTATTAATTTTCCACTACTAGCAACCAGATTAGTGTGACCACTCAAACCTCTCTGTTCTGCTAGAACCAGCAACATTTGTTAGTTGTGGTCAGACTAGCTTTTTTCCTGCTTATTACTAGCAGCTAACAACTAGCAGCTGGTAACCATCGTAGTGCATGTGACCCGGCCTTAACAAACAAAAAACACAATCAGTTGTGCAATAAAAGTCGCGCAGCACTATTGAGAGCATGCAAAATGTTACTTTACTGGCCATAAAAATAATTCTAGTGGTCCTAGAAAAATATTTTAGCTATAATCAATTTTACTGTTGTGCTACACACATCCTTGCATTGTGACATTTTTATACTGTACCAGTTTGTCATTACTTAAAACGTTTGGTCCGATTTTGTAAACTTTTGATTTATATCCAAGTGTTATTAGTAAACAAAATAACTACTGTCATTACTCTTACACAATACTTATAATTATTGAGATTATTTAACACTTTAAGTTAAAAGTTGTACAAAAGTCATTTTAAATCATGCGTGGGCTTACCATATGGTAGGGTGGGAAAAAGAGATTTTAACTGGCAACCTCCTACCCAGAGGAACGGGGGTGTCTGGAAGGGCCCCCCAAAAAAAAAGTGTGCAAACTTATTATTGAAAACTCTTTTTAATGCATTTTAACATGAAAAATAAACTATGGATCAATGAATATGCTAGTGTTATGCCTACATTTATCAAATTTAGATAAATATGATAAAAAATTTTGTAAACGAAAATACATGTTGGTTCCTAAATTTTATTTCAACATAAATTGTTGTTTGTTTAAAATTCATTGTTGGTGATGGCGAGGTTATGTTGTGTTATACAACACATTTTCATGAACAAATTCAAGAAAGAGGGGATTCTTACATTTTTGTGGAAATTCACTGGAGCTACATTTTTACCTTTAAATCCAGAAATCTTCAGAGAAATCCGTTGATATGGCAACCCTAATAATGCCTCGTGCGACAGGTGGAGCAACAAGAACCGTGCGTAGAATTTTTGACGCTGGTAACTAGCCAATGTTAGACTTTGATACCTTCCCATTATCTGAATTGAAATCCACAATGAAAGCTAATAAAAGTTTACCTTAGGCCAAAAAAAAACTGAAAATCCGTCGCTATCTCTTAACGCCTGAGCAATAAAACAGCATTCCGTATCCTGAGAGTGGTTTTCCTATTTTATTATATGATGTTATTGAAAATAGCTTGTCACAATTCACAACAAATAGCAGAGTATATAATAAAAATACCCCCGTCGCAGCAAACCTGCGTACTCAGCAAATTTCCAATGCATATATATGTGACTCACTACTACATAGAGCTACTTACCAAGTTTCACAAAAATACATCCATAAATAAGTGATATATAGCATTTTATTTATTCTCCATAAGAATAACATTAGGGTTGAGGACGCAGGTTTGCTGCAACGAGGAAGATAAGTAATATTTTTTTGCAATTATCAATATAACTGAACCAGGTGAAGCTATATACCAAGTTTTATTAATTTAGGTTCATAATTAAGGGAGATATACAACTTTATTTATTCTCCATATGAATAACATGGGGGCCGAGTATGCAGGTTTGCTGCTACGGGGACTATCAACAAAAAACTTTCTTTGTGCTAATATCTACCACAACTATTTGAAGCCACATACCAAGTTTCAACAATATACATTCAAAAATAATCGAGATATAGAATTTTATTTATTCTCCATAAGGATAACATTGGACAACGTACTATGTATAGCACTTTGAATATCTCTGCAACGGTTGGACGTAGAACAACGATTAAAACACCAAAATGTTTGTTTTGTTGAGCTAATCACATTAATAAACATAAAGTGATGTTTTTAGTAAAACTATCTGAGAAAAATCTAAAAACCTTTTTCCCATAAGATTAACATGGGACACGGTTTTTTGGATTTTCTTCGCAATCACTTATCCTAGGTTAATGACTCAAAATACTAAATTATTTGTTTTTTTAAGCTCTATAAAATGGCTATAACCAAAATTGAGTGTTTTTAACATTTTGGGGTCAAATTTGCAAAAAAACAATTTTTGGGAAATTGTAAACCCCCATAAAACCCCCTTCCCATAGTGTGATCGATCTGGTTTTCGTAAAGTCATAAATACTACTCTCCACATTTGTGCCAAATTTCATCAAAATCGGGTGTTTCTTTCAAAAGTTATCGCGGTAACGGACACACACACATATATATATATATATATATATATATATATATATATATATATATATATATGTACATATATATAAATTTGAACGAATAGTGTTTTTGGCATCTGGGGACCTCAAAACGAAAAGTTATCATGGTCTCGGGCTTAAGTCTTACCATGCCACCTACGGTAATAGCTTCTTCCCTATAGGGGAAATTCGCTAAAAACTATTCTCAATTTAAAAACGCAATTATTTTTCCAATTCAATGAAAAACTCAATTTTTACAAGTCTACAAATGGTTAACTTAAGAAACTAAGAACTAAAAAAACTGAAAGGAAATTTAAATTTGGAAGTAATGTTAAATAAATGTCTACCACACATATGTTCAGAGTTATATTGGCTATGAAACATTATTAGGTATGGGGCAACAGACCAAATTACAAACTTATTTTTAAAAGGAATCACTCTAAATGTTTACTAGATTCAGATATTCATCAACATCAAACAAGAAATCAAAATATATTTAAAGTTACACGTTTCAAGTATTCAAAAAGAAATAGGAATTTTAATGAAATGGGAAGAAAAAACAATTTTTAACACATTACCAGCTGATTGGAAGAATTTAAGAGGAAGAAGCTTTAAAAAGAAGATTACAAATATTTTATTAAGTCTGCCCTTACATAATTAATAAATAGGGTTGCCATACATCCCTATTTTTCAGGACAGTCACCAATATTCGAGTTAATGTCCTAGTGTCCCGAAAGGGGCTCTTGGGACGCGAAACCATCCCAATTTTCCGACAACAATTTAAATCTTTACAAAAATTCATAGGAGTAATAATTATATTAATAACCTTTTTTTAAACATATTACTTATGAATCATATGAAGACCTTTACTTACGTATGGGGGAAATATTTTTTGTTTCCAATATATGCGCGACTAGATGGCAAGGAATTTTTGTGTTATGAGTTTTTACCCGTATTGTACCACCGAATAACCAGAAGTACTACTAACTAGTAAATGTTACAGCGTAAGTAACAGTAATTCAGTTTAAAATTAACAATAAGTATTTTCAACTGTTTAGTGTGAAATATTATTATTATGTTATTGAGTTTCAAAAAATAAATTACAAATTTCAATATCAATCATTTTTAAAATTTTCATTGTATAATATAATTTAATATTATTTTAATAATTTTTAATTTTAAAATGTTAAATTTAATACGTGCAATAAAGTTGTTTAATTATCACAAAAATATTTTCTTTTTACACAGACTTTCAATTTAGGTGGTTTTCATGTCCTCTAAAGTTGACCTAGCTAGCTAAGATAAAAATGTTTTATTGAATTTAAATTTAAAAGGTTACAAAAATGTAAAAAAGGTTTGCTTTTGCTAAAAAGCAAGTAGTCCAGTCAAGGAATGGTCCAAGAGGGGGTGTAGAGTGTGTGATCAAGTACCTAAGCGAAACTTCACAAACTGGTTCAGGGTGCTTAGGGAATGAAAATGCCAAAGTCCAATCGTCTACAAGGTGAGCCCCCCCCCCCCCCTCGGAGGGGGGTGAAACGTCCAAATCTTGGGTTTTCCGCTTATATCTCGACAACGGTGCGTCGTAGAAACAACTTTTCCTTAGTAAATTAAAGCTCTTATAATTATCTAGACCTTTCGTTCTACATCTTCTTTCCGAATTCCTAATCGTTATTGTGCGACACTATCTGAAAAGGTAGAACTTTTTGAAAAAATTCATAATACCTCACATTTTTCATAAAACATTCCTTTATATCGTCTCAACTAATCATCAAGGAAAGAAATTCATTGAAAAAACGTAGGAAATTGAATTCCCTTTAAGAATAGGCCGGCCTATACATCATATTCCAGTTAATCTCAAATCAGTAGCAGTTACAGAAGTTTATGTCTTTTTATATACAATTTCATCTTTTTCAGAAAAACCTGCTTTTATTACTAACCCACAGCTCTAGTTTGTTTCTTTCTCTAATAATGCGTGTTTCCACCGACTTATTAAATAAAGTAGAAAAAAATCATGTTACTTGGAAAATTTAATATTGTATTTTAATAATCTTCCATCATAATATTGTTCTACCTCGTTAAATTAAATCTGTAAAATTACACATGTCATTGTTAGCACTGTTCTCAATGATGTCCTAATATGTTACACTCTCAACTTTGTCTGGATTCACTTTTTCTTCCTCTTTGGACATGAGGGTCCTGGCAAAGGTTCTTCGTCCATGGCATCTTCACCCTCGGCATTTGATAGTTCTTGCTCAATGGATCATCTTCCTTGGTAACAGGCACGCTGTTGAGGCATTTCCCTTGGTAGTGAGGCATGCTGCAGAACAGGCCAGCATTGATTTTTGGCTTTCATTTGCCAATTACACAATCTTGGTGTAGCGACAAAATATCGTTTTCAGAAGGACCTCCGAATGGTGGTGGATCTTCTGTTGCAAGTGGCACCAGGGTGTCTGCTTCATGTTTTCACCCCCATTCATCCCGGGCCACATGTAAGAACAGGATGTGTTCAAGGTGCATCCAAAGTGCTGCATCTCTTGTTTGGACAGTGTTTTCTTGCTGCCACTTTAATGAAGATTTTGATTGGCATGAGGCCGACAAGTTAGTCCAGAGAGTGTTCAGAGCTCCCTTGATGATGATTCAGTCAAGTCTTTGTGATCCCACCAGGTCACAGATTCTGTTTCCATTTTTGTCCACAATAAAAAAATCTTGGGAGGTCATGTGGGGTCTAACCACTACCACACAAAGCCAGAGCATGAGCCTCGGCTGCAGCCCCCAGTTCCCTGAATGCAAATAGAGATCACCTACCCCAATCGGTGACCCTTTGTGGAGTTAAAGTCCCCACTAAAGTGTCTGGTCTAAGGTCACACCCACTTGTTCTGAACAGCCCATACAGAAGTGGGAGAAGAGTTTCAATGCCCTGCTGTAGGTAAATGAGTTTAAGTTTATCAGGCCCATGTGACTTGCTTGAGAGGGATAAGTGAGTTAAGAGCCCTGATACTGTTGAATGTTACTCCTTGATACTGTTGAATGTTACTATATGACTTAAGACCATCCACCGAGAGATGGAAGCTTGTTTTCGCAGGAACTGCATGGTAGCCTTGAACTTCAGCACCTCCAGCGGATCGTGGACTATCTCTCCCCTAGCCACCAAGGGAGCCCAGTCCGGAAGGTTTATCCTTTACCTAGAATCTTGTATGTCATGGAAGATTCTCTGACACCTCCCAGATTGCTGCAAAATTTTCTCTAGGAGAGCTTTTGGGCTTTCCTTACTGCTAGGTTGTACTCAAAAGATCGCCTGTGATAAACAGTACCAGTTCTTTTTAAATTATCACCTCTTATAAAAACCCTGACCCTCCTCCTTAACTTTTAAAGCTCCAAATTCGACCCGGCTCTTTTTATTCCCCATTGACACTGGACATATACCTCCAAGGAGCAGACCACGGATCCAATGAGACAGAAAGCAGCTCAATCATGATCACGTGTCTCCGACCCGGAAAGATTGGCAGTCAACCTCCCCCCTTAGCACAGTTGTATGGAGAGCCCAGTTGGCCCTTCTAGAATTCATGAACATGGTCTTGTCAGGTGAGAAACTCCTTACTCAAAAACGAGTATATCTGTGACCTGAGGTCTGCGCCGGATCTGGTCATGAGGTGTACTAGCTTCCTAGCTAATATACTTAAGAAGTGGCTGTGCGGTGTTCTGCAGCATGCAAATTGACACTAGCTAAAGTGGTCAGCAAGATGATTAGCAGACAGGCTTAACTGTGGTGATGTCCCTCTTTCTTCTCCCTAACGAGACATCTTCAATCTCCACGGGTAGAGAATGCCGCCTGTTATCGTTGCTACCTGTAACATTGACACCTGATTTCTCCTAATTTCCCTGAATTAGAACAAACAAAGTTGACTCTACAGGTGGTGGCAATGCAGCAGATTTGTCAATACCTGCTTGGACTGACCCATGCGATTCCTCCAGCAGATCAATGGTCACGAGTTATTTATTATCCAGGGAAGATCTAGCCTAATGAATGTGCTCTGGGCAAAGGCCTCCCCTCCTCCGATCTCCATCTCCTCTTAGACATTGCAGGGTTCTAGGAACAAAAACTTTGAATCGCAGAATCCACAGGCTTGTCCTATTAAGAGGAGTGGGATTCACCACCGAAGTGGCTACCCACCACTTTATCCAGTTTTTTCTTCAGTTTTCTTCAGCCATCTTGTTTCTTCTGAAACCACATTTTAGTTAGGGTTTGGCAACCATTCCGTGATCCATCCAATCCGCCCACCAATGTAAGACACTGGACCCTTTTGGTGTTATAGAAATTTTCACTGTCTCAAGTTCAGTCCTGGAACACACATCAGTTCGAGATGGCAGGGCAGCAACCAAACCGAGATACTACGCTTGCTACTATCTGTACACTGGGCCCTACCGGTGCCTATAGCCCCAACCCTAGGTCAGTATTAGAGCAGCTTCTCCTCAACTCTAGGGCCATTTTTCGACAGCCAGTTCTAGAAACACTGCCTTCAGATTACACAGAGGCACCCCATTAGGCTGTGGTAACTACCACAGTATGGCTGTCCAGGCTGACTGACTCACAGCACGACAACAGTCTTAATTTAATTTTTTTCATATAGCAAACGACATTTTACATTCAATACAAAATAATTTATGGCTGAACATTCTCAGACCTGATGGTGATGTTTGGCAAGAAGCTGCTTATGACAGGTTCTCACTGGAACATGAAAATCAAACGAATTCAAGATCCCAGGACATTCCAACAAGTCATTGACGATCTTGAAAAGGAATATCGAATCAAAATCCATTCTTCTAGAGTCAGCGAAGGATGCTGGTTCCGATCAACGATCTCATACATATTTACAACGGAACACCAGAGATGCCAAATCAAATCAAATGTTGACAAAACTTCATGATTTGGTAATGGCGTCAATACAGATTCAAAACAGCAGTTTACAATCAGTTTAATGGAAGGATGTATCTCCATCACAGGAAATCATCCAGGGAGTAGAACGGGTTCTTCACCGACCAGATACAGAGAGAGTATGCCACCTTATTCACAAAGATTGGGATGGTACCTCCTGCTCCCCCCCCCCATCAATAATTCAAATTTTCAACTTTTTAGTTCACACTTTTCTTGAAAATAGTTTTTGAAGAGGGCCTGGTAAATTATATAACACTAAACGCCACAGTTTTGATGGATCTAAAATACATTATATTATATTGGGATACTGTCCCAAATCTCTAGTTAACAATGTCTTCATACATCAGTTACTTATACCATTGACTATCTTATACTGTCTTCTCTAAAACAAATATCAATTGAGCTTTACAATACAAAATTGGTAAAACACTGTATACCTGTAACAGTGGAGGGTTATCATGATGAATGTGAACCAATAAAAACTTGTCTTGCAATACTGTCAACTGAAAATTAAAATAATATTGAATAGAAAAATCTTATTAAGAAATGTGTGAATGTTTTCTGTATAACTTTCCAACCGATTTTATCTTTGATTTTTTCAACCTTTTAAATTACATAACCCCAAATAAAGAAAGTCTACTACCTTTGAGGACTAGCATACTTTTTACTGCTTTAACCCATTAACGTAGTAATTATATTCCATTTCCAATGGCTGATAACGCGATTTGATTGGTGCTGCACTCTAGTAGCAACATCTATAACTAATGGCTGCGGGCAACTGCGGTTTTTTCCGCTAGGGGCGCGGACTGACTATAAAAACCTAAATAATGTCGCTAGGCCACTGGTCGTAGTAGCTGAGTCAGCTACGTCGTGGAAACACCTTGGCCAGGTGTTGATACGATTCGTGGGTTCAAATCCCGCACACGACCAAAACTGACCAGTCGTGCAACTCTTAATGAGTTAAACGGTCTGTGGCAACGTTGGTGGAAGGGCCCACGTAAAACAAGTGGTGGCAGGCTTGCTTGGAAGTTGACGGGATCAGTTAAATCTTTGTGAGTTGCACATGGTCAAAACTGATTTTGCTACTTTTTACTTATGTCTACTGTGTGTGTGCCAATGCGACTCTTTAAACTGAAAGAAAACAAATTTTAATTAAAATACACCATTAATCCATTTAAAAACACCAATTTTATATTCCAATTCAAAGGTTTAAAAAATGACAAGTAAGGAATGAGACCAGCTCGTATGTCTACGCCAATGGATTAAATTATTCAATACCACATAGATCTTTTGGTATGAGGGTCATTTTTAATCAACCTCCAATAAACCATTAATAAAGACAGGTGCATATAGTAAAATTATTTTATAACCAAAAGATAGGCACACTTATGCTTACTTTTCGACCAATTCATTGTAACGATTGATTTGTAGTACCTGTGCACTAGCTTTTCAATACCCTCACTTCAAAGGCTGCCAATGCTTTGAAGTGTGTTATGACGTTGTCTGTACGATCGCACAGTGTAAACGCTGGACAAGCTAGGGGCTAATGTTTACATGATGTAACAGCGCATCCTGGCCACCAAATGCTCTGAAACTTTCGGGCTGACACACTTTAATTCATTGGCAGCAAAATTCTTTGAAGAGGATATTGAAAAGCTGGTACACAGGTATGACAAATGCCTCAATTGTTGCGGTGCCTATGTCGAAAAGTAAGAATAAGTGTACCTATCTTTAGGTAATAAAATTATTTTATCATATTCACTTGTCTTTTATTTATGGCCTATCGGAGGTTGATAATAAAATTACCTTCGAATTCCAGAGTGTGTGGCACATTTAATGTAGAGTATACCTTGGGGAATGTGTATGATTTAATGTATTTTTCACAACTGGGAACTCTCTATGCAGAAAGGAAAGAATTAAAATAAAAACCCAATTATGATATATTTATTTCACATATTGTGCCCAAATAAACAAAAAGTTATCCGCAGACCTACAATACAGCCTGGGTGTGCTGATTCAACACCGACCTACTGTGCTTGCTGTTTGGACCAGTCGACGCTCAGGATAAGATGATCGTAGCCATGGCCATTGAGAGCCTTGATGGCCTTGGCTGCGTCGGCCCTGCTCCTGAAGTGAATGTAGGCAAAGCCCTTGCAGAGACCCGTGGTCTTGTCCTTGGCCAAGTACAGCTTGCTGATGGGTCCGAACGGCTTCACCAGGTCCTCCAAGTCTGCGTCCTGAGTGCTCTCGGAAAGGTTGGATACTCGGATGGCCAGTGCGTCGTCTCTGTTCCCCTTCATGCTCTGGCCACTCTTGTTGCCCCCGTCCCTCATTGACGGTGGCACATACTTCCCAGTAACCGGTTTCTTCTCCTCGGCCACTGCAGGAGCAGCAGGAGTTGCCATTTTCTTGTCATCTGCCTTCATCCCCTGTATGTTCATGTCCTTGAACGGACACTTCAGTGTCCAGTGGTCGCCGTTGCAGTTACGGCATTTCACCACTCCCTTCTCTCCCATGTCTGTTGGCAAAGTAATTAAATTCTGTACTACAGTTGTGTAATAACAACAGCAGCAGTATGCTACTATATTCTAACAACAGTTATTCAGGTTTTTTATCTTCTATACCTATAAAAGGCAAAGCCTTCACTCACTCACTCATCACGAATTCTCCTACAACCCATTTACCTAGAGTTGAAATTTTGTACACTGATTCTTTATGCATAAAATAGGAAAACTAAATGTTTTTCATCCTGATCTGACCTTAGGGCTCTGTCAGAGACCCCGACAAAGTTCCCATGTATACCTTAAGACATTCATTTTTGTTTGAGCTGATGAAAATACAAACAGCTGACCTTGATTCGTAGCAGTTCCACGGGCTAGCCAAAGAATGCAGCACTGTCATAGTTTTTATAAATCATTTGTGGGGCAAAGCCTGCGGATAACAGCTAGTTTTATATATCTACACCAGGCATTTTGTTTAGGGATATTACAAAATGCTTAGGGAAAGCGTTCCAAACCAACCGAGTAGGGGAGAGTAGTGGTCAAACCCGTGATGCCCTGAACAAATTGTCCAAGGTGCTAACCATTAGGCTAGTGAGATGTCCAAGTTTGATATTTAAATCTGTCATGTTGGTATTTCACAGTATTGTTTTAAAAGCTTGCTTTTGTAGATATATCACAGACAGGTTATGTGCTTATACAGGGTTCCCACTTGAATTTCATTTTCAATCTGTCTATCTATCGACTTAAAGATGTTTAATTAAAAATATGTTTTATTGAACTTTTCTGATAAATTTCTGTTTCCTCATTCAAAAATAAATGAGGGTCTTGCAGATATAAATTGAAATTCAATACGAACTTAAAATGTAACAAGCACAGAGACTATATACAAGTTATCTTTCTCCAGGTTCCATGCAGTAATTCCCGACTCATTGATAGTCTTTCCCCAGTTCTCCTAAAGCCTAGTTTATTCCTATGTTCCCAATTGAGTGGACACCCTGCTAATTGTCAATCAGGAGAACTAACTGTTTTCATTGATTCCTTGACAATCCAAACCAGTATTGCAAACATCCGGGTGTGGTTTAGTAACAGAAATGGTAGATGAAAACACTGATTTTGTGATAAAATTTACTGCTGTTAACCCTCCAAGTGTTATGTGTCGCTACAGCGACACAAAACACATCAGCTGGGGTGTTTACTGTCGCTGCGTCGACAGTCAAACAGCGTTTACGGAATAGGCTCTGGGGCGCATTGAATCTTAATAAACCGGATCGAAATTGGTATTACCGTTTACGGCAGATTCTAAGCTTTCTCCCGATGTCTGTCTACAGACGCTTTTTACGTTCGTGCCAATCGTACTTCAGCAGACAGCTGAAGTATGAAGGTTTGTTGTGCGTCGTTAACCTAACTTCGGGAATGGTGTTGTTTTGCGATGTTTTTCGTTGTTTTTATTTGTAAAAATGGACAGTATCGACATACGTGGGGCTTTAGAAGAAAAGTTTAGTGATGATGAATGGTTGGTTGATGTTCCTGGAGAAATAGGCGGCAGTGATATCGAGGTAGATTATCCTTCCGACTGTAACCTTGCCAAGGCCATTTTGCTCTAAATGGCAAACAACAGATTATTATCTAAAACTTTTTTATTTGCTGTTTTACCTGATTATTTGTTTATATATTTAGTATCCTTATAAAATTTAATACCCCCGTCGCAGCAAACCTGCATACTCAGCGAATTTCCAATGGAGATATAAATGTCTTAATACTACATAAAGCCACTTACCAAGTTTCATAAAAATATATTCACAAATAAGCGATATATATACAATTTTAATTATTCTCCATAAGAATAACATTGGGGCTGAGTACGCAGGTTTGCTGCAACAAGGAACACAAAAAATGGGTTTTTATGCTAATATCAATATAACTCAACTAGGTGAAGTCGTATACCAGTTTTTATTCATTTATGTTCATAATTAAGGGAGACAGAGCATTTAATTAATATCCATAAGAATAACATGGGGGCTGAGTACGCAGGTTTGCTGCTACGGGAGAATTATGCAAAAACAATTTTTTGGAGCAAATATCAATAGACCTCAATGAGATGAAGCTGTATACCAATTTCCGTCAGTATACGTTCATAAATAAGCGAGATAAAAAAATTTTCTTTTCCTCCATAAGAATAACATTAGACAACGTACTGTGTTTAGCACTTTCAATATCTCGGTAACCAATTGACGTAGAGGAATGATCGAAATACCAAATTGTGTGTTTTTTTAAGCTGAATCGAATGGTCAAAACTAAAATTTGACTTTTTCAAAAATTATATGTAAAAAATTCAAAAAACCCATTTTTGGGGTACAAAACCCCCCCAAAATACCCCTTCGGATAGGTCGATCTGGCTGGTTTTCGAACTTAAAGTCATAAATGCTGCTTTACATGTTTATACCAAATTTCGTCAAAATCGGATCATTTTTACGAGAGTTATCGTGCTCACGGACACATATATATATATATATATATATATATAGATATATATATATATATATATATATATATACAGTATCGAACGAATGGTGTTTTTGGGGTCTGGGGACCTCAAAACGAAAAGTTATCATGGTCCCGGGCCTAGGTCTTACCATGCCGACTACGGTAATAGCTTCTTCCCTATAGGGGAAATTCGCTAAAACAAATTGGCTATTTGAAAATTGTATATTCTAGATACGTTTATAATTTGATGGAGCGCAAACTTAAAAATTTTTTTATTCATTTTTATTTTTATTTATGTTAACATCACATAATTTGTCTATTATAATTTGTTTGAGATGTCATAGACATAATATTGAAGCCCATGATTTTCTGAACAAGAAAAACTATACAATAATGCAGTTTGGAGTGTTTTTGAGTCTTTTACATTTATTTGAATAAAACACTGCAAAATCACCAAAAATACGCAAACATTAAGACCATTATTAAAGACACTTGGAGGGTTAACGCAAGTCCTAACCAAAATTTTGTCACAAAATATTTAATAAATAGTATTGATCCAGGGCACTCTGTAAGAAAATTTTAGCAAATTTCCCCTATAGGGAAGAAGCTATTACCGTAGTCGAAATGGTAAGACCCAGGCCCGGGACCATGGTAACTTTTCGTTTTGAGGTCCCCAGACCCAAAAAATACCATTCGTTCAATACTGTATGTATATATATACACATTAGGGGTGTGCAAGTACTCGAAACTTAAGAGTTTTCGGGTGAGTATTTTAATACTCGAACTCAACTTGAAGTTTTAAAAAATAGTTGAAAGTTCGAGCGAGTACTTCCCGCCGATTTCCGGGCGATCGCTAACAACTGTGACCGGCCAAATCGTGTAGCAACGGCCGCAAAAGGCGATTGCATCACGTAAAATCGGCCGAAAATGAAGAGCGGACCGCGTAATTTTGGCCGTAAATGATGACGGTAAACATAATATCGGACGAAAATGACAACTGGATCACGTAATAAAGGCCGAAAATGACCGACGGTATACATAATATCGGCAAAAGTGGCGACCAGGCCACTTAATATCGGTCGTAACTAAAGATTTTGTCATCTAATATTGATTATAAGCGATGTCTGAAACAGGTGACATAGGCCTAATGACAACCGGACCGTGTTTTTTTGGCCAGAAACGAATGCAAAATTGTGATTTGTTTGTCAATATATAATCAAGTTTGATTGTAATGGCAAAACTTTGTATTGCTACTCATGTATTAGTTAGAAACCATGTTTAGATTATCAAATCTGGAGTGGTATCCAATTGCCATTACACTATTTGAAACTACCAACTGATGGCAGATACTCGCTCTAAAATACTCTAAACTCAAAAATAATTGCCAATACTCGACTCGATTAAAAAAATCATTACTCGCTCACCCCTAATATATATAATATATAATGTATATATATATATTTAATTAAATTCAAATAAAAGGGCTACTATATGATAGATGTACAAAATATATGATAGATACCAGTTAAATAAAAAATAAAACTAAAAGTAATCAGACCACAAGCTCCAAAACTGAAAGGTCAACCAAAAACACATAAACTAAATATACCTATAAGGCCTGTAGTAAATTAGTGCAATGCACCGTGCTATAATTTAGCAAAATTACTTAAGTACTTAAATAATATTTCCAAATCTATAAAACTCACAATGGAGGTTCAACATTCAGAAATCAACTTTCTAGATATAACAATCAGAAAAGAGAATAACAAACATGTTTTTAAGATCTTCAGGAAACCTACCCAAACAAACCTAATAATTCCAGCAAATTCAAACCACTCATGGCACACAGGATGGCAAATTTTCATACACTCATTAACAGGATGATTAAAATACCTATGAATGAAAAAGATTATGGCGAAGAAAAAGAAGCAAAAAAACCAAATTAATTGAAAGGTTGTTAACAAATCAAATAAACAAACAAAAAACAGAATATTCTAGTTGGAAAACCTAAAAATGATTATTTATGCCTACCTCATAGCTCAACTATAAACAAAGCCATCCAGAATTTAAAAAAGTCAAATTACAAGCTAAGCATTTAGAACCAGAAATAATTTGTTTCACTTAATAGATTCTCAAATACTAATCAAAATAATAAAAAAACAAATTTGAAAAGTGCGGTAGGGCCTATCTATAAAATAAATTGTAGCGATTGCCCAAAATATTAAACTGGCCAAACCGGAAGACGTTTTAAACGTAGGTTCAGCGAACACATTCGAGAAGTTAGGTCGAGCAATAAAACGTCTCAAAAATCTGCTTTCGCTGACCACATACTAAAAACAAATCATAAATAGAAGAACTGTGATGAAAATAAGTCTATTCCAGAAATAATGAATAAAGGTCAAAAGATGAATGTTAAAGAATAATGTCCATATCTATCAGAGCCATAAAAATGACAGTAACAATATTTTAAACACCATGCAGGTGCTATCAACTAATCCAGTTTTTTAACAAAATCATAAGTATAAAGATAAATAGATGACAGTTACACCAGTAGAGAACGCAATCAGTTGTCTGTTATCGTTGTTATCAAGCTTTTAAAAAATTACAGAAAAATTAATAAAACAAAAATTAATGGCTTTTTTGCTGAAAACAAATTTTGTTTGCGAAAATCAGTTTGCATTTAGGGAAGGGGTAAATACTGAAGTTGCTTTGTTGAATTTTGTAGTAATGGTATCCGATGGTTTAAATAGTAACAAGTGTGTTGCTGGGTTATTTATCCACATAAAAAAGGTTTTCGACGCCGTCAATAATAATAAGCTAATGCAAAAATCACACAATTGTGGGGTGCGAGGCTTAGCATATGATTGGTTTTATGACTATCTTAATGAAAGAAACCCGTGAGCAAGAGTGAATGGGGAATATAGTTCATGGGGATTAATTAAACATGGTATCCCTCAAGGTTCCGTTCTGGGCCCTATCTTATTTATAATTTATATGAATGATCTTTGTAGTGCTCGGCTGCGGGGAAAAATAACATCTTTCTTCGCAGATGTCACTGCACTGTGTTATGTAAACAATGAATTAGGAGGTGTAGCTGGTAATATGAGTAGGGACTTAGAGGCACTGCGTTGGTGGTTTGCTAGTAATGACATGGCTTTAAGTGTTGAAAAAACTAACTTTGTACATTTGAATTTAAGAAAAGAAGCTGATTTTACACATCGTATAATTTACAAATGTCTCATATGTTTATGTGGAAGCTCAAAAGGCAGTTTTTATTGCACTGAGGTAAAAGAAGTTCAACAAGTTAAATATTTGGGAGTAATGCTAGACAGTGAAATGAAGTGGAAATGCCATGTAGATTATTTAAAATCTAAATTAAGTAAAACACTGAGAAATTTTTATTTTCTTAGAGATGTGTGTAGTGTACATATTTTACGGGTATTTTATTTTTCTTTAGTACACAGTAGATTGGATTATGCAATTTCATGCTGGGGAGGAATATATAAATCTAACCTTAGCTTATTAAAATTCAGAAATATTTTTTAGAATAATATCAAATTGTAATAAGACTGAGCATTCAAAACCTTTGTTTTAGCGAATTTCCCCTATAGGGAAGAAGCTATTACCGTAGGTCTCATGGTAAGACTTAAGCCCGAGACCATGATAACTTTTCATTTTGAGGTCCCCAGATGCCAAAAACACCATTCGTTCAAATTGTTTTACATATATATATATATATATATATATTTATATATATATATATATATATATGTGTCCGTAAGCACGATAACTCTCGTAAAAAAGGTCCGATCTTAATGAAATTTGGTACAAATGTGCAAAGTACCATTTATTTGAACGAGTACGAAAACCAGATGAA
This sequence comes from Allygus modestus, assembly GCA_963675035.1. Taxonomy (NCBI): domain Eukaryota; kingdom Metazoa; phylum Arthropoda; class Insecta; order Hemiptera; family Cicadellidae; genus Allygus; species Allygus modestus. The sequence goes on along the minus strand of OY776114.1, from coordinate 76,980,642 downwards.
TCGCACCATCCGAAGGGGGGTTTTTGGGGGGTTTTGTACCCCAAAAATGAGGTTTTTGGGGTTTTCACATTTAATTTTAATTTAAATCAAATTTTAATTTATACCATTGAATTCAGCTTAAAAAACAAACAATTTGGTATTTTGATCATTGCTCTACGTCAATTCGTTACCGAGATATTGAAAGTGCTAAACACAGTACGTTGTCTAATGTTATTCTTATGGAGAAAAAGGAAAATTGTATATCTCGCTTATTTATGAACGTAAACTGGCAAAATTTGGTATATGGCTTTATTTGGTTGAGGTTTGTTGTTGTTTGCACAAAAAATCAATTTTTCGCCTATGGTTCCTGTAGCAGCAAACCTAGGTACTAGGTCCCCATGTTATTCTTATGGAAAATACTTAAAATGTTATATATCAGTTATTTATGAATGTATATGGATGAAACTTGGTATGTTACTTTAGTTAGATGAGTTCTAATGATATTTGCATAAAAACCCATTATTTTGTGTGCCTTGTTGCAGCAAACCTGCATACTCATTCCCAATGTTATTCTTATGGAGAATAATTAATATATTAAATATCGCTTGTTTGTGAATACATTTCTTATGAATCCTGTTAAGTGTTATAATGTGTTATGTTATATATTCATTGGAAATTCGCTGAGTATGCAGGTTTGCTGCGACGGGGGTATTATTTTTGCTGTCATCATCATCATCATCGGTTAAGCAGCTCCAGTCTCCCGGGTGTGCTGACAAGCCCTTTCTATCTTTTTCTGATCAGCCTCTTCCATCTTCTTCTGACAAGCCTCTTCCATCTTCTTCTGATATCAGCCTCTTCCAGTTTCTTCAGTCCAAAATGTATGTGTTCCTCTTATGACATTTACCCCAGGAAACTTCACCGGCAGAGATGGTCATGCGCGATAAAAACAGTCAGCAACATCCAAACAACTTCGATTGTATATTTCACCTCTGAGTTGCAATAGATCATTCGCAATATTTGCTTGGTTATTTTGTAAATGGTATTGAACGCTGGCAAAATATGAGTTGAGCAATTTTAAATTTTAGAAAGTTACAGTTCCGCGTACTCATGCAACTTTGGAGATACGGCTTTTTCAATGGGATCTTGCTCAAAAATGGCGTGAAAATTTGACTATAGATGTACTTTATAATTGGTCACTGGAGAGGTTTCAAGGCAAAATCTTCTAATGTCTCTTTATAATGCTTATTCTACCTCGTGTCAAAAATCCTTCTTCCATGAGGTCCATTCATTTTTTCCGTGGCCTACTCAACCTTCTTCACCCTCATGTTTTATCTCTAGCCTCTTTTAGGAGAGGCTAGAGGCTAGGAGCTAGAGGCTAAGAGAGGCTTTCAACTGTATGCTACCCTAATGTTGCCAGTACCTCAAGACATGCAGTTTCCTTCCCAAGATATCACCCTGCCTCCAGTTAGCCTCTGGTGAAGACAACAGTTGATAGCCTTCGGTCTGATCAAGCGGCGCCAGTGTTTCCTGCCGCCGCCAGTGCCATCCCATCACTCAAGGACGGTTGACAACATGTAATTACCTGTTTCTCAGTTATTACGCGGGCCCGACGTCGCTATTCGGGGTGTAATAGCCCAGTTTTTGCCTAGAATACGCTGCAATCTCGGAATAGAGCTGGAGATGTATCAACAGAATCGTGCTGTTTGTCTGTGGAAGTACTCAACAGCACTTTTAACGGGGAAAATAACTGATGAGAAATTAGTGTGGGCAATTCGCCATCGCAGGTTAAAGAGGTTAAATATGGTAAGTTCCTAGAAAGCCAACAAAAAAAAAAAAAAAGTTAACTCGCCAATAATGAATTTCGAGAAAAGCTAAGTAAGCTAAGTAAGAATTGGATTTGATTCCCACAATAGTACATCCGTATTGGTTTTGTTTTAGCGAATTTCCCTTATAGGGAAGAAGCTATTACCGTAGGTCTCATGGTAAGACGTAAGCCCGAGACCATGATAACTTTTTGTTTTGAGGTCCCCAGATGCCAAAAAATATTCGTTCAAATTTATATATATGTATATATATATATAATATATGTGTGTGTATGTGTGTCCGTGAATGCGATAACTTGGGTAAAAAACGTCCGATTTTGATGAAATTTGGCTCAAATGTGTAAAGTAATATTCACGACTTTAAGATCGAAAACCAGAAAAATCGGACCATGGGAAAGGGGGTTTATGGGGTTTTAAAATTTTTCAAAAATCAGTTTTTTGTACTTTTCACCTCAAAATATTTAAAACCCATAATTTTTGTTTCGACCATTTTGTAGAGCTTAAAAACCAAATAATACAGTATTTTGAATCATTAATCTAGGTTAAGTCGTTGCGGATGAAATCCAAAAAAAGTGTTCATAAAATCTCCCATGTTAATCTTATGGGAAAATGGTTTTTAGCTTTTCCTCAAGTAATTTTATTGTAAATTTCGCATTTGCTTTTACCAATCTGTTAATTTCCACAAAACAATCATTTTGGTGTTTAAATTGTGATTCTACGCCCAACCGTTGCAGAGATATTCAAAGTGCTAAACACAGTACGTTGTCCAATGTTATCCTTATGGAGAAAAAACAAAATTTGATATCTCGATTATTTATGAACGTATATTGATAAAACTTGGTATGTGGCTTCACCTTGTACTGGTATATTGATATTTGCACGCCAAATTGATTTTTTGTTGATTATCCCCTTAGCAGCAAACCTGCATACTCATCCCTAATGTTAATCTTATGGAGAATACGTAAAGTTTTATATCTCCCTTAATTATGAACATAAATTATTAAAACTAGGTATTTAGCTTCACCTAATTGAGTTATATTGATAATTGCAAAAAAAATTGTTATCTTCCTTTTTGCAGCAAACCTACGTACTCATCCTCGATGTTATTCTTATGGAGAATTATTAAAATTTTATATGTAGCTTATTTGTGAATATATTTTTATGAAACTTGGTATGCGGCTTTATGTGGTATTAAGACATATATTATGCATTGGAAATTCGCTGAGTACGCAGGTTTGCTGCGACGGGGGTATTTTAGATTTAAAATATTGCCTTTTAAGGGCAATGTACATTTATAATGTGGCAAAAATATTCTATACCCCAAATGGTAATGTACCAGATATTTATGTCAACAGCTATAGACTTAAACTCAGAAATGCTAGGAATTTCAATGTACCCAAGCCTAGCAATACCCTTTTTACAAAAACATATAGCTTAATAGCACCAAAATTATTCAAGAGTATTCCTGTTGAAATAAGTCAACTAAGGACATGCACTAGATTATTGGCAAAATTAAGGTTATGGTTATTGAATCATAATAATGTGGAAGAGTTGCTTATGATAATAACATTTAATGCGGGGGTTAAATAATTGGTTTAATTTGGTCTATCAAAGGTCATATTATTATTAGTATTAATAATCAGAGTTAATTTTTCTGGTTTATTGTAATTGTTTAACTTTAGGAAATCATGTTAAATTGAAAAATAAGCACGATACAAAGATTTTTGCTCATCAGTTCTCACTTAGCTTTAATATATTAATGTTAGGGATGAGTCGATTCTCAATTCCACCGATTCTCAGGCTCAGAATCGGAATCCAGAATCGATGGCCCAAAGTCGATTCCAATTCTATCGATTCCAGGCCGTCGATACTCCCGCCGTTTTCCCAGATTTACGCAGCTAACCAACGCAAACTGCAGTCGAGTAGTTGAAAATTGAATATCTACCCCCGCTATTTACTCAGATTTACGCCGCTGACCATCGAAAATTCGAGTCGAGTAGTTGAAAATTGCATATCTACCCCCGCTATTTACCCAGATTTACGCCGCTAACTAATGTTAAACAAAATATATGACAGAAATAAAGAAAAATAAGCCGACATTATTTCTTAGAGTCATTATCTTACAACCAAGTTTTTCCCCATGAATTATAATTTATAATAAATATTAAACAGATTTTATTTTTCTATATTACTACAGAATACTACTGAAATTAACATTAAATTATGTGAAAATTGCACTAAAAATTAGTTTGTTAATTAACTACAAAAAGCAGTATTACAGTATATTTATAAACCTTGATCTACAATCATAAAAAAATAACTATTTAAAAAAAATGCTTCCTAACTTTTATACAAAAATTAAAACCCTTAATTTAACATGGACAATACAAATATATTTTTATTGGTCAAGAATAGTTAACGTCCAAATTGATTGTTTTATAACACAAGAAAACCAATTTCAAAAAATATCACGGGAGATTTATGTAACTTAAAGCATAACAATTATATGAAAAGTAAACATGCAATTTAACTTAAATTATTTTTGTACATTTATTTTATCAATAAAAAATAAATCAACCAACTGATTGTCTCAATTTATTAAATAAAAATCAATTACAGGCTAACTTATTGTCTTTAATCATTTTTAAAACATTGCTTCTTGCCATTTCATCTATTATTAGGAATCGATGGAATCGGAATCGAGAATCGATTGTAAGAATCTGTACCGGAATCGGAATTGAAAAAAATTTGAATCGACTCATCCCTTATTAATGTAAATCCTATTAATTTTATATAACAATTTTATCTGTTGCAAATATAGGTTAAATATTGAAATCATTATTTAGTTCAAACCAACATGGTGTTGTCAAGATTACTTAGCCGCAGGGATGATATTTAAGCTACTCTTATATTTGTTTTGATCGCTTTAATATTTACTTTAATCTGGATGGTATCCCCTTATCAGGCAATGCCTTAGGGGTCCTAAATTTATTTTATCCTTTAACAGAAATGAGTGTTTAATTTATGTAAATAACATATTAAGTTAGTTTTATTTTGATTTTATACCGAATTCATACATTGTAAAAACTGATTCAATTTGTCTGTTTATCTTTTTTATTGTCAACCAATGTACTATGGAGAAAATAAATACAATTATTATTATATTTTATTTATTTACATTTTGTAGATAACAGTGAAAATAAGGTTATGTATTAAAAGCTAATCTAGCACTGTGATCATGGCTTTTATAAGTCAAAACATATAAGTGTTAATTAATTAAAATTATTTCTCCAGGGTACTCATGTTATTTGTTTACATCTTTATATATATATATTTTTTTTTTTTTTTTTTGCCAAAAAGGTTGAATTTTTCTAACAAACAAGATTTTTAAGGCTATATTGAATTAATGTAAAAGTTAACCTAATAATTAAAGGAGCTACAATATATATTGTTTCCGTGGGCACGATGACTTTCATAAAAATGGTCAGATTTTTATGAAATATGGTACAAACGTGTAAAGCAACATTTGTGACCTTAAGTTTCAAAACTAGACAGATTGCATTATCCAAAGTGGTGTTTTAGGGGGGTTTTTACCCTAATGGGTTTTTTGAGTTTTTTACATATAATATTTTAAGAAATATAATTTTACTTTTCCCCATTGGATTCGGCTTAAAACATGAACAATATGGTGGTTTGATCATTTATCTACGTCAATTGGTTACAGAGATGTTCAAAGTGCTAAACACAGTACTTTGTCCAATGTGATTATTATGGAGGATAAGGACAATTGTATATCTTGCTTATTTCTGAACGTATCAGGACGAAACTTGGTATATGGCTTCATCTCGTTGTGGTCTATTGATAATTGTCCGAAAAAAACAAAATATTTTGCCGATGGTTCTTGAAGCAGCAAACCTGCGTACTCAGCCCCCATATTATTCTTATGGAGGATAAGACAAATGTTTTGCCTGAATTAATTATGAACATAAATTAATATAACTTGGTATGTAGCTTCAAGTAGTTGAGTTAAATTGATATTTGGATAAAAAGCCATAATTTGTGTTCCTTTTTGTAGCAAACCTGCGTACTCAACCATCATTTTATTCTTATGGAGAATAATTAAAATTGTATAAATTGCTTATTTATTAATGGCTACGGATGAAACTTGGTTGGTGGCTTCACCTGGTTGTGGTCTGTTGATATTTGCATTAAAACCTAATATGTTTTGTTCCCTGTTGCAGCAAACCTGAGGACTCAATCCCCATGTTATTCTTATAGAGAAAATTAAAATTTTATATCCGGCTCATTTGTACATGTATCTATGAAACTTGGTAAAGTGGCTTTATATGGTAAATATGCATTGGAAATTCTCTGAGAATTCAGGTTTGCTGCGACAGGAGTATTTATTTTTATTTTGGTTAATTTAGGTCATAGGATAAATTGTTTTTGTAACAAAAGCATAAATATGTTTATTAAATCTAAATTAATTTAATTATATTAAATTAATTCAATTAATATTATATTGGAGATGTGAATGCTTTAACTCTTTGAGTGCTAAGCTTCTGAAAGGAGTAGTTGGATCTGTGATGTTTTGTTGATATTTTTAATGTATTGAATGCCTGAACAGTTAAAATTAATAAAAACGTTCTTCCGCTGGACACACACAGTAAAGGATGGGTAAAAAGTAGTAAAACACCTGATCAGATGTGCAACTCACAAAGAATCCACCCATCCCGTCAGCTTGGACCCGAGCCATCCACCGTTTGCTAAAGGTCTGCCTTGCCCTTCAACTCTGCCACAGACAGGTGAACCCTCCATGAGTTGCTCATAAAAACCACCGACTGGGACGGGATTCGAACCCTCGATCCAAGACTGCACAGCCACTGTTCAGACTAGCAGCTGTAGCGGACCAGGTGTTATTAGAGCCTAGGTGCTGGACGAGGTAGTTCAGTTTGTGTCTACCAGGTTTCACCACATGTCAGACTCAGACTGCAGACTGAGCGCCTGACAGTACAATCGCTTATGAAGCAGTAACAGTGTTTATTGATATATAAAAAGGCGATATATCGGTCCATAACACTGAAAGGGTTAACAAATTAAAACATAGTATTTTTAAATTGTAAATTAGCTGAGTACCGGTACGCAGGTTTGCTATGACAGGGGTATTTAAATATCATCAAAGGTAAAAGAACGCAGCTGGCAGAAGTAAATACAAATACATGGCTGCTGAAATCTAACGGATTGACTATTAACTTACTCAGATTATAGAAGAACATTATATTTATTTATAAATAACCCCGTCACAGCAAACCTGCGTACTCAGCGAATTTCCAATGCATAATAATATCTTAATACCACATAAAGCTGGATAGTAAGTTTCATAAACATATATTCACAAATAAGCGATATATACAATTTTAATTATTCTCCATAAGCATTACATTGGGGATCAGTACATAGGTTTGCTACAACAAGGAACACAAAATATGGGTTTTCATGCAAGTATTAATATAAATCACCTAGGTGAAACCACATACCAAGTTTCATCAATATACAATCATAAATAAGCGATATATATACCATTTTGATTTCTCTCTATAAGAATAACATGGAGGATGAGTACGCAGGTTTGCTACAACAAGGAAAAAAATGGTTGTTTTTATAGATATTAATATAACTCAACAAGGTGAAGCCACACACCAAGTTGTATTAAATTATGTTCATAAATAAGGGAGACATTACATTTTACTTATTCTCTATAAGAATAACATGGGGGCTGAGTACGCAGGTTTGCTGCTAAGGGAATAATCGCTAAAAATTGCTGTTTTGTGCAAATAACAATAGACCACAACCAGGTAAAGCCGTATACCAAGTTTCATTAGTATCCGTTTATAAATAAGCGAGATATCAAATTGTTCTTATTCTCCATAAGAATAACATTGGACAACGTACTGTGTTTCGCACTTTCAATATCTCTGTCGTAACCATTTGACGTAGAGAAATGATCAAAAGACCAAATTGTGTATTTTTTTAAGCTGAATCTAATGGTGAAATCTAAAATTATACTTATTTAAATATTACATGTAAAAACTTCAAAAAACCCATTTTTGGGGTACAAAACCCCCCAAAATACCATTTTGGATGGGGCGATCTGTCTGGTTTTCAAACTTAAAGTCATAAATGATGCTTTACACGTTTGTACCAAATTTCATCCAATTTGGACCATTTTTACGAGAGTTATCGCACCCATGGACACACACACACATATATATATATACAGTTTCGAACGAATGGTGTTTTTGGGGTCTGGGGACCTCAAAACGAAAAGTTACCATGGGCCCGGGCCCTAGGTCTTACCATGCCGACTACAGTAATAGCTTCTTCCCTATAGGAGAAATTCGCTAAAACTGATTTTAGTTTTTTAATCTAAATATTTCAAAAACCTTTGATAAATTTAATGAACTCTTCTTAAAACACAGTATTTTATTTATCTAATCACAAAACATATAAATAGGACCATCTTTCAGTAGTTCATTTTAATTACGAAACAATATATTATTAGTATCTCATACTTTATGAACAGTTTTTTTTCCGATGAGCCTATTTTTTTTAGGCCTACCTCATGGAAATTTTACAACTTTTATGTTTTAATTAATAAAAAAACAGTTTAATTAATGTGTTCCGTTTTTGAACTAGCGTGAAGTGTACTAGAAAACACTTTTGTAAAATTTCAAAACGATCCGTGCCGCCGTTTTCACGTTATTGCGTTGCAAACACACACTGCCGGATGATGAATCATTGTCTCTGCAGATACAATTTAACTTCGTTCCCTCATCAATTACCAACATTGCAAACTCATCTCCGTAAGGACAAAACTTACTCTTCAACTTGTCCATGGGGTCCTCCTCTGGTTTATCCTGCTCCTCCTTGTTGGTGATGAACTGCATGTAGACATCCTCCCCGAAGAACGTGGTCGCAGGATCTGGGCCAGGCTTGTCATTGGCTGCTGCTCCGAATTTCTTCCATGCCTTGCGCTGTGCAATCGTCTTTGACACCACTCGCCGCTCTATACGGTACGTGCGGACCATTTTCACCTGCGGGAACATTTCGCTAGTAAGATCGTATGACCCAAGTATGAAAATAGTAATCAATGAAAAAACCTTAACTGATCTAGGAAAAACTAAAAAAATATACTTTATATGAACTTACTTAATGCTCACCACCCTAATATTTCAATCGCAGGATATCTTCTACATGGAAAATACTATATGAAATTTAGTTCTTGGAAAATAAATGAGAATGTCATGTTACTAATTTAATCCTTACCGTACCTAAATAGCTTACCTTATAATTTTATACCTTATCATAAACTATTAAATAATAAAACTCCTAATTAAAATGAAGTAATTTAAAATAGCACTGTGAGACATTACTGTAATTTCTAATAGTTAAACGTTCACTATAAAACCATGGCCGTTTACTGCTTAAATGTTGTTTATTGTTTAAGCGCGGCCTAGAACCGACAGCACTTGTTATAATTCTCGTGAATTCTTTTACCTTTTCTTGATTATTTTTGCTCATTTGAAGATTTGACACCTCCTGCCTGACACGATTATGACTGTATTTTTTCTGTTTCATTAAATTTAAGCTAAGGCAACAGTGGAAGCAATTCCCCTACTTCACCTCCTCTGGTGGTGGGCGGCATCCAGATTCAAACATAATTCAATAGTCATCTGATTTAGAACACAACAACTTTTAAACAGATTTAAGGGACTCACTGGAACAGCAGCCAAATCAATAACAAAACTACCCATTCGTCCTATAAATGTGAATTCGCTTTCCTTATGCCTCTCATTCTTCCCATTTACAACTGACATTCCTTAGTCATCAAATAAATCTAAAATCATTCTCCCTTTTGAACTAAAAATAGTAACTTATCTTTAAATTTTCTGGTTTTGCTTGAATTGATGTCCACTACAGTCATTTGTCATCTGTAAAAAGCCTGTTTGTTTCCTATTCTACCATTTAAATCGCCTAACATAATCAAACTGTTGCAAGAATTGTTGCCCAGAAAGGTCCATAAATCTGTTACAGCAGTTGAAATTTAAGTAAATCAGTAAAAAGTACAACTTTCTTTAACTGTTTTCAATTGAATTAATGTTAAAGGGGTCCGTTTAATTATTAGATTTGATATTTTCTTTTATTCAATTGTTAGTGTTAAGAACTATTTAATTTGATAAACATTACATGTTATCTGCATTTAAAGTAATCCCTTGTATATATAATGTGTACTCTGTTATTTTTCTCTACCCCAATGACATTAGAAATCCCCAGTTAATCACATGGACATTGGTATTTACTGAAATGTTTTAGCTGAAATTTGGTAAGAAGACAGCTGTTAACACTAACGAGGCAGATATAGACCTGCTTACGATCTAAAAAGCATATAGGGCTCCACTCCACTAACGTTCCGAGTTCCCATGTTAATCGTATGAACATTTAGTATTTACTGAACCAATCTACACAAATTCTTAAGGAAGGTGGACAACAGTATTAAAAAACAAGGATAAAACATTAGCCGACTCCCATTTTGAAAATGATATGTGACGCGGAAAGCAAAAAGGGACCTCTTGTCGGCAAAGTAGATTTTTCAGTACAGTCGTAATAAGTCATCCGGGGTTAAAATATTGATTTTCGATTTTGCAACGACATGAGGTCCCATTTCTCAAATACACAAGTCCACTTCGCATTACTTTAAAATCCAGTCTTCCCTGAACTTTAGTGGTAACTGAAGGAACTACGATGGGTTTCTCATAAGAGAAGAACATTGTCTGGTTATAATAATGCCCGCTCCGACATCAGGTACCTTTTCCTTCGTAGGTTTATAAGCCGATCAATGTTATTGATTTTACTATTACAGTAATATTATTAATGTTTCTTAATAATAAACTATTAATAACGGTAATTATATCGACCTCCAGACACCAACAATTTTTAAAGTTTTGTTATTGAAAAATATTCAAATTAATATCCTTATTTCAAAAATGGTACTCATTTTTCACAGAAACGTCGAGAAAACCGGGAAAACGGCCGAAATATATTTATTTTTAAATATTAGGTTGTGGGTACTCAAAAGGTGCGGGATTCCATCCTGAAAACGATTATGTAGGCCTAATTGTTTTTTTTAATCCGATAATGTTTGAACGGGAAAACCGGGAAAAATGGGAAAATCGTTAACAGCAACCTATTGTCAAAAATGTGTTTAATCCAATAAATCAAGGGGGCCCGGTGGGATTCCGGGGTAGTTGGGTATTTTCTTCAGACTAGATTAAATTTATTAAAAGGAAAATTTTCCCCAAAACGGGAAGGTTTCCCAAAAACGGGAAAATTGCCCATAAACTGCACATTTACCCCAAAACAGGAAAATTTTCTAAAAAAGGGGAAATTTTCCCCTAAAACAGGAATCCCGCTATACAGCGCTCTGTGGAGTTAGGTTAGGTTAGGTTATGATAAGTATACACAAATTATTTACCTGATACAGCAACTTTGTATTTATTTATCATAACCTAACCTTAGAACCTAACTCCACAGAGCGCTGTACGGGAAATTTTCACTTTTTTAGGAAATTTTCGCCAAAGGGGGAATTTTTCCCTTAAACGGGAATCTCGCTGTACAGTGCTCTGCGGAGTTAGGTTAGGTTAGTTTAGTTTAACATAAATATACATAAACTATTTACCTGATTTGTATCTTAGCAAATTTGTATTTATCTATCATAACATAACCTAACTCCGCAGAGCGCTGTATGGCGGGATTCCCGGTTGATGTGAAATTTCCCGTTTTAGGGAAAATTTCCTATACAGCACTCTGCGGAGTTTGGATAGGTCAGGTTATGATAGATAAATACAATTTTGCTATATCAGGTAAATAATTTATGAATATTTATCATACCCTAACCTAACTCCGCAGAGCTGAATTCCCAGTTTTGAGAAAAATTTCCTGCTTTGGAAATATTTCACGTTTGTGGGGATAATTTCCCGTATTGGGAAAATTTCCTGTTTTTGGTAAAAATTTCCTTTTATAAATTTATCCTCGTCTGAAAAAATTTCCCAACAGATTAACTTACCCGGAATCCAAAAGCGCCCCCTAAGATTGTGTGAATTTAACATGTTTTTGACAATAGCTTGCTTAACACTTATTAAATTGCAAAACAGGTTTCATATTCGTGTTCAGGACAAAATTCCGCACAATTTGAGCACCCACAACCTATATAATTTTTTTTTCAAATTGTCAAAGATTTTCCCGTTTTTCCAGGATTTCCCGTTCAAACATTATCGGATTCAAATAATAATTCTATAATCGTGATCAGTTAGGAATTCCGCATCTTTTGAGTACCCACAACCTAATATTTAAAAGTAAATATACTTCGGCGGTTTTCCCGGTTTTACCGCCGATTCCACGAAAAATGAGTAGGGCCCTACCATTTTCAAAATGTGGATATTATTTTGAACATTTAAAAAAAAAATTGTAATAATCGTTGGTGTCTGGAGGTCGATATAACTATTAATAATTACTTACTTCAGCATTCGTGGTAAGTTTGTAAATCTAATTTTGTAAGTAGAGGTGTTTGCAGCCGTGCAATATTAGTCAGCCAATCACAGCAGTTGTTTCTCCGTTCTTCCCTCGAGAAAATACTCCCACTTTACCATCCGCTAATACTATCCAATAATCACGCTAGTTTTACGGTTCTTACCCAGGTTCCTGTAAGTTACAGGACCCCAGGTCTAAAACTTTACGTTATCACAATAAGAGAATCACAGTCACTCCGTCCTCAGTCGTTCTATTGCATAATAAGCAACGAAAAGAATATCTCTTCATAAATATCCGAGAGTATTGCAAAGAAAAGTTTAAGGATATTATTTGGCTACAACCAGGAACTGCTATAAAACCTGAACCTCTACCCATGGTTGATGATGATGAGGCTCCCCCTGACGTCCACCAGCCGTTCCTGGCCCTTCGACAAAGCATCGCAAGCGATAATTTTGAAAAAAGAAAAGATACCTAAGAAAATTTTCTTATATCATTTTAAAGAATAGATTTTAAGCTTTGTTTTGATATTAAATTCATTCCTTAAAGGTAAAAAAATAAAGATTTTGTAGTGTTTGAAAGTTTTTAAATGTGTTTTTCTCACAAAGCCAATTTTTATTTTACAAAACTCAAAATGTCTGTAACTTGAACAAAATAAATCGCATGGACATAATTTGTTTAACAAACTGTTTGTAATTAAAATTTTAATTTGAAAATATCAATAACTCAAAATCTAAAATGGCCGACAAGAGGTCCCTTTTTGTCTTCTGCCTCACATGTAGGGCTTTGCCCACCAACTTTTAAAATTATTATTTTAACCATCATGCATCCATTATTGGAGGTTTCAGATGGAGGTAAAGTTTGGTAGGAAGATAGCTAATACAGTAGACGCTCAGAAATCCGGACTATTGTGGCGGACGGCGGGAAAATCCGGATTTCCCGAAGGTGGGCATAAATCATCAATTCTGCCTTTACAGTGAACAATTATGACAATTAAGTGTTCATGTTTAGTGATAATACAAATGTTACCATCCAGAATAAAGTTACCGTATAAACACCCCATAATACAGTACAAGTATGATACATACATACATAATACAGTACAGTACACCCTCGTTAATCCACCACCAACAGGACAGAGAGCATGGTTAGAACACTAAAAAGGTCAGATGATCAGAGGAATTATTATATGATAACGTGAAAAAACTGTAGTTGAAATAGGAAATATTAAAATGTATGTGTATTTGTAAATGTTTAATGTAACACTGTATACCAAAAATAAAGTATACTGTAATAAAAACCAATACCTGAACGGAGCAGCACACCAGATATGTAAACAATAACAAACACCGATAATGGCACAGTCAGGCTAAGCGAGGAGTTGTCTGATGATTTAAACTACATGACATTTGTGTAATGCGGGATAATAGTGTGAAAACCGAAGGCGCTAAACTGTGAAGGTCCGTTTTTCGTTTTTATTTGCAACAAACAATTTTTTTTTCAATCAAGATAACCGGGAGTCCGGATAAGTGCGATCCGGATTTCTGAAAATCTATGATTGCAGGCAAGGCCACACAGGTAACAGCTATATGTATATTGAGAAATCTTACCTTAGCAATCTAGTTAATTCAGTTAGTCCTTAAAATCCGGATTTTGGTTCCCATAGGACCATCATCAGTTGGGACTAAGGGTCAACCAAGCTAAAATATAACTGAGTATTCATTCAAAGGATTTTGTCGTGATTTGTTAAAACTGATTTCACATACTACACAAACACTAAAACATATATTTAAAAACGGTCTTCTCAAGCTTTTTGTAATGCCAAACCTAATTCCTGAGCTTAACCTAAAACTACACATTGCATGCATGCACTCTATCTTATCTCTGTTGCTAAGGTAAGATTTCTCAAAATATACATATATATCAAGCAATCTGAGGCATATAATGAATGAGGTAACAGCTAGTAAATGAATAAAATAAATGACATTATAGTAAGTCTTTACATCAAATAGGTTAAGTCTGTAAACTGTCATAATTTTGTTTAAAATGTTCTCTAGCAGATTATCAATAGCTAAATTTAAAAATACTGTAGTCCAATTTGGTTGTTTTTATTTTTAATGTTTAACTTAGATTATATTTTTTGCTGGAGCATGTACACAGTCCATAGGCAATAAAACTGTGTAGTGAGTTCGAGAGCAAATATTCTTTCGTCCAAGTGACCAAAGTAAACACATGATGGTTTGAAAACGCATATTTGTGCTTGTTTAATTTTACCAATTTGGCCCTTCTGAACAAGAATATTGTCACCTCCATTTTTATCAGAAAAGCAAAATGTACGAAATATTTGTGAAAAAAATAAGTTGTCAATATATTACTTATAGCATGGATTTTAATGTCGATTGCGATGATTTAACTGAATTTTAGATCCGACAAAAAATATAACGCTACAAATTTCAGAAATTTGCTTGTGTGCAAACGCCTTAAATCCTGGAAAGTGGCGATACATGACTGGTTGGTTTGGTTATGATACAAGTTAGGATACATTAGGTTATGGTTAGCTTGCAGACACCTTTTTGGCATTATTTTTCATAAGATTAAACTAATAGCGTATTCGTATTCGGTGTCAAAATCATATAAGTATGCACTGCAACTTATATTTTTAATGTTTCGCCAATCTCCGGTAGCCTACAAACGGTCTTTTCTGACAAAAATGGAAGTGATATCGTGTTCAGGAGGTCTAACTTTTAACAAAGTAAATACAAAAATTAACAATTTTAAAACCATCACCAAAAATGGATTTATACCTTACTTGTACTTATTTAAAAACCAGTAAGCACAGAAATATTCTAACCACAAGTGAAAGTTGTTATAGAAGCCTACCTTCTTGTTCTCATCATTGTATTTGTACTCAGTGATGATTTTGTAGCCGTTCTGGAGGATTTCAGTAGGTGCGGGCAAGGCTCCCCCCTCTGCTTCTACTTCATCCGCCCAGCTCGACTTGACTTCTTCTGCCACTGGCATTCTAGAAATAACCATCATCACTTTAATATAAAAGAAGTTTAATTAACCTTTCAAACAAGATCATGATAGATCCATAAGCCTCTTCATAAATATGTGCGTTTTAGAGGTTAGAGCAATCATTGGTACCCTTAGCTAATCTTAGTTAGAAAATTATTTGTTCATCACTCTGTATTTGAAAATAGCCCATTAACATGCAGCTGAGAGCTAAGAAAATTATTGATTTCCTTGAAACGAAACAGATAATGATCAGCTGACTTTGCCTGTCCCAAACAAAACTTTTCCTGTCCTAAACAATTGAAATTCCCGTTTTGCTCATAAGAAGCACCAGTGTGATTTCGTTATTTGTTTGGACAATTGCACAAAAATACTCAGCTGACTTTACACAAAAAATGAATTGCAAAAACCGTGTTGCCTGAAAATTACTAGACTATGAAATATCAGATAATTTTTTTGAGTTTAGTGGTTATTTGCATTCTTATGAAAAGTATCATCCACTACTCGTCACAAAAGTTCTATTTCCAAAATAGGTTACTTTCATGACTAGTAGTGAAATATACTATTACTAGCTGCAGATATTACCATGAGGTACCGTAGCCATGAACTCAAAATTTAACTTTCCATTACAGTATTATTAGTGAATTTCCTTTGGAAAGTGCATGACTCACACGGTGAAACTTAAGCCCGGGACCACCATAGAAGTTCCTAACGTGACCCCCAGAACACCTTTTGGGGGGTCGTTCAAAATTTTATATATATATATATATATATATACATATATATATGTGTTTGCACTCTAGCGGTCACATTTTTTGTCCGATTTACTTAAAATTTGGTAGGGACATTCTTTTCTGTAATCAGTTGGACAAGTTCGTTGGGCAAAACAATCGGAAAACTCTAAACCCCTTTTTTGGGGATTAATATTTCAAAATTCGAGTTTGTGGGCTCAAAAAGGGTCAGAAAAGCCCCGGATGTAAAATTAATGCATGTAAAAAGATGGGAATTAGTTAGGCGAAATTTTAAGTTCTCTCTCGTCATTCTAGCATAAATATTTACCGAGGTATTAAAGAAAATTTGTTTCGACTAAACACAGTACGTTGTCTTATGGGGGTTTTACACTAGAAAAGCCTGTTATTCCTTTGTTAGAGTATTTTTATCATCCCCAGAAACCTCCCGCCTACTTTCAAGCCTGTCTGGACCTTCTCCTATTGGGCAAAATTGTATTCCCAGCTTTGCAAGTAAATGAAACCAGGAGTATCAGAACAGTCAAAAATCAATGTTTTCAGATTTCAATAAAAATTGGACAAATGCATGTTTTTACACTGCTTTTAAGTTTTAAAAGTTTTTATGTGGAAATTCACTTCCCTCACGTCAGCGTGCTGCGTGCGAACTCGTTTAAATAGGTGACTATATATTAATAATTAAACATCCAATTACAGAGTGGATTAAAATTAGATAGTGTTATCCAGTTTTACTCAAACGGTTAACAGTGTTATGACTGAACAGTGTAAAAATGGATAGTTGGTGGTTCGTTATCTATTTCCAGTAATTCTACTCTTAACTTAAAGTACCTGCAAATAAATTGAATGTCACTTAATTTTGTTGAAAACATCGCTTTCAATTTTAATATTGTTGAAGATATCGCTTTCAGAAGAAAAAGAAACATTACAAACATTTCATGGGTACCGGTAGGTCTACAAATGTTCTATAAGGTGGACGATTCCAATTTCCCACTTTCAACTAACAGCTGCAGGGGAGGAATGGGAGATGTACAATAAAACACTAGTTTTTAAATAATTAACAATATAACTTGTACAAATAACTGTCGCAATTGGTATTGGACTTACAAATAAATGATAATATTCCTCCTACGGCAGGAGTAACAACCACACGGTGGAATGTTACTCCTTGTTAATCGACTATTGGTGTGATGCGAGTTAGAGATGTTAGATGTTAGATTGTTGGATTAAGAAACCTTGGTAGAGGTAGTAGAGCCATTAGGCACATCTTCCACATGGGAATATAGTGCAGGTCACTGGAAGAATAGTAGGGATGGAAAAGAGGGACGGGATGGAATTGTCAATCAACCTTTTATAGGGCACACCTGCCACTGCTGTGACACTAGATTGACTGACAAGGTATCCGTGTTTATCAGCTAAGGACCACATCTTATACTAGGTAAAAGTTCTCATCCCTGCTGTCTACAAAATGGAGGGTCCAAGGTGAAAGGGAAGCTGTCATAATGGATGGTCAAAGGACTTCACCACATCTTCATTTGCTGTACCCAAAGTTAACCACACAACTGGTAGGCTAAACCTGTCTGAATGTCATCCTGGGCCTGATATGCAATTATCAAATATCGAATTAAGGAGCACGATAAGATGTCATAAAACAGGCGGATGTTTAGAGCCAGAAGACAGTTTTAAGAAGTAATTTTGCAACACAATGCAAGTTATAGTGATAGGCGGCTTATGAACGAACCGGATCACTGATCCGGACCACGGACTGGATCTGAATAAACCATAATAGGTTTCTGGAATGAGCCGGTTCATTGATCGGAGAACTGACCCGAGCATTTATATAGCAGCAGCTCTTGAAGGTCATATGAGCTGTTTGAACGACCTCAGCTGAGCTGTTTCATTGATCTGAGACTGACTGGAATGATTTTTCTAGCATAGTAGCTATTCAAACAAAATTAATGGTGCTGTTTTAGATCACTGGAGCTTGTGTTTTTGGTTGAAACTCACAGGCACAAACAATTAAAATAGGCCTAACTGAATTCACCTGCCACAACACTAATCTCAATTAACCAAAAAAACAAAAACAGACGTACTTGGGAAATGGCGCCAAATGCCAAATGAGTTAGTTAGGCATCGCCTCCATGCATAATGCCACCAGATGCAGCCAAAGGGAGAATCAAATACTAACAGGTATTGTCTGTACAAAATAACCTTTAACTAGTAAGTTAGCTCTGGGTTGTGCCCTAGGCGCGACCATCGATATGTATACACACTGGATAGCGCGCTGAGTTGTATGGCTAACTCGGAAAATGAGCCGGCACAACCATAGTTCCCCCCTCCACCGGGGGGCCAGACCGTGGCCGCCAGTCGCTGGCGGCCAATGCGTGTTTAGCTGTTCCTACTGTTTATATCAGTTTTTCGGTTAGGCCCTTCTATTAGGATGAATTTCAAACCTGAGTGGGACGTTTCCCTCATATGTCACAGGTAACTTTTTAACTAATAAAACAATTTCCCAAACTTATAGGGTGTATACTAAGCATTGAGTTTGTACGAATTATCCATCAGTTGTTTGGCTTTTTAACATCAGAGTCCCTGGCAAATATTTTAATGAACCCAATATGGAAGGAAAACTGAAAATACCACTATAAAGTACCGTGAAAATGTTAAATTATACCTATTCGGTTTCACACTAATAATCACACCATAAATATTTAGATTGAAAGATGATTGGAGGAACTTGATTTCAAGTAGGCTACATTCTAATGTAAAGTTTTCTCAAGACCACCTGGATTTCTTGTTCTCTTGAAAAAAGGTCTCGAGAAGGAAATATCAATAACCCAAACAACAATTTCTATGGACATTGAGGCGGATTACACACTGGGGTCTCAGACATCGTGTCTCGAGACATTTGTCTTGTCTGATGATATTGAATGCGACATGTATGTTTCATGCGTGTCTCGTGTCTCATGTTGTATGCATTTTTGCCTTTGAGGGTGCTGTGCTGTGTTCACTCGAGTGCAATATGCCATCAAAGGACGAAGAATTGTTATTAATTGCTCTTATCAGAAGACGATGCGTCGACTGTATGTACAATGTAAATATTTGATCGCTGGGCGCTGAAGTGTGTTGCAGACGGCTGACTGGTCCGTTCTGCGATGTGCGCATGCATGAGGACCTGCTTCCCGTGAGACATGTCTTTCCATCCGGTCTCGCGAGACACGTGTCTCTTTCCATCCGGTCTCGCGAGACACGTGTCTGAAGCAGATGTGTCACGTCGCAACAATGTCTGAAGCTGTGTGTAAGTCCTCATTCAATTTCACAGGTTGGTTTAAGTGAGACAAGCCTCAGACAAGAAAAATGTCTTAAGACATGATGTCTGAGACACCAGTGTGTAACCCGCCTGAGACAAATTATGTTTCACAATAGTGTCCAACCCTCTGATTAGATTAATTCTTTAAGTTTTTATTAGGTCATTAGCTTCAACCCATCGTGGCAATTAGTTAAATATAGTGAGAGCATATACGACACTGTTGAAAATAAAAAACTTAAATGTATTTTAGGTAGCTATGAAAACTCTTATTATACAGAAAATGTGTTGTACTACATTTGTGGGTTTTTCATAAGAAAGGTGGAATCAAAACACTAATCTTTGATCAGAATAGTAAATTTGTAGTAATAGATTACTCTAATTTAAGCTAATGCACTACTCTCTTTACTGACTGTGTCCAAATTTAAAAAATAAGAGTGTCCACATACGTTAGAATTATTAAATTTCTGTACAATTATATAACCGTTGCATGTAAAGATTGGGTAGCCTATAGTCATGAAAATACATTAATAAAATTAATAGGAATATTGTTTTACAAAATCATATGTCACAACATAAAAAAACCATCACAAACTACAATAACTGTGTCTCAAATCCAACACTGTTATTTATTTATTGCATGGGAGGCTGTTCCGCCTCATACCTGTCCATTCAAAGCTTGTAGTACGGCAGAAACTAAATACAATTTGTTTATCTAGTGTTGTTTAAAAAGTTAACGAAATTAATACAAAATAATTTGTTGCTTTATTTTATAGCAGGTCATTTAGTAAAAAGTATATATCATATGCATACTCATCTTGGTTTTGTTTATTAAAGCAAATTTCCCCTATAGGGAAGAAGCTATTAGGCCTACCGTAGGTCTCATGGTAAGACCTAGGCCCATGACCATGATAACTTTTTGTTTTAAGGTCCCCAGATGCCAAAAACACCATTCGTTCAAATTTGTATATATGTATATATATATATTTATATTTATGTGTCCATAAGCACGATAACTCTCGTAAAAAAGATCCGATCTTAATGATATTTGGTATAAATTTGTAAAGTATCATGAATTCGAAAGAGTTTGAAAACCAGACAAATCACACCATCCAATGGGGGGTTTTTGGGGGGTTTTGTACCCCAAAAATGGGGTTTTTGGGGTTTTCACATGTAATTTTTATGTAAGTCAAATTTTATTTTTCACCATTAAATTCAGCTTAAAAAAAAAACAATTTGCGCTACCTACATCAATTGGTTACTGAGTTATCGAAAGTGCTAAACACACGTTGTCTAATGTTATTCTTATGGAGAAAAATAAATATTTTATATCTCGCTTATTTATGAACAAACACTGATGAAACTTGGCTTCATCTGGTTGTGTTTTATTGTTGTTTGCACTGTACCGATTTGTATTTATAAAAAATATATATATATGTATATGATAAACTACCTTAGGTTAAGTCCAGAGAGATTTCATTTTGTTCGGTTGGTATACCTGTAAATTAGCAAATAGAAATTCGAAAACGACAGTTATTAGTATAGAAAGGGTGGCACTAACGTAAATTACTACTCGTGAAAAGACGAGTTCCAGTAATTAGATGCCAGTGCCCGTACGCCCTCAGAAAAGTCAGTAAGGTACCATACTCTGATTAGAAAATAATTAATAGAGTCGATAAACCACTTGTAATATATGTTCCTAGCCCAAAGGATTTTATTATTTTGAAATTTGTTAAATATATATTTGTGATTTGAAATGTTGGATTTCATATATTATTTGACTTCCTAACCACGTTGCCAAGCTAACTGTAAAGCTATATAAAAATTAAAATTCATATACCTAATTGGCCAACAACACAGGTGTATAGAATATCTGCGCGACTCTGCTAGTATAGCAAACATCAGTACAGCACATCAAAAGTTTTAACCAACTGTATCCATTCATAAATCAAGGCTATCACCATCATCAAATAGCCTATGGCAACATTAAGTGGTTATGTGAAGTTAAATACTATTCAATTAGCTGAAATTAAAATTACTTGGAAATAACCTAATTTTATTAAATGGTGACTAAACCAAAGTGTATGTAAAATTAAAATTTCCTACCAGTTAGTAACAGCTATCCAAAATGACTAAGTTCAATATAAATTATTTAAATAAAGAAGAACTAACATACGAACTACTAAACAGAAATCTGGAAATCACAGATTCAAATGTCGAAGCTTTAAGAAAACAACTTAGGTCCTGTATAAATGTAACTCCTCAGGTGAAATACCTAACGGGGAAAATCAGCCTAAAATCTGAACTTGAATTATTACAGGAGAAAGTCGATGTTTTACAAGTTCAAATCGACAACTGTAAAGAAAACCCAACCCCTTTACTTATAGCTAAGATAAATGCAAAATTCAGTCATTTACAGTTAAGACTAGACAATTTATGCAAATGTGAACTTACTCAAACTTACGAGGAAAATGTAAAGGTAATTAAGGAGCTAGTAGATACTCTTGCTACTGGATATGAAGAAATTAAGACCGGAATATCACCCGATGAATTAAACAAATTTGAAGAAAAGTTAAACAAATCGCTAATCCAAGAGGACGAGGAAAATCTCCTAACAGAACAGAGACTACAAGAGAAAACCCTACATACGTCTATGCCTAGCAAAATCCCTGATCCAGAAACTTATATGCCAGTTCCCCTAAATCCAGTAACCGAGCTTCAGAAAACTTATCTTCCTACCTCAACAGCTAGACAGATGCAAATGCAATTTCCTGACACCTCAAAGCTTACCATTTTTAACAAATTGCAAAATCCCATAGAAAAATGCCTTGAAAAGTTTCCTACCTGCAGTGGATTAGAAATAAACCCACTCTTGAAATTCCTAGGAAACTTTATTAAAATTCAGCATGAGACTAACCTGACACCAGATGAAATATATCAAATTTTGCCGGGATACGCAACCCCTCCATTAATAAACAAAATTCTTGACTTTAAGAAAACATCTAGATCCCTGGAAGAATTGCACACTGAAATCCTGAACACATTTATACCGATAACATTGAGAGAAAAACTTAAACAAGACCTAGTCTATCGCCCACAAAAACCTGAAGAACCCCTATCGATTTACATTAGTGAGATAAGAATGCACCGTGAAATTCTGAAAACTCCATTAACCGAAAAAGAAGTGGTGACCTTCATAAAAAATGGCTTAAATCCATAAATCCGCAACAAACTCATTTTCGAAAATAACCCCTCCACTTTTCAAGACCTAGAGTAGCTATGTATAAATGTAAACAATGTTCGTTATAATGACTACTTAAGAACAACAATGTTTTCAACAGCACACGGATCAAACCAAACTAAAACAACAGAACCTAACCTAACCTATGCTAGAAAAAACACACAAAACCACACACCAAACAGAAATCAAAATTACTATGAAAAACGTTGCTATAATTGCAATAAACCCGGACATGTAGCCCGAAACTGTTATAGACCTCAAAAAAACTGGTAAACACGGGAGTTTTGAGCCACTCTAAATATCACCCTCATGCTCCCGGGAAAACTGAAAAAACTACTCCAACTCAACCTAACCTATCAGGGAAAAATATTAAGTGTCAATACGAAACAAATCATAGTCCTGAATTTAAAAAGGAGTATAGGAAAATAACAAGACAATGGAATAAGATAAACACGCCTAACCTTACGAAAATCAAAGGAAAAATTACTGAAACTTTACCTTGTATAGAAGTAAAATTACATGATAAGATAAAGGTAAACTCACTGATCGATACTGGATCCTGTCAAAATTTTATTAGTCTACATCTATATGAGAGACTAAAGGAACTAAAAGTAGTTAAACGGACCAGAAAATGGGAAGGTATAATTAAGGCGGCAAATGAAGGGGAAATTGAAATTTTATGTGAATGTAAATTAAATATAAAAGTTGACGCATATTCATGGACTGAAAATTTCTTAGTCATAAAGGAGAGATGTTATGATATGATTCTAGGAATACCATTCCTTCACAAAAAGGGTTTTACTATTGATTTCGCCCATAAAACTTGTCATTTTAAATTCAAACCTGAAAATAAGATAAAATTATGTGGGGACTACAGCAAGCAAATTTCAGTGATAAAAGATATAAAAACTGATAGCCCTGAAATGTCCGAAGAAATTGAAAAGCTCGTAAAACAATACCCTGGTGTATTTACTGATAGAATAGGGGAAGCTCTCGATTTGGAAGTTAAGTTAGAACTAAACGACCCTACTCCAGTCTGCATTCGACCTTATTACTTGAGCCCTCCAGGTATAACCAAAATGAAGAAGATTATCGACGAGTGGCTGGAACAGGACATCATCGAGCCGTCCACAAGTTGTTATAGCAGCCCTGCGTTTCTCACCAACAAGGACCGCTTAGTCGTTAACTATTCAGAGTTAAATAAGAAAATTGTGAAGATGGACTACCCTATTGGTGACCTGCAAAACATGCATCAACATCTCCAAGGAGCCTCCTATTACTCTATCATAGATTTAAATAAAGCCTTCCTACAATGTAAATTAGCACCTGAATCTAGGGACATGACGTCATTCAGCACAATATTTGGAAAATATCGCATGAAGAGAGTTTGCTTTGGACTACAAGTTGGCAGCTCTGTATTGTCGAGCTACTTGGACAAAATTTTCCACGACATAAAATTCAAGTTTGTTATAAATTTTTGTGACGACATCGTTATATACAGCCCTGATAAGAAATCGCACCTAGAACATGTTAAGGAAGTCATTCACCGGCTAGCCAAAAATAGATTGACCGTAAATGTCCAAAAAGCGAAATTTTTCTGTAAGGAAATAAGTTTCTTAGGACACCTGATAAAGAATAATAGTATTACCATAGACCCTGAAAGAACTGTAAGTGTGATGAAATTCCCGGAGCCGAAAAACGTTAAGCAAGTTAGGCAATTTACTGGTATGTGCGGTTATTGGTCTAAATATATCCCTAACTATGCCGACATCTGTAGACCTCTTCACGCCTTGAAGAAAAAAGGGGCTAAATTTAAGTGGACACCCGATTGCCAGGCAGCCTTCGACACTCTAAAGGCTAAGATAGGAAATCCGCCCGTACTACAACTGGCAGACTTTAAGAAACCTTTTGTCGTTGAATGTGACGCATCCCAATATGGCTGTGGGTCAACTTTATTGCAATACAACGATAAGGGTGATTTAATGCCAATAGCCTTCTACTCAAAAAAATTCACAGATGCGGAATTAAAGTATAGTATCTATGAAAAAGAGGCATATAGCGCAATTTTAGCTATAGAAAAATGGCATCAATTCTTGGAAGTTCAGCCATTTACATTAGTAACAGACAACAAAAGTCTTTATTTTATATTACAGTCTGGCCGAAAACTGGGTCGTCTTGCCAAATGGGTTGAACGGTTATTAAATCTACCATTCAATGTAATTCACAAAAAAGGATCCGAAAATTTGGTTGCAGACGCCCTATCCAGATTATATGACCAGGAGCCAATTGAAGACCAGGATAAGGCGGAATCCGATGATTTAAATCGGGAAATAAAGGAGATTAAAATTAATCTGATAAAATCCCAACAGGAAAATGTAAATAGTAAACTTAAATTGGACGAAAGAAATACCAAATATTTGTATAATGTGATCTCAGAAATTCCAATGGCCATGGACGATATTAAAAAGCATCAGAAACAAGATAAAGAATGTATTGAAATAATTGAGAGCATAAAAACCAAGAGCAACCAACAATGTTTTTATCTAAAGAACGAAATTCTAATGTATAAAAAACAACAAGGAAAAGCCAGAATTTATTTGCCATCATTGCTGATAAATCTTGTATTCACATTCTATCATAATAGTTTAATTGGCGGCCACTTAGGTATTGCTCGCACTATCGCCAAAATAAATTAATATTTTTTTCATCCCGACCTGGAACGCAAGATAAAAGAAAAGGTTAAAGAATGTCAAACTTGCGCTATGTCCAAATCAGCTCAGCGGAAATATGAAGGTAAATTAATTTCTATTCCGATCGAAAAAAGCATGAATACCATATTTATCGATCTATTTGGTCCATTGCCATTATCAAAAACCGGCAATAAATATATTTTGGTTATGGTAGATGGATTTAGCCGTTATATATGGTTACACGCATTGAGAGAAGCCACATCGAAACAAATAATAAACAAATTAAAGCTTACATTTGCAAACTTCTCTATACCCCGGATTATTGTATCAGATAATGCAAAATGTTTTACTTCGAATGAATTTCAAGCATATCTATTTAGAAATTGTATACAAGGCCGAAAAATTCCCATTTACCGTGCCTCAGGAAATAGAAGCGAAAGGACTATCCGCGATGTGTCAACACTATTGAGATGTTTTTATCACGATAATCAAACAAATTGGGACCAGGACTTAGATGCAGTCCAAATGAGCTTGAATACCGCAAAAAATAGTTCGACCGGATATACGGCATTCCAGCTGATGTTCAATCACGAAGCAAATAATGCACTATCAAACACTTGGAATCTACATGATTTAATATCCCATGATTTATCAAACGATGAGAAAAAAATTCAACTTCAACGGGCTGTAAATAACGTCAAGAGGAGTGTTTTTAGAAACCGGAAACGTGAGAGATATTCGCCTGCCAAAAGACAACATCCCTTTAGGAAGAATTCTATTGTTTTCTACAAGACCCACTACTTAAGCGACAAGGCGAAGAAGTTTTCAAGAAAACTTGCAACAAAATTCTGCGGACCCTACAAGATATTATGGTTTATTACGGATGTCAGCGTTTTGATCCAGCATGTAAATAATTTATCTGACGTCAAAAAGGTTCATATTATTGATTTAAAACTGCACAAAAAATGAAAAAAGGTTTTAACTAATTAGTATTTATCCGAAGAACAAAGAAGAGGTTTATTTAGTTTTATAATTGCCAAATTTAAATAAAATTATTTATTTTATTAAATCAGTTTTGATTCAAAATGTGTTAAAATATGAAATAATTTGATTTAAAGGTACAATTTTGAGATAGTTTTATATCGGCAAAATGAGCGGAAGATTATTAACTAAAAGGGAAAATGTTTTTGTTATAAAATATTAGTTATGTAAAAAAATAATAATCTTGTCTCAAATTTATTAGCGAAAGAAGAGTGAATGACTAAGTAAATAAATGGAGTGAATGAGTATGTATCTGGGAATAAATGTAAGGGCCCTTAGAAAGTGTGTACGGATGGTGAATAAATCTTTTTGGAAAAGGATACTCGAGTACACTTCACAATTCACAACACTATTAAACACACGCGATCGCAAACACTGTAACACATTAAACATTAATTACACACGCACACGCACGAACACACACACGGACGAACAATTGAACACGACACACGAACACAACATGCAAACACGTTAAAATCTCGAGAACGACTGAACATGAATAAATCTGAGACAGCAGTTATCTTAAAAGGGAAAGTAGGAATTCGGGATTTCCGCTTGGAACCGATAACAATGCACATATGTTACTATTCATTTTGCAGACTTAAAACTATAACGAAAAGAAAAATGTAAATATAATATCGGTTGAATTAGTTAAGTTATGCATGTACCAAGGGATTTATTTAGTTGTAAATGTAATATTTATTAAATACTTAATTATTGTACGCAAAATAATTGATTTTGATGAAATAAAATATATGAAGTCGGTAATCCATCTGGTAGTGAACTCTAGCGGAGAAAGTTCCAACTACTTAAATTACACTTGTCTTTGACAGAAATTACTCGATACGCGCCAACTTCAAATGTACGGAGATTAATGTTAGTTTATTTTGATTTATATAACTACTAAACGTTATTTTATTCATTTGTAAGGAAGTAATTATCTTTTAAAATCACGTACAGCACTATTTAATTGATATAAAGAAACATAAGGAAGTTTAAAACTTTAAATGTATAGTTTATACGAAATATATATATTTTTTACCCCAAGTAAGGGAGAATTTGTACCGATTTGTATTTATAAAAAATATATATATATGTATATGATAAACTACCTTAGGTTAAGTCCAGAGAGATTTCATTTTGTTCGGTTGGTATACCTGTAAATTAGCAAATAGAAATTCGAAAACGACAGTTATTAGTATAGAAAGGGCGGCACTAACGTAAATTACTACTCGTGAAAAGACGAGTTCCAGTAATTAGATGCCAGTGCCCGTACGCCCTCAGAAAAGTCAGTAAGGTACCATACTCTGATTAGAAAATAATTAATAGAGTCGATAAACCACTTGTAATATATGTTCCTAGCCCAAAGGATTTTATTATTTTGAAATTTGTTAAATATATAT
Organism: Allygus modestus; assembly: GCA_963675035.1. Lineage (NCBI taxonomy): Eukaryota > Metazoa > Arthropoda > Insecta > Hemiptera > Cicadellidae > Allygus > Allygus modestus. The sequence goes on along the minus strand of OY776114.1, from coordinate 76,952,816 downwards.
TTGTGATTTGAAATGTTGGATTTCATATATTATTTGACTTCCTAACCACGTTGCCAAGCTAACTGTAAAGCTATATAAAAATTAAAATTCATATACCTAATTGGCCAACAACACAGGTGTATAGCACAACAAAAAATTTTTCGCCTGGGTACTTGGTCCTCATGTTATTCTTATGGAGATTAATTAAAATTATATATATATCGCTTATTTATGAATGTATATGGATGGAACTTAGAATGTGACTTCACCCAGATGAGTTCTATTGATAAAGACCCATTATTGTGTTCCTTGTTGCAGCAAACCTGCGAACTCATCCCCAGTGTTACTCTTATGAAGAATAATTAATATTTTATACATAGCTTATTTGTGAATAGGCCTATATTTCTCATGAATTCTGGTCAGTGGCTTATTGTGATACTAAGACAAATATTCATTGGAAATTCGCTGAGTACGCAGATTTGCTGTGACGGGGATATTTTACTTTATACTTGTTTACCCAATTGTTTTCATGTTGACATCATGAAAGCCATTCCACCGTGTGGTTGTTACTCCTGCCGTATGAGGAATATTATCATGTATTTGTGAATCCAATACCAATTGTGACAGTTATTTGTGCAAGTTATGTTGTTAATTATTTAAAAACTAGCGTTTTATTGTGTACATCTCCCATAACACAATAACGTTAGTAGTTTAAATAATTACAAGTTAAAAATGTTAAATATGCAGAGGCCTATACGTAATATAATTTGAAAATAATGTCAAACTTTGTTTTTGAAGCAAGTAAGATTTATTCATTGTTGAATGCCTCCAGAACTGTTAAATGACAATTGAAATATACGTTTACGTACCTTCAGTCAACAATTCAATTTTCAGGAGATCAATCCTACATGTTTCGGAACTCTTGGTCCATCATCTGGGTGTTTACAAAAATGTCTTTCTTGTTTAGCAGAAACACATTTGTCAAAAAATTAGTTTCAATTAAACTAATTTTAATTTTAATTTTCAGACACAGACATTTTTAGGTAAACACCCTGATGATGGAACAAGAGTTCAAAAACATGTAGGATTGATCTACTGAAAATTGAACTGTTGACTGAAGGTACATAAACCTATACCGTATTTCAAGATTTATTCATATTACTGAAGCAACTGTTTTAAGTTATTGGCATGAGTAACACGGTTGCAATGCTCTGCGCTGTCTCCCTGGCCCACCGGTGGTGGGGGGAGCGCCACGACCGCTGGACCGATTTCAATATACCGCAGCGCGCTACCCAGTGTGTATACATATCGATGGGCGCGACAAATCACCTAGGTACTGTAGTGACAGGTTTTTATGATTGCAAACTATAACTAGGACATCATTGCTGCTACGACTTCAGGGCCTTTTAAAGTAGGGATGTGCCGTACTAGCCTACCTCGTGGAACAGTTCCGCAAGGAATTGTTCGCTCAGATACTATTCTCATATACCTGATCCAGTGGAACAGTTTGGAACAGTTTGAAGCGGCGGGATCTCATGGTACTCGGCTACGAGTCTGGCGATTCCGACGACGCTGTTCCGCCTCATACCTGTTATGGAACCGTTTAGAATGGCCAGTGCTGCATAATCTACTACCTTTTTTAGCCAAACGACTTCGCTGTCCTTGCTTCAATGTTATTAAATGTATTCATCTGTCGAAAAAGTCATTTTCCTTATTTAGCATATGGTCATAGAAAAAATATTGAGGTACGGTACCGTACCCTTTTTATAGCCAGTAATGAATAGTCCTAAATTTATTGGGGGTAATTTTGATAATGGAGCAATCAAAATAATTAAATAATTTGTTCTGTGTCATCAGTCTTGCCTTCCACAGTAATGAAAAATAGTATTTAAATTTAGTTTGCAGTACCTTAAAATACTTGTATTAAGTTACAAGTTTTACTTTTCACACTCTAAATTGACGAGGTTTTTATTATATTTTACTCAATGTAATGTTTTTGTTAAGAACACATCGAGTAAACAACAACGTCAAAGTATGCACTGACAGTTAGTGTATTCCCCAGTTTCATGTTGACGTTGACATAGGCAAAGGCGCAGGAGTCGAAGCCAAACAAAGCAGACTTCGATTTCGCTGCTAGTAGTGTAGTGACTTGGGAACCTAGTCTGTCTGTAGGCTCTTAGTGCAGCTGTTCCTGTTCCAAGCACGAGTGTTAATATGGCTCACATACTCGGAACGTCAGAACAGCTAGAACAGGCTGCCTCGCCAGACTATTCCGGTAAGCAGGCTTTACCTGTTCCACTCAGATACCAGTTCCAAAGAGACTGTTCTGTTATTTTACGCACAACCCTACTTTAAAGTTCCATGCAAGAGGAAATCAGTGAAATTCAAACTGTCCCCGGACTGCTTATGAGAAATACACTAAAAAATCAGTTCATCCCTTTAAAAACCAAATTTCATGAATGAACTGAGCTACATTCACTAAATTAATTTTCTCCTATTAAAATTGAACCGTTACAACAAACTCCTAGATGTCTAGGCTGAGGTGGCGTTTGATCAGACAGCTTACAAACCAGTGGACATATGGTACGGCCTGGTCACTAAGTCAGAACATAATAGAATCAAAACTGAACCAAGCAAAATATGTATTTAATCTTAAGAAATAAATTCTAAATAACAAATTTTACTTACTTGATTTAGTCCTTAGAATATAACTCTAAAGGCTGGAACATGAGATTCTAAACACCACTTACAAATTACAAGAGACTTAGGTTAAGTAAAGTGACGGCCAAAGACAGCGGGAGGGGATTTTGCAGTATTGGCTTGGTAGATTTTGATTTTATTAGTGTATGTGAAACAAATTAAGAGACAGGGTACGGAACGAAGGAACATTAGTACCAACCACTGAGCTCTATGTTATATCTGGAGTCACTACTAGGCCTATTTGACTAAATATTTCCCAAAAGCGTGCCGTCTAGTTCAGATTTTTACTTAGTTATGTTGACACCTTGGTGTTAGCTGGACCAGTCAAAATTCATTGGGTAGACGCTGTCAAAATTAAAAGTCGCCGACCGGTTGTCTACTGTAGTGTTTAAAATAAATAATTAAATTAACCACCCAAGTGCCCGTTTTTCAATGTCATTGACAAAGTACCCTAAACCTAGAAACAAGAATATTTTCAAATCATTACTTAGCTTCAAGATAATTGGTTACTTTTTATTTAAAACATTTCGCAAGATTCCAAAGTTCAGATTAACAACAGGTTTCAACTTGTACTATAATACTCCGTTAAAGCAAACCTGCATACTCAGAAAATTTCAAATGTTACTTCACTAAGTCATGAAGCATGAAGCCACTTACCAACTTGAAACAAAGCATATTAATAAATAAGCGAGATATGACATTTTATTTATTCCCCATAAGAAAAACATAAGAACTGAGTATGCAGGTTTGCTGCATAAAGGACCACAAAATCTGGGTTTTATGCAAATACCAATGGATAACCTCCAGATTAAGCAACATACCATGTTTTATCAATTTATGTTAATAAACAACCAAGATATCACATGTTTATCCTATACTCTAATATGAGTAAGGTTTGCTTGCTTGCTTGCGACACTGATCTCAAAAACGGCTCCAACGATTTCCTTCAAATGTTCAAAATACAGAGGAACCTCGATAACTCGGACTTCTATAAGTCGAATTCCTTGATAACTCGATTTTAGCGAATTTCCCCTATAGGGAAGAAGCTATTACCGTAGGTCTCATGGTAAGACTTAAGCCCGAGACCATGATAACTTTTTCTTTTGAGGTCCCCAGATGCCAAAAACACTATTCGTTCAAATTTATATACATGCATGTATGTATGTACATAATGTGTGTGTGTGTGTGTGTGTGTGTGTGTGTGTGTGTGTTTGTGTCCGTTAACACGATAACTTGAGTAAAAAACGTCCGATTTCGATGAAATTTGGCTCAAATGTGTAAAGTGACATTCATGACTTTAAGTGTGAAAACCAGAAAAATCGGATCATGGGAAGGGGGGTTTATGGGGGTTTTAATTTTTCCAAAAATCAGTTTTTTGCATTTTTCACACAACAATTTTTAAAAAACTTAATTTTGGTTTTGACCATGTTATAAAGCTTAAAAAAACAAATAATATGGTATTTGAATCACTAAGCTAGGTTATATGGTTGCGGAGAAAATCCAAAAAACGTGTTCATAAAATCTCTCATGTTAATCTTATGGGAAAATGGGTTTTAGCTTTTCCCCAATTAATTTTACTATAAACTTCACATTTGCTTATACCAAGCAGTTTAGCTCTACGAATCAATCATTTTGACGTTCAACCGTTGCAGAGATATTCAAAGTGCTAAACACAGTACGTTGTCCAATGTTATCCTTACGGAGGAAAAATAAAATTTGATATCTCGATTATTTATGAATGTATATTGATGAAATTTGGTATGTGGCTTCACGTAGTACTGGTATATTGATATTTGTACAAAAAATTGATTTTTAGTTGATTATTCCCGTAGCAGCAAACCTCTGCGTACTCAGCCCCATGTTATTCTTATGGAGAATAAGTAAAATGCAATGACTCCCTTAATTATGAAGATAAATTAATAAAACTTGGTATGTAGCTTCACTTGGTTGAGTTATATTGATAATTATATAAAAACCCTTTTTTGTTCCTCGTTGCAGCAAACCTGCTTTCTCAACTCCATGTTATTCTTATAGAGAATAACTAGAATGTTATAAAGCGCTTATTTATGATTGAATATTGATGGAACTTGGTATGTGGCTTCTCCTAGTTAAATTCTATTTATATTTGCATAAAAACCAATTGGTTGTGTTCCTTGTTTCAGCAAACCTACGTACTCATTACCAATGTTATTCTTATGGAGAATAATTAAAATCGCTTATATGTGAATATATTTTTATGAAACTTGGTATGCGGCTTTATGTGGTATTAAGACATATATTATGCATTGGAAATTCGCTGAGTACGCAGGTTTGCTGTGACGGGGGTATTTTATCATTCCCCTGAACGTGCCTACCTAATGCTATGTTATTTTACCTCTAAGTCTAAGGGTTAGTAGGAAACACCTTGATAACTCGAATTTGTACAGTATTCTTAGCCTACCGCCGCACCTCTATAAGTCGAAGTTTTAGCTGTAGAACCTCTATAACTCGAATAATTACAATCTCCGTACCTCTACAAGTCAAAGTATTGACTAGAGAACCTCTATAACTCGAAGTTATTCGTTCACCAAACCTCCAGTGACTTATTTGCAGTCGGAAATTCCAACCCTCCCTCCCACTACATCTCTTTCTGGGTGCTCCTGATGGTGTCGCGGTGTCGGTAAAACAACCGACAAATTTATATTGACGAGCAACACACATATCAAAACACACTCATTCTCACGCACGGGTTTCACATATGTGAGGATTTCATTTCATAAATAAGGAACAGTATCATGTTGTTGCTTAATATATATTTTTTCTTAGATAAAATTGTTTTGATTTGATTAGATTTGTGTCCGGTGTCAGATAGTGTGAGTTTTGAGGTTCTGGATAGTTTTAGGTTGTGTTTTTACCAAGTGTTTGCAGTTTGGCAAAACGTGTTGGCAAAACTCTACCCTATGAGGAAAAGTTGAAGATTGTTTGAGGCTGCATGTTGTTTTTTAAACCAAGAAAATGTGTACTCTTTACCCTTTCCAATGTTATTATCTATTTGGATACGGATGGTACCTAAGTTGTTAAGCCACTGAGAGAAAAATGTTTACAAGTAAAAAAGAATATAGGCCTAACTTATAAGATTATAAATTTGAAGGATTCAAAATTTATAGGAAAGGGGGGCAGTGGTTATATTTGAACTTGCTCTAGAATTAACTCAGTAATAACAAAACATATATTCCTAGAAGTTAGATTTTATTGAAGACTGAATTCATCAAAGTCACACTTTCTGATGGATTTTGTTGTGCTGTGATTCACTGAATTGTAGAAACTTTTCTGTTTCACTTTTGTCAAACGTAATGTTTCCAGTTTCTGATACAACAGAGCTTTCCTTTTGATTCTGATTTTCACAGCCTGGTCGATTCTTATCCACCTGTAGATACAGATTGATGCAATTGAAATCTTAAATTATTGAGTATTTTCTTCTCATTTTTAGTGTATGCAGATTACCTTCAGTGTTTGGCACTATTTCTCCACCATACCAATGGGATACTTTCATAGTAGACTCCTGATGTTGGATAAAGTTCACCTGTTCTCTGACTCACGACAGCGTGATCTTAGTTTAGTAGAACCTCGATAACTCGAACCTCAGGGGGAACGGGAAAAATTTGAGCTATCAAATATTTCGAAATATCGAGGTTCGACTTATCAAGGTGGTTTTCCACAGACTTCAACTTATTGAGGGTCACGTCAGGTAAAGCAATAATAGATGGGTCCTTATAATAAGGGTAGAATCCTTACATCATTTCGTGCTTTGTATCATAAATGACTATACCATATAATAATTATTACTAAAATTAAGAAGGATTTGAACACTTTTGAATGTCTAAAATAAGCCCGGAAATATTTTGTAACGCTTCTTTGGTTAAGTAGTAATAGGACATGGGTTAACTATTGATGATCAGCTTACATTAAATGATCATATTGACTTTTCAGCAAAATAACTTCTGGATTATTTGCTTTGCAGAGAATGTCTTTTAGCGAATTTCCCCTATAGGGAAGAAGCTATTACCGTAGGTCTCATGGTAAGACTCATGCCCGAGACCATGATAACTTTTTGTTTTGAGGTCCCCAGATGCCAAAAACACTATTCGTTCAAATGTATATATATGTGTCCGTTACCGCGATAACTTTTGAAAGCGCCCGATTTTTATGAAATTTGGCAAAAATGTGGAGAGTAATATTTATGACTTTAAGTTCGAAAACCAGATCGATCAGTTTATGGGAAGGGGGTTTTATGGGGGTTTAAAATTTTCCAAAAATCAGTTTTTTTAACTTTTTACCCTAAAATTTTAAAAAGCTAGATTTTTGTTATAGCCATTTTATAAAGCTTAAAATAATTTAGTTTTTTGAATCATTAAGCTAGTATTTTGGAAAAAAAAACTTAAACCATCAATATTTTATTTGAATAAGTTAAGTGGTTGTGGAGAAAAGTCAAAATATATGTCCATAAAATTTCCCATGTTAATCTTATGGGAATACGGTTTTTAGATTTTACTCAGATAATTTCACTAAAAACTCCACATTTCTTTCTACCAATCAGTTTAGCTCTACAAAACAATAATTTTGGCGTTTTAATTGTTTTTATGTCCAACCGTTGCAGTGATATTCAAAGTGCTAAACACAGTACGTTGTCCAATGTTATCCTTATGGAGAATGAATAAAATGTTATATTTTGATTATTTATGAATGTATATTAATGAAACTTGGTATGTGGCTTCAACTAGTTGTGGTATATTGATATTAGCACAAAAAAAGTTTTTTGTTATTTTTTCCCGGTAGCAGCATACCTGCATACTCGGCCCCCATGTTATTCATATGGAGAATAAATAAAGTTTAATATCTCCCTTAGTTATGAACCTAAATTAATAAAACTTGGTATGTAGCTTCACCTGGTTGAGTTACATTGATAATTGCAAAAAAACACATATCTTATTTTCCTTGTTGCAGCAAACCTGCGTACTCAATAATAATGTTATTCTTATAGAGAATAAATCAAATGCTATATATCACATATTAATGAATGTATTTTTGTGAAACTTGGTAAGTGGCTTTAGGTAGTAGTGATACCCATATATATGCATTGGAAATTCGCTGAGTACGCAGGTTTGCTGCGACGGGAGTATTTGGAATCTGTGGTGCTTTTTTAAACAGATTCCATAAACTTGAAGAACATTGTAATTTTGGCAACTTGAAAGAGGGTTTAATTCGGAATTTAATTGTTATTCGAGAACCTGATGACAGTGTGTCTCAGTCTCTACAGATAAATGATAAACTAACTTAATACACTAATAATACACTATTTAAAAAAATGTGTATTTTGGTCTAATAGCTTCTAAAATTCAATATGGAATAGTGTGCTGGGGCTATACTTATTCAAATTTATTAAAACCAGTTGTAAATATACAAAAGAGAATTGTTCGTTGCATGCTAAAAAAAACTATGATGGAACCTTCTTTTCCTCTTTTTAAATCAAACATACTCCCCTTTTAACACTTGTACGTTTTTAGAATAGTAAGTACTTTTTTTATTAAATCTAAAAATGGATTTCAATTGAAAGAGGTTATGAATTAAGGCACCAACGATGGAACTCATTCTTTATACCATTGCCTAGGTTAGAATTTTCTAGACGTTCTTTTGAATACATTGGTCCAACTTTGTTCAGTAAAATACCAAATCACATAAGGAATTGTTTTAGTTTAAAGAAGTTTCAAAAATTAATAATTATTTGGCTATTTGATATCCCAGATATAAATATTCTTTTTGAATTCAATGTTTGAGTATAGCGCTTTGGCCAGGTAAAGTTAGTTTGTTAAAATTGTTCGGTATTATGTCATTATGCCTGATACTGTTTATTATTTGTACGATATATGTTTCTTTATTACGATAGCACTTTTTATTTATTGTCATTACTGTTACTTTGTTAATTCAGTTTTTGTAATGCACCGGCCTGCCATCCCTTTCTTATTAAAATGATGGTCACCCCGACACAGGTTCGCCTTTGGGGGACCTAATTTCTGTTTAGGTACTTTGTTTACTTATTAACTATCACTTAATTATTAGTGAATTTTCTTTGGAAAGTGAACTATTAGCATGACCCGCACAGTGAAACTTAAGCCCGGGACCACCATAGAAGTTCCTAACGTGACCCCCTGAACACGTTTTGGGGGGTCGTTCAAAATTTTATATATATATATATATATATATATATATAGACATATATATATATGTGTGTTTGCACTCTAGCGGTCACATTTTTTGTCCGATTTACTTAAAATTTGGTAGGGACGTTCCTTTCTGTAATCAGTTGGACAAGTTCGTTGGGAAAAACAATCGGAAAACTGTAAACCCCTTTTTTAAGGGGATTAATCTTTCAAATTTTGAGTTTTTGAGCCCAAAAAGGGTCAGAAAAGCCCCGTATGTAAAATAAATGCATGTAAAAAGATGGGAATTGGAGAGGCGAAAGTTTTAAGCCCTCTCTCGTCATTCTAGCATAAATATGTACCGAGTTATTAAAGAAAATGTGTATCGACCAAACACAGTACGTTGTCTTATGGGGATTTTACATTAGAAAAGCCTGTTATTCATTTTTTGGTGTACTTTTATCACCCCCAACAACCTCACGCCTACTTTAAAGCCTGACTGGACCTTCTCCTAACCTTATAATGCACAAAATTGTATTCTCAGCATTGTAAATAGAACCAGGAGCATCAGAACAGCCAAACAATCAATGTTTTCAGATTTGAATAAAAGTTGGAATAAATGTATGTTTTTAACTGATTTTGAGTTTTTATTGTTTTTTATGTGGAAATTCACTTCCCTCACGTCAGCGTGCTGCGTGCGAACTCGTCTTTGTTTTGTTAGGTTAAGACTCTATGTTGAATCATTTGTTGTTTATTGATTTTTTATTTATTTATGTAATAAGTGAATTCAATGTTATGTACTTGAATAATAAATACTTTCTTTCTTTCTTAAAACACACCTATTATTAAAGCACGCCAAGCAGAAAGCTTAAAGCAACAACTAGCAAGGGAATCATCTGAAGTTGAGTTTGTAAAAAATAAACCCAATCAGTGAAGTTATTGTCACAAACCGGTCAGGGGAAAGTTTTTTACAAAATAAGTCTGGGAAAAAATTATCTTAAGAAGGTTAAATGTGGATTTTTGTGAATTTCCTATGGAAAAGTAAACTATTAGCAATAGAACAATAAAATCCACTCTTAAGGAAAGCAATGTTACAAAATTGAACATAATACAGTTGAATAAAGTCAGTTTGTTCTGATAAAGTATTTGCTCAATTTCTGGATGTGTTCAGCTCTATTGGGATAATGAAAGGGGAAAGTTATAAGATTTCTTTAAAAGAAAATGCTCGGGGCTACACAGCCCCTTGAAGAGTGTCTGCAGCTCTGATAAGCTAAGTAAAGGAAGAACTAGATAGGCTGCACAGAGGGAATCATGGAGCCGACAGACTGGTGTGCACCAATTGATGTTGTACCTCGCAATACCGGTGATAGAGTTAGACTATGTGTTGATTATACAGAGCTCAACCCTTTCTATTCATCGAGAAAGGTGGCAACTACCTACAGTGGAAGAGTTTGATTAAATTTAGAGGCAAAATGTTTTCATTGTTAGATGCAACAAATGGGTTTTCTTCAAGTTCCTCTTGATCCAGAGAGTTACAAAATACCATGTTTATAACGCCACTTGGAAGGTTTTTGTTTCAAGCGGTTGCCATTTGGGATTAATTCTGGTCCTGAAGTTTATCAGAAGAGAATTTATCAGGTTTTGGATGGACTGTAAGGGGGTCAGTCCATATAAAATGGTCCAACAAATAAACATTTGGTTGCTTGACCTTTTAAGAAAAAATTTTTAGTTTACTTGATGTTTCTATTGTATTTGAGGAGTTCAAAACCATTTTGGAAATTTGTTTATCTTAACTCGTTTAAGTGTGGTGGCCATTTTTGTATTCTTAAACATGCTGATTTTTGTGCTTGCATTCTTTTACGTAAACAAAAATATTTCATAAACTATTATCCTTGGAGTAATAAATTAAGCAAATGTCATGCACTTGTCCCCTTTCGTCATGCACATCATCAGTACGGCCATCTTCAAATTTTTGACACGAGATCTGAGCCTAGATCTGACAGAGCGTTTGGGGGAGGGGGGGATGCACTGTTCCATCATGTAAACATTACCTGTATTATGTTGTTTGATTGTTTTTGTTTTGAACTGTGATTTGTAAATAAGCAATTAACTAGTGAAATCAATTTGTATGTATATTGTTATTCTCATTTTTGTAACTTTAAGCCATCTGTTAACTGTATCACAAGATGAAATTATTGTAAAATGGTGTAAACCGTGTATGAATAAGTAAATAAATTACCCGCCTACTGTCCAGTGTTTTCGCTGTGCGATCATACAGACAACGTCATCATGACAAACTTCAATTCATTGGTGGCCACATACTTTGAAGAGGGTATTGAAAAGCTGGTTCACAGATTCACAGGTACAACAAATACCTCAATCGTTACGGTGACTTATGTCGAAAAGTAAGCATCAGTTACCTATCTTTTGGCAAAAAATAATTTGTTGATATATATATCTTCTTTTATTTATGGCCCTTCGGAGGTTGATAAAAAACCAATTGGGAAAAACTGACATCAGTGCAACGGAAAAGATTATGAATGTTTTGAGGATTATGTAATCAATGAAATAGCACCAAAATGAAAAATAAAACACAATTTATTTTATACTTGGAGATGAATCCATATTTATCTTTGCTTTAGTGACTAAAAGGTATAAATACTGTAATGTACAAAATAGTTTTTACGATAAAACAAAAAAAATATTGAACTCATCTCTCAATTATAGAGGAAAGCTAACATCATATATTTAAACAAAATACAGAACATACAGTCAAAATATGACATTATTAACACCTCTTTACAGTCAGTCTTGTTGGCCTTAGGTGAGATTGTACATAAGCCAACTACTGGAGAAGGAAACCTATTGCCAGCAACAAATTTAAACTTATGTAACACTAGCTTATTAAACAAATTAATATTGTAAGTAGGTGGCAACTACATAGATTGGATAATAAACCACTGGAAATATAACTAGTTAACTTAACAGTGGTCAGTTAATATTCAAATATTAACATGAGGGACACAAAAAAATTCAATAAATTAAAAAGTCCAAGGCCTTAAAAATACTATAATTAGCTGTAATTGATTTGATTAGTTGTAAGTATCAAGTTATAAGTATTTATCAAATCAAAGAATTGGTAATGTATTTAAAGTTAGTTATCTTTAAACTATCTGTTGAAAGTAAAGTTAAAAACAAAACAAAGCTTAGAAAATCTGAGATCATTAAAATTGAGTTAAAATTAATAGACCTATTGTTAAATTGAAAATATTTATAGTGATGGTAGGAAACAACGGGTAATCATGACCAGTCATTAAGGATGGACTGGGTGTGATTTTCTAGGAAACTTGTACGAAAAATAGATACAGTAGTCTCGATTGTCTGACCGACCCTCCCCATGCACGATCGATTTCCATGTGCCACGTTCGTATAGCGGCTGTATGCAGTAGGCTATTGCGCGAGAAACCCGACTGTTTGTCACACACTGTCTGTCACACCTGACTCTACACAGTATATTCATGCCCCTGGTACAAGTCGCTGACTGAACTTTCTCTTTGTTTAGGCGCGCTGCACACCACTCAGATCATTGTGTTAACTGTTAGTTGTGTTTTTATTATTTTGTCAATTCTAAAAGCTGTGGTGATGGCTTAAAACGGAAATAGTTATTTTTAAAGAGATAAGACAAAGGTGAAACTTTATTGAAAGTGGCGCAATGTACTGTACCTACTGTACAAAATATTTTTTCACTTTACCGAAAGTGCAGTCTGATGTATTATAGTACAGTATTATGTTATATTCAGTTATCACAGCGCAATGAATTCTTTTTACGTTTTTAATGTGCAAATTAAATTAAAAAATGTTCGACATCGTTTTTATCATTTTCCGTGTTTCTGACCTTTCAGCAGCCAGTTTATGTCCAGATAATCGAGAATTTGTTGTACAGACAAATTGATTCAAGAATGAAGACAAAATTATGCTCAAAGTTATTAATACCTGATTTTGCTGATTATATTTGAAAAAACCAATGTTATTAAGTCAAAACTTTTAACAAGTTACCCCCATTCAATTCAGAACAAAAAATCTCATCCGGTCCATCCACTGAAGAAATTCACAACAAACAATAACTTACACCAATGAGTACCCACTGGCAAGAGTTATATCTTGACCAAATTAATAAGTCAACTGTAATGGTTAGGTCATTATCTTTCAAATTTCGCTTTTGAAAAACCATACTGATTAGTATTTGAATAATTCACTGACTTCTAATTATAAAACTGCCAATTAATTTAAGTCAAACACTAAAATACAATGTATTTGCGTATTACAAAAATTGTAATTATTAAATAAAAAAATAATAAAATCACTTACGACATACTGGCAACATAAGTTATATGTGGTTATTTACACATAGTCTATTTCACTATTTACACGGTAGACAGACATGTACATTTACAGATACGTAGGAGGGAAATTTATACACAAAAATTCAAGTGTACAAAAACATCGTTCAAATAACAAATCGTAGATTCGTCTTAATTTATCACAACCTTCCCCTATATCGGGAGGGACCTCAAAATATTCATCACGGGGAAAACACAATAACAATAAAAATCTCAAAGTAAAAAAGTAAAAAAAATCCACTGGTTTGCAGATAAAAATAGTACAAATGATTTGTAACTTTATCTGAGAGCTTTGGCAGGTCCTAGGGATAGCACATTGGACGCCCCTAAAGCACCTAGATTACACACAGCTGGGTTTCTGGCATTATCGATCGCTACGATAGGTAGTCCGAACACTCCACCCGATGAGTTGGTCAGTTGCGACAACACGAGACAGTGACGGATGCCGAGCGATGACAGCTTCTGTATAGTGCCGGGGTTCTTCATGTCAACAACGGGCAAAGCCATCTCTGAGCCCTGCGCTTCCTTGTGGTAGTTCTGCTTGTGTTGTATCATCGCCTGCTGGGTCGGGTATTGTGCATTGCACAGGTTACACCTGGAACACAACAGAACACTTGCAATGTTGCTGATACATGCTTTGGCAACAATCATTAAACAATGTAGGTTACAAAGTAGGCTTTATTCTGGAGAGAAATATGAGATTCAACAATGTATTTTATTATGTTATTACTTCTTCCTTAACTAAAGGGGGCTGAATAATTGAAATTTAAGTGAAATAGCCTACCCCTTAAATTTCAGTTACGCAACTGAAATGCAAAACTTTATTTTTATACTTTTTCTAAGGCCTAGCCCTCTTATTTATTTAAGCATCGAGATTTTCAGTTACTAGTCTGACATTTAAAATTGTATTAGATTTTTAAATTATTTAACTTGAGCGCACACATACTTAAAAGGTAGTTTGCCAGGGCTGCGGTGAGTGGCGAGGTGAGTGTTGAGCGTTTCCTGCGTCGTGAACACTTTGTCACAGAACTGACAGGTGAACCGCTGTCCGCGCCGGCGGAACGTCGGTCTGTCCGCCTCCTGTGTCAAGTCTACCGTCGGAGGCTTGATATTCGAGTTGACTTGCCTGGACACACTACGGCCTTGAGGCACTGCAAACTGACCCTGAAAAATGGATTTCATCTCTTAACGCAAAGGGACAACAACCAATAACTTTCACTGACTTTGTAACATTTTTTTAACCAATCATTCCAATTTGTGAAACTTTACACTTAGCATAGCTTTAACAGTGCCTTTAACAGTGAGTTATTAATATTTGGACTACTTGAAATACAATTTCATATAAAGAAAGTTATATGAGTACCTCAATACTCCATATATAAAAACTAAAAATTGAGGGATATTTACAAACAAAATTATTACAGTTAAAATAGTAAATAATAATTTGCATTCGAGGAGTAAAAATCTTAATACTCCTATTTGTATCATGCTAAAAGCACTCTCAGCGAGTAAGGTAACCGGTTTGCCAAATGTTCCTTAAATTTATGAAATATTCGTACATACATTCCATTCTTTTCTTTTTGTTCCCAACAAATACAAGGGAGGCCAATTAGATCCTAACACCACGAATATTTCCGATCACTTGTCATCACGGCCCTACTCTTTTAACTGCTGTACTGACATTGAGATCTTTAATGTAGTGGTTGTAGTTAGGCCAATGCTACGAGCGCTTGTGAGGCGCTCCACTTCCGGGCAACAACTTGGGTTGCTGAGTTTTAAGACTAGTTTTCTTGTACTGTGGTTTGATAATGACCTTAAGGGTTAACCGTAAGGGTTGAAACTCCAGTCACCCTCATGAGGAGTTACCCTGCTATATGGAGGCATGACCATGTTTACTGACCCTGGACTGGCTTGCAGGGACGATGGATACAGCAGAACTGAGGTTCAGTGTGGTGACAGGCTGGGCCGTAACACTCGCCCTGTTGGTGGCGGCGGGGGGCGGCGTCTTGTTGGCTGCCGGCGTCACCTGCACAACAACCATCATGAATATAGGGCAGCTTTTGAGAATCAAATATCTTATAATAGCTGACTTAATCTTATTTGTATCCTAATAACCCTTACATTTACTAGGAAGTTTTTTGGAATGCCGAGATAAAAAACTACAGAACTGTTTTTTATGCTGGTTTTTAAGAGGTCGAGGTGTAAACTTTCAGGAGTCTTTTATAATTTATATCCATACTCAGAGTTCCACCTGATTGATTGTTATGCTACTCTTTAGAAAGAAAACAATCAGTTGAATTTAATACTAACAATTTGTTGATAATAAAAAAGTCAAAGCACAACAACAAGAACCGATTTTGCACATCTACATATTTTAAAAAAATCCTGCATTTTGTTCACTCACTTTCCTGAACCGATGTTGATGATTTTTTTAGCAAATTTCCCCTATAGGGAAGAAGCTATTACCGTAGTCGGCATGGTAAGACCTAGGCCCAGGACCATGATAACTTTTCGTTTTGAGGTCTCCAGATGCCAAAAACACCGTTCGTTCAAAACTGTATAAATATGTGTCCGTGAGCACGATAACTCTCGTAAAAATCCGATTTTGATGAAATTTGGTATAAATGTGTAAAGCAGTATTTATGACTAAGTTTGAAAACCAGACAGATCGACCTCTCCAAAGGGGTATTTTGGAGGGGGTTTTGTACCCCAAAAATGGGTTTATTGAGTTTTTTATAATTTTTGAAAAAGACAAATTTTAGTTTTTCTAATGGAATCAGCTTAAAAGGCGCACAATTTGGTGTTTTGATCATTGCTCTATGTCAAATGGTTATAGAGATATTGAAAGTGCTAAACACAGTACGTTGTCCAATGTTATTCTTATGGAGAATAAGAAAAATGTTATATCTTGCTTATTTATCCACTTATCCTGATCAAACTTGGAATATTGCCTCATATCGTTGTAGTCTATTGATATTTGTACTACGAAAATTGTTTGGCTGATAGTTCCCGTAGCAGCAAAACTGCGTACTCAGCCCCCATGTTATTCTTGTGAGGAATAGGTAACTTGTTATCTCCCTTAATTATGAACATAAAATAATAAAATTTGGTATGTGGCTTTACCTACTTGAGTTATATTGATATTTGTGTAAACCCCCATTTTTTGTCTTCCTTGCTTCAGCAAACCTGCATACTCAGCCACCATGTTATTCTAATGGAGAATAATTAAAATGTCACAAATCATTTATTTATGAATGTATATTGATGAAAATTGGTATGTGGTTTTACGTGGTATTAAGATACATATATATATGCATTGGAAATTCGCTGAGTGTGCAGGTTTGCTGCTATGGGGATATTTTTATTTAAAAGATAATTTCAAGTTCTAAGTCACTGTGAAGCCAGATTTTCGATTTGGGCCCCAGGGCTCTGCTCCATGGGACTTCAATATATTCACTATGGCAAAATGGTAACAGTAACAGCGTACAAGCATGCTATTGGCTACAGCCAAACTGTCAATTTATTTGACCGCTGTTAGTCTCCTAAATTAATTAAATGGGGGTTTTCAGACTTTAGAAGGATTGAGATTTAATTTAGGAAATTCTGATTTAACTTATATACCCCGTACCTAATATTGAATTTTAAAAGAATCCCTGCAAGATACTAACTCCGTATTTAACAATGGTACTGACCGTGATGCCGCGTGAGGCCAGTATGTTGGCGACACCGCTGCTCTCCTTGCTCTGAGCGCCGCGCACGGTCAGCGAGATCCCGCTGGGCAGCGTGGGCACCTTGGGCGGCGCAGCAGTCGCATCCTCCACCAGCATACAGTCTGGGCTCTCCGGCCTGCTGCAACGCAAACAAACACCACAAATAACAACTGGGTCCACCCTTGGGCCATAGATAAACATTTGAAATAGCGGTGAATATATTCCTAAAACTGTAATTTGATACAGTATTTGGTGAACGGTTAACTTAATAATACTTTTTTACTTCACACTATCACAGCCACAGTCCGCTTTATCCCAATTTGTTTTACCCGGACAAGACGATCGAGGCAGAAGAAAAACGTTTAGTGCTGGAAACCAGTATGACCTTTTTTGTACTGGAGCTGTGCTTGTAAATTTTCATCAATAACCTCAATAGTATCACAGAACATAACATTTTTAATGCCAGCAAGCTTTTGCAGTTTCATATTAGATCTAATAAGTTTTTAAAGAAGTTCTTTGACTTACCTTTAAACATAAAAAACATGTTTATCAGTCAACATAATTACTTAGAACTACAGTGGAGTCTCACAAACTCGACACAATGTGGACTAAGACCCTGTCGAGTTTGTGGAATGTCGAGTTATCCAGAATTACATTGGGAGGGGAGGAAAACACATTATTTAGCTGTAAATTGTATACTGTATTAGATTTTACTGAAACACATTACAGTATAAATGTATAATGATCCTGTATTACAAACTTAAGAAAAATATAAAAATTAGATAAATACTTAAAAATTGAGAATTAATAACTAATTGTCCTCGTTTCCAAAATATATAGTCCTGTAATACATGTACTGTATAGTAAATGAGGTGTCGAGTTTCCCAGAGTGTCGAGTTATCGGGAGTCAAGTTTGTGAGACTCTACTGTACATCCAAATGAAAGGAAAAATTCTTTAGATTTTTTTGTATACAACACTCAACCCCATCTCATGTTTGTCTTTTTCATTGCTGATCCCTAAATAACCAAAACTGTGTTACAATTAAGCCCAAACACATTGATGTCTTTACATGGTGACATCAATTTCAGAAAACACTTCTCGAATCATAAAACTCTCGTACTAAAGTCTAACTGTGGTCCTTGAAGGATAATTTCTGTTGTATCTCAGTCTGAATCTTTGTTGAACAACTGTGTCAGCCTAATTTTTAATAAACCGATAAACGCTCTTTGCTTTTACTTAACCCATTGAGGTAGTAATTTTATTCTATTTGTAGTAGCCTATAACGGGAATTGATTGGTGCTGCACTCTAGTAGCAAAATATGTAACGAATGACCGCGGGCGTCTACGGTTCTATCCGCTAGGGGCGCGGACTGACTGAAAAACCTTAATATCGCCGTCAGGCCTTTGGTCGTGTTAGCTGAGTTGGCTACGTCGTGGAAACACCTTGGCCAGGTGGCGATACGATGTTCGTGGGTTCGATTCCCGCACACGACCAAAACTGACCAGTTGTGCAACTCTCAATGAGTTAACCGGTCTGTGGCAACGTTGGTGGGAGGGCCCAAGTAAAATTAACGGTGGCAGGCTTGCTTGGAAGTTGACGGGATCGGTTAATTCTTTGAGACTTGCACATGGTCAACACTGATTTTGCTAATTTTTACTTATGTCTACTGTGTGTGTGCCAATGCGACTCTCTAAACTGAAAGAAAACAATATTTTAATTAAAATATGCCATTAATCCATTTAAAAACACCAATTTTATACTCCAATTCACACGTTAATAAAATTACAAGTAAGGAACGAGACCTGCTCGTATGTCTACGCCAATGGGTTAAGCATCCATTACAATAAGATTGTGTATCATCAACAATTTGTTTTTATTTTAAAAGGCAACATATTAAATTATTCACATGATCAAAATCATGACTGATTTAAACATTTTAAGCCAATCTTGCATGTGGTATCAATAAAAACTTCCACCTCCAATGAACTAGGGGAGCAGGGAGAGAGTTAAAGTCGTACAGTATTTTTATAAACACCCTGTACTATGAAAACTAGTTGCTTTGACATGTTTATTTTATATTGTAGACTGCAAAATATTTATCTTTCACTTTTATTGACAACTTTATGTAAAATATTCATTATTTACAATAATCAATAACCTATTCTTAGCGGATTTCCTATGGAAAAGAGAGCTATCAGCACGACCTGCATGTGTGTGTGTGTGTGTGTGTAACCTGCATATGTGTGATATTAGCATGACCCGCTAACATACAAATGTATGTTGTATTCTAGCAGTCACTTTTTTTCCTGATTTACATACAAATTTGGTAGGAACATTCCTTTATATAATCAGTTGGACAAGCTTGTAGGGCAAAACAATCAGAAAATTGTAACACCCCCCCCTTTGTTTGGATTTTATTTTTACAAATTTTGAGTTTTTGGGCCCAAAAAGGGTCAATAAAGCGCCAGATATAACAATTAATGTACGTAAAAAGATAGAGCTTAGAAAGGCAAAAGTTTAAAGCCCTCTATTTATTCTAGCACACATATTAACCGAGGTATTAAAGAAAATGTATACTGACCAAACAGTATGTTGTCTTGTGAGGATTTTACATTTATTCATATGATGGTGTAGTTTTATCATCCCCAGCATCCCCATGCCTACTTTCAATCATGACTGGGACCTCCTCCTAACCTTATAATGTGCAATATTGTTATCCAGCATTGCAGATAAATAGAACCAGGAGCGTCAGAACAGGCTAAAAATATAATGATTTCAGATTTCCATAAATTTCTAACAAAACTGTAATAAGTCTAAAGTTTTATGTTTTAACACTGTTTATGGTTTTTTTAGTTTAGAGCTAGCATACTAGCTAGCTCCAGACTAGCTAAAACTAGTCTGGAGCATTCTGACACATTTGAGCTATAAGGATCTTGAGTGTTAGAAAGTAGGAGGTATGTTGAGTGAACCCTGCTCTCCAGTTTCAGCACAGTTTTCAGAAATTTTCTTTATCAAATCCGTTCCTCCTTTTTTTAACCAAATATAAATGTTTATATCTGGCAGGCCTACTAATTTGATTACAATAGTATCATCATAATTAAAGTAATTTTTATTATTATTTACTTCAATGCTGTGGGTCAGCACGGGTCCTCTAGTAATTATTATTTATTATTATAAAAAACTTGCATTAATATATAATTTTTGTTTAGGATTATTAATAATAATGTTACATGGTCATTTAAAAAATAACAAGCTTTTTTACAATATCAGTTGTCACTGAAGTTGGACTACAGTAAAAACTTATATATGTAGATTATTAAGTTGATAAATACATACAAAGTGAAAGAAACATCAATGGAATGTAACATGCATGAAGACAGAACAAGTAGAACAGAAGCACTGAACAGTTTATGATGACAAGAGCGTCAGCATTTGCTGAGGCTACAGAACTCGTTTCTGGGACACTTTAAATGGATTATCAGCACAATGACATATGTTAGAAATCTCTCAACACCATTTACATACAGGTGTACTGAAAAACTCTGGACACTCTATGTAGCATTGTTCCTTGGGTCAAGACGAACATATTTTACTAGGTGTACGCTCATTCCTCGTGTATAAGGATAAAACATGATCAAACTTAGATCGAGTCTCGTAAAAAATTCGAGATCTGATTTGAGTAACATCATCAGAATACATTCCGGTATCATTTAACTGCCGCCAGAATCAGGGTTTTATGTCTATATAGCTATACTCTTTGTCACTTCTCCCTGAATATCCACTTATCGCGGTAGCTCAGTGGGTATCGCACTGGCTCTCAGAGCGAAAGGTCGCAGGTTCGGATCCCTTCGCCGACCTAACATTTTTATCCGTAGAAAAACGTTCATACAGTTATCACTTGTTTTTATCAAAGGAAATGTATAAACCTGTAAATTTATTTATTTTTAAAATAAATTGTAGATTTCAGGCATGGTTTGTTGTTAGGATTGGCATGGGTGCGTTATCGTAGAACAAACAGAGTATTTTGGGCTAGGCAGTGACTTTAGCAGTGTGATTAATTTAACTTTTAAGAGGACAGCGAGTTTCCTAAATGAACTAATGTCACAATTTCTATAGGCCTAGTCAAAATATCCTTAAGGATTAACAATAAGTCGTCAGGTCTAGTTATTCAGATGACAAATATTGTTCCAATAGCCTAGGCTATCATGAAATTAAATGCTATAAACATGGGTTGGACCAAGACCGTACATGAAACTTCTAAAATGGCAAGTGGCCTAAGAGTATAGGCCTACATTTCATAGCCATAGGTCCAAGTTTATGATGAAAACAGTTCACTGTAATCCAAACCTAGGATATGTCAAATCATTTCAGATAACCTGTAAAAAAGGCTTAGTTTGGTTAGAATAGTTTAAAGCTTTTGTTTTGGTTCGCTACAACATTCCTGGTAATGTGAGTTTAAAGTATTTTACAACAGTTGTATTACCAGTTTAATGTCGGCTTACTCTTACTGTAATCCAACCTTAGGCTATGTCAAATCATTCAAGATAACCTTCCGAAAAAAGTTGTTTGGTTAGAATAGTCTATAGCTTTTATTTTGATTAACCACAACATTACTGGTAATGTATTTTAGGTAATGTAGAAAATTTGTATTATTAATTTAGTGAAAATATAACCTAGCAAATAATTGTCTTACAAAATAAATTTTAAGGTTGGCCGCTTACCGTGACTAACTTAATCAAAGCTTTCTAGACAAATTGAGGCTTTGTATACTTTTTACATATGACAATCACAATATTACCAATTGTCTAAGACAATGTAATGAAATAAACTATTTTATAAGATAAGTTAATATCAGTATCTACAGTCATCTATTTTGAAAAGTTATTTTGAGTTTTTCGATCTACCACGCGTCGTCTGCCACTATTAGGGACCACGCGTCGTCTGCCACTATTAGTCGTCGCCTCCGACAACTGACGATATTACACAGAGTAGGCGCACTAAGGGAATATTAACTATGGATATTTTTTTAATAACGTACACTTAATAATTTTATAAAATAAGAAATATGCTCACAACTTAAAAATATACCTCGAATTATCTCTCTTGTGTTTTTTTTGTAGGTAAAACCCCTTTTGTTATCCAGTATAACAAAGTATACTCTAGTAAACTAACTATTGTTACTCTGTTGTTCAAACATAGACATCGGCTACATTTTAACGATTCAAGTACCACTAAAATGGCTTCCAATGTTATTCTTATGGAGAAAAAATAAATTTGGTTTTAAGATAGTTTTATTAATACTGAACGAAATTATCTGAATAACGAACTCGACCGAGATTTTGTACTGTTAATTTTATCTGGAAAATTTGAAGTTTAACTGTGGAGGCGTTCTCAACTTATTTTGGTCTTAAGACACGCCAGTTGAGTTGATTCTCTTACCAGTCTAAGCAGTAAAGTTATGTATAAGGATAAACTTCACTTTGCTCGATTAACCAATAATATGAGCATTGATGCCTAGTTTTCTATCCTTCTCGTCAGTATGTATTTTATACAAAATCATTCATAGACTAGTCAAACTCTGAGAGGGAACTTGAAATCTATTATGAAAATTAAAAACTATTCAGTTCTTTGGACAGTTTGCCTGAGACTCTCACTGGATCGATTTACATGCTGTTTGCATTAAATCAAAGATAAACTTTCCTATATTTGCACATTATACATACTTTTTATATACCTAATGTTTTTTTGCAAATTAAAAAACTAGCCTATGTTAAACAATTTCAAAATTTTTCTTGTTATTGCCTCAAGGATTGCGATAACTCGTTTGTCTGCCTAAAAGTGATTAAATTCAGGCATTCTAAAACTTAATGATATGGTTTAGGTAAATCATTATCACAACTGTTATTGTTTATAAGGACATATAACTTTTTAATGAAACACAGATTATAGAAAAATAATTATTTAAATTGTGGTAAATTGTAAAAATCTATGCTAATAAAGTTGTACGTGTGCGTGTGTCCTACGTGATTTCAAAAACGGCATCTCTAAACTGATCTCGGACCATACCACGTTGTAGAGGACCAACAAATTTTAGGTACGTATTTTTTTTGTTTTTTCACCAAAACCTCAGGGCTCTGCCCCACTAGCTCCTATCACTTCCCGACGTCCAATTTGGACGTGTGATGGTTCTTTGGATTTGTTTAACAAAGCCGCACTTCTTGAATGATGTCCCAACATTGGATACATCCCCCAACCAACCTTAGGGCTCCGCCCACCTGGCAAAATTGTCATGTTATTCTTTCAGTTTTTTTTGTGTGACTTCAGCCAACTGTCCATAACATTTGGTAGGTTTTTGATGTACCCGACCTTAGGACTTCACCCCATTGGCTAAAACATCGCAATGTTATTATTTGTTATTCTTATGGAAAATAGAGTACTTCAGGTTATTGCTAAAAAGGCTCCTTAAGTCTGCTCATGTACTATACCGGGTTGTTGGGGGACTACAAGACTACGGATCCTTTTATCCTGACATAAGGACTCCGCCCCACTGGCTTCTTCTATCACTTTCAATTTTGACGTGTGATTTTTCTTTAGAATTTTTTTACAAAGATTCTTGTCTTGAATGAACGTTGGATATGTCCCCTCACCAACCCCCCTGCGCAAAAATGCCATGTTATTCGTTCTGATTTTATGCGTGATTTTTGTCAGTTGTCATTGATGCATAACATTTTGATATGTTTTTTATAACCCCAACTTTAGGGCTCCACCCCATTGGCTAAAACGATGCCATGTTATTGTATGAAAAACAGATTACTCCAGGTTATTGCGAAAAAGGCTCCTCAAATCTGTTCCCAGACCATACCCGGTTGTTGGGAGGATAAAAAACTTGAGATACTCTTTTCCCCGACCTCAGGGCTCCGCCCCACTGGCTTTTTAAGGTGGTTCCAGACCTTCGATTTTGAAATGTGATGGTTATTTGGATTTATTAAAAAAACAAAAAACGCATCTCTTTTATAAAGCCCCAACTTTGGTTACGTCCCCCCACAAAGGAACCTTAGGGCTCCGCTCTCTGGCAAAGTTGCTATGTTATTCTTTCTATTTTGGTGCTGATTTTAGCCAGTTGTTTTTGATATATAACGTTAGGATACCTTTTTTATAACACCAAACTTAGGACTCCACCCCACTGCCTAAAACATTGCCTTGTTATTCTTACGTAGAAAAGAGCCATACTAATAAAGTAGTACTCCAGCTGATTGCGAAAAAGGCGCCTGAAAACTACTCACACACCATACTACGTTGTAGGGGACCAACAATATTTTGAATACATTTCCCCCTCCCAAAGTCTCAGGGCTCTGTTCTAATTAGGGATGTGTCGGTTGTAGGTTTTACCGTTTTTTTTATTTTTTTACAAAAAACCAAAACCGAGAACCGATGGTCAAATGACGATTTCGGTTTTTCACTGTCAGTATGTGCTCGTATTGGAAATAAGCATTATAATTTTGTACAAGTGTCGCTTAAACTCTTAACCCAGTCAATGGGATATATCAGTGAAAGTTTAACCCATTGGCGTAGACATACGAGCTGGTCTCGTCCTTACTTTTAATCTTATTAGCCTGTGAATTGGAGTATAAAATTGGTGTTTTTAAATGGATTAATGGCGTATTTTAATTAAAATATTGTTTTCTTTCAGTTTAGAGAGTCGCATTAGCACATACACAGTAGACATAAGTAAAAATTAGCAAAATCAGTGTTGACCATTTGCAAGTCTCAAAGAATTAACCGATCCCGTCAACTTCCAAGCAAGCCTACCACCGTATGTTTTACTTGGGCCCTCCCACCAACGTTGCCACAGACCGGTTAACTCATTGAGAGTTGCACAACTGGTCAGTTTTGGTCGTGTGCGAGAATCGAACCCACGAACATCGTATCACCACCTGGCCAAGGTGTTTCCACGACGTAGCCAACTCAGCTAACACGACCAAAGGCCTGGCGGCGATATTAAGGTTTTTCAGTCAGTCCGTGCCCCTAGCGGACAGAACCGTAGACGCCCGCGGTCATTAGTTACATATTTGTGGTGAAAAGCACTTCTAACAAAACGTTTTTTGCTGATACAAAAAGATGTCTAAAAACTAGGGGTGTGCGAGTACTCGAAACTGAGTTTTCGGCCGAGTATTTTAATACTCGAACTCGACTCGAAGTTTTGAAAACTACTCGAAAGTACGAGCCAGTATTTCCCGCCGATTTCCGGACGATCGCTAACGATTTCGACCGGCCAAAACGTGTAGTAACGGCCGCAAAAGGCAATCGCATAATGACAACCGCAAACGACTGCGACCGGCCAAAACGTGCAGTAACGGCCGCAAAAGGCGATCGCATATCGTAAAATCGGCCTAAAATGACGAACCCGAACGATTGCGACCGGCGAAAACGCGTAGTAACGGCTGCAAAAGGCGATTGCATCATGTAAAATCGGCCGAAAATGACGATCGGACCGCGTAATTTCGGCCATGACTAACGTTTTCGTCATTTAATATTAATTTTAAGCGATGTCTGGACCAGGTGAAATTGGCCAAATGACAACCGGGCCCTGTTTCATCGGCCGGAAACAAATGTCAAACCGTGTTTTGTTTGTCAATACGTAATCCAGTTTGATTGTACTGGCCAAAACTTTGTATTGCTACTCATGTATTAGTTAGGAACCATGTTTAGATTATCAAATCTAGGGTGGTATCCAAATCCCATTACACTATTTTAAACTACTAACTGATGACAAATACTCGCTCGAAAATACTCGAAACTCAGAAATAATTGGCACTACTCGACTCGACTCGATTAAAAAATCACTACTCGCACACCCCTACTAAAAACCAAAGTTTTAAGGTTTAAAAATTGTTTCATATAAAATGCAATAAATTATTTTTATAATATAGACAGTACAGTCTATTCATTTCATTAAATACTGTCACTACAAGTTAAAATCATTTTTAAGTCTTATGAAACCTTATGTTAAGCCAAATTAACCTTGATAAATACATGGTAAATATTGACACATTAATTCTAGAAAAACAAAGAAAACTAAACCATCATCTTTTATTAGAATTAAAGCTTTTATCTTTAACTTGCTTGGAAAGGGGAATCGATTTGTAAGAATCAGAACTGGAATTGGAATCAAAACAAAGTGGAATGAACTCATTTCTATTAAATACAATCTACCGAGTGTTGTCTTACCTTCTTTTGCTGGCTTCACTCTCCGCGGGGGAGGGAGTTGATCGCTTCTGTGCTGGTTTGATAGATGTAGATATACTGATTGATCTCCCCAGACCTGCGGGCAGGGTGGGGGAAGAAACGTGTGCTGGTGACCCTATATAAATCATGAAACCATTATTACTTTATAATCTAAGGTCATCAATACCAAAGATCTAAATCAAAGAATATGTCCATAATTTTAATCAAAAATTTAAATTTAGATATACCTTGTCTGGGATTTGCATGACGGCTGGCTCCCCTCCCTTTCAACCTTCATGCCTGGCCCTGTGAGCAGCCCAGACTACTATTACTACTAGGAGCGAGCACGCCCAGGGCCAGGCACACAGAGAGAGAGGATTTATCTTATGCCAAATGCCAGGACGACTCATGTCCCTTGTGTAGATTTAGTTTTTAAACAACCAGTGAGTCACGGATGGCGCAGAAGTTATTAAAATTGAGTATTATTAAGTGTTTTTAAATTAAAAATAACATGTAACGCAAGAGTGAATCAGTGTAGCATAAATACATTACAAAATCGTGGGTTCCTAAAGCGTGATTTCATGGCAATTTCTGGTAATTTACACAGAATTTGTACGATTTTATTCATAAAAATTGAAATTGCCCTGCTATAGGTTGAGTCATCTTTAAAATCTTTATACCATCGTTTTTGGCTTAACATTTAGCATTTTTTTGAATAATTTAATCAATTAAACCTAATCAAACTTTTTCCATTGTCAGAAATTAATGAAGTTCATACATCAAACTCAGTGCCAAATTTTCCTTAAAGTAATTTTCCTTTGTATAATGCTCGCGTCAAGATTCAAGTTAGTATCTCAAGCAGTTTCTAAGGTATGCTGTATTATTTTTAAAAAACACATACAGACACACATATGCGTAATGGAGCGAGATAGGCCCTATGTTTATGTAACATGGTTTTTTTGTGTAGACCCCAGGAACGAGTTCCAGAAGTTTTTGAAGAGTTTGAGGACACCCTGTATACCGTGTATCCATCACAATCTCATGATACTTTAAAATGTTTATATCTGACCAAATACCCATTGTTGCCATTCAATAGGATCCAGTTTATTCCCCAACAATCTGGCATAAACAGTCCTACTACTTTAACATATGGATATTGTGGTATCCAATGTTACTCTTATAGGAAATAAATAAAAACTCGATATCTCCCTTAGTTATGCATATAACCGCTGGTTGAAACTTGGGGTAGGCCTCATATGGATAAGGTCTAACCTTTGCATGAAAACACCATTTTTAGTCATCCTTGTTACAGCAAACCCAAATATTCTGTTAAATCTTATTCTTATAAGGGGGGAACAAATTTTATATTTCACCAATGTACCAATATACTTCGACGAAACTATGTAAGAGGATTATGTGATGGTGAGACGTAAATACTTGTGTTGGAAATTCGCTGAGTGTGCAGGTTTGCTGCAACAGGGGTGTTTTCATACAGAATATTGAAATTCCCTGTCCCTCTCTGGATTTACAGGTATATTTAAACCTTTAACTATACTAACATGAGTAGCGACCTTAACAGAATCTCTTAAAGGTTATTTAGAACTAACAATCGCTAGTAAGCCACAATGAATGTCATACCGTCAGGTTGTATAGTGGAGGGTGATGTCTGCATTGCGAACAGTCTGGGCGTGATGAGAGGAGTGGTGGGGGGTGTGTGAGTGGGGGAGGGGGCCTGAGAGGCACCAGGAAACGTGAGAGTGACCCCGCTCGGCACCCGGTAGCCCAGGGAGGGGCTAACAGCGGGGGGAGGTGTGGCCATGGCGGGGGGTGGCGTCGGGATCCCATAAGGCACTGGCAGTCGTTGCACCTGCAAATACAAATTTAATGTTTGAGGGTTTTTTCAGCAACGAAAAAAATGCTTACGGTACCTGCATTCAAATATCTCTACATTTGGTAAATGCCAGCAATTTAGCTTCCAGCCACTAAAATTTATATACCTTTTATAAAATATATTAACTAGCAATTAGCAACAGTGACTTGCGGAAATGAATAAGTGAGGTGACCGAAGTCACTATCACTGGTTCATCTGTGATTCAGTTACAACAGTGCCAGAGCTGCAAACCTAACGGTGATAGCTTGAAACAACAAAACTCGTGAACAGCGGCATCAACTTAATATGCAAGGTCACCGAAGTCACTGGAGCTGGTTCGTTCATTAAATTGGCACCAGCTCTTTCAGAGCCAAACAACAGCGTGTAAATAACTGGTACAGAAAAATGTAACAACCCTTCTTATAAATAAACATTAATTTCAGGAATGGCTCTTGGGGATTCATTTGTTCTCCCAATCCTAGGAGAATATTAAATCAGTTAGACTCTGTGAACTAATAATTTTGACCACACTGTATTCAAAATCAAATTATTCCCAGCTGTGTAGACTGACCTGTTGCTGCAGCTGCTGCAGAGACTGCTGAGGGGGGTCAGGGACGGGGCTGAGGCCGTGCACTACGTGCTGATGGCTGCCGAACTCCCCCGCCGTGGCGAACACAGCGGAGGCACACTCGGGCAGCATGTGGCACTTGTAGTGACCCATTGCGGCTCTGTGCTGCTCCAAGTTCTCGCTGCGTTCCCCGCATACCTGCCACAATCAACAATCTTACTCTAATCTTATGTACCAGTTAGGGGTGTGCGAGTAGTGATTTTTTTTTTTTTTAATCGAGTAGAGTAGTGCCAATTATTTTCCAGCGAGTATTTGCCATCAGTTGGTAGTTTCAAATGGTATACTGGGATTTAGATAATACTTCAGATTTGATCATCTAAAGATGGTTTCTAACTAATACATGAGTAGTAACAAAGTTTTGGCCAGTACAATCAAACTGGATTACGTATTGACAAACAAAACACGGTTGGACATTAGTTTCTAGCCAGTAAAACACGGTCCGGTTGTCATTTGGCCAATATCACCTGGTCCAGACATGGCTTTTGATCAATATTAGATGTTGAAATCATTAGTTACAGTCGATAATAAGAGGCCCGGTCGCCACTTTTGCCGATATTATTTATATAATCGTCATTTCCGGCCTTTATTACATGATTTTTGGCCGATATTATGTTTTCCGTTGTCATTTACAGCCGAAATTACGCGGTCCGAACGTCATTTATGTCCGAAATGATGCAGTCCATTCGCCATTTTCGGCCAATTTCACATGATACGATCGCCTTTTGCGGTCGTTACTACACGATTTGGCCAGTCGCAATCGTTAGCGATCGTCCGGAAATCGGCAGGAAATACTCGCTCTAAGTTTTGAGTATTTTTAAAAACTTCTAGTCGAGTTCAAGTATTAAAATACTCAGCCGAAAACTCAAAGTTTCGAGTACTCACACACCCCTACTTTATGAGCACATTGCTTATACAGTAGTCTCACAAATTCAACTCCCAATAACTCGACACTCCATTTTGCCTCCGTTTTAGTGTTTTTTTTTACGTTATAAAATTGTTGGTCCCAAACCGACGCATTGCGTCGGCTGCCATTCTAAGGCGACAGATCAAACCGACGCGATGCGTCAGTTGGCCACTGCTAGGGTTAGGGAAAGGTTAGTGTAAACTTGATTAGTTTGTTATTCCTACGATGGTTTGTTTTTATAATTACTTGAAAATATATACATTAAAAATATCAAACGTTTTTAAAGTCAAACTTGATTATTTTCCTAATCCATAAATATTATTTAACATTAAAGATGTGAATAAAATTGTGCATCTCCTGGCAAGATGATTTCCTTCCTTGTAGGCCCTATATTTAGTTGATTGTGATACACTAATAACAGGGATTATGATAACTGCAGGGGCAAATAAAATAAGCATTCTATAAACAGAATTCAAATTTCTAACTTAATGAGCTATCCCTAAGCCCAGATTTGGAGTCCATACACCGTTCATAAGTGTTCATCTATAGAACACTTCAATTTTGAAACAGACAAATTTATATACCGGATTAAATGCAAAGAATACCCTGCCTAATACTCACAAAGAACAACCTTAGAACCATAATAAACTCCAAGCAAAAGAATCTGGAGAAGCAGGATCCTACAGTGATGATAACCACAGCCTGAATTTAGAGCAATGTTTCACTGTTAAAATAATTAATTCCTTTCCAAAAGATACCTATAAAAGCTCACAATTAAGTAGATAGGAACTGGCTCCACTCCCATCTAAAATGCTAAAACTATATTTATGAGAGCCTTTTTTTTCAACCTCCGATCGCACAGTGTAAACGCTGGACAAGCAGTCGGCAGGTAATGTTTACATGATGGTACAAATCCCCACCACCAAACGCTCTGTCACTTTCGGGCTCAGATTGTCACTCATTGCTAAGATGTGGGTGCATAAACATGGCCGCCTCAATCGATTCTCACGCCAAGTGTGAATTGTGAACCAATCTTCGTTTCCTGCAGGCAGAAGGGAATAGTGCAGTAGCAATTCATAGCAGAATTAGCCGAGATTTTGGAGAAAACGTTATGAGTGATGATGTGTGCGTGAATGGTGTCAAAAATTTAAAGATGCATGACGAACGGGGTCAAAGGCGCAAATCTGTCGCTACAGAAAACCTTTTTCAACGAGTTGATGAGGCGGTTAGAGAAAACCACAGTTTCACCATAAGTGGTTTATCCAAGCGATTCCTGAAATTCCAAGGTCATCTCATTACTTTATCGTAACAGAACATTTAGCTACAGGAAACTTTGTGCTCACTAGGTCCCGAAAATGTTGTCAGAAGACCACAAAACATGCCTAATGGGTGCTGCTTTAACGTTCCTTGACCGTTATGACAATACAGGCGATGTTTTTTTTTAAATCGATTGTGACTGGAAGATGAGACCTGGATTCGATATAAAATGCCTGAAACGAAGCAACTATCACCTCAATGAATGCACACAACTTCGCCAAGCAAACAAACATTCAAAAGGTTATGGCAACTGTGTTTTGGGGTCAGAAATGTGTGTTGCTTGTTGAGTTCATGCCACCCGGAACCATGATTAATTCAGCAGCTTATTGTGAAACTTTGCGTCATTTGAGGAGATCCGTCCAAAACAAAAGAGGAGGCATGCTGAATTCTGAAATTGTTCTGATCCATGAAAACACCCGACCCCACAGTGCTGCTCCAACCCAACGGCTTCTTCAATAGTTCAAATGGGACGTTTTCGATCACCTGCCATACAGTCCTGACCCTGCGCCGAGTGACTTCCATCTTTTCCCCGAACTAAAGAAGTGGCTTTTAGAGCAGCGCTTCCAAACTAACAAAGAGCTTCGAGACAACGTCATGACACACTTAAATTCATTGGAGGCAACATTCTTTGAAGAGGGTATTGAAACACTGGTACACAGGTATGACAAGTGCCTCAAACGTCGGTGACTATGTCAAAAAGTAAGCATAAATGTACAAAATCATGTTTTTATATACTTTGTCTTTCATTTATGGTCCATAGAAGGTTGAAAAAAAAACTACCCTCGTAAATTTATGCACAGACCTATTGGCCTATGGTGACGGGCAGTGAAGGTTTTTTAAAAAAGAAAGCTATCGTACCTTTCCAACATAAGATAAGGAGGTAGTATTTTTTAAATATCGATTACTCTAATACTCAGAAACATACCTCACAAGTCTCCATCATAAAGCTCTGGCTAGGTTCGATCGGAGGATATCCTCTCAGCAGGCCCAGTGGGTCATCAGGGGTTACATTGGGGGGCATGTTAAGGAGGTTTGGAGTGGTGGTTGCCCCCAAGGCTGCAGGGCTCTTCACTGTCAGGCTAATCCCCTCTCTGATTAAAGGAGGGGCAATTGGGGGCTGCTCATTGGTTAAACTGTTAAATGTCTCTGACACTGTAGAGCTATCCAGAGGTTCAGGAGGGAGAGACCCATTCACAACCGAGTTGTTCAAAGCCGAAGGGGCGAGAATCGTGAGACATCTGACCGGACTTGGAATCGCCTGGGGTGGAGGAGGTGTTGGTTCTTTATTTTTCTCCCCTGAGAAATCGGCTTCACTTCCGTCTTTCTCACATCCGCTATCGGACGACTCCTGTTCAGTGCTCTTCTGACCCCCGTGGATAGCCTCCACTCCATTCTCGACTGAACACTGCTCTTCAGATGGAGCTGCCTCCACATTCTGATGTGGGATGTCGGTAGGTTCTGGCTCGGAGTTTGACGATATTCCTGAGTCTTCTTGTTGCTTTTCCTTCAATCAATTAGAAAATCAATTAGGATATATACTGACAATTACAACCAAAGGATAATACAAGTGTTTGATTTTTAAACCATAGCTACACACAGACTTTGACAACCTTACGTACCTTCTCTTTGTCCTTGTCCTTGTCCTTATCCTTGGCCTTTTTCCCTCTCTTTGTCTCCTTCTGAGCAGGAGGAGGGTTGCCATTGAGGGAATGTGCATCTCCGTTCTCTTCATTTTTCTCCAGCGCCTCAGGGGCGAGGAAACCTGTAACATTCAACTTTTGTTAAATAGATAATACAAATTTGTGATGAAGAATAAAATTAAGCTTTGTTCAGTTATGAAATTTATGTTTTTTTGTTTGTTTCTTTTTTTGTATGAATAATACCAACTAGTGGCTTGAAGGGGCCATTGCCCCTAACCTTGCTCTAATACTCTGCCACATATTTTGTTCACGCTTTACATACTGAGAAAAATAAAACAGTGTAAGTAGAAACACATGTCAATTCGCAAAGAAAGTAGACACTTAATCACATGTTTTACTGTAAACAAAACAGACATTTTTAAATTCCAATGCTTTTCTTATGGGAGTTGTTTTACGTTATTTCTCGTTTGCTAGTAACTTTTTGAAATACTGCTATTTTTCCGAGTCCCTGGGATTGAGACCTTTAATTTGAGCTGTCACCCATCATCCTGCGATTTGCCAAACTGATTATTATATGGCGTGACTGAGGCGAAGTCCTTAGTATTTGACTTAAAAAATGTGCTTACAAAATTATATTTAAAGATTAAGGTACTGAAATTTCCTACATAATCATCTTGAAAATTAATTTTTGGAGGCAAGCTTGTTAGGCATAATAAAAATGAGTTTAATGAGGTTTATTCAAGATCTATGTTTCTTTCCACAATGTTTCTCATTGAAAAGGTTCTTAATACAGTGCGCTCAGAAATCCAGATTGCACTTATTCGAATTCTAGGTTATCCGGACCGATGATCTTGAATTTTTGTAAATAGATTTTTTGTTACAAATAGAAACGGAACTTCACAGTTTAGCACCTTCAGTTTTCAGACGATTATCCCGCATTACACAAATGTCATTTAGTTTGCATCGTCATTTGCATTATGAAATTTACAGTAGAACCGCAATAACCCGACCTCGGATCGTCCGAGTCCTTGCTTAACCCAACCGTGCCGTTATCGGTGTTTGTTGTTGTTTACTTAACCGGTGCGCTGCTCCATTCAGACGCAGACAAAGGAATAAACTGTGGTTCACGTCTTCTCCTGTCGATAACTCATAATGGACGATGTAAATCAGTATACCAGTGACAGTTGTTATTACAGTATAGTTTATTTATGATTTAAAGTGTTATATTAAAATCGTTACAAATGTACATACATATAAATATTGGTAACACATGTCATGTAATAAATGTGTTCCCCTAATAATCTGAGCTTTTTTGTGTTTCAATCATGCTCTCGGACCCGTTAGTGACGGATTTTTCTACTGTATAGCAGAATGTTTATAAATTTCATCTGGAAGCTTACTATTGTATTAACACATAAACGTAAAAGCATGTTGTCATAATTTTTCACTATAAAGGCGGAATTGATAATTAATGGTCACCTTTGAGAAATCTAGATTTTTCTAAATCCGAGCCGGCCATCTGCCACAATAGTCTGGATTTATGAGAGTATACTAAAATACACTCAATTGGAAATTGCTTCATGGTAGAAAATAAAAGTCAAATACTAAAATTATTGAGCAGTATTAATCCATCGGCACAGTTATTTATTTCTCTTACAGATTTATAGAACTGTTTCGTACTTGACTAACAAACTATAAACACGTCAAACACGAAGAACTTATATCGCCTCAGTCACGCCATATAATAATTTGTTCTGTGAGTAGGCTTCTGGTAGTGGTAGTTTAATGCTTATTGTTGCAGATAACTTGGCCAAGTTGCCTTAATAAGATTTTCAAATTATATGACCAAAACTGACTGACAAGGCTTGGCAAAGATAAATGAAAGTCCCAAGTAAAATAAAATAACAAGGGATCAAATTAGTTGGTTATTTGTGGATTACAGCCAGCCAATAAGATTTGTCATGCTACTTTTTACGACGGTACTTATTAAAACTTATTACTACTGAGTCAATGTCCCCATGTGCTGCAAATTGATGAAGCATATGTATCCAATTATTCTAGCTTCACATAACATGCTAAGAGCTGAAATGCTGGGTAACATATTAACTAAAAATGTCTCACCAACATTTTATAACTGTATCTTAATAAACCTTAGCCAACAAAGGTTATGATTGTGTTAAACAGTCACAATTTTTTTTTAATATATATACAAACATAAGAACAGAACCACAAATATTAAAACAAGAAAGCTCCAAAGGTAGATCAAAAAAGTATTTTATGTAAAAGAGTTGATTATACAGCAAAAGCCCAAAAGGTGCAAAAGTGCTCACTGATAAACATTCATGCCCAAGCCTCAAGGTGAAAGCAATCCAACAAATAATTCAAGATGTCCACAAACACAATTATTACTCCTATATACTTTCATCTCATATTGTTCATATTCCCCAAAGATTCTGCCTATTATCTGTGCCCACAGTGTTTAGGTCCTCGCTCTAACTAGTGGGAAGTGTACTAATAATCAAGAGTAAATAATGCAATATCAACTCTCTATTTTGTCATGGGTTTGATTACTGTCAGATTTTTCAGTTTGTCTCCAAAGAGTTCCACTAATACATGAGTTTTCCTAAACAAGACTAACCTTTTTGTTCAAGTCCTGATACAACTTAGGATACTAGTTGTTTAATATTATTTAAGCATTTATACAGGGTGAATCTCGTAAGTTGTCCAGTATTGATTTCAGACAAACCGTTGGTCCTACGATGATGAAATAAAATTATTTCCCACTAAACCAACCCCAAGGAATAACGTAAAAATATTTTTAACGATTTTTGAATACAGGATGTACCAGAAACTGAGGGTCACTAGTCCGAATCTACGAAATATCAAATACAAACGTATATCATGATATACATCAAATTAAAGCTCTTTTCAATCCAAACCATTTGGCGGAATCGGATTTTGATTATTATTGATTCATTTCAAAATGGCGGCTGTTTTTGTGAAAAAATTAGTATTTTTTTGAATACCCTGTATTTTTTCTTAAAAATGCAGATATCTTGATTCTGATTCAAATATCGCATTCCTTATGAGCTAAGCTTTATTTTTATATGCAACACCTCAATATTATCTCAAAAACAAAAAGTTTCAAAAATATCAGTTTTTGAAAATATGTACATAGCCAAAACTCAAAAATTTCAAATAGCACCATATGTCAAATAGCATATCATTTTAAAGGTATTGCAATTCTAAGAAACTTTCAAATTTAAACCTTATGCATATCTATTTTGGTTTTCGAGTTATCAACAAAAAACATGTTTTTCCACATTAAAACGCATGTTATTTGTTAAACATGGTGGTAATAGTCAGCTGTTATTTATCAGCTGTTATTTAGTATTGTTGAGTTGTTTACATTTATTAGATGTTTCCATCTTAAGTTAACACAATGCATGTCTGAGCGGTTATTAGTTTTATTTTATTTCAAACAGTAATTAGTTTTTCTTATTGTGTTAACTAGTTGGTTGTTAATTATGGTATACAGTAACGAAGAAGCTTTAAAAATGTTAATGGTTTTAGGTGAGTGTTTCCAGAACTTTAGTGCTGCCGAAAGACTGTATGCAGAGCGGATTCCTGATTTGCAACGCCAGTGCCGTAAAGATTTTGTACGTTTAGCTCAACGAGTAAGAACGACTGGAAAAGTTCAGCCATCCAAAAAAAGACTAAAAGCTATGCCAGTAAGACAGACAAGAGCACCGGATATTTTAGCTGCAGTAGAACTTAATCCTCATGTGTCTACCAGAGTTCTCTCTAGGGAATCCGGTATTAGCCAGATGTCAGTCTGTAGGATCCTTAAGGCTAATGATTTCCATCCATACCACATTTCGCTGCATCAAGAATTGGAAGCAGATGATTATCTACACCGCATTAATTTTGCTATTTGGGCTCAAAATGAAATTTCTAATGATCCTAACTTTGCTCACAACGTCATGTGGAGCGATGAAGCGACCTTCAAAAACAACGGTGACGTTAATAGACACAATATGCGGTATTGGAGCAGGGAGAATCCACATTGGCTACGGGAAGTGAACAATCAAAGACAGTGAACCCTCAATGTGTGGTGTGCGGTGTTTAATGGGCAAATAATTGGTCCTCATTTCTTCGAAACGAATCTAAATGGTGTAATGTACAATGCATTCTTAAATGAATAATTTCTCGAGCTGTTAAGGCCCATTCCCATCAACGTACAAAGAGAAATGTGGTTCATGCAAGACGGTTGTCCAGCGCATTACGCTATTGACGTTCGTCAAACTCTAACAGCGATGTTTGGTGATAATTGGATTGCGAGAGGAGGTCCCATCCCTTGGCCGGCTAGGTCCCCTGATTTAACGGTCATGGACTTTTACCTCTGGGGGAGACTGAAAGACATGGTGTATGGAACAGCTCCTACCACTCGAGATGAGATGAAAGAAAGGATACGGTTGGCGTGTAGGCAAATAAATGAAGAAGAAGTACGTCGTGCTGTAAACAACCTTCCTAAAAGACTTGAAATGGTTTTAGAAGTAGGGGGAAGGCATTTTGAGCATCTGTAAATAGTTTATCCAGTAGCACCTAAAAATAATGGTAACTTTTGAAATATTTTATACACAAAAAGTTTGTTTATAGTGGTTTTGTAACAAATGTAACATAAAGAATATTTTTTAAGACAAGTTCTTTATTATTGTAGTTTTTATAAAATAAGATTTACTCTATGCATGGGACTATTAAAGGCCGGACCATAGTTCTAGGTGTCTGGCTGACGCATGCGTAATAACGAATTTGCATTTAATCATATGTTAGCCCAAGTTTTGACAGATGGGGAATTAACACAGCAAATTAATGCGCATGCGTCAGCCAGACGCCTAGAACTATGGTCCAGCCTTTACCACCATGTTTAACAAATAACATGTGTTTTAATGTGGGAAAACATGTTTTTTGTTGATAACTCGAAAACCAAAATAGATACGCATAAGGTTTAAATTTGAAAGTTTCTTAGAATTGCAATACCTTTAAAATGATATGCTATTTGACATATGGTGCTATTTGAAATTTTTGAGTTTTGGCTATGTACATATTTTCAAAAACTGATATTTTTGAAACTTTTTGTTTTTGAGATAATATTGAAGTGTTGCATATAAAAATAAAGCTTAGCTCATAAGGAATGCGATATTTGAATCAGAATCAAGATATCTGCATTTTTAAGAAAAATACAGGGTATTCAAAAAAATACTAATTTTTTCACAAAAACAGCCGCCATTTTGAAATGAATCAATAATAATCAAAATCCGATTCCGCCAAATGGTTTGGATTGAAAAGAGCTTTAATTTGATGTATATCATGATATACGTTTGTATTTGATATTTCGTAGATTCGGACTAGTGACCCTCAGTTTCTGGTACACCCTGTATTTAAAAATCGTTAAAAATATTTTTACGTTATTCCTTGGGGTTGGTTTAGTGGGAAATAATTTTATTTCATCATCGTAGGACCAACGGTTTGTCTGAAATCAATACTGGACAACTTACGAGATTCACCCTGTAGTTTTTGAGTATGAGAATTTTGTGAGGAATGTAAATCTGCATTGTGCTCAGGGTATCAGTATTAGAAGAGGTTGCATTGTTGAAAATTAGGCCTTGAATTACAACAAAATTGCAGCTATCAAACAAGAAGGAGAGGTAGACTTAGAAGAGTAAAATCTTTAGGCACACTTGATTCTGTAGACCGTTTTTGTTTATCACGTTTTATTTATTTTATCTGATCGCTGTTTATAATTTTGGTTATTTTGAAGGAAAGGAACCTCCAAACAGGCTATGCCTTGGAGGCCCTACATTTTATCCAAATTTGTTTAACTGCACATAATTTATAAATAAAAGTAAATGTAAATTGAATATAGTTGTTTTAAATTAAAATTACTTGTATATACCTTTTTGTGAAATAGTGAAGCTGTATTAGTTTATTAATTCCTGTTTTATTTATAGAGACAATCAAAAGGAGGCAGATTTAAGAGGATAATTTGAGTATTGTTTATTTTGTTTTGTGTAGATTATTTTAATTATTATATATGTTTAATTATATATTTTGAGGACAAAATCAATGAACAGGAAAATGTGTGCATATTAGAAATACTCTGTAACATGTTTAATTGGAGAAAATAAACCATTCTTATTCTTATTCTTATTCTTAGTAAAACAACAATGGAAATTTGAGCCATGCAGAGAGAAAAGTATGAAAATCAAATAAACAAACAATGATTTGCATTGAGCATAAGAAGATCACAAAAGTTATTAAATTAATGATTATCTAAAAAAATATTTTGTTTAGCTTGCTTTTGAGTTTTATCAAAGTTTATTTTAAGTTTTAGGTGTTTTAGCATTAACAAAATTGGTATAAAAATCATATACAAATTTACTAAATAAAACTTATGTCCATTGTCTATGAGAGGTCTATAGGTAAGACTAAAGACATCTTGGTCAAGACAAGTCAATAAACCAAGTACAGTCTCACAAACTCGACACAATGTGGACTTGGACACTATTGAGTTTTGTGAATGTAGTTTTCTGAAGTTACATTGGGGGGAGAGGAAAAACCCCAAGCTTTAGCCTACCTAGAACCAAGGGGTTATCTGTGTTATGTCATTAACTGTATATTTGATCATATTTAAGCACATTACAGGACTATATATGCTGTTACAAAACGTAGAAACCCCATTAACACGTTTGCTGCAGGGGCATGCACAGGGACGTGGTCCCATGACGCGGCAACTGTTCCGATAGGTTCTTCACATTTTGAATTCCCGGCTAATGAATGACAAAAATACTGTACGGTGCAGTACTGCATTACAACACAACTAGAAGTAGTTTTGCAAAACGCCAATAGGAAGCAGCACAATCCAGATAACAGTAGTCAACCACAGTTGCCATCTATAGGGATTTACTTTGATGAAAACAAATGCGGGGAAATCCCATGATGGCCGGGATGTCGGGGGAAATTTACTACCAACCTAAACCAAAATAAATTTTGCATTCTAAACTACACGTGGACGACAAATCGTCTAAACTGCGCACCACGCTGTAGCACACTGAACCAGTTGAGTTGACACAGCCCGGGTCAGCCCTTGGTGTGCGTGGCGGAGACGACTCGAACCACAGGCACAAGGCAGACTGAGGAAATGCCAAATTTTTCAAGAACAACCAAAACAATGGAATCGCTTGAGGTATAGTCGAGAATCGGGGCTATGTCAGGTAACGGTCGAAAGCGTGAGGCGTGTTAGGTACATATGGCAAAATGGAAGTGTTGACCTTCCCGGAGTGTCAAGTTATCGGGAGTCGATTTTATACGACTAGACTGTATATACAATATTAAATAATTATTCTGTATAGAAGGAAAATAAATAATTTCACCTAATGCAACGTAAACTGTTTTTTCCGACCTGGAATACTTAAAGAAACTATTTTTTATTTAATTACTAGTACTAATTTGCAATATATATTGCTGATCTCAAGTTATGGTAAGAATTTCACAACATTCATTGAAATAGTTTCAGTTTAATTCTTAATATCACTAAACCCCCTATCACAATTTGTTTCTTATGTTTGTGGATATCAAGATCACATTTATAGG
The DNA here is from genome assembly GCA_963675035.1 of Allygus modestus. Lineage (NCBI taxonomy): Eukaryota > Metazoa > Arthropoda > Insecta > Hemiptera > Cicadellidae > Allygus > Allygus modestus. The sequence goes on along the minus strand of OY776114.1, from coordinate 76,912,612 downwards.
AAGTACACTTACAATAAATACACTACAAATAAGCAAAAAAAAACTTCTTTAACTAATACTATTTTCTACTTTTCAACATACCTGAAACACAACATCGATAAAAAGTAGTTCTATTCTGACATTTATACCTTGTCTATGTTATTGTTAATTTATAACAATATTAATTATATATTATTAAATATTTTAATGAGTACCTCATTGTTTGTTGAAGTGATTATTCCAATTCTTCTATTATTATTGGCGAATATAAGTAATTAACTTAAAGAATCACCCTTCTCAAATGAAATAAACAATAATACATGATTGATGGTGGTTAGTTTTTGGTTTTAAATTAAAAAACTGAACTAAAATGAACAAACAATAAGTAAGCCTACTGCTTGAATTGCAAACCGTGGAGTTAAAAATAATGTGAAAACCACACCTCTAGAAACTAACTCAAAATGCAATATAATCTGTAACTTCAACTCACCAAAGCTGACGGCTAAGCTTTCCCAAGTACTTCTATCTGCATTAACTAAAATAAATTAAAGACTGATTTTACTAAAAGCCAGTTATAACTTGTAAAACAACTAGGAATTGAACTGATCTAACAAGAAATTGAAGAGAAGTTCCAAATGAGATTATCTTAGCCAAACCGGCTGTAATAAGACAAAACCTTTTGAAAAATCAGGTTTTATACAACATAAACTCCTACAAGAGTAAATAGGATTGAATAACACAAAAGTAAAAAGTGAGATAGTTTACCACACCGGCAAACACAACCAAATAAAAATGGAGAATATATCCATTATTTATTTTCCTACGTTTTTTTAATGAATCATAACTGCTTATACAGTAGGCTTACTTAAAAAAAGTAAAGATATATTTAATTCCTTATTTTATCAGACTTGAAAACAGTGAATAAAAAAATAAGCTCTTTAACAAAATAATTTAACATTTTTCATGATTTTCAAAAGATAAGTTCAAGAGTAACAAATAAAAAATACAGAAAAACTTAAGAAGCAATGTTTTGGATTAAATAATATGTAAACAGTAAAACTTCATTATTCCTACGCTCTAAAACGAGCAATGTCTGTCCATTTGTTTGCAAATCTCGGAATTCAGCAGAACGATTTTATAAAAACTTTGGAATTAGGGGCTTTTGGATCCAACAAATCGATTAGTAAAAACCCTAACCCCAAGAAAGGTCACATGTTAAAAATCTCATTTGAAAAACATTGGGCTACTGGAGTTTCAAATCAAAACAAAAGAATCATAACGTCTGTGAATAAATGAACCAGTTATTGTAACTGTCAAAGTAGCACTTTCACATGGTAAAGTATCAACAAGTGATTTCTTGAAAACAGTGACTAGAACCATTGAATAAATATTGCACTAATCTAATTTCACCGAACATGGCTCAGTCCCACCCGGTACTATTAATTAATCTCCCAGTATTTATCATTCAAAAAGAAAACTGGGTGAATAATGATAATAATGTTGCAACAAAGTACCAGTTTAGATAAAGTATTGTTTTTATTATAATAATAAAGCTAATTTTGACTGCATAACATCTAATCGGCTCATTGCAATTTACAACAATTTGTTGTTGACCAAATGTAGCACATTTCTGACAAGAACCCATTCACATCCGCTAAGTTCATAAAACTTATTGTAACTAAATCTCAATTGTTATTTATGAGCCAAATTTTGTGTATACATTTTTTTTAAAGGCCGATAGTATTAAGCTCATTAATACAAATTTCTTCTAACACTAATGGCTGATATAGTGATCAAGGTTGCCCTGGCCTACCTTCCTGTCTCATGACATCGCTCGGTGTCGGACTTGGTGTTTGGGGTGAGGGGGACAAAATACCCCTCCCATCCGGTATCATGTCATCCATCGCAGCAAAAGATTTCACCCTCCCCTTCTTTTTGCTCACAACCTAAAAATTTGGTTTTCGCCTGTTAGTCAATCTATCTGGCTTTTTTTGTAGAAACTGAATTTTTTGTGGTAAAATGAAAACAACACCTACAAAATTAAGGTTGAATTACTTTGAAAGTATTGTCTGCAGAGTAACAAAAATAAAACAATTCTGATTATAAAATAAAATCCTAAGACTTCCAATAATATTTGACTTAATAATTAGGTCCTCTATAATTAGTTGTAAATATTGTTATGATATAATTTTTTAACATGACATAGATTTTATAATATATTTATGTACGATAGTTAAAAGGGATCAACTGTACTCAAATAAATATGTTATGGTGTTGCATCACTGATCTATTTATAGACAAAATTGAGTGTGAACATTTACGCTACTAATGCTGTTTATTTATTAATGTTTTGCGCCAGAATTCGTTCAGTATTCCACCCAGCAGCCAAATGCCCTGCATCAACAAACCACGCCCTTCTTACCACTCTGTTCAGTATTCCACCCAGCCGCCAAATGCCCTGCATCAACAAACCACGCCCTTCTTCCCACTCTGTTCATGACAACAGCAGTTCTGCCAAATTCCCAAGAGGCTCACAAGCACATAGCATAAACCACAATTTTTCAGCAAGTTACTATTACACTGTTGTAACAATACTTAATGGTGAAGCTGAGCCGCATAAGTTGTCTGCTCGATCGATACTAGCGATCAAAGCAGCCGGGGAGTATAACTGCTAGTTTCTTGCCCGCTGATAGGAGCTCTCGCGTACTCCACTTGATAAAAAGTCAACAAATTTCAGCAATGTGCTTCTGGGGGACAATTTTTGCATCATCAGTGTCGAGACAATTTTTTCTTCAAAGCGTCGAGACAATGGTGCAAACGCACATTCATAGTTATGCTGTAATCTTGAAACTATTTATCAATATTCTTTGTTGTTTCTTCATTTGCTCGTCACTTTTGCTTCGTGCTAGTTTCACGTCATTCTCTTCATTTCTCAAAGTAGATTTGTATTGGTAAGTAACAACATCCTGTTTCATTGTTTCAATGTAAATTAGTGTATGTTGTGAAAATGCAATTTAAATCACCGCACAAGTTCTTAAGTATTGTATATTGTACCTCTTAATTTATCAAAGTCGGTACAACATAATAAACAATAACGCAACGCCCCTTCCCATAATATAAATAATCCAAAAGTAACCATGAATAATAATCGCCTCCTTACCAAAATTAATAGACGTTCAATTATCTGTAGTATTTCATGCCATAAAGAACCAAAGCAGTTCCCTGATTCCATAATGTCATGAGTAGCTCTTATTTGAACCAAAGTATCACCGCTCTATCTCTAGTGGAGTGATGCACTCTGTTTGTGGATTGTATCAGCTGGTACTGAACGAATTCTGGCAAGAAAACATTAATAACTACTGAACGGGTTACTGGCCGAGTCAATTCCTGACTGAACAAATTCCGCATTCTCCTATAAAAAATGCTTTAAAAATACACAAAAAATGCAAAATTAAAAGAAATCAAATGGCAAACACAACAATTAATTGCAGGAGTAGTTGCAGTTATTTTATTGATCTGACGGATTTTCGCAAATTCCAGTGTTAAATCTAAATTAGGAAGATAAGAGATAATAGTAGATGGGATCTTCAATATTATCCACTAAATTTAAATCCCTATTTATCAAATTTAAAAATCCCTTACCCTTATGGGTTTTCAACAAAAATACCTACTAGAAGAAATGCTACAGGGGAATATCATTTATTTATTTTATAATGATAAATTTAAGAGTAACATACCATTTGAGTAAAGCACATGAATGAAAGGCTGATACTTGTATGGCAATAATGTTTCAGATATTATATTTTAGTGGTGTGTTCTACTAAGTGAATAAATAGGATAAATGAAGCTACCTTAATATTAGTTCAAATTTTTAAATCTTAATCACATCTTTGTTTTTAAATAATTGTTTGACTGCTCTGACACTTAAATTCTGTTGGCTTAGTTCTTGAATTGAGCAGCAACCAACTACCATCAATGGTTAAATCAAAATACTGATTGAATCATAACCTATAGGCTGTACGACTGAAGGAAACATTAAGTCATTGACAAACATGCAAAAGGCCTACTAAAGACACTGAACAGGCAACGTAACTACCTAGAGGTAATGTTACAGTTACCGGGACGGTTACTCTCGTTACCTCGAAGGCCGGCTCGTGGCAGGTTGGCAGCCTTTTGATCGTGAGTTTTAAAGGAGAGTGCTGCTGGGACTTTGGCGGCAGAATTTCACCCACCGTCGTCTTGCTCTTGGGTCCGGGTCGCTTTCTTATAGGTTTACCTGCACCAAGGTAAAAACATTATTATACAGTATAGTCAAAAGACCTGCAAGTGGGAAGCTAGGTATATAATTTTACAAAGCTGCTGATTCCTATGCATAGTTATGTGTCCCGCTCTCACTTAGTTATCCTATTAAAATTAGCCAAAATGCAGGGTTTTCTTTATAAATTCATAACAAATTCATTTTTTATGTTACAAGATAGCAAGTTATTTTTTTTTAATTGATATAAATTTCCTTTAATAATTTAAATATAATAATCAGTACCAAACAAATATTGTTGGCCTAAAATATATATATATATATTTTTTTTTTTTAAAGCATGACAATTTTATATACCTAAAAAGCTAATATATTTCTCTTTACACCCAACATGTATTCAGAATGTAATTCCCTACGTAAAAATACTAAACAAATAAAAATATATAAATAAATAAAAATGTTACAGTTGTTTTTGTAAAACACTACAAATTTGAAAACCTTATTTTTTTAGCGGGAAGGGGAAAAACAATCATTATTGCTAGCTGGATTCCCCTACAACAATGGGTTTTTATTTAATATTTTCCAATCTCCATACATTTATTTATAAACAAACTGAATACTTAATAAAATTTTTTTTACGCGTGCTGTAATATTGCTTGCGAACTATATTCGCGTCAATAATACTTCCCGCTAACAATCAGCTGTTTTTTTTTTTTGTTTTTAAAGAGACAGTATTTATGTGTTGTTTTAAAGCATCCAAATGCTTTAGAACAATACTACTGTCTCTTTTCCCCGGGCCCCCTAGACGTGCTGAGGGGCAGTGGCGGCTCCAGGACGAATTTTCGGGGGGGGGCCATGAACAGGTTTTTATGTAGGGTACCGCAATCGATACTTCTACATCATACTATAGGCTACATACGGCTTTCTTTACCGAGCTTTCGAAGCCGCCACGCCGCCGCGGCCAACCGACGCCGACGGTGGCACGAAGGTCAATACTTGGCTACTGATCAGTAAAACAGTTCACAACGGAAAAACCACCGTGTACGTTCGTTTATCTTTTTTTTAAGGAATGTGTAAAGTCTTTTATTTTAAATGTATCAAGTTTTTATAATTTGAAAATTTCTTTAATAAGGTTTATTATAACAAGACAATTGATATTTTATATGGTTGGTAAAATATTATTTTTAACTTTGAGACTCTACGTGGTTTTGTTAATAAATTGTACATCAATGTTGAACAAAATATTTGTAATGATTCTGTTTACATTTAATCAAATACTGCATGCAAGCTAAACATTCATAAATTCCGTTTAAAAAATGCCTTAAATAAATAAACCTTAAACGCAATGTCAATCTAATTTTAATTTCTTAACATTTATTTAAATTATTATCTAATTTTAGATTGCCACGGAGCATTATATTAACAAACACGTTTAAGATATGAGAGAAGATTAACATCTGAAAAATAACTATTTTATAGCTTCGGTCTTTATTCTTTATAACCCTTCATTTAACAAAATTGGCACCGGCACACGTTGAGTTTTTGGGACTTAACTGTATGTTATTTTATGTATCGTGTTGGACTAATATGTTTAAGACAATATTAAAATAACTGTCGTACCATGATTTTGTCATAAGCGCATACACGATGAACATAACTAGTAGGGGTCTGCGGTACCAACAATTTCAGATCGGTACAGTTCGGTATAGTAAAAGATTTTGTACCTCGGTTTTCGGTACAAATTCGTTACGGTACAATGTACCGTCATATATACTAATTTATTTATTGATTTGAATGTATCATAAACAAATTATTGAGTAATAATCAAGGTCATATACAATTTTTATTATTAATTTGATTAAACAAATAAAAAATAACTATACTATGGATAAAAATATTTTTAAAACCTGCATCTTTGGAATATTACATTTTAACATTGTTATTATTAGGTATTAATGCAAGTTCTTGAAATAATGATCAGAAATAAATTCAAAAATTACTTTAAAATCAATCAATTGCATAAGTTGCTAACTGATTAATTATATTGATTTCAATATAAATAAAAACTATTGGTTTAAATCATACAAACAACAAAAACCAAAGTTTTATAAATACTATTCTTGTTGCACTGGGAGATTATTGTATCATTAATACAAAGTAAAATCAGATAGCTTGAATAAAACTATGTATGATGTGAAACTAAAAGAAATTAGAAAATTAGACCAATAAATACTGAAGATTAAAATCAAAATAACTCTAAAATTACTTAATTATACTACTAAATTCAAAATTGAAGTCCATAACAAATATTACAGTACATTTATTTAAACATAAGTACCATGTAAAACTGGAAAATAAATAAATAAAGTAATAAAAGTAGTACAGTTATATAATGTTAATTTGGCTATATCACATTTGAAATAATTAGCTATTATCCTTATCAAAAAATAAATTTAGGTTATTGTTAATAATAATTTTTAGTTGAATTTTCCAAAACCAGACAAGATAATCTAACATATAACAATATATGTATGTACAAATTTCACAGCACAATAAAAAAATAACAAATTTATACTACCATTTAAAATTTATCATGTTAGTGGCTATTTTTTAATTAGTTTTCAACCATTTTTGAAACTTTTTTTATATAATTTAAAAATTTCACTAGTATACTTCAATAACAATAATAATAATACATAAATAAAAGCAGTTTAAATTGAAATCATAATGGAGAACTAACGTGATTTAAAAGATAGTATTCCTTTTCTCACTCTAGGAATGATGTTGACAAATAACTGATTTACAGCTAATTACCGGATCCCTCCCCCCTTACCCTTCACGCTTTCCTAGTCTAAACCTTTCTTGTCTTCAAGGACATATTTTTTGCCGACCCTACCCAGCTACTCCTCACTCCCCCTGCCCACCTTTCTTATCTCTATTCTCGTTCAGCTATAAATAACACCTGTCAATAACTCTTTTCCTATGAGTTTTGGGGATTGATTTCCTTAAAGGAAATGACTAGTTATAAATAGGAGACGGTCTTATTTAAACCACTTATTTTGTTCAACATTGTTTAGCTTATCTCTGTTTATTGTTTGAAGCAGTAAACTGTACCGTACCGAATCTGTACCGGGGTTATGTTCTGTACCGAACCGATAACTAGACAACTTTATGAATCGTTGTAGGTACACAAGCCAACTCCAACCTCTTGACACTGCTTCTGTGTAGAACTTAGAACTTCAGGGCGGGGAGGGTGGCCATCCTGCTGTCGCGTCGCGTCGGTCTGGGTGGTGGGGGATTCTAGTGATCGTGGGAGGGGGTTGGGAGCAGAGCACACGGTGCTCGCTGGTCGGGAGCGGGAGTGGATTCTCGGGGCTCGGCGCGCATATGACGCTGGTGCATAGCTGGTGTAATACACCCGCCTTGAGCTTCTAAATTCAAAATCAACAAGCGCCAGCGTGCTTTAAGCTATATGAACGACAGTCAAGCTAATTTAATGATACTTAACTTTTATATTTATAAGGATAAAGACTACAAAATATTAATGACCATGTTTTATATTTTCCCATAACTAGATCGTAGTTTTATATAGGTATATTTTGGGACTCTCGGGGGGGGGCCATGGCCCCCCCCTGGAGCCGCCACTGCTGAGGGGCCCGGGCACTGGGGCAGTTGTTCCCCCCTGCCCCCCCCCCACGAGTACTGCCTTGGCCTTACGTCAATTGGTTACCGAGATATTGAAAGTGCTAAACACAGTACGTTGTCCAATGTTAATGTTAAGGAGAATAAGTAAAATTGTAATCTCCCTAATACAATATTTGAAACTTTGTATGTGGCTTTATATGGTTAGGGGTTTACTGATATTTGCATACAAAACCCATTTTTTATGGTCCCCATGATAGCAAAGCTGCATACTCAGCAGCTATAATGTTATTCGTATTAAGAATAAGAAACATGTGATATCTTGCTTGTTTCTGAATTGGTAAAACTTGGAATATTGCTTCATCTAGTGGTGATCCATTGGTATTTGCATAAAATCTAGAATTTTGTGGTCCTTGATTTAGCAAACCTGCATACTCAGTACTAATGTTTTTCTTATGGGAATAAATAAAATTACAAAATTACATATCTCGCTTATTTATGAATATGCTTTGATGAAAGTTGGTATGTGGCTTCATGATGTAGTGAAGTACTATTTGAAATTCGCTGAGTATGCAGGTTTGTTGTATCGGGTATTTAAGATATTGTGGGAGAAAGATGGAGATAGTGGTGAGGGAATAGCTTCCCCCACTCCAGCATTACTCGGAGAGGAAGGTAACCAACCACGTTCTTGCCATTGGCTGAGGCTATTTTGTTTTATATGGGTATAAATTGCTTCATTACAGCTGATTATTATATACCATTATATTCGCTTTGTTAGTTCCGCAGGGGAGTTCTTCTCTTTATCTAATACTGTTACATATTACATATTATAACTGTTACTGCAAATTTTTTTATAAAATCTTAACAATTTAAACAAGAATTGGTATGAGGTAGATTGAACAATTTAACTTTCAGTAATGTTATTTCTGTTATCACAAAAAATAACATATCACTAAGGTTTTCTCTCTTAAGGTTGTTTACATACATGGAATAGGTATTATTCCTCTCACCCCTCTCTACATTTCGCATGGCTAGGAAATTGGGTGGAGGTCTGCCTTTTCCTCCCCTACATGCTTTAAAATCTTTTACGCAGGACACAAAACAAATTCAGTTATAACTGTCAAGCAAATCTGTCCCAAAAGATACAAAACACAAAGGTAACAACAAAGGTATGTTGAGAGATAAGCACTTTGTCAAGATATTATGATTCTTATTATTTATGTGATAAACTATTATGATGACGAAAATGACTTGTGATTTGATAGTTTTAAGTTTAAGGGATAACAATAGTAAGAGAGATTATCACCAAGTTTGTCTTAACCATGGTCACATTTAACAAACGAAAACTCAAATTAACAAAACCACATTACTTCCAGCACACAAATTATGTATTTTTAAAACTAAAACACTAATAAAAACAGAACACGAATGCCTTTACAACTTATATAATAAATTAACTAAGAAAACCCATAGAAAATCATAGTTACCATATTCATCCAATTCCCCACATGAACTTCCACAAACATATTCGTAATCAATATTATCCTTAGTGAACATGTCCATCTTACCACATTAATATGAATTTAAACAGTTTCAAGTGGTTATTTTTTCCTTAGAACAAAATAAAAAATATTTGTATTTGCAATAACAAACAATTAATTAACTCAATAATATTGCAAATCAAATCATATGGAAATATCACAGCTGATATCACAAATGAATTACTTTATTGATTTTACTCACAAAAAATTAGAAACATAAAAATCATATGTTTTAAGAATCTATGTTTTCTTTTCAGAGCAATGTTATTATCAAAACAAAAATAAGACAAAATTTTAATTTATAAATCTGAACTATTTTAGTGTGATAGTTATTTTTGTACAATTAAGCCTATTATTCAATTACAAATTTATTGTATAATGGTATAGGCTAATTAATTAATTTTGTAATGATTTACTATAATTAAGGTTTGTCTGACCTTATTTCTTACTTGTGCCTAGGTGTTTTGTTTGTTATATTCTGCTTAACACATCCAGTGCTGACAAACATGTTCAAACATGAAAATCACATACGTTTCATTGTTAATTAGAATGTGTTAATTAACGTACTCCGCACCCAATGTGTTAAATAGATCGTAGTAATGTTATATATTATCTGACTAAAAAACACCAAGCGCATTAAATTAGGTTGGGGTGGATTTTCTCTAAAAATATTTTCCCTTTTAAACACTAGATATTATTGTGCAGTATAAATAATATTTATGTATAAAAAAAGCATTTATTTATCAGACTTTTACAGTGCAAAATCCACAATCCACCTTACTCTTCAGTATTCACATTGCTTCATCTACCTTTTACTTTAATCAATGATTATACAGCCTATGAAATTCCAGCGAATTACACAGCTCAATTCTCTTATCCACTTCCCTGCAGCCCTAAAGTTATAAATATGTATATCTAATATAGTAATATTGAGAGAATCTAAACCTTTAATGGATCTTTTCCCCTTTTCTCTCGCCTACAATCCACTTGTCAATCACTTGACTGCCATTAATTTTAATTTGTCACATTAATCGCTTTGTAATCGCTTATTCAGCTATGAACTTTTCTTCTTTTTGCTAGGGCCTAGTGCAAATAGGTTTAAGTGATTTTACAAAATCACAGGTAGCTGGATTATTTCACAATTTAAACAACAAAATCTTCCCTTAACAAATCATACTAATATTAATTAATATTAATATTAACAAATTATTCATATTAATAAAATATAGTTAAATATGCTTTCAGTTTGTTAATTTATTAATATTATTTGATTCACCATTACCACTTATACTAGAAACAATTCATAAGAGTTCACTCCAGGCATGCAAAATGTCATGCTTCTACCTGATTCTCCCATAAGGGCAAGTTAACTATCAAAGACCCTCCTCAACGGATTATCCAGATCAAACAAACACCTAGCAATTTCAGTGAGCAGAATTTTGATATCACAAATAATTAAATCATAACAAATAAGTATTAAACATTTTAGAATTGGATTGGAAGATTATTATTTGCAACTTCAGAATGTCGCTCACTGAAATTTCTAGGGGTTTTTTCTCTCTCTTTTAAATTATGTCAATATGCATTTACGGACATGTGCCAAGTGGCACCGATCTACTGACCACTATTTACATATTATTTACACCGCTAGGGATGAGTCACTGACAGGAGAAGACTTAAACGAAGCAGCACACTAGATACGTAGACAGTAACAAACACCGATAACAGCACAGTAGTTCGGCTAGTGAGGACTCGGACCATACGAGGACGGGTTGGTGCGCCTGACGATGCAAACTACATGACATTTGTGTAGTGCGGGATAATCACATAAAAATTGAAGGCACTAAACCGTCAAGTTGTGTTTTTCGTTTATATTTGCAATACAAAAATTTAAAAAAGTCAAGATCATCATTGCAGATAACTGAGAGTCCGGATAAGTGTGATCCGGAATTCTGAGAGTCTACTCTATTGGTTAATCGCTGAGCAGAGGCAGGGTTTAAAGTTAACACTGTCCTAATAGGGGAAACAGGAAAAGATGCTGGATTGTTAGTGACTATTAATATAGAAAAAACTAGTATATGAAAACAGTATGTTATTAGTGCATGACAAAAACTGGAATTGTGTTAAACCATTAATGCTTTACAACAAAGAAGGTGTTGAAACAACAACCGTAATCAAGCTTACAACAATTACTAAAACATACAAATATAAACCTGCAATTATATTAAGAGGAAAAACGACAGACAAAAGTATAAGGCAGCTAAATCATGTGGACTTTAAGAGGGAACTTTTAATTTTCAAATACTATTGATGAGAATTTCAAAACTCTTAAAAAAATAACATGGCAAATCTAAGACATGACATAAAATAAAATCATGACATATCTATAATTTTGTTAATTGAGGAAAAATGCAATTCCATAAAGGCCTAGTTAATCATTTTTATTTTATAAACAGGAACTTACTCTTTATTAAATGTACTCTGAAGACCATTGGTCAAATAAATTTACAAATGATTTGTCAGTAAGAAATAAAGATTGTTTATTAGTTGCTTAAAATGGTCCGTGGACACATTTTTATTGGTTTTGCCTACTGATCCATCAATATTTACCATAATTTTAAAAGTTTTATCATCCATTTTCTTTCATGTGTACAACCCCCTAAAATATTTTAATATTTTCCTACGAATAACATAAAACAACAAAACTGGCAAACCTGAGTGCGCTAATCGGCATATCAGGGTTTAAACCATACTGCCTGAGCTTTTTAGTGAATTTCCTATTGAAAGTGAACTATTAGCATGACCCGCACGGTGAAACTTAAGCGCGGGACCACCATAGAAGTTCCTAACGTGACCCCCTGAACATGTTTTGGGGGGTCGTTCAAAATTTGATATATATATATATATATATATGTGTGTGTTTGCACTCTAGCGGTCACGTTTTTTGTCCGATTTACTTCAAATTTGGTAGGGACATTCCTTTTAGCGAATTTCCCCTATAGGAAATAAGCTATTACCGTAGGTGGCATGGTAAGACTTAAGCCCGAGACCATGATAACTTTTTGTTTTGAGGTCCCTAGATGCCAAAAACAATATTCGTTCAAATTTATATATATATATGTATATATATGTGTGTGTGTGTGTGTGTGTGTGTGTGTGTGTGTGTGTGTGTGTGTGTGTGTGTGTGTGTGTGTGTGTGTGTGTGTGTGTGTGTGTGTGTGTGTGTGTGTGTGTGTGTGTGTGTCCGTTACCGCGATAAATTTTGAAAGAAGCACCCGATTTAGATGAAATTTGGCACCAATATGGAGAGTAACATTTATGACTTTAAGTTCAAAAACCAGATCGATCGGTCTATGTGAAAGGGGTTTTGTGGGGGTTTAAAATTTTCCAAAAATCTGTTTTTTGAACTTTTTACCCTAAAATTTTAAAAACACTAGATTTCGGTTATAGCCATTTTATAGAGCTTAAAAAACAAACAATTTAGTATTCTGAATCATTAAGCTAGGTTTAGTGGTTGTGGAGAAAAGTCAAAAAATGTGTCTATAACATTTCCCATGTTAATCTTATAGGAATACAGTTTTTAGATTTTCCTCAGATAATTTCACTAAAAATGCCACATTTCTTTCTACCAATCAGTTTAGCTCTAAAAAACAATCATTTTGGCGTTTTAATTGTTGTTTTACATCCAACCGTTGCAGTGATATTCAAAGTGCTAAACACAGTATGTTGTCCAATGTTATCCTTATGGAGATAAATAAAATGTTATATTTTGATTATTTATGTATGTATATAGTTGAAACTTGGTATGTGGCTTCATATAGTTGTGGTATATTGATATTAGCACAAAAAAGGTTTTTTTCACAGTAGCAGCAAACCTGCATACTCGGCCCCCATGTTATTCATAAGGAGAATAAGAAAAGTTTATATCTCCCTTAGTTGTGAACCTAAATTAATAAAACTTGGTATGTAGCTTCACCTGGTTGAGTTATATTGATAATTGCAAAAAAACATATTTCTTATCTTCCTTGTTGCAGCAAATCTGCGTACTCAATTATAATGTTATTCGTATAGATAATAAATAAAATGCTATATATCACTTATTAATTAATGTATTTTTATGAAACTTGGTAAGTGGCTCTAGGTAGCAGTGATACCCACATATATGCATTGGAAATTCGCTGAGTACACAGGTTTGCTGCGACGGGGGTATTTGTAATCAGTTGGATAAGTTCATTGGGCAAAACAATCGGAAAACTCTAACCACCTTTTTTGGAGATTTTAAATTTTGAAATTTGAGTTTTTGGGCCAAAAAGGGTCAGATAAGCCCTAAATGTAAGATTAATGGATAAGAGTTATAGAATGTAAAAAGGTGAAAATTTTAAGCCCTCCTTCATCATTCTAGCACTAATACTTACCGAGTTATTAAATAAATTAAAAGTGAGTAAACACAGTATGTTGTCTTATGGCGATTTTACATTGGAAAAGGTTGTTTTTCAAATCTTGATATAGACCAAGCCATACCGCGTTGTTTTTCAACTCCTAACACGCCCATACCGATTTTTGATCCTGATGGTACATCCTCCTAAGCTTACAATTCACAAAATTGCCATCCCAATACTGCATTTAAATAGAACCAGGTGCATCAGAACAGCCAACAAACTGAATATTTTCCATTTTGCTAAAAATGTCACAAATTTTTTTTAAACCTGTTATTTGATTTTTGAAAGTTTTTACTGGGGATATTCACTTCCCTAACGTCAGCGTTCTGCGTGCGAACTTGTTTATTAATTCTTTTTGTATGATTATGATTTCCATTTATTTAAAAATTATTTTCAACATATTTCTTAACTTTATTTAAATATGGTTTTAAATTAAAATCTTCTTTATTTTGATAAACGAAGTATTTCTGATGAACAAATAAAATCTTTTTGTTATATATTGTACCACTATAAAAATATAACATTTGATCATGCTCTAAATTAAACATTTCTTTCAGAATTTTTAAGAACCATGTTAAAGGAAAATTACTCATTTATTAATAAAATATCTTCAATTAATTTTTCTTCAGAATAATTGTTAATTATTTGCATATAATAAGATGGTGCAAGTATGAAGGTATGATTTAATTTGAATGAATCCCCAAAATAGACTTTGAAAATGTTAAGAACAATTTCTGTTGTTATCTTTGAATGACATCTATTAAAGTTGTGATATGAGTATGTTTTCTTTTTAACTAAGAAAAAAACTTGATACATACAGACAATAGAAAGAAAGCCAAAACCACAAATACACAAACACAAACACTCTAGTTAATGTTGTTTTGTTCTTGTTTGTTGGTTTATTTTGTAATCCCACGAAGACAGAAAACCGGTTGCGTCAAAAATATAGTTTTTACTAAGCATTACAATTGGTTCTTACGAAAGTCAATTTATAAGTTGGTCAGTCCATTGGTAGAACTCACTAAATAGTGCTCCTTGAATTGAACAACACAAATAGAGTATTAGTACTTCCATGTATAGAAGTTAAAAATATAAACTGATCAATAAAGACAATGAATTTAGTACTTACATACATTTTAAAATAATAATTTTATAAACTGTTTTTGACATAAATAATATTAAAGAGGGAAAATTATATGCAAGAGTATAAATTATTGACGAATTTCCAATGGAAAAGTGAGTTTTTAGCATGACCCTCTTGGAAAGGCTTAAAATAAATATATACACAATAAGTGTGTGATTGCATTATAATGGGCACATTAATAGTCTGATTTACTTCATTCTTGGCAAGTACCTTCCTTTTTACGAATTTGTTTGGCAAAAATCAAAAACTCCTAACCCGCATTAAGGATTTTTTAATCCAAATTTTGAATTTCTTTACCCAAAAATAGTCAAATATGCCATGGATGTAAAATTAATTTATTAAGAACAAATGAAGCAAAATATTGTATACCCTCTCTTATTATTATAAAATAATTATTTTGAAGAAATTGTAAATTGACTAACGCACAGTACGTTGTCTTTTGTGGGTTTACCGTTGGAACACTTTTTTATAAATTGGTGTTGATTTATTATTCTCAGTACTCCCATAGCTATTTTTAAACCTTAACTAACCTCCTCCTAACCTTATAACGCACAACATTACCATCATATAATTGCAAATAAATAATACCCGCATCACAGCAAACCTGCATACTCTGCGAATTTCCAATGCATAATATATGTCTTAGTATCACAAAAAGCCGCAAACCAAGTTTCATAAAAAATATATTCACAACTAAGCGATGTATACAATTTTAATTAGAATAATATTGGGGATGAGTACTTAGGTTTGATGAAACGAGGAACACAATAAATTAGTTTTTATGCAAATATCAATATAACTCAACAAGGTGAAGCTAAATACTAAGTTTAATTAATTTATGTTCATAATTAAGGGAGTCATTACATTTGACTTATTCTCCATAAGAATAACATGGGGCTACGTAAGCAGGTTTGCTGCTAGGGGAATCATTGGTAAAAATTGTTTTTTTGTGTAAATAACAATAGACCACAACCAGATGAAGCTGAATACCAAGTTTCGTTAGTATACGTTCATAAATAAGCGAGATATAAATTTGTTCTTACTCTCCATAAGAATAACGTTGGAAAACGTAAGATTAGAAAGTCTTGAATATGGAAATTCACTCCCATCGTGTTAGCATGCTGTGATTTAAAGCAGTTACTCTATAAAAAGAATAGATAATACTTCTTTACAATTAAACCAAGCTGACAAGCACATGACACATTACACAACATATGTGGTTACAAAAAACATTCAAAAACAATAGCTCAATAAAACATGGTACAAAAACAACATTAAAATAATTTTGCAAAACTAAGGCATTGCTAATTTTGTTTTTACTCTGGCTGATTAGTGCAACATAATTAGTATTCCCCCAATAATATGAAATCTACAAGTTCTTCAATCTTGAGTGAAATCACTAATTTGAATATTAATTAAATACATATT
Organism: Allygus modestus; assembly: GCA_963675035.1. NCBI lineage: Eukaryota > Metazoa > Arthropoda > Insecta > Hemiptera > Cicadellidae > Allygus > Allygus modestus. Next base: position 76,896,184 of record OY776114.1, on the reverse strand, counting down.
TTCTAATTACGTATATTGTTTTGAAATTTTCACAAATAATTGTACAAGGCGCTGTCCTGCATGAGCGACGCGGTACAAGAGTCGCGAGCGACAAGCAATCCGACCTAGCAGCGGTTATGTCCTATGTGAGCGATCTAGGGCTGCTTCGGCCGACGCGATGGAGCGACTGATGCAAACACTCTTTACTTATCATGTCGGGTGGATTTCGCACCTGTCTCTCCCCCACATAGGACACTTTTGCAAGAAAAGCCAGTTTATCATTTTCACGTCTTTCGCCCACGTCGCAGGACAAGTGCCAAAGCCATTTTAGAATAGTGACCTACACAATGAGTAAAGACATAAGAAACTAATGATTTATTTGTTATTTTTTGTATTTTCTGAATAATAGATGGATGAATAATGAAACTGTCTTTCTACAACCAAACGGTCACTTGAGTCAATAATCAATATTCAGCATTCCACAATATGGACTCCTGTGCCGAGTTATCCGTTTGTCTGTTGTATGTGTCTTTCACTTGAAACTACATATTTTAAAAACTACGGACCCAAATTCAACCAAAGTAGTATCGTTAGATTTATCATAAAATCCCTTAAAAGAAGATATTATTGTAAATACTTTATAAAATGGCTGGTTCCCAAGCCAATTAAGATATAAATGTTAAACTGGCCGTCATTTTAAAATTATCAGAGATAATTTCACCATAACTTTTCTGTTGATATACTCTCACCACAAACAGTTGGTTTAGGTGAGAGTTTACAACAAAATTCCTTCAGAAATAAAATCTTTAAGTAACATAAGACAATTCAAAAATAAATTAAAGCAATACCTTATCGTTAAATGTCCATACAAAATTGAAGATTTTTTAAAATGAAAACAACAATGAAAATATAATATAAATTTAAAATCAAAATGTTGTGTTTTAAGATTGGACGAAGATTATTTTGCAAGATTCAAGGATTTAAATAATCAAAATTCTATCAGTTATTATTAGCATTACATACTCTGTTAATGTAATTTAGTCTTAACCATAATTTAATTATGGCAATTAAGATACTTACCAATAAAGAAATAAAGAAATAAAGGTTTGGTTCCGTATTTTTTTAAATATGAACTTTAAAGTGAAAAACACAAACACATAGACACATGGAAAAATAGACACATGGAAAACTAGGAATGTGAGGCAAATGTTCATATGGACCAAAGGAATAAAATGCTATACTGTATATACCTTTGATCAGTGTGTTAGGGGACACCCTATATATCATTATACCCCCTTGATGGTCCCTTGATATCCTGGTTTCAGTGTTAACCCAATGTTAAGCCTATAACTAGTTTTGTATAAAACCATCACTGAGTAATGATATTGAAAAGGGCATTAAACAGTGATTAGCTCTTTATATATGGTCTCACAACAGCCGCCACAGCACTGTTTCGTGATAGAAGCAAGTCCAATGGGTTAATATCTGTCTACCTGCAAAAGCTAGATTATCCCAGGAAGGGATGAAATGCATAGCATAGTAATTCACAAACATACTCTATAAGTTGTATTTTTACCCCAAATATTTTGTTAATAATGGTAAGTTCCAATTTGCAATTTTATAGATGTGGTTGCATCTACCTTCATAAAAGTGGATTCACTAAATTAAGATTGATAAACCCCACTTCCAATTTGCAAGTTAATTAGTTTCAGTTTGAATAAAAAAATCAACACTTACATCACAATTAGTGCAACAAAAAATCCAAAATGCAGAGTTAACAATCACAAAACAAGCAGGCACAAGTCCGCCCCTTTTGATGATGATGATGAGTACTTACGATTATATAGCTTCTCCCTGCTGACGGCACAAGAGTGCATCTGTTAATAAAGTTATCAAGAATGAAACTCAGAGAACAGGCCTGATAATAAACAATAACCTACCCAGAGGCAAAGGATGCTGGTGTTCAGTAGTTTACGTAATATAATAAGATATACAAATAAAACAGTGGATAAAATTAACTTTAGACACTTTTCAATCTAGCTTGTGCTGTTTTTATTTGTATTAAAGTGTAAATACTCTTTTTTATTTCAAAATAAATCACCTATTTATTTCTGACCCCATAGAAAACAATATACGTGTAATGACTGCGTTTGATTTAATAGTTCCGTCAGCTTTGTTCCATATCTCTGTTATTTTGTAACTGGTATTGAAAAATAATCTATTCAAAATCCCAACCATTAAATTGGTGCAGGTGAGATTAAATAATTTAACTTGCAGTAACGATTGTTACTGTTATTGAAAGTAACTAAGTTTTTCCCAGCAAACGTTGTGTATAAACTGCGGCATAGGTACCGGTAACACTTCTCCTCACCCCTCTCTCTTTATTTTGCGTGGCTAGGACACATGGTGGGGGTATGCATTATCCTCCCCTACATGCAAAAACATTTTTCGCACAATACACCACCAACAAAATTGTACTATGTAAACTGTATTTTATTATGTGTTTCCTCTTTATTCTGTAACACTAGATAGAAATGTAAGCCCTGATTTAAATATATGACAAGTCTAGGTGTGACATGTTGGGTTTTTCATTATTTGAGTCACGTTACCATAATGACCTTAATGTGTCTTGTTTTTCAATCATAAGCATTTTTTTATCTTTACTTAAATGAATAAACTTATATTTCTTTAAATACAACAGAGATGATAATTATAAGGGTATGGCAGATTTATTTGCTTGAGCCTGGTAAAAAGAGGCTTGCCATATGAGATCGGAGGACCTCCTCAAATTATTCGTTGAATACCTTCTTTATATATTTTATTAGAAGCTTTTTAATGTTCCCATTATCAAACATGTATATCTGATCACTTGAAAGTCATTTTACCATGCAGGGCCCAGGATTAGTAGGCAAACTGTTCTAAAAACTGTAATCACTGGCATTTTTCACTATTGAAATATTTGTTGTGATATTTACCAGTATTTCTTTTTACTGATTAAAAACCTCGAAAATGTTTCTAGGTTTTTGAACACTAACCACTATCTAAAGAACATCGATGTGGTTCATAGGGCAGCAGCAATACTAGAGTGTGGTGTAATGAGCATTAATAACTAATAATTTATGAATGACTACAAATAATTTATGCTTGATTATTTGTTAATAACTAAGATATTATTAATAAGCAAGCAGGACAAAATTTCTACATGTTAGATTCAGGGCTGCCTCAAGGCGATTAGAGGCCTGGGGCAAACATTCTGTGAGGGGTCCCAGAGACCAATATTTTACTATCTTGGTAATTATCTTTTTTTTGGCTGGGGACCCCCACAGAATTTTTAGTATAAAATATATCTGAGATCTGCTGTTAATGGATATGGACAAAATTTTAAATATTAATGATTACTGAGATAGGTTAATAATTTATGCCTCAATATCAATGATACATATTTCAGTTTGAACCTAATGGACACAGTGTTGTAAAGACACATCCACTTTAGAAGGCACAAAAGCACAAACTGGAAGTACTGGGGTTTCAAATGTGATATGTCAAAGGCACGGAAATCAAAGCATTTGTTTTATTAAAAAGTATTATTTACACTGCGTACTGCGCTTAGAAAAGTGTCATTGTTCACGACAATACAAAACTCATTAGTTATGCAGTATTTTTGATTGTCTTGTATCATGGTCTGCCAATTATATTTTACCCTCTCAACAACAAAGCTTAAGTCCCTTTTTTCTGTCAAGTTTGTTCTCTTCTCTTAGATGGAGTAATTCCTTATATACATCTTGCTGTAATAAGAGAGCTTCAGGAATTTATTAATGCTCGAAAAACCAGTTTTTTAACCCTTTTACTGTCGACGTGCACATTTGCGCACGTCGAGAACCGTGCGAAAAACGCCGACGTGTGCATATGCGCACGTCACTAATTGTGCGAGAAACGCCGATGTGCGCAATAAAGCACGTCTACTATTTCTAACTTATTGGCCTTAAATCTCTACCAAATGCCACAAAACTTGAGATTCTCGTTGTCAAGATTATGAGGAACATAGAAAAGTACACTTTATACTCTGTGAGTTGTATAACCTATAAAGTTATACTCATTGATTTCACCTATCGTCTGCGCATAGTCAACAGTTACTCTGTGTAGTGAGTGTTGTCTGCCGTCCGTCTTTCGATTGTTGTTGTTTATGTTTACCGGTGTTGGTTATGTTTGTGGATTTATCCGTGGATTAGTTCTTACAGTTTTGATGTTATTACGAAAATGGACAAGCGAAGTAGATCGCCAGTGAGTGAAAACACCATTGTAAACAATCTTTTGGGCGATGGAATCAATTTTGTGGATGACGGTGATGTTAGTGACAGTTTTCTTGAGAACCTTTCAGAGTCTGAAACAGAATGTAGTTCAGAATCAGACGGTGAAAGTTCTGAATCAGACACTAGTTCTAAATCAGGTTTAGGACCACGGTTTGAGGACGACACAGACGATGATCCCGATTATTATGTGGAATCAGAGCCTTCTGCAGACGAATCTGATGATGGTGAAACACCTAAAAAAAGACGTAGGGTTAGGCCTAGGCGTACCCCAAGTACAGTTGATGACGTTATTGCCGATGTAATCAATAACTTTCAAACCCCAACATCACCTCCTAGGCTTACAGAAGTAGATGAAGTTAGGGTTAATGCAGTAGCAAATTATCTATCAAATGAAAATGTACAAAATGAAAATGATGACGATCCAAATGAAGCTGTTCCAAATGGAAATGCCAATCACTATGATGGATGGGATGTTGTAGATGATAACTATGAGCCCAACTTCATATTGCCAAGATCACCTCCTAGGCCTACAACAGTAGATTTAGTTATAGAAGATGTTGTAGCGAATTATGTACCAGATGAAAATTATAGGCCTAGGCCTAATGATCCAAATGAAAATGTTGCCAATGAGAATGTCAATGTAAATGATCTTGGATGGGATGTTGTAGATGAAAATAATGATCCGGATTTCCCCCACAGTTTTAACTTTGATGAATTGCCTGGACCAAAACATTGCCCTCCGCATGTTATATTTTTCATTTCATATTTTTCACAATCAACCTTCTGAATTCTTTTGTACTAAGAACAAATCAGTATGCCAGAGAGTACCTTTCAACTCATTCCAATAACTTATCGCCAAGTTCTCGAGCCAGAGATTGGAAGAATGTAACTTTACCAGAAATGAAGGCTTTTATAGCAACGATTTTTAACATGAGTCTCATGAGAAAGCCTACCATCCAGAGTTATTGGTCAACAACAGGATACCTTCTTACTCCCTGGTTCGGAAAAATGTTCAGCCGAAATCGTTTTGAGTGCTTGCTTCAGTTTTTTCATATTGTTGATAACAGGTCATTGGCTAAACCAGGTGAACCTGGTTACGACCCCTGCGCAAAATTCAGCCCATTGATAGATCATGCAAATAGAATTTCCCGGACTTATTACACCTCTCATCGTGAAATTTCAATTGATGAAAGCCTGGTAGGGACCAAGAGTCATTCCCAAATATTACAATATCTGCCCAACAAGCACCACCATCGATGGGGCATTAAGATGTGGATGCTTTGCGACTCGGTGTCAAAATATTGTCTGGCTTTTTTTTGATACAGGGGCAATAAAAACAAAAAAATCAACCGGGCTTGCTTACAATGTAGTTTGTAAGCTTTTAGAGTTAGGACAATATTTGAGGAAGGGATACCATCTTTTCGTTGATAATTTTTTACCAGCATCCCTTTGGCTCAACACTTGTATGAAAACCTCACATCCATAACAGGCACAGTTCGAAAAAAACGAAAAGGAATACCTTCACTCTTGAAAAACAAGTTTTCTGTTGGCCAAAAAATATACTTACGAAAGAAAAGTATGTTATTTTTAGGATATCGAGAGAAAGCTTCCCAAAAAAAAACCAGTGTTGTTACTCTCAACTATGGCCACAGCTAAATCTGTAGAAGTTAGGAGGAAGAGAAGGCATGAAGAAAACCCTAAACTAAGACCAGAAGTAATTAATAATTACAATATGTACATGGGGGGGGGCATTGATGGGTCTGACCAAATGCTGTACTGTTATCTCGATGAACGTAGAACAGTGTGTTTTCTAGAATGAGCCACATACTCTTACATCATATACAAAGAAAACTCTCGTGGAAAACAGCCTTCCAAGTTTCAATTTACAAGTGCCATTATTGAAGAGCTTTCCAGAGAATGGCATGGCCAGAGGACCCAACTTCATGTTGCTGCGATAGGCAGTGGTGGCGACAATAGAGAAGCGCGCCCCGAATTCGGCCTAGAATCTCTTCCAGGTAGAATGTTAAAAAACTGCTGTGTATGTAGTTTGCAGAGTACAAGTTCTGGGGGCCCTAGAAAGAGGAGCAGAACTGTCTGTAAAATGTGCAAAAGAGGTGTTCACCCTACCTGGTTCGGTGAGCACAGGTGTTGAAAGGTTTTTTGGGAAATTTTCTCCATTGTAAATATTTTTGTCATTGTTAGGTTCATTATTTTAGTCTGTTTTTAGTGTTATTTTATGAGCCTTAGAATATTTTGCTATTTAGAAACCAAATGTACATGTTTTTATGAACAAACTGATAGTGTCCAGTGTATATGCAGTGTATCTTCAATTTTGAAAATTTTAATAACTTTTGAAAAAAACATCAGAACTCCTGCATTTATCAAGGTAATGGCATGAAAATTTGGTTGTGTGGTTACTAATGCATGTTTTACAACACAGATGTCTAATATTGGTTGAGATATAAGTTTTAGGGGTAGTTTTTATAGTCCAAACTAAAAAAATAAATATTTTTTATTTTGTAAAAAAAAACTATGACATACACCACAATATACATTTTATTTGAAACAAACAACTCAATACAAATAAAACAAGACCTAAATTATCAATTTCTGATGACAATTTTTTTCATGTAAGCATAAAATTTGCTCTAATTGAACCTGGCAGTCTTGGCAAGTAAATCTTAATAGTGGTCTGGCATTTTTAGTAACGTCATAAAAAAAATGGTCGGCAGTAAAAGGGTTTTAATACAATTGTCCATGTGCAGCTTGCGCATTGAAAGACCTGTTTCGAGTTAGTTGAACATGACACTGTTCGATAGTGCATCCAGGAGATTGACGAATAAATAAGTAAGAGTCACCTGTTAAATTGTCATTTTGATGGTTTTAAATTGTTTGCTTATTTTTCCAATCTTCAAATAATGGCCTAATTGTTGGTTTTTATTAAGTTTTAAGGGAGATATGGCCTACCGACAAACAAACACCATTAAGAAATAACACGAAGATAGCAAGTAACTGCCAAATTGTTTAATACTTTCATTTCATGGACACCATAATTCACACTATACCCTGGCAGCCACATTATGGACTACGAGGGATTAGGCGACCCTCACTACTACACACACACACACTCTCTCAAGCGCCTGGTGCCTGACCCTATTTAACAGCCGACTGAACACTCCACTGTCTAATTCAACATTTAACAACTGGAGGTTATCGAGATAGTTATTTTTGAAATGTTGACAGTAAGACAATTGAAATGGGTCCAAATACGATATAGATTTAATGTATTACAACTTCGCCGCCCAGCACTGTGACAAGAGGGGAGCAGTATTCAAATTTTAGTACAATGTGCCATTTGCACCTTTGTCGTGGATACTGTGTATAATGAATGTTAAGGACTCGTCATACTGTTGTACTGCTAGTTTTGTTTTTACTTGTTCGGTAAATTTGTATGATAGCCTCATGCTTTGTTGTTTACAATGGAGCTTAACAACATAATTTAATGAATTCTTCCTAAGACACGCACTTAAGTTCAATGAGTCCACACTCAGAAAACTTTCCGGAGGTCTTCAAATTAAAATTTATGGTCATGGTTGTTTAAGCACTTTGGCCACCCGGTGTGCGACCATGACTCAGTGTATTGAAATATTTGTATCTTTTAATATGGTCATATTTCTTCATGTCTCTTTAGTCTTCTTTATGTTTTATGTTTGTATATTGTATACCTGACCAACAATTTTAACTTATTTTGATGAAAACTTGTGTATTGCTCATAATTTTATAGTTATCTCAACAATGTACTAATAAAAAGGGGAAAATAATCTAATCGCGATGTTTCAACTTTGTTTGTGGCCTGGCAAGTGCCAGGTCATTAACCGGCGGCGAAGGGTAGGGCAGGCCCCTTGCACCCCTGCAGGAAGGTGCGCATGCCTTGGTGGAAGGTTGTCTAATCCCTCAGGGTCCAGTGGAGTGGCTGCAGACTAATACTTTTTATTAATTTAATTTTAGGCCTATCTATGTCCAAGATGCTATGTTGAGCACAGAAATGATATATAGAAATAATAATAATAATTATATTCACAATTCATAAATTTTTTAACTAATTTTAGTTTATAGCCTACGAAACTGAAATTCATTAAGGAACAGAAACTACAGAAAACCGTAACACCTTATATCTGACTTTATAACACACAAATACATACACAGAACAACTGGCCACATGCTTGGCTCTTCCCGCCACCAGTTAACGAGGGAGTAAGGTACAGGGCAGCAAGCAGGCAAGGAGACAGTTTCTTCACCTGCGTGTAAGCGACGAAGGAGTTTGGAACTCAGCTGCGAGACGAATACGGACGGATCACCTAGGTGCTGTAGATGGTGGACCTGACCCTCGGAAAATGAGGTAAACTGTAGATCACACGGTCCACACGCGAGAATGCCTAGCTTCCACTCAGAGTCACCTGCAATGTCAACACTATTGTCAAACACTTGTTTATAAATAATTTTGATTTTTTAGCGAATTTTCCCTATAGGGAAGGAGCTATTAATTAACGTAGGTTGCATGGTAAGACCTAGGCCCGGGACCATGATAACTTTTGTTCTGAGGCCCCAGATGCCTAAAACACTATGAGTTCAAATTTCTATTAATATATATGGATTTGTGTGTCCATACGCACAATACATTTCATAAAACAAGAATACGATCTTGATGAATCTACTTATATAAAGCTAGACGGGTTCACTCAATCACTCACTGAAACTATGAGGCACTTCCCGTAATTGAACCCCCCCTCGACCCCATACTTGAATTAAAGCTCTTGACGAGAAACTCCCAGAAAAATTACCAAAAGTTAACATTTTTGAGTTTTTGGGGCATTTTTGGGGCGGGAAAAATTCCGCTTTTTCAATTTTTCCACTTTAAGCGCGTTTTGTACTGAAACGGTAAGAGATGGCAAAAAATGTTAAATACAAAAGTTGTAGAAAATTTAATTTCCAACTAATAATATTTCGTCAGATTTAAGATCCGATCATCCGTTTAGCCGCTATTCATCGGAGAAGAAGTAATTTTGAGTATTTTGGCCCATTTAAATGTGTACAGTTTTGGAAAGCCATTAAATGAAAGCACTCTATCTTTGGCTAATACCACATGTTTGTATCAGCTGATTTTAAAAAACCGCCCGTGTAGGCGATACCAATTTGCTCACATGAGGTTTATATAAATCAGTTGTTACAAAACAAGGTGAGCACATTATCGCCTACACGGGAGGTCCAATATCGCGAATATGTTTGTTACGATATTGGAAAATGTGATCAACCGATTGTTTGTTCTATCGAATGAATTTAGCCCATTAGCCCAGTGGATATGTTGTTAGATGATTCAAGATCATGTGGACACGGGTTTGAATCCTACTTTTGATGCTTACTTTTTGTGGCTGCAATTTATTTCTGTTTAATTTGACTTTTTTGTTTTTACAAATTCATTGATTTGTAATTATGTTGCACAACCAACAGCCACTATACATCGCTCTGCGGAGTTAGGTTAGGTTAGGTTACTATAATTTTGTCGTGAACTGGTCTAATTTTTTTTACATGTAAATTCATTTTTAGAACTCCAATATAACATTGTAACCACAATTTTTTATTTATATCTGATTGAGTGAGCACTTTATTTTTCGCTTTTATTCACCTCGAAACAACCATCGTAGTCGAGAGTTCATTCGATAAATCTAACAAACAGCCGGTTGATCAAATGTTTCGATATCAAACTGATATGGGACCGCCTGTGTAGGTGTTAATGTGCTCACCAAAGGTAATTTTTGTGTAGTTTTTCTTTGGATAATAAACTACAATAGTTGAGTTTGATTTAAACTTGAGTTGACAGAGGAATGCAAGTGAGCGAAGCACTCCAAAAGGGGGTTTGGGGGCGAAGCCCCCAACGGCGACAAGCCTAGTATGGTATAAACGTGTAGGGCAACGTCCATTTTCATCGGTTAGAAAAAAAGACAGATCACACCATTTTAAAGGGGGTTTTGTACCAAAAAAAATGGGTTTTGAACTTTTTAAATATGGCCTAATTCTTTTTAAACACAAATTTAAGTTTGTACCATTGAATTCAGCTTGAAAACTCAAGGAATTTAGTATTTTGAGTTATTTCTCTACGTCAATCCGTTATAGAGATATTGAAAGTGCTAAACACAGTACGTTGTCCAATGATAATCTTATGGAGGATAAGTAAAATGTTATATCTCGCTTATTAATGAACATATATATAATATTGAAACTTGGTATGTGGCTTCATATGGTTGGGATTTATTGACATTTGCTGACAAAATCCATTTGTTGTGGTCCCTATAGCAGACAACTTGCTTACTCAGCAGCTATATTATTATTCTTATGGAGGATAAGAAAGATCATGTATATCTCTTTTATTTATGAACATAATGGTAATACTTAACCTAGCAAGCCACAATAACTGTATTAACTACATCTTTCAATTATTTACAGGTGTAATATGGAGTACAGCGGAAAATTTAAGGATAATGATGAAAAGAATTTGATTTCTCATGAAATTAAATTTGTATTAAGGTTGAATGCAGTATTAAGGCTCGAGCAATGCAGCAAATACTACTAAAATATCAAACTATTTAAACGTATATTCTTCATTAGAACAAGCTTGCATGCACAATGTATCAAATAGGACAATGTTTACTCACGTATTAAGGAGCTGATGTTGCCGTTCATGACAGTAAGAAACCTAAAACAGAATCCTTTGTTTAATATTGGTCAAGCCATATAGTCTCCACATGTTAAAGGTACTTCTACCCTAAAAATGAAACAGTAATAACCAGGGGTGCAGAAAATGTTTAGTCACCTGAAATTTCCCCTGAATTTATATTTTTACTTTAATTTATTAAGTTTAAATTCCATAAAAACATTTACCACTTATTATAAAATTACCTATAACATTGTAAATAAATACAAATAAATGTCACTAATAAAATACAATCAAATAAACTCACAACAAGAAATAAATTAAAACTATCTAGGCCTTCATTGAATTAATTTTAAAATATCTACATTGATTTACATGTTTATTTTCAATACAATTTCATGAGGAATGGAGGAATTTAATCAGAATTATCATACAGTAAACATCAATTAAAATTAATAAAATGTCGGGAAAGAGGATATCGACATAGAAAACTTTGAATAGTCAGGAAAATTGATAAACAGTGATTGTATTATTCATATCTCTTGAACGGAATGTTACAAAAATTTTATTGATATTTTATTGAATTTGTGATAGACGAAAAAAATTAGCCATAAATTGTCTTTGTACGGCAGTTAGTTTATTTAGCATTTTGTAGTACGGTAGGAAAACTTATCTCTTGAATAAATTTCCGCACCCACGACCGGATGCCAAACAATAGACCAGCCATTAAGAATGAGACAAAAAATATAGGATCGCTCAACTAACTTTTAAGGTAAACAAACAAACAAACACGGTTATTACTTTATTGTAAACCGTGGTACTTTATTGCACGGCGGGTACTTGATTGTAAATCGCTTATGCATTGCCGTTATGAAAACATATTTAGTAGTCTACAATGGGAATTGGGGGAAGGGGGTAATCCAGGAACAATACTATAAAACTATAGTCCGATTATCAAAAGAAAGTGACTGACAGAGCAGAGACCAAATATTCTACTTCATAACCTCGTGGAAATGTAAACACAGGGTTAGAAATCTCTAATAAACATTATTTAAGTCGTGAGATAAACGTGTTTATAGAACATGTTTTAAATATTTTTAGCGAATTTCCCCTATAGGGAAGAAGCTATTACCATAGTCGGCGTGGTAAGACCTAGGCCTGGGACCATGATAAATTTTTGTTTTGAGGTCCCCAGACCCCAAAAACACCATTCTTTTGAAACTGTATGTATATATATATATATATATATATATATATATATATGTGTGTGTGTGTCCGTGAGCACGATAACTCTCGTAAAAATGATCCGATTTTGATTTAATTTGGTATAAACGTGTAAAGCAACATTTATGACTTTAAGTTCGAAAACCAGCCAGATCGCTCTATCCGAAGGGGTATTTTGGGGGGGTTTTGTACTCCAAAAATGGGTTTTTCGAATTTTGTACATATAATTTTGGAAATAATCAAATTTTAGTTTTTCCCATTGGATTCAGCTTAAAGAAACACACAATTTGGTATTTTTATCATTTCTCTACGTCAATTGGTTACCGAGATATTGAAAGTGCTAACCCTTTGCGATCGGAATGCATATTTGCCGCTATTCCTCAGCGGTCGCGCGGCCAGCTCTACTGGCCGCCGCCATTAGCGCGCGGAAGTCGGATTTTTTTCCACAGCAGTTGTCCTTTGCGATCGGACGGCCAGCAGTGCTGGCCAACATGAAATCCAACGAACGCTCGGGTGTCCAGCAGGACTGGCCGACAACAATGATTTCGTTAGTAATATTCCAACTGTGGTATAATGCCTGTAGAGTGCTGCAACCTAGTGAGGAATTGTTAAACTAAACGATCAGCAGGCTTGCAACATTATATCGTAAGAATTGTGGTGTAAACAACTAAAATAAACACCTGTTTTTCTGGCACAAGTGCTGTCATAATCATCATTGTTTTGGTTCAGTTTTATGTGATTTTAACTGTGTTTTGATGATTTTCTCGAGAGATTTGTGTTTATTTGTATTTTTAATTAAGTTTCAAGTTTTAATGTACATGATTATAAGAACACTTGTACGTTTACGTATAGGCCTACACTTATATTATAATTAGGCCTACAATAAAATTGTTTTATCCCGTATAAACATTTATTAGTAAGAATGGGGTTATGTTTTTCCCCCCCTTATATTTAACTAAGTAATAATGAACGATCGTTAAAGATAAGACGAATTGAGAGACGTTTTATTAAAATTTAAATCCCCTATGCTAACATAGAAGGTTTTCAGTGAAAATAATTCCGAGCTGCGGGGAGCGAGCCGCCATGATAAATGCCGAGGTGACGCGTAGTGGGACGTGGCCAGTACAGCTGGCCGCCCGACCGTCGGAACCAAGTTAGTACGGAAAGAATTCCGACTGGCTGCCGACTGCGTTGTGGCCACTCCTGCTGGCCTTCCGATCGCAAAGGGCTAAACACAATACGTTGTCTAATGTTATTCTTATGGAGGAAAAGAAAAATTTTATATCTCGCTTATTTATGAACGTATACTGAGAAAACTTGGTATACGGCTTCATCTGGTTGTGGACCATTGATATTTGCTCAAAAAACCATTTTTTTGCCAAAGGCTTCCGTAGCAGCAAACCTGCGTACTCAGCCATGTTATTTTTATGGAGAATAACTAAAATTGTATATATCGCTTATTTGTGAATATATTTTTATGAAACTTGGTAAGTGGCTTTATGTAGTATAAAGACATTTATATCTGCATTGGAAATTCGCTGAGTATGCAGGTTTGCTGCGACGGGGGTATTTCTTTGGTTAATGAACTCCGACTACGATGTAAACTTGAGTTGACTGAGGAAAGCAAGTGAGCGAAGCGAACTCAAAAGGGGGTTTGGGGCGAAGCCTCCAACGACGATAAGCCTAGTTATTATATAGGATTCCACTACAGATAAACAGCTGTAACCTGGCACTTGGGACTGGCGAGTCCGAAAGGGAAGGGGGCGGAAAACCCTTACTATTCCTACTCTCAGAACATTGGCCCGCGCCGCTGTCTGGGCTGCAAAACCCCGCCGCGTGACTCATGGGGTTGACGACCCAGGGTTGTTGTTTTCCGGCTGCTGAGTCATAAATAAACGAAGGCTCCGACTCCGGAATTTGCAAAATATATCAGTTTAAGATGAAACTTGTGACTGTTCACATCGTTGTATAAGTGATGTATACGTATTGAGTGTGTGTTACAATTGGAATCGTGAAAATGTCTGGGAAAAAGTGTAAGGTTGGGGTTCCTGGGAAGGCGTTAAGCAGCCAGAGTAAAGAAATAGTGAGTAATGTTTACACATTTATGAAAAAAGAGAGTGACATTGACAAGATCAAAATTCCCCTGAAATTGGCGCGTGAGCGGATTGCTGTAGCGACTGGTGTTTCCGTAAGGACAGTGTCCCGAATAAATGCCGAATTGAGTAAGCTGAGTGTGAACGAAGAGGAAGATAACTATTTTTCAACGCCAAAGAAAACCCGAAATAGAAAAAACCTGTAACAGGTATAGACAGTTTTGACAAAAGTGTTGTTCGTAGAACAGTTTATGACTTCTACATAACTGAAAAGCATCTGCCAACCATTAAACTTTTGCAGGAAAAACTTAAGGAAAAAATAGACTACAAAGGTTCAAGAGAGAGTGTTAGAATGATCTTGAAAAACTTAGGTTTTAGGTGGAAAAGGGTTCAGAATAATCAGAGAATATTAATAGAGAATTCCGATATTCGAGAAAAACGAATCTCCTACTTGCTTGCCATGAAAAAATACAGAGAAGAAAAGAGACCTATTGTTTATATGGATGAGTCATATGTCTGCACCTCCCATATATCTGGCAAAACCTGGGCAGATGGTTCAGTTAACGGGCTACATACGCCAATATTCAAAGGAGATCGGCTCATTATTGTCCATGCGGGTGGAGAAGAGGGATTTGTACCAAATGCGCTGGCAATGTGGAAAGCGGGGATTAAGTCGGGTGACTATCACGACAACATGAACTCGAAAAATTTTATGCAGTGGGTTAAAAATCAATTAGTGCCAAATCTGAAACCTAACACAGTCCTGGTTATAGATAACGCTGGATATCATAACTCCGAACTGTATAAAGCGCCAACATCAAACAGTAGGAAAGACTAAATGATTAAATGGCTGGAAGACAAAAATATCCCATATGACACATCAATGTTGAAGCCACAGTTATACAAGTTGATCCAGAACCACAAAGCCCAGTTTAAAAAATACGTTCTGGACGAAGAATTAAGCAAGGCAAAGGCAGGTCACAGTGTTTTGCGTTTGCCTCCATATCACCCCGACTTAACCCCAATCGAACTGATCTGGGCAGAAGTTAAAGATTATGTAGCTACCCACAATACCACATTTAAAATGGCAGACGTTCGGAAGCTATGTGATGAAAAGTTTTCAGCGATGGGACCGGAAAATTGGATACTGAAATGCAATCATGTGAAAACCATCGAAGAGGAATATCTAAAGAAAGAGGTAGCCATCGACCTTAAGACGGAGGACGCATCTTTTGTGATAAACTTGAACAGCGAAAGCGAAGAAGACAGCGACAGTGAAGATGGTGCTATGTCTGGAGTTGAAGAATTCAGTGAGTAGGAATAAATGATTTGTATGTTATTTATATTTTAATGTATTTTCCTATATTAGTCAAATGTTTTTGATTCTGTTTCATGTTTTTTTTCTTCAAAATGTTCCATGTAGTATAAATATAAGTTGTTGTAGTATGTCAAAGATAATAATAACTCGTGTTAGCATTTTTTTAAATATTGTTTGTAATCTACAGTATTGTATTTAGGAAATTTATGAATTATATCAGAAATACCCTTTTCAAATGAATTTTTAAAGCCATTTGCATCCAAATCTGGAGGTAATTTTTTACTGCCGATTCTAATTCTGTTAGTTTATTGATTAGCGACCATATTGCTTTTAATTTATTTTTAGGACTATTCAATATATAATTGCTGTTGTATAATAATTTAGCTTCTTTCACTAATTTATTATATATTTTTATCGATGCCTTTTCTATTTCCTTGTATTATAAATCATCTAAACACATAATTAACGCGTCTTTATTTTGTATATATTTTATGTATTTTAATTTATTAGTTAAATGTTTTTAATTATCTTTTAACGTACTCATATCCATTATAAACTTGTAATATAAATATTTTGTTTCTTTTCATGTACTCACGTTTCTTTGGAAACATGTAAAATAAATATAATGTAATTTTTTCAGTAACGAAGGTAGAAACATACACACTTTGCAATATGTGAGGTTTTTTAAACTGATATATTTATAGAGTAAAGATATTTTTAAAAAAGTTCTAATTTAGACTGAATCCTCTTATTAAAACCGTGTTAATGTTTTAATAAATGTGTCTGTCTTTGAATAAGTTTTAAAATTATTTTTCCCTGTTGTGTCAAATTGGAAACAAGGTATTTTAATACTATAAGTTATATTTTATAAGGGGATGTCTGCAGTTAAATTTGAAATCATTAATCATTACATGATATCGTTCAAGCCAGGTAAGTTAATTTCATTGATTCCAGTGTTTATATTAAGGAGTATTTACGTAGAACAAGTGTATCAATAGGGTGAGTTGTTTATTACGGCCGGATAATGTCCATTAAAGCGCGGCTAATAAGGGTCGGGGCCCGGTCTTCCCCGACCGATGTTTTGTGCCATGAGAGTACACGATTTCTACCTCGAGTCCATGTGCCAGGTTACAGCTGTTTGACTGTACTTGGGTCCTCTGGCCATGCCATTCTCTGCAAAGCTCTTCAATAATGGGACTTATAAATTGAAACTTGGAAGGCTGTTTTCCACGAGAGTATTCTTTGTATATGATGTAAGAGTTTAAGCTCATTCTAGAAAACACATTGAACACCACCTTTTTCCAGTATTTCACTGTTCTACGTTCATCGAGATAACAGTACAGCATTTGGTCAGACCCATCAATGCCCCCCCCCCATGTACATATTGTAATTATTAATTACTTCTGGTCTTAGTTTAGGGTTTTCTTCTTGCCTTCTCTTCCTCCTAACTTCTACAGATTTAGCTGTGGCCATAGTTGAGAGTAACAACGCTGGTTTTAGCGAATTTCCCCTTTAGGGAAGAAGCTATTACCGTAGGTCTCATGGTAAGACTTAAGCCCGAGACCATGATAACTTTTCATTTTGAGGTCCCCAGATGCCAAAAACACCATTCGTTCAAATTTTTATATATATATATATATATATATATATATATATATATATTTATATATATATATGTGTCCGTAAGCACGATAACTCTCGTAAAAAAGGTCCGATCTTAATGAAATTTGGTACAAATGTGTAAAGTAACATTTATTTGAACGAGTTCGAAAACCAGATGAATCGCACCATCCGAAGGGGGGTTTTTGGGGGGTTTTGTACCCCAAAAATGTGTTTTTTGGGGTTTTCACATGTAATTTTAATTTAAATCAAATTTTAATTTATACCATTACATTCAGCTTAAAAAAACAAACAATTCGGTATTTTGATCATTGCTCTACGTCAATTGGTTACCGAGATATTGAAAGTGCTAAACACAGTACGTTGTCTAATGTTATTCTTATGGAGAAAAAGAAAAATTGTATATCTCGCTTATTTATGAACGTAAACTGGCAAAATTTGGTATATGGCTTTATTTGGTTGTGGTCTATTGATATTTGCACAAAAATCCATTTTTTCCCCGATAGTTCCCGTAGCAGCGAACCTGCATACTCAGCCCCATGTTATTCTTATGGAGAATAATTAACGTGTTATCTCCTTTAATTATGAACATAAATTAATAGAACTTGGTATGTGGCTTTACCTAGTTGAGTTATAATGATATTTGTATAAAAGCCCATTTTTAGTGTTCCTTATTTCAGCAAACCTGCATACTCAGCCGCCATGTTATTCTTATGGAGAATAATTAAAATGTCATAAATCGTTTATTTATGAATGTATATTGATGAAACTTGGTATGTGGCTTTATGTGGTATTAAGATAAATTAATATGCATTGGAAATTCGCTGAGTATGCAGGTTTGCTGCTACGGGGGTATTTTTTAGAAGCTTTCTCTCGATATCCTAAAAATAACGTACTTTCCTTTCGTAAGTATATTTTTTGGCCAACAGCAAACTTGTTTTTCAAGAGTGAAGGTATTCCTTTTCGTTTTTTTTCGAACTGTGCCTGTTATGGATGTGAGGTTTTCATACAAGTGTTGAGCCAAAGGGATGCTGGTAAAAAAATTATCAACGAAAAGATGGTATCCCTTCCTCAAATATTGTCCTAACTCTAAAAGCTTACAAACTACATTGTAAGCAAGCCCGGTTGATTTTTTTGTTTTTATTGCCCCTGTAGCAAAAAAAGCCAGACAATATTTTGACACCGAGTCGCAAAACATCCACATCTTGATGCCCCATCGATGGTGGTGCTTGTTGGGCAGATATTGTAATATTTGGGAATGACTCTTGGTCCCTACCAGGCTTTCATCAATTGAAATTTCACGATGAGGGGTGTAATAAGTCCGGGAAATTCTATTTGCATGATCTATCAATGGGCTGAATTTTGCGCAGGGGTCGTAACCAGGTTCACCTGGTTTAGCCAATGACCTGTTATCAACAATATGAAAAAACTGAAGCAAGCACTCAAAACGATTTCGGCTGAACATTTTTCCGAACCAGGGAGTAAGAAGGTATCCTGTTGTTGACCAATAACTCTGGATGGTAGGCTCTCATGAGACCCATGTTCAAAATAGTTGCTATAAAAGCCTTCATTTCTGGTAAAGTTACATTCTTCCAATCTCTGGCTCGAGAACTTGGCGATAAGTTATTGGAATGAGTTGAAAGGTACTCTCTGGCATACTGATTTGTTCTTAGTACAAAAGAATTCAGAAGGTTGATTGTGAAAAATATGACATGCGGAGGGCAATGTTTTGGTCCAGGCAATTCATCAAAGTTAAAACTGTGGGGGAAATCCGGATCATTATTTTCATCTACAACATCCCATCCAAGATCATTTACATTGACATTCTCATTGGCAACATTTTCATTTGGATCATTAGGCCTAGGCCTATAATTTTCATCTGGTACATAATTCGCTACAACATCTTCTATAACTAAATATACTGTTGTAGGCCTAGGACGTGATCTTGGCAATATGAAGTTGGGCTCATAGTTATTTATCATCTACAACATCCCATCCATCATAGTGATTGGCATTTCCATTTGGAACAGCTTCATTTGGATCGTCATCATTTTCATTTTGTACATTTTCATTTGACAGATAATTTGCTACTGCATTATCCCTAACTTAATCTACTTATGTAAGCCTAGGAGGTGATGTTGGGGTTTGAAAGTTATTGATTACATCGGCAATAACGTCATCAACTGTACTTGGGGTACGCCTAGGCCTAACCCTACGTCTTTTTTTAGGTGTTTCACCATCATCAGATTCGTCAGCAGAAGGCTCTGATTCCACATAATAATCGGGATCATCGTCTGTGTCGTCCTCAAACTGTGGTCCTAAACCTGATTTAGAACTAGTGTCTGATTCAGAACTTTCACCGTCTGATTCTGAACTACATTATGTTTCAGACTCTGAAAGGTTCTCAAGAACACTGTCACTAACATCACCGTCATCCACAAAATTGATTCCATCGCCC
Organism: Allygus modestus; assembly: GCA_963675035.1. Taxonomy (NCBI): domain Eukaryota; kingdom Metazoa; phylum Arthropoda; class Insecta; order Hemiptera; family Cicadellidae; genus Allygus; species Allygus modestus. The sequence continues at coordinate 76,876,473 of OY776114.1, read as the reverse complement.
AAAAGATTGTTTACAATAGTGTTTTCACTCACTGGCGATCTACTTCGCTTGTCCATTTTCGTAATAACATCAAAACTGTAAGAACTAATCCACGGATAAATCCACAAACATAACCAACACCAGTAAACATAAACAACAACAATCGAAAGACAGACGGCAGACAACACTCACTACACAGAGTAACTGTTGACTATGCGCAGACGATAGGTGAAATCAATGAGTATAACTTTATAGGTTATACAACTCACAGAGTATAAAGTGTACTTTTCTATGTTCCTCATAATCTTGACAACGAGAATCTCAAGTTTTGTGGCATTTGGTAAACATTTAAGGCCAATAAGTTAGAAATAGTAGACGTGCTTTATTGCGCACGTCGGGGTTTTTCGCACGGTTCTCGACGTGCGCAAATATGCACGTCGGCAGTAAAAGGGTTAAAAAACTGGTTTGTCAAGCATTAATAAATTCCTAAAGCTCTCTTATTACAGCAAGATGTGTATAAGGAATTACTCTATCTAAGAGAAGAGAACAAACTTGACAGAAAAAAGGGACTTAAGCTTTGTTGTTGAGAGGGTAAAATATAATTGGCAGACCATGATACAAGACAATCCAAAATACTGCATAACTAATGAGTTTTGTATTGTCGTGAACAATGACACTTTTCTAAGCGCAGTACGCAGTGCAAATACTACTTTGTAATAAAAAAAATGCTTTGATTACTGAACCTTTGACATATCACATTTGAAACCCCAGTACTTCCAGTTTGTGCTTTTGTGCCTTCTAAAGTGGATGTGTCTTTACAACACTGTGTCCATTAGGTTCAAACTGAAATATGTATCATTGATATTGAGGCATAAATTATTAACCTATCTCAGTAATCATTAATATTTAAAATTTTGTCCATATCCATTAACAGTAGATCTCAGATATATTTTATACTAAAAATTATACAACTAAAAATTCTGTGGGGGCCCCCAGCCAAAAAAAAGATAATTACCAAGATAGTAAAATATTGGTCTCTGGGACCCCTCACAGAATGTTTGCCCCAGGCCTCTAATCGCCTTGAGGCAGCCCTGAATCTAACATGTAGAAATTTTGTCCTGCTTGCTTATTAATAATATCTTAGTTATTAACAAATAATCAAGCATAAATTATTTGTAGTCATTCATAAATTATTAGTTATTAATGCTCATTACACTACACTCTATATTGCTGCTGCCCTATGAACCACATCGCTGTTCTTTAGATAGTGGTTAGTGTTCAAAAACCTAGAAACATTTTCGAGGTTTTTAATCAGTAAAAAGAAATACTGGTAAATATCACAACAAATATTTCAATAGTGAAAAATGCCAGTGATTACAGTTTTTAGAACAGTTTGCCTACTAATCCTGGGCCCTGCATGGTAAAATGACTTTCAAGTGATCAGATATATATGTTTGCTAATGGGAACATTAAAAAGGTTCTAATAAAATATATAAAGAAGGGATTCAACGAATAATTTGAGGAGGTCCTCCGATCTCACATGGCAAGCCTCTTTTTACCAGGCTCAAGCAAATAAATCTGCCATCCCCTTATAATTATCATCTCTGTTTTATTTAAAGAAATATAAGTTTATTCATTTATGTAAAGATAAAAAAATGCTTATGATTGAAAAACAAGACACATTAAGGCCATTATGGTAAAGTGACTCAAATAATGAAAAACCCAACATGTCACACCTAGACTTGTCATAAATTTAAATCAGGGCTTACATTTCTATCTAGTGTTACAGAATAAAGAGGAAACACATAATAAAATACAGTTTACATAGTACAATTTTGTTGGTAGTGTCTTGTGCGAAAAATGTTTTTGCATGTAAGGGAGGATAATGCATACCCCCACCATGTATCCTAGCCACGCAAAATAAAGAGAGAGGGGTTAGGAGAAGTGTTACCGGTACCTATGCCGCAGTTTATACACAACGTTTGCTGGGAAAAACTTAGTTATTTTCAATAACAGTAACAATCGTTACTGCAAGTTAAATTATTTAATCTCACCTGCACCGATTTAATGGTTGAGATTTTGAATCGATTATTTTTCAATACCAGTTACAAAATAACAGAGATATGGAACAAAGCTGACGGAACTATTAAATCAAACGCAGTCATTACACGTATATCGTTTTCTATGTGGTCAGAAATAAATAGGTGATTTATTTTGTTATATATCGCTTATTTATGAATGTATATGGATGAAACTTGGTATGTGACTTCACTAAGATGAGTTCTTTTGATATTTGCATAAAAACCCATTATTTTGTGTTCCTTGATGCAGAGCAAACCTCATGCTCATCCCCAATGTTATTCTTATGGAGAATAATTAATATTTTAAATATCACTTGTTTGTGAATATATTTCTTATGAATCATGTTGTGTTTTAATGTGTTATGTTATATATTCATTGGAAATTCGCTAAGTATGCAGGTATGCTGCGGCGGGGGTATTTAGTTTTGTTATATAGCCTATTGGTAACATTTATTTTAGTCTACTTTTATTTTGTTTGGTAATAAAATAACAAATGTGACATAATTATACTACCGTAACTTAACATACAGGCGAAAAAATACCCATATTTAACACGTTCACTGCAATACCTATATTAACACGTTTACTGCGTCACGAGGTCCCGTACCATAACCTTTATTTGGTGTGCTTGCATAACGTGATATTCTTCCCTCAGTTACAGTGTCGATAACTCTATATAGATTGACATAGAGAATATAGAGAAATAAGATATATATTGTCCATAACATTAGTTGATTGCTCGATCGATTGGTAACCGTGACAACAAACGAGATCTATAGATCTTGTAACGCACTGAAGTAATAAATGATTACTTTTAAATACGACACGAGACCCCCGGACCTCGCAACGAAGCTTAGTTGCTCAGAGCGCCGCTTGGAGCTCTTGAGTACGTTCCATTCACAACATTGCGGCAAAGGGTGATTCTGTAAAAAGTGAAACTGAAATGGTATTTTTTTTAAATAATGTTGCAGTACATATAATGGGTGTATTTTGTTAGTAAAATACATAAATGGTTATGGTAAGCAAAAAATTATTTTTCAACCATATTTTGAAACAAAAGCTTCCAAAATTAATAAATCTTGTAAGCATCACTGACCCAGAAAAATTACTCCAAATGAAATGTAATTTTTTTGGTCATATTGCAATATTTTCATAAAATCATATGACTGTATTTAGTGTCTTGAAATTGAGCAACACGCCCATACCATAAAATTGATGCTTTATGTTCATGAAGTCATTTTAAAGTACAATTTTCCAACACACCTTACTGTGTCTCGTGCGTCACAAAAAACAACTAATTTTCTTTATGCTGACTTAAAAAATAGCATTATTATAATTATAATTTCTGTACAAAGGTACTTTGTTAAGGTTTATCAGGAAAAATATAACTGCATTTTTATTTTGAATATATGTTTTTTTACAAGGCTTTTAAAATCTGTCCCGTGCATCACGCGATGAACAGGACGTAAGTAAATACCCCCGTCGCAGCAAACCTGCGTACTCAGCGAATTTCCAGAGCATATATATGGGTATCACTACTACCTAGAACCACTTACCACGTTTCACAAAAATACATTAATTAATAGCACTTGATTTATTCTCTATAAGAATAACATTATAATTGAGTACGCAGGTTTACTGCAACAAGGAAGATAAGAAATGTGTTTTGTTTGCAATTATCAATATTTCTCAACCAGGTGAAGCTACATACCAAGTTTTATTAATTTAGGTTCATAACTAAGGGAGATATAAAACTTTACTTATTCTCCATATGAATAACATGGGGCCGAGTATGCAGGTTTGCTGCTAACGGGAAAAATCAACACACACTGCAACAAGGAACCAAAAAAAGGGTTTTTATGCAATTATCAATATTTATTAATTTAGGTTCATAACTAAGGGAGATATAAAACTTTACTTATTCTCCATATGAATAACATGGGGCCGAGTATGCAGGTTTGCTGCTAACGGGAAAAATCAACACACAATTTTTTCTGCTAATATCAATATACCACAACTAGTTGAAACCACATACCAAGTTTCATCAATATATATACATAAATAATCAAAATATAACATTTTAGCGAATTTCCCCTATAGGGAAGAAGCTATTACCGTAGGTCTCATGGTAAGACTTAAGCCCGAGACCATGATAACTTTTTGTTTTGATGTCCCCAGATGTCCAAAACACTATTCGTTCAAATTTATATATATGTATATATATATATATATATATATATATATATATCTATATATGTGTCCGTGAATGCGATAACTTGAGTAAAAAACGTCCGATTTCGATGAAATTTGGCTCAAATGTGTAAACTGACATTTATGACTTTAAGTTCGAAAACCAGAAAAATCGGACCATGGAAAGGGGGGTTTATGGGGGTTTTAAATTTTCCAAAAATCAGTTTTTTGCATTTTTTACCCTAAAATTTTTAAAACACTTAATTTTGGTTTAGACCATGTTATAGAGCTTAAAAAAACAAATAATATGGTATTTTGAATTATTAACCTAGGTTAAGTGGTTGCGGAAAAAATCCAAAAAACATGCTCATAAAATCTCCCATGTTAATCTTATGGGAAAACAGTTTTTGGCTTTTCCTCAGTTAATTTTACTTTAAACTTCACATTTTCTTTTACCAATCACTTCAGCTCCACAAAACAATCATTTTGGTGTTTAAATTGTGATTCTACGTCAAACCGTTGCAGAGATATTCAAAGTGCTAAACACAGTACGTTGTCCAATGTTATCCTTATGGAGAATAAATAAAATTTGATATCTTGATTATTTATGAATGTATATTGATGAAATTTGGTATGTGGCTTCATGTTGTACTGGTATATTGATAATTGCACAAAAAATAAATGTTTTGTTGATTGTCCCCGTAGCAGCTAACCTGCATACTCAGCCCTAATGTTATTCTTATGGAGAATAAGTAAAGTTTTATATCTCCCTTAATTATGAACATAAATTAATAAAACATGGTAAGTAGCTTCACCTGGTTCAGTTATATTGATAATTGCATAAAAACTCATTTCTTATCTTCCTCGTTGCAGCAAACCTGCGTACTCAGTCCTAATGTTATTCTTATGGGGAATAAATAAAATGTAATAAATCACTAATTTATGAATGTATTTTTGTCAAAATTGGTGAGTGGCTTTATGTACTAGTGAGAAACATATCAATGCATTGGAAATTCGCTGAGTACGCAGGTTTGCTGCGACGGGGGGTATTATTTATTCTCCATAAGGATAACATTGGACAACGTACTGTGTTTAGCACTTTGGATATCACTGCAACGGTAGGACGTAAAACAACAATTAAAACGCCAAAATGATTGTTTTGTAGAGCTAAATTGATTGGTAGAAAGAGATGTGGAGTTTTTAGTGAAATTATCTTAGGAGGAAAATCTAAAAACCGTATTCCCATAAGATTAACATGGGAAATTTTATGGACGCATTTTTTTACTTTTCTCCACAACCACTAAACCTAGCTTAATGATTCAAAATACAAAATTGTTTGTTTTTTTAAGCTCTATAAAATGGCTATAACCAAAATCTAGTGTTTTTAAAATTTTAGAGTAAAAAGTTCAAAAAATTGATTTTTGGAAAATTTTAAACCCCCATAAAACCCCCTTCCCATAGACCGATCGATCTGATAAAAGTCATAAATGTTACTCTCCATATTTGTGCCGAATTTCTTCAAAATCGGGCGCTTCTTTCAAAAGTTATCGCGGTAACGGACACACATATATATACATATATATATATATATATATACATATATATATATAGGCTATATATATATATATTCACATATATATATAAATTTGAACGAATAGTGTTTTTGGTATCTGAGGAACTCAAAACAAAAAATTATCATGGTTTCGGGCTTAAATCTTACCAAGCCACCTACGGTAATAGCTTCTTCCCTATAGGGAAAATTCGCTAAAAGGTAAATAAGGGAACCATTTGTTCGGCCAATTTGGCATTGGGGCAACGATGATGAATGAAAAATTGTTAGCCAATGAAAACGTTCGGTATCGGTAACAGATTAGCCTCGTTTCGTTACTTTTACTTATAGCTAACATACATAACTATGGATATAATGCCTGGTACATTATATGACGTAAAATGTACTATAAAACATCAAATTTAAACTAGGCACTTTACTACACTAACTGTGATTAAAACATATTAAAACAAAAAATAATATTATAACATGATATTATTACTCATCAATCGATGTATGAATTAGGTTGTATTTGTTATGACAATCATCTGTTTACTATTCTATTAACTAGATTATTATCTTAATGTTCGTTCTGCTTTAACGCACTATCGTTTTAAAATAATAAAATAAACCTTCTCTTGCCGAATTAATTAGAGATATTTTTTTCTCCAGTACTTATGTTGGTAATCATAAAACACAGTGTAAAATTTATCTATGAAAATATAGTAAAGCCTCGACTGACAGGTGCTTCGGCGAGCTAACAGCTGATTGGCTCTGATCGTTGCGTCAAGCTCACGTTTGATTGGCTCGCTAAATGGGACCCGGCGAGAGACTACCGTTGCCCCAACGCCGAATTGCCCCAATGGCTTGACCCCGTAAATAAGTGCAGTTATACAATGTTTAAATGGATCTTATCATATTTATTTATCTTTGCAGTGTATATAGAATAAATCATGTTAATCATGAACTTTAAATACAAATTAAAAACATATTTTTTATGTAAAAACATTAACTGTGTAACTTGTATTGTATAGGCACTTTTCAAATAATGTTACCTAATGTTTAAAAGTTTTATTATTGCAACAAAAAACATAACTTGTGCCTTGGAAAAAATAAACTAAGCATGTTATAAACAACTTTGTTTATATAATCAAAAATTTCTTTATGAAATGGTTCTTTAGGGCCTATACGGTAGTGTACATTTTCAAGCTTTTACAAAAATGGCTATTGGACCAGAAAATTCATAACACATTCTTTCTCCTTTGAGTCGGATTTCTGTTATAAAGAATAATTTTAAGATATGGTTAAAATCTACATATGAAATTTAATTTTCATCTGGGATGAACCTATTCCGAGAACTGCCTATACACTTCCAACACAATACTCTAACTTCTCCAACTAAATACTTAAAACAAATTTGGGTTAGTATGATAGGAAGTTGGTTACACACCAAACAGATGTTATAAGGATTATATCTAACCATAGGCCTACTTGAAAGGAATAATCATATGTTCATTATAGAAAAAATCTACTTGAATGGCAACTCAAACTCTATGTTTGCTGCCGAAGTTAGTTCTTCTGTATAAAAAAATAAGCGAGTGAACGAAGCAAACAAGCTAATCTTAAAAATGAAAGAGCATTTTTTAAATAAAACAAATTCAATAACATTAGGACAGGACAACTGTCGGGCCAGCAAGTCTTCTAATTCACTCTCAGAAACAAACAAATACTTCTGTTGTGTTTGATTTTTTCTTGTACCTGAATCAAATTCAACCAAAATAAATTCTTGTGGTTTTACTTTTTCAACTGAAAGGGACTTTGTTTTTCTTCTACACAATTAGTCGCTGTAGCTTGTAAATAGATAACCAAAAAATTCAGAAACCTCAGCTGCAACTGTCTTTCCCTCCAATTTAGTTTCTCTCCACTGTGTTCTGTAAAAAATAAAAAGTGGTGGGAAGGATTTTCTAGTTTATAGATTATACTAGTAATGATATTTCAAAACAACATACTTTGAATAATGTAAAAATATATAAATAATTCCACTATTTGTCGTGGATGTAAATCTGTGATATTTGATATTTTTAGCGAATTTCCCCTATAGGGAAGAAGCTATTACCGTAGGTCTCATGGTAAGACTTAAGCCCGAGACCATGATAACTTTTCATTTTGAGGTCCCCAGATGCCAAAAACACCATTCGTTAAAATTTTTATATATGTGTCCGTAAGCACGATAACTCTCGTAAAAAAGGTCCGATCTTAATGAAATTTGGTACAAATGTGTAAAGTACCATTTATTTGAACGATTTCGAAAACCAGATGAATCGCACCATCCGAAGGGGGGTTTTTGGAGGGTTTTGTACCCCAAAAATGTGTTTTTTGGGGTTTTCACATGTAATTTTAATTGAAATCAAATTTTAATTTATACCATTACATTCAGCTTAACAAAACAAACAATTTGGTATTTTGATCATTGCTCTACGTCAATTGGTTACCGAGATATTGAAAGTGCTAAACACAGTACGTTGTCTAATGTTATTCTTATGGAGAAAAAGAAAAATTGTATATCTTGCTTATTTATGAACGTAAACTGGCAAAATTTGGTATATGGCTTTATTTGGTTGTGGTTTATTGTTGTTTGCACTAGAAAACAATTTTTCGCCTATGGTTCCTGTAGCAGCAAACCTAGGTACTTGGTCCCCATGTTATTCTTATGGAAAATACTTAAAATGTTATATATCAGTTATTTATGAATGTACATGGATGAAACTTGGTATGTGACTTTAGTTAGATGAGTTCTAATGGTATTTGCATAAAAACCCATTATTTTGTGTTCCTTGTTGCAGCAAACCTGCGTACTCATCCCCAATGTTATTCTTATGGAGAATAATTAATATTTTTAACATCGCTTGTTTGTGAATATATTTCTTATGAATCCCGTTAAGTGTTAATGTGTTATGTTATATATCCATTGGAAATTCGCTGAGTATGCAGGTTTGCTGCGACGGGGGTATTTTAATTTATTATTGAAAACATTTAAACACCCTTTAACATGTTCATTTCGTGCATCACAATGCATTCGAATTTTAAAATATTTTATAATATAGGAAAATATTAATTATTTGAACCAACAAAAAATGTTTAACTCTAGCTGTGGCCATTGGACTAATTTGGTCGAATTTTTATGTCGCCTAGAGTAGTGGCCACTGACCAAATTGAAACTGAAAATTTTGTAACGTTAAAAAACCAATAATAATAAACTCAAAGTGATGACGTCATATATCATTCGAAAGATCACATTCTGAACTTTCATTTTATTACATAAATGAACCGTGTAGCAGCTGTATAACAATGTTACGACGATTAGAAATCGAACGCTCTGACAATGGCAAAACACGATATTTTTTAAATTACCCAGCTCGAGTAATTTTTCTCGCAGGAACATGCGGTTGGTACCAATGCACAGCTAAAGAGTAGCACTTTATCTTGGTATTGATTTTTAGAATGAAATATTGATTGGACAGGTTATATGATTTTCTGAAAACAGGTGTTTTTGGTTCTTTTGTATAATGGCCTATCCGACCAAATTGGTCGGATCAGAAAATCGTGTTTATATGCAGTGTATGTTATAGTTACTAGTCAAATAATATGTTATTTTGGAGGAAGAAATGTAGAGTGATTTAGTTTTGCCGTTGGCAGCACTGTTTGCCCTTGGCTTCATCACCAAGGAATTGTTTCGTTACGTCACATTTATGCCTAATCGGCAACTGTGCAGCTGTTTACGACGTCTCAGTCAGTTTGTTTGGCTCGCTCCAAACTGTATTGTATTTGGTGTCACTGTAAACAGCAGATTTCAGGCTTTCTTCCTATGTATGTCTATAGTTACTAGTCAAATATTTTATTTTGGAGGAAGAAATGTAGAGTGATTTAGTTTTGCCGTTGGCAGCACTGTTTGCCCTTGGCTTCATCACCAAGGAATTGTTTCATTACGTCACATTTATGCCTAATCGGCAACTGTGCAGCTGTTTACGACGTCTCAGTCAGTTTGTTTGGCTCGCTCCAAACTGTATTGTATTTGGTGTCACTGTAAACAGCAGATTTCAGGCTTTCTTCCTATGTATGTCTCGATGTGTTGTGTTTCTGTTGACAATATGACATGACATCTGAAATATGCAATGTCCAGTCCCAGTCCAAAATTGCGCGCTATGTTATTGTTTGACCGCTGTCAGTTGTATAAGAGTGTTTTAGTTATTTATTTAGCCGAATTTACGCAAAAATGGATTGTAGTGACATTCGGGGCATTCTTGAAGAAAGTATTAGTGACATTGATGACAATTTAGAGGGTGATATAGGCAGTTATATTGCAGTGAACGACTTTCCTGATGATGTGTCATAGGCTAATCGGATTATTTATCTGGTAGGCCTAGTTGTTAGTTATATATTTATATGTTTAGCCCTCCGAGTGCCCATTAGAAAATTCCTTAACGTTCAGCAATTATTGGCCATTTAGCAGTCTTTTATTAAAACATTTATAAAATATATAAATTATAACAAATAAGTATAAAGTTGTACATTTTCTTAAAGCTTATTAAATAGGCTATCTAAAAATGTAACTTTTGATGTTCATACCTAATGTTATAGTAACTTGGCATCAGTTCAAATCCATAAATTAGGAAAAGAAATTTTGTTTTGTTCAGTACCCACATATGTAAAACCAATTTATTCACACTAAATAAGAACATGAAGATATACATTCTGTTAAAAATTTAATGAGGAATAAGAAAATATAGGTATAGTTTTGCACAGTTTTACCTAAATAATAAGTCTAAAAAGTCAACTAACCTAAAAACTGGAGGTATTAAAGCCTATATCACCATAACAACAACAACAATCGCAGACGTTTGGAATTCCGCCACAGTCGATAGTAAAAATAGCACAAACGGTGGTCATATATAGTCATAATGAAGCCTAGAATCAGCTAATCACATTAGTATGGTCATTGCCCGGGATCGCTCAGTTGTACGCGGAAATATTACACAGAACTGGAGGCATTAAAGCCTGTATTACCATAACAACAACAAAGATTCGCAGACATTTGGAATTCAGTCACAGATGATAATAAAAATAGCACGAACGATGGTCATGTATAGTCATAATGAAGCCTAGAATCCGCTAATCACATTAGTATGGTCATTGCCCGGGATCGCTCAGTTGTACGCGGAAATATTACACAGAACTGGAGACATTTGGAATTCAGTCACAGATGATAATAAAAATAGCACGAACGATGGTCATGTATAGTCATAATGAAGCCTAGAATCCGCTAATCACATTGGTATGCTCATTGCCCGGGATCGCTCAATCGTATGCGGAAATATTACATAAAACTGGAGGCTTGCAAAGTCGCCCGATATCGGGCGACTGACACTCGGCGGTCAAAAATAGTCGCCCGAAAGCGGGCGAAGGTCACTTATAGGGTTAGTTCTATGTATTCTATGTATAACATGTTATATATTTCTATGTAGGGTATTGAATGTTCTACAACATGTTTATATTGATTTGGGGGTAAAACATTTGGCAAAAAAGTTATATAGGTACTAAATAGTGTGAAATATTTTTTCCCAAATACGCAAAAATAGCAAAACATTCTTTTATTTACATTTATTTATAAGTGATAATAATTTTGTAGGTACCATAAACTTTATGACTTTTTTGGATTCCTTAACTTACTTCATTAGCTTTACAAATATATATATATATATATATATCATTATTATTAGTATATGCATGTATTACATGACTTAATTACAACACAAACTAACACTGTACAGTATATACATATTTCGGGTTTCCGTTTATTATTATATCATGCCCCAAAAACTTACAAATCAAATTCTTTCCACAACATGTTATAGGCCCTATATTTCTATGTACCGGTAGGTAATTAGATTGTTTACACAAAATGTATATAATGAAATTTCGGCACTTTGGTATTATACGGATGCCACCCTTATACAGCGCGCTGCGGCAGTTATGTTAGGATGGGTTATCATAAAATACCTTACATTTATTTTCATAATGAGTGACGTTCTTTTGGTGTGGGATTTACCTCGAAATGAAGAGGAAACCGTTTGTATTTTTATGATAACCCATCCTAACATAACTGCCGCAGCGCGCTGTTTATTTGGCGGAGTACATGTGGCGATCGGGTGTGGCTGCTAGCGGCGGCGACGCATTCAACACGATCCTAGCGGACATCGCTGCCTTTTGGGAGGCACAACACAAAGACCGCTCATCAGAATGATGTAAGATTTTTACAGTAAGTCAATAAAAGTACGTTTTTTCGAATTATGTAGTTATCCTTTGTATCCGGTAAAAATTTAACCTCCAAAAATAGTGGCATCCGTATAATACCAAAGTACCGAAATTTCCATAAAAAAACTGTAAAACAAATTTTACTGAGGCTGTTTTTGAAATTTCTAAAAAAAATCTATTTTTTATTTTTTTCACTTTATTGAAAAAATATTTTCTACTGTACATATTTTTTTATTTTAATATTTCTAGGTTCTCCTGTTCTTTCCGATCAAAATGAATATGAGGTTGGCTAGGATTATTTCTATGGTTGAATCTATACGAATTTTCAGAAAAAGGTCTGCAAAATCGCCAAATCTGCTTGGCCATTTCCCACTTCAAAATTAGGCCACTGCTAGGGTTAATAAACAACATTTCAAGTAATAAAATAAACATTTTTAAATCAAATATTTACCTCTTAAATCATAGGAAAAAATAGCATTCACCTTACTTAGGAAACTCAGCAATTTCGCCGAGTCCCGTGCATCACGATCACATTTCCAGAGATAACTGATAAATCGTGTACAAAAATTAACTGTTCTTTATATGAATAGAATCTGCAGGATAAAATACATTTACCTGCATGAAGAAACTGTAAATATTAGGCTATTATTATTTTGTAATATTTACAATTGTGTAAAGTGTCTGAATGTCCTGTGTGTCATGTAGAGAATCGCCCTAAAGTTGTTTGTTATTATTACAATAACCTAAATTGACTTGTGGTGTTTTGGTGTTTTTTCTCATAAATGTGCAGTATGAGATCTCGATGTCTCGTACTATTGTGTCATATTCAAATCCTGAGCAGGCTGTTGGTTGGCAATAGTGTGCTAGTTCACAAAATACACCACAGAGTACTCTGTTTCTATTCATTTCAATGTTATGATGCGCAAAAGATCGTCTGCCCAACGAGATCTCAAGGCCTCGGATCGGATAGCTGTAATCACACCAAACGATAACCATAGGTCTCGTAACGCACCACCGTAATTACATACAAATATGCTGTAACACAATGAACGTGCTAAAATCGATTTAAGTTAATCCAGATAGGCCTATCGAACAATATTAAACTTAAAATCGGTTTTATATATCAGTCCGCTTATGAAAGTGTACCCTTTCTTTTTTTTGTATTTCAACGCCAGTGGCATTTTTGTTATGATTACACAAACACTTTTAAGGGAAAGCGGTATTAACTCCTCAAAACTTTGTGGACACCCCAGGATTTGAACCCGTGACCCCTTGAACCGATGTCTAAGACGCCAACCGTTAGGTTAGCGAGATGCCCAATGGTAACCACTAAACCAAACCAAACACAGTATTACCCTACCATTAGAGTGCAAAAAAAACTAGGTTAGGTAGAATAGGTACCTAGCCAGTTACCAATTTTATCTTTTTTAGTTAGTGCAGCTAATATATTCAAAGGTTTGGTGGAGGTGAGTGATGTGTTCACTAAATAATAAGTTACTCTAACAGGCTATCTAGAGCATTTTAACCTACAACTAAACTGATATTAGACCTAGTTCTAAAATATGTCTTATAGCCTAGATTGAATGTGTTTAGTAACTTGGGTGTCTTATAGGTGTAAAAAATTTAAGTTATTTGTATATTTTCACTAGTCATGATACCTTAGCCTCCAATCCCCCCCCCATCATCACTCTGTCACTCGACAGAAGAGGGAAAAATTAAAGCTCCCAAAGATAAGAGAGAATACGAAGTATCAAGTAAGCATTTAGGTTAAGGTGCCATTAGCTGAAGGACCCGAAATGCCTTTAAAAACAAAAACAAAAACAAAATGACAACAGCAAGAAGCCTACGCTATGGCAGCGGTCTACGCTAGCTTTAAATAGTTAACTTTTATTTTCCATTGTGTAACTCACATAGAAAGCCGTGATTGACTGATCATATTACCTGCATTATTTCCGCAATGTTGTACTCGTTTGACCACTGTTAAATTCCACAAATACGCACAATTAAATACAAAACAATCACTAACTAGTTACAAACAAACGGTTGAACCATCCCAACTCCAAAGCTAAGCTGACCCGAACCTCCACTCCTCCACTGTTCCACTGTAGCTTCAAATGCTTCAAAGCTGAGGTCGGGTCGAAAGCTATAAGACTCTAAATCGCATGCCCGGCGATACAAAATTCAACCTTATAGATCGACCTGACGAAGAGAGCCGACGTTGCCCGAACCCAATCGGGTAATTTGTTCAAGGGGAAATTCTCTCCTCCCCTCCCACCAATAGTTGTGTTGATTTGTTACGAAATAAACACTAGGGTCGGAGGGGAAAAAGGACGTAGTAAAGAGGAATGGAGGAGAATGGAGGCAGCAATGTAAAGGCGGATGGATGAGTGGCGTGGCGTTTAGAAACTGAGTTACAACAAGGGGTACAAATCAGGCAGTAGAGTCTGAGTTACTGCGTTGTGAAGTGAGTGGAGTAGAATCAATGGCTGTTGATTGTAACTTGGCGGTACCTTCAGGCAAACCGTTTGGCTTCGATCACCTTGTGTTGTTTGACTTCATTACTAACTTAACATTTAGGTTATTTATATAAGTTATTTTGACATTTTATTGTTCAAGAAATAGTAGACTAACTATACAGTACCTTGAAACAGTACAGTATTTGTTTAGGTATTTATAGTTTCACTGTTTTACTAAAATTAAATGCTCAGTTTTCCTCAATGCTCAGTTTTCCTCCAAACGAGGTTGGATAAAAAAGTATCGTAAATGTACAGCAATTTGTTTTTTAACTTTGTTATTTTAAAATCTGTTCAAAATAAGGTAGAACAATCAGACAAATCTATACAACAGATTCAATGACATGGGCAAGATGCTGTCCAATAACAGGTTTTGCGTCAAACATCCTTACAAATTAAAAAAACTTCAATTAATGTAAGTGACATAGTAAGAATTAAGCCCGAGACCATTACAAGGTTCGTAGAGCTTTCAGCCCAGGTATGATAGTATGTTTATTTCCATAAGAGTAATGTTCGCAGCAAAGATGTCTTACGATGTCATCCAGCTGATGCATAAATCAATACCATAGTATAAGTGTTGCAAACCATACAGGGGATAATAATGGTTCAGTTATTTTTAAATTGTTTCTGGACATGCAGAAATAAATTTTGAGGTAGACGGACTGAAGATCACCGGGTTGAAATTGACCTGGGTTGAAATTGATTGTTTACCTGTTTTGGCGAGGCTTGACTGAAGATCCCAGCACTAATGAGGGGTCGAGCGGGGATCTTCGGTCAAGCCTCGCTCTTGGGATCTTCATCGAGTTTGATGAGGGTTGACAAGGGGCACCAATAACACCTCACACCTTGGGACACTTAAATTTTGCAGTAATTGAAAATAAAATATTAACTAATGGCTTTAGTTCCTACCCTGTATTTCAGTACACAACAAGAAAAAAAACGGCTCTTTTTTTGACTGCAGTTATGACAGATTTTCCTTATATTTTCATTGTTGTTTAAAACATGCTAATGTTCTATGTATGCTGACATGTAACATTAACATACATACCCGATAACGTAAACAAAGATTTTATAGTGCTGGTCAGGTTAATATTTGTAATGTGGTTTAATTGTTCACGAGTGAAGCCGCGGGTAACAGCTAGTACATTTATATATTACTAGAATGTTCTATGCGCAGCTTGCTCCCGTTTTGTGATGCGAGAATAGCAAATAGTTAAATAGTAAACAAAACAATGACAGTCTGTAGTTAGACACGATCCTTATGACAGCTGTTTATCTAATTGAATTGGAAAAAGAAAGAGCACATGTGACATAAACCAAATAAAACTCTCCTCCATATGAATAACTTGCAGGTCCCGTGGGGCAGAGCCTTGATGCCTAAGACGAAAATTTAAATCCAGTTTGCCCATCTGCACATCTAGACGCGCGTTTTAGTGTATAATAGTGGGGGTAACGAAAAAGCCTTATTGTTTAAAAAGTTGTCATGTAGCGTATTGATAATATAGATAGAGTTCTCCATATAGGCTTTCCGGTTAACCATATCTACGGTAAAACTTCATAAAAACCAATAATTAGACAATAATTTTTAAGATTACCTTCACCGCTAAATGAGAAAAATAAACAAATAATCTAAACCATACAAATTATAATTCACTGGGCGATAATCATTTATTTATTTTTCAACGTAATAGGGACACCATCCTACAGCGACAATTACAACTAAATCAAAACAGGTGTTTCAATGCGCGAGTTGCGCAAGAGCAATTCTAGTCAATATTATTCTGTGAACAAACAATTAACTGTTAATTATTTGTCCCAGTTTCTAAGACTTTTTAATAAAATAATCCATCTGCTTCTAACACTGCAGACGTCCCTACGACCTATTACACTAGCAACCAATCTTAATATTAATACGCAGGTAGTTTTTTATAGCAAGGGCGAAGTTTAAAGAGCTACTGTACTGATTTTAATGCTTCATGTGTTGATTAAAAAAATTCGAGGTGTATATTTGACGTAATAAGAATTGCGTTTATTTCGGGACTTAACCAATGGAATAGGCCTACGATCCCCGATTCATGACATATTTGAGGCGAGGTGATAATGCACGATTTGGTAAGAAAATAGTATGTAGGTTGATTTTGAATATAATAAAAGTCTTGCATTTTTTATCTTTATTGAATAAAGTGCACGATTTATTATTACCAATTAGATTACTAGATGTGTTAGACTTAAATGTTTATGTGACACAGCTGTTACTTACTATCAACATCAAAATCTAAAAACTCTCAGTTTTTTTAAAGTTTTTATGATAATATTTGTAATAATTGTGCTTAATTGTTTATAAAGTTCCATGGAAGGTAATTGATATAATATATTTACATAAATTACTACAATTCGGCTGTTAAGGTTACAAATTATGTACTTCTAGATGTCGCATTCCAAATTCTAGGTTAGCATTTATAATAATACTTAAGATGAGGAATAACTCTGTTTTGGTTCTTTTAAAATTCATAATGTTCATTAGAATACTTCAAGTAATATCAATAAATACAAGAGAAATCCGTAATAGTAATGTAACTTTTGAAGAACATATGGAAATATGGCATTTTACAATTCATCAGTTTAACATGAATATCAACAGTTGCTTTAAAGGCTTGAACTATAGAAACAACAAAAGAGAATGGAGGAAAAGGTGGAACATGATTAAGTGCACGTTTAACTATTCTTATTTTATTTTAATATCATTGATTCTGCTAAGTGGAGATATTGAAGAAAACCCTGGCCCTGATGGCTCTAATCTTCAATGTGTAGAATGTACAAATGTAAATGTTATAAATGAAGGTACTGGGAAGGAAAAATGCGTTTTTTGTAATAAATATTTTAAAAGGTTAAGAGCACATATTAATGCCACGCATAAAGATGACATATTCCTTACAAGCAAACCTTGTAATAAAGGGAGTGTTCAAAGGAAAATCAAATTAGATGGTATCAAAGAAATATATTCTGAAACTCCAAAAACATGGCGAGAACTTTATGATGACGAGATAAAGGCATGGTGGGACAACCACTTAACAGTTCCCAATAATTGCATAGCAATAGATCCTCTTGTAAGTCATATTATGAAGGTCGAAACTGATGATACTTTGTTAAAAAATATGTTTGACAAATTAAATTTAAGAAAATACAAATACATTTTAAACTGTGTAAATAGTAGAACATCTGAGGATAGGAACAAAGGGTGCCACTGGTCCTTGCTGTGTGTCAATGTAAAAGATCTTTCATTTTACCACATAGATTCTATGTCACCACTAAACCATAGCCATGCCAATACCCTAGCAAATAAAATTAGTAATTATCTTGTTGGAAAAACGGTTCAAGTTCAAGTTAAAGAAATACAAAACTACAGACAGAAACACAATATTGAGTGTGGAATTCATGTGATACGCAATTCTCATATTGTCTGTTCCTGTTTATCTAATAATAAAGATATCTGTCAAGATTTAAGGTTTAAAGAAAAGTTTTGTGTCTCTGAAATATATCAACAAGTTTTCTCAGTTGGAAATCAGTATGCGCGTGTTTTAAATGAACGAGATGATTTAAATAGCTTATTTATATCACCATTTCAAGATTTAACTTCAACCCAAACAATAACAAACGTGAGTAATTCCAATAAGGTTCTTCATGCTGGTAACAAGCCAACAAATATTATATTTAAAGATGATAATACAGAATTTTCATTAAGAAGTAAAATTTCCACGAAAACTATTATAGAAAAAGGAACAATAAAATGTAATGAATGTGGTAAAATATTTATGAATAATAAGGGGTTGTCAATTCACATTTCAAAAGCGCATTACAATAGTCATCGAAGCAATATAGCAAAGAAATATTCTTCCCAGTCAGTAGGATTAAATTCACTGAATAACACAGTTGGAGAAATTGAAAATATATCAAATAGTACCAATAAAAATCATAACATCGAAAAAGAGCTCGAGTTTTGGTTTAATATATTCAAAAATGAACAGAACAATGATGATTTCCTAATAAATGTGGATAAATTTTCAAATTTTTTATCAACTGCCATATATCACTTACCTGGTCCAAAACATCCTGCCCATAAATATTACAATCTTAGAAAACAGAAAAAAGATTTTTCTCATAACAGTAATTTTCAAAAATCATCCAACCCTGAAAGGAAGACAAAAAATGAAAGGAAAAAGAGAAAGGAAAAATATGAGTATGAGTTGATTCAATTTGAATATTACAATAGGCGAAGGAAAGCAGTAAGGAAAATAATTGGAAGTGATGGTAAAGGTTGCAATATAAGTCTGGAATCCCTACATGACAGTTTTGGAAAGAGATTTTCAACTCCCAACAATAGCGGTATGAATAATTCTGAAAAAGAAGGTAATAGTTTAGTAGACAAAGGTATGGATATCGACTACAACCACACAATTGATGAAAAAGAAATTATAGACGCCATTAATAGCATAAAAATTGATACAGCTCCCGGTCCTGATAAAGTCTTGATGAGGACTGTAAAACTAAAAGGAGTATCAAAAATACTTTGTTTAATATATAACAGACTTCATCACTCAGGCCTAATACCTCAATGTTTTAAAAAGGCAAGGACAGTTTTAATCCATAAAGGAGGTGATGAGAATGAGGTCAATAACTGGAGACCGATTACTATTTGTTCAGTTCTCAGAAGAATATTTGAAAAAATCCTTGACAAAAGGTTGAAAGAATATGTTTCATTTAATAAGTTTCAAGGTGGTTTTACCAATATGCCTGGGACACATATAAATACACAATTATTAAATGAAATATTGCGTTCAGCTAAACAAAACAGAAAAGATTGCAGTATTCTCTTTTTGGACATCGCAAAGGCATATGATAATGTGGGTCATCTGCATTTAGCCTCAGTTTTAAAATCGTTGCCTATTCCATCAAAGATTGCTGAATCAGTTATTCAACTACAAACCCATAATGTGACACAAATTGAAAGTTCTAAAGGAAAAACAAAACCTATAATAATTAAAAGGGGTGTTTTACAAGGATCACCTTTATCACCAACCTTATACAATTTATGTATTAATCACATACTGGATCAAATGTCAGAACATTCAGTCAGCGAAGAACTTGGTTTTAAACTCTGCACTGAATTACCCTCAATTAGTATTTTAGGATTTGCGGATGACACGGTCTTAGTTGGCAAGAATAAAGAAAGTGCATTATTATTATTTAATACTATTAATAGTTTATTTATTGAAATTGGATTGAATATCAACCCATCAAAAACTAAGATTATAAACATTGAAAAAGGTATATTGCAACAAGAAAATTATTTGTTAGAAATGACAGAAATCAATTCGATTGATCCAAAGGACAAAATTAGATATTTAGGTGTGAATTTTGCAAATGAAATCATTTTTGATCCTGAACAAAACATAAGATCTCTAACAGAAAAAATTGAAAAATTAACTTGCTCGCCCTTTTTGAAAACAGAACAAAAAATGTTTGTTTTAATTCATTATATTTGGCCTACTTTAATATATCCCTTTCAGACTGCACCTTTACAAAAAATTTCCTTAGAGTTTTTTAACGATGTTGATAAAATTATACGTTCTACTCTAAAAGAAATCTTGGAAATGCCAAATGACACACCAAGTTCGTTTTTTTATAGTTGTTCAAAATTCAAAGGTATGGGATTATCACAATCAAGATGGGAAGCGGTGATACAGCACATAAATATTTGCCGTACCTTAAATACAACTAAGAATCCTTACCTTCAAAAGTTAAAAAGATTTGATCTTGAAGAAATTTGTTGCCTAAAGAAGCTTGGTTTATATGAAGAGGGACAACCTAAAATGTCAGCTAAATTATTACGTAATAAGTTAAAACAAATCGAATTTGAAAAATGGAATAAACTTCCTTACAAAGGAAAAGGAGTTATCTTATTCCAAGAATGTCCAAAGATTAATAAGAATTTAATGAAAAGTCATGGGTTGACGGAATCTGAATTCAAATATTACCTTAAAATGATAAATGATGTAGTCTCTGTCAGAAGTTTACATGGAAGGTCCAGGGACGGGAACCAGTGCCGGCATTGTTCCAGCGCTGAGAAGTATGTTTTGGAAACTTTACCCCACGTCCTTGGACAATGTCCATTTAGTAATCTTCTTCGAAACACTCGCCATCACTTAATAAGAAAAACCATTGCAGACCAGTTCAGACTTAAAGGCAGTTACGAGGTTTTCGAGGAAGTTACTGCGACAGAGGTTAACGGCTCCATAAGAAGAAGTGACATTATTGTCATTGACAGGAAGAAGAGTCGAGGATACATCATAGATCCCACTGTGAGATTTGAAACACATCAATGTCAACCAGATGAAGTAAATTTGGAAAAAGTCAAAATCTATGAAAACACAATCCCTTATTATAAGGAAAAATATAAGATAAAAGAATTTGAAGTATTCGGAATTTTAATTGGTGCAAGAGGGACCATACCAGTGTTTGTCCAGGAGTTTTGGAGAAAATTCAACCTGGACTGTAAAATACTAAATAGTATAGCATTATTAGCTATCAAACACTCCGTTCAGATTTTAAAAAACCATTTATATAATAACAAACATTAAGTCAAAATTTTTGTAATAGTATTCTTTGTCAATTAGGCATTTTACGTTGTGTAAAAAGATGTTAATTTTGTTTGAATAAATTATCTATATATATCTCACTGATTTGTCGCTGGGTAGTTAGATTGCACAACAACTGTAGTATATTAATAACATTACATAAAACGTTCACTGAATACGCAAGTTTGTTGTGAGATAAATATTGTACAAGTGTAAAGAAAACTATAAGAGTGATTTTCGTGGAAAAAACATATTTAGGAAAGAAAATTATGTAATTTTTACTTTACTAAATTGAGTAAAAAGCAAATTGGGTTATATTTTTCAGTTTTGATTTGGTGCGGTTATGCTTTCGCGGTTATATAGCTATACTCTATATCAATTTAACCATAGCCTGGTTGCTATAAAAATAATACATAGCCTACTTATTTTTTGGTCTGTTTTAAAATGTGTTCGATAAGTTTAATAATTCTGTTTTAAGTCTTGCAGAAAAACATAAAGTTTTAGCCTAAGATTTGCAATACAAATCCTACAACAAAACTGTGAGCTTGAAACTATAACTCTATAGTTATAATTACGAAATAGGAGATAGACAGGGCCGATGAGAACAGCTAGTCCCAGCGGTTCTCCCGCCTGGCAGGTAGAGGCGGAGGCCCGAGTGCCGTATACCTGTTTTTCAAGGCTTGACTGAAGATCCCAGGGCTAATGAGGGCTAGGGAGGGGATCCTGAGTCAAGCCTCACCAAAATATTTTACAACTGACCCTTGATCGGGCTACCCTGGGATCTTCAGTCCTACAACCAAATTTTGAACCCATAATCCATTAATCTAATAATACAAATACTGTAAATCAAAACAATAATAAATTAATTTTATAAAATAACAGCTATAAAATTATGTAATTAGTAAAACAATGTTTATTTTAATTACAATGATGAGGAAAATATGGTAGACCTACGCGTACGATAAATATCGTGTTTCCAGCAACACTGCAGATTGGATTGGTGATCACGTGACCTTACAGCTGTTTTTACGATGTATCTTCCGGTTAACTATAAAACCTTAAATATACCGATTGCACAGATCTTACAAAGTATCTATGGACCTTGAGACCATTATAACTTTTTGTTTTGAAGTCCCCAGACCTCAGATACAAAAAATACTACCTATTCGTTCAAATTTATACGTATACAGGTGAGTTTCTACTCGCTACATTAACTTCGCCAGTGAGTTATACCATAGATTAAGAATACCACAAGTAGATCATCCTAAGGAGTATATTTAATCTATGGTTCTACTCACTAAACGGAACAAAAATTGTCCTATTGACCCATGTCCGATTCTCAACCGTTTGGTTGTAATTTTGAATTTTGCATTTTTTATAACGTACTTAACTTGGCTTTAATTAGCTAAAAAATTGTAATCCGTTATTCTACCCAATTCCACTTAACACCATTAGAAAAAGCATTAAATTTTCAATAAATCTGAGGTTTTATTAAAGGATGTGTGTTTGAAAACGCCAGGTTGTAACGAAAAGAAAGTAAAAAATACTCTGTTAATAAAAAAAACTTTGTTACCTAGCCGAACGTCCAAATGTACTTAAATCTGTTAGTATCAATGAAAGAATAAATTCTAAAAAGGTTTTTATTAATTATTTAGGTAGATATACTGTATTTTGTACGAACTACACCTTATTAATATCAATAATAGCACATCATTTTAAAGGTTAATATTACAGTAAATAAGGACGTTTTTGGTTTAACTTGACATCACACAGCATAAATTTTAGGTGATAAAATGGGGCATTGAAATTGCAATAAAAAGATTATTTAAGAGTATTGTTTACTTTATTTCCGTTACAATCTGGTATTTTCAAACACAAATCCAATTGTAAAACCTCAGATTTATTGACAATTTAATGATTTTTCTGTTGGTGTTAAGAGGAATCGGGTAGAATAACGAGTTTCAATTTTATAGCTCAATTAATAAGGCCAAGTCAAGTAAGTTATAAAAAATGCAAAATTCCCAATTACAACCAAACGATTGAAAATCGGGCATGAGTCTATAGGAAAATTGTTGTTCCTTTTAGTGAGTAATAACCATAGACAAATAAACCAGGTATTTATATATATATATATATATATATATATATATATATATATATAAATACCAACATACCAATATATAATACCAACAACCAATATTTAACCTGGTTAATTTTTCTATGGTATGATTCCCTGGTCACTGGCGAAGTTAATGTAGCGAGTAGAAACTCACCCTGTATGTATATAATATTAATATTTATACGTGATCGTGAATGCGATAACTGGAATAAAAAAACGTCTGATTTTGATGAAATTTAGCTCAAATATGTAAAGTGTCATTCATGACTTTAAGTTCGATATCCAGAAAAATGGGACCATGGGAAGGGGGGTTTATGGGGGTTTTAATTTTCCAAAAATAGGTTTTTGCATTTTCACTCAAAAATTAAAAAAAACACTCAATAATTTTGGTTTGACCATTTTATAGAGCTTAAAAACAAATAATATATTGTTTTGAATCATATAAAACACCAATTCCGATCCTGACATGGAACAGGATGTAAGTCGAAACTACTTACATACCGTCACAACAATTCTTGTGCCACAGATAACAATGACTACATAAACTACAATTTTTTAATTTACAATTGCAGTTTATGTAGACATTGCAGATAATGTACAGCACATTAAAACCATTTTGTAGAAATAAAACGTTTTTAAAACAATTGTGTTCAATTCCAATTAAACATTTATTTTGCGACAAACAAAATGAAGCAATTTTTAGCTTTATACGAGATTACCAACTACACCAAAGGCAAGACAAAAATAATATGTTGTTGATAAGTTTAATTTTGGCAAATAGTAACTGGGGCACCGAGCTTTACGGATGAAGGCCAGTCACGTGTTTAATGAACTTCGTAAAGGATTGCCCACTCGATTTATTTAAGGTTTTCTAGTTAACCGGAAGACACCTCGTAAAAACAGCTGTCATGTCACGTGACAACCAATCCAATCTGCAGTGTTACTGGAAACACGGTATTTATCGTAAGAGTACCATATTTTCCTCATCATTGTAATTAAAATCAACATTGTTTAACTAATTACATAATTTTATCAGCTGTTATTTTGCGAAACTAATTATTGTTTTGATTTATTTGTATTATTAGATTAATGGTTTATGGGTTTGTTTAAACTTTCTTTCTGCATGTCCAGTGACAATTAAAAAATAGTTGTACCATTATTAATTACCCCCTGTAAGGTTGGCAACACTTAAACTATGTTGTTAATTTATGCATCAGCTGGACGCCCTCGTAAGACATCTTTCCTGCGAACATGCATCTAACTTTATGCAAATTATCATACCTGTGCTGAAAGCTCTATCGAACCTTGGTGTTCAATAGGCTTGGAGTAATTTTTCACTATACCCATCCCCCCCCCAACCAATGACGAGCAGATTTGTTTCGCTCATTTGTATTTTTCTATTTTCTGCATGTTAAATAAAATCTTGTTATTGTCGGCATTGACAAACTTCAAACTTACAAATTAAAAGAAGATAAAACATGCTAGGATTATAGCAGCTGTCCCGTTTTCTGCGCGGGGCTCTATCAGCCATAGAGCCAGACGTTTTAAAGGGTGTATTTGCATTTACATAACAATCAGCTGAATAATAAAATACAATACGAGTTCGCACGCAGCACGCTGACGTGAGGGAAGTGAATTTCCACACAAAAAACTATAAAAACTTAAAATCAGTTAAAAACATACATTTATTCCAATTTTTATTCAAATCTGTAAATGTTGAGTTTTTGGCTGTTCTGATGCTCCTGGTTCTATTTACCTGCAATGCTGGGAATACAATTTTGCGCATTATAAGGTTAGGAGAAGGTTCCATCAGGCTTTAAAGTAGGCGTGAGGTTGTTGGGGATGATAAAAGTACACCAACAAATGAATAATAGGCTTTTCTAATCTAAAACCCCCATAAGATAACGTACTGTGTTTGGTCGATAAACATTTTCTTTAATAACTCGGTAAATATTTATGCTAGAATGACGAGAGAGGGCTTAAAAGTTTAGCCACACTAATTCCCATCTTTTTACATGCGTTAATTTCACATCCGGGGCTTTTCTGACCCTTTTTCGGTCCGAAAACCCGAAATTTGAAAGCTTAATCACCAAAAAAGGGGTTTAGAGTTTTCCGATTGCTTTGCCCAACGAACTTGTCCAACAGATTACAGAAAGGAACGTCCCTACCAAATTTGAACTAAATCGGACAAAAAATTCGACCGCTAGGGAGTATATAGTCCCTCTATATACACACTTTTTATATATATATATAAAATTTTGAACGAACCCCCAAAACGTGTTTAGGGGGTCACGTTAGGAACTTCTATGGTGGTCCCGGGCTTAAGTTTCACCGTGCGGGTCATGCTAATAGTTCACTTTCCATAGGAAATTCACTAATAAGTCCATAAGAATAACATTGAAACTTTAAGAGCTCGCGGGGTAAAGCCCCGTAGGCGATAGTTTATGGAAACCTCCTGATAAAAATGTGCATATAGTGTTAGGCTCGAAAACCGCCGAACAAAATTTCAAGAAATGGTTTTAATAATATAGCACGGGGATCTAGCAGGCATGGAGCCGATGTTTTAAAAGTTGATTTGCATTATAATCAGCTGACTAAGTAAAATATAACTCCATAAGGTTATCATTGGAACGTTGAAAGTTTCTTTTTTTTAACATACATACTTTATTTATAATGTGTTTAGTTACAAAACAATAAGCAAATGTGATAAATCTACAAAGGCATGAGTTAGTATTTGTCCAGCAACAAATCTAACAAAATTATGAGGCAATGCTGTAAAGGTGGAGGTTTTTCAAACCCCTAAAAGGCACATCTAGAGACTAAGAGCTTTTCATTAACACCGACTGGCTACTATGTCACAATGTAATAGTTTCAGGAGTTGAAAATCGCCGAACAAAAGTTAATAAATTCTTTTAATAATATAGATAAAATCAAATATAAGTCCACTCGATTATCATTGAAACTTTAAGATCGTGGGGCAAAGCCCCGTGGTCGGTAGTTTATGTAAACCCCAAAAAGCACATTTAGAGGCTTTCGATTGATACCAAATGTGTACATGAAATAATAGTTTTCGGGGTCGGAAATCGTCGAACAAAACTAAAACTAAAAACCTTATATTATATATTACCAGCGAGTTATACCGTTGGTTGCCTGGTTTTTTATGAACAGCTTGGAAAAGAAAACTAAAAGCTGTTCATAAACAACCATTCAACCAACGGTCTAACTCACTGGTAATATATAATATCATGTTTTTTATTTTTGTTCGACGATTTCCGGCCCCGAAACCTATTATCTTTAAGGTTAATCAATTCTCATCAATTTTGTTATTAGTTTGTTAACAAAATATGAGTTTTTCCAAGATTTATTTTCTATTCGGTTTGTGCGGTCTAAACCCTAACACCAAAGAAGCAAGCTTATAATAAATAGATTACGCTCTTTAAAGAAAGATTTATAAAACGCAATCTACATCGCAGAAAATAATTTGACAAACCTTTCATTGCATTGTCGACACGCTTTGGTAGTGGCAGAGACAGAGACTGGGCTCTGTGGCTCGTAGTCATATTATATTATAAGATATATATTATAGACAGTAGCAGTTAGAAACTAGGGAAACGTCAGATCAATGTAGCAGTGCTGGGGGTTGATCAAACTAAACCAACCCCACCCTCCCACTCCCACTAACCACTAACGCCACCGCTGGCTCTCTTACAAAGATGGCACCTGCCAACCTAAACGCACTATATGCTCAAGGATTTTATCAGCTATTCACTGAAATCGCAATAACCTAAAGTATTTAGGTTGCTGCTGGATTATTGCTCCCGCTGAAAGTTGATAAATTAATTATGAGGTAAAGTGTCAGGCATTCACTATAAGATGCGAAATCGAGATGGGTTCTGGTTGTACATCTTATTTATCCAAAAATTATTTTAATTAAACCAGTCTTCACTCAGTGAAGGGTACAGTTCGGTTCACGGGGCTTGGCACCTGGGAAAGGCGAGAAACTACTGAACTCTCATAAATAAAAGTAGACATTAACAAAAATAACCAAAACATATGTTTTAGAATTAAAAAAGTGATTTTTGCTTTCTATTGTCAAAAGTAGACAGTAACATTAACGGTACTGAGCCAAATAGAAGCGAAATGTCGTTTTAGAGCATACGCTAACCATGTGCCAAGCACTGGATGTGACCCGAGCTGTAGTCGTGCTATCAAGTAGGCCTATTCTTGTAATTTTTTTCTTTGATCTTAATTTATTTATAAATTTAGCTGATAACGCGTTACACATTTTAAATAATTCCCATTTCAATAAAGTTGTTTTGACATTTTGAGTACGGTATTTAAATCATTCAATTTATTTTCGTTTCTTGCCTGATTAGTCTGAATCAAAGCTAAATCAACTGTTATATAAACACAGCAATCGTTTCTTTGAAGATGCATTGTTTTCTGACGTTGGTGACAAATAAATAATGTGTAATTAGGGTTACCATATTCTCTGGGTTGAAAAAGAGGACACCCGTACCCGTTAAGAAACGGATTAGTAGATCGCAAAAATACCCCCCCCCCCCCTTTCAAGTTGAGTACGAGAGTCGAGTAATTAGATGTTATAAATTGAACATCGTGTTTTCATATTTTTTCAAAACACCAAATTAATATTTGGGGGCTTTAAGCTGCCAATTTCACTCATAAGTACATTTTTTAGGCAGTGCAAACAATTACTGTAACATAAATTTGCGAATAATCAAACTAATTGCCGAATTCCGAACTTCTCAGGCATAACTGCATAACCTCACTCAGGACTCAGCTAGACATGCAGACGAGAGACCGTAGGGACGAAAAACACACCGCGTTGTCAAAACGTAAACAACGAATACGAACTGATTTCACTAAGTAGGAACTAAAAATAACATTATTTTATAACAAAGGAATGAGTTTTGGGCGAAAAAATAACGATTTTATACCTAACTTGAACCCTTAATCTGAGACCCTTATAATTATATAAGTCGACTTATATAATTAATTATAAGTAGATAAAAACGTAACTCCCGATATTCAATTTGCGGCTTTTAAAAATCTGCCCGGACGTTTTCGGATGATCCAAAAAGAGGACATGTCCGGGGAAAAGAGGACGTATGGTAACACGTGTGTAATAATAAAAGTGATCGAAAGAAGCTGTTACTATTTCTTTGACACAAACTAAACAATAATGTTAAAATGGGATACGAGTTATGAGTGCAATTTTTCTCATTGTGCAGGTTAGCTGGTAGCACTTATGATTCTCGTTTCCAATAATGATTTAATGTTTTAGTGGTAATTATGTGATATCGTACACCATAAAACTGTGTATTACAAATTTGTGATGTTATTTTATCTGGAGTTCTACGCAAATTGTTCAAACAAAATATTGATTTTACATATTCATATATTATCATATCAATATGTTATTCCAATGAAACATGTATTGTCTACCTTCCATAAAACGAGTTAGGAAAACCAATCCAAGTTAATCCTCAACGAGTTTATTTGTTGGTAATCAACTTAAACCAAATGTATTTTACGTCAGCCAACGTAATCGTTTTACCATACTCAACAGGAGATTGGGTATAACAGGAGATATGGCGGGAAATCGTTACCGATCTGGGCAGTGGCGCGGTGGCGCGCTGCGCAGCCGCATGATGGAGTCGCAGTGTTGCCAATTGCCACTGCCAGCTATATCGACTATCTGCGTGCAGTGTTGCCACGTTTGCTCCTCTGAGTTATTTTCTCCCCCCTTGCCGATCAATATCCTCCTGCAGTTGCCTGATTCCTGTTCAGCGCCCTACCTGCCATCCCCAAAATAATGGAGCATTCCTGATATTTATGGAGGACTTAATCTCTGCAAGTTTGCTTTCAGATTTGCTGAAGATAAGTTTTCACACCTGTTAAGGATTCGAAACTCCTACGAATTTGAGAGAGTGAATTTATCTGTTATATTAAGGTTTGGTGATTATTTGACATTTAAATGTTTCAAAGGACTTGTAAGTGATTAATGAGAAACTTTTGTTACTGTATTTAGCCATTTGCAAGTATAATCACTTGAGGAACTACTGTAGTAGTGAGGGAAGGGGGTGAGCAAATTCTAAAGAATTTGTATAAGCAACTAATGAAATTTACGGTAATATTCGAAGTTTATGTAGGAAAAAAACATGGTTTAAATACAAATTATATTTGTAAGTTTTCATATACAGGATACTGACGACACATTTTACTGCAAAAGTTGATATTACGCTAAGCAAAAAGATCCTTTTAAATTATTTTTTTAAGCTATATTTTTAATCGTGAACATAAAAATAAATGGTAAACTAACTACACCTTGTATACTAGGTACTTTTTACGACATCAGACAAAAGCAATAAAATTATCGAACAACATTATGTTTTGCAACGCTGTTAGTCGATGGAGAATGAAAAAAAAAACTCGTATCTAATTATATGACTATGTTCATAGATTGTAGTTTATTGTAATTGCTATAAACTTGTTAACACCACTTACAGTAATCTGAGGAAAACATCAATTCTCTTGAAATTACACTTTTAAAATCATCCAAAAACTGTTTTGTTCTAAACGTTTTCTTTATTCGATTATATAGCCTACCTAGAACGTATTTGGTTGTAAGTGTAAGTGTAAATATTACATTAGGCCTATTGAATTGTAATAATAATTAGTTAATATCAAAATTTATGTATTTACTTAACATTGACACACAACTTTGTAGTCAATAAAATATTAAAATTAGTAACCTAGATAATACAAACTTGTTTTAACCACTTTTCATTAATAATAAGACATTAAACTGTCTCGTTGTTTATGTCAAATAACATGTAATTATAGCAGATTGACTTAAAACTCGAATTATTATTTATTTATTCCCAATATCATTTAATCATATTAAACTGAATAATACATTAAAAATAATAATGCATTCCTAATAACATTTAATGTACGTACATTGAATGAGATGTTAAATTGCATAATTATTTATTACTAATAACATTTAATCAGAGTAGATTGAGTCGTCGGAAGGTTTATAGATTGAAGGGGTAGAAGTGTGGGTGGGGGGAAGGAGGTGGTGGGAATAACCACTACCCCAGTGGGATGGGGTAACTCAACCCCCTTGCTCAGTGCTCTGCCATCAACATCAAATAATCTCTCCCTGTCCTCTGTTTTCAACATACTACAGGCAAAAGCGTCCTCTGCGTTCCTTATAGCGTCCTCGAACCCCCCGTCCTCTGAACAATACCAAATATCATGTTTCCACCCCCACCCCCTTGCGCCCTCCATAATGGCTGTAATTTATTTCCTAGTTTATCAACATTTCTGTTTATAGCATACATCGTATTTCGAAGTGTTAATTTTAAACAAACAGTTTTAGTCTATACTTGTATTTTTAACGAGAGAGTTTTTCGTTGATAAGAGATATCAAATAACTGGGTGTTAACATGTTAAACCCATGCATCTAAAATCGTTACCGGCACCATCACTTTTTCCAATACAAATAAAAGTGAACCATATCATTTTCTTATTTTCCTGTATTATTTGAGAAATCTTTAAAAGAACATTCCAAACCTTTAAAGAGTCATGTAGCCTAGATTAATTATGTCAAAATTGCTATATACCTTTGGTTATTGCATTGCTTCAAAGAAAGTAAGGCTTTAGAATTTTAAAGGGAAAAAATACAAAAATTATAGTCTGTTTTTTCGATAAGTCAGACAATATATGAAAACCGTACTTGTAATTTAGAATAAAATAAATAGACTATAAATAGTAAGTATCTCTAAACTATAATAGGAGTGACGCTAAATTGGCTAAGGCCTATCTGTAACAGATGAACGTGTTTAACAGATATCTAGCTTAAATTTGTATATATATCATATCCTTCTTACATAAAGTGAATGTCCACCCACACACACGCACTCACTGACAACTGTTGTATAGGTGCTGAGCAGAGTTTTTTGTCGAAATATTTTTATGTAATTAATTTTTTCCTGTTTCTCATATGTATTCAAAATTATATTTTTTAATAAACGTAATTGAATAAGAAATCCGCACAGGCCTAATTTTGGGGGGGTGCAAGGGGGAATTCGCTCCTCAATTATTTGGACAGCATATCATTGTATGTTTACATTTACATAATTATTGTATTATAAATACCTCCATCCCCTCAATCGAAATGCTCAAAATGCGCTTATGGAAATCCGCCGTACCAAATTTGAAGGTGTTACCGTGACAAAACCTATGATGCAGCAGAATGTCTGTCATAAGTTCGTACATGTGAACAAATTCGGAAAACGAAAGAAGATCATCACTAAATGACGTGACTTTATATATTACTTCTCTGTGCCTTATTATATTTGGCCTTTCAAGATCCAGAGTTGTTACTGCAGATAGTAAATTATATTTCGCCAGATGGTTATTTAAACATTTTTTTTATATTCCCCGGTGTATATAACTGAGAGTGTTATGCCTAGAGCTAGTTATACAAAGTAAAGGAGATTGTGAATGGTTGGTAACACGCAGTGTGATAAGAAATAATGGTAAAGGATTGGCCCAGGAGACTTGACAAAATTGTAGTTTTTATTATTATTTTAACCAATTTAAAAAAAGGAGGAAGTTATAGATTCGACCCATTGTCGGTACGTGTTTTCGTATATTTTCGCGCATAACTTTGTTGTTTGTCAACGGATTTTGATTGTTTTTTGTTGTTTTTTTAATACCCGCCAGAAACAAGGATACTTTTGCTCCCCATAAGACAATCATTAGGAAATGTATGATTTCCACATATTATTTAAGAGTTAGCTGATTAAGCAATTTGTATGTGTTCATTTTTTTCATTATGAGTAGTTATCCTCATCAACACACAATTTTAAACAGTGAACATCCACATGTGATTAAAGCGTCTGATTTGTTAACTTGGGGTTATATATAGTCCTTGCAAGTACGTCATACGTCCCAGTTTGACCGGGACAGTCCAATACCTCCTGGACAGTCCCGGTTTAGTCCCCGGGCCCCAGCGTCTCCCCCGGTCAAGGGCCGGGACCCCGCAACAGCTAAATATTGTTGGTTTTATGGAGACGCCATGGTTGATTACCAATAAAAGTTTAAAACGAGATTTAAAAATGTTTGTAGCAAAATAGGCCAAGTTTTAGAGTAATAAAGGCATGTCTGGCAATATGTACAGTAACGGTAGCCTGACTCTGTAATGGGAGTAGACTTCTACTTCGTAAAAAGCCGTAATTACCGTACAGAAACGTAATGAATTGTGTCCTTTGAATTAATTGTGCACTGGTAATTTTTTCCTCGGTAATTTTTTTAAAGTAGAAGTAAATACCCCCGTCGCAGCAAACCTGCGGACTCAGCGAATTTCCCATGTCTTAACACCACGTAAAGCCGCATACCAAGTTTCATAAAAATATATTCACAAATAAGCGGTAAATACAATTTTAATTATTCTCCATAAGAATAACATTGGGGTGAGTACGCAGGTTTGCTGCAACAAGGAACACAATAATGGGTTTTCATACAAATATCAATAGAACTCATCTAATTAAAGTCACATACCAAGTTTCATTCATATACATTTATAAATAAGCGATATATAACATTTTAATTATTCTCCATAAGAATAACATGAGGACCGAATACCTAGGTTTGCTCCATCGGTGAAAATTTTGTTTTTCGGGCAAGCAACAAAAAACCACAACCAGATGAAGCCATATACCGAGTTTTGTCAGTTTATATTCATAAATAAGCGAGATATAAAATTTGTATTTGTCTCCATAAGAATAGCATTAGACAACATATTGTGTTTAGCATTTGCAATATCTCAGTAACCAATTGACGTAGAGCAATGATCAAAATACTAAATTGTTTGTTTTTTAAGCTGAATTCAATGGCATGAATTAAAATTTGATTTAAATAAAAATTACATGTGAAAGCCCCCAAAAAAATCATTTTTGGGGTACAAAAACCCACCTCCAAACCCCCCTTCGGATCGTGCGATTCGTCTGGTTTTCGAACTCGTTTAAATAAAAGGTACATTACACATTTGTACCAAATTTCATTAAGATCGGACCTTTTTTACGAGAGTTATCGTGCTTACGGACATATATATATATATATATATATATATATATATATATATATATAAATTTGAACGAATGGTGTTTTTGGCATCTGGGGACCACGAAACAAAAAGTTATCATGGTCTTGGGCTTAAGTCTTACCATGAGACCTACGGTAATAGCTTCTTCCCTATAGGGGAAATTCGCTAAAATGCAGCGTAGTTAGAATGTAATAATTTAAAGCTTAGTTTGATTTATTTCACTCCTGCAATAGTTATAACCATGTAATAACTATGTAGGCTTATATAGCCTATTTAATAATTAAGTCAGTAAAAAACATGTAAGATATTTCATACTAGCCTACTTCTAAACTATTTAATGATAAGTAAAAAGCCACTTTTTGAAGTTTTATTTTAATTTTCTAATTATTCCAACCCCCCCCCCCCTTCCAATCATTCAAGTCATCAACTGAGCGCAGAGGGCCCGGTTGGTTCTAGAGGAAGTGTGGCAACCCCACCTAAAAAAGCCACTTTTTACGTGTACTTTCTAAATTGTTAAAGTTTCCGAAAAGTTAGCTTTAACACGTCGTGCAAAAACGGTCATGTTAAATAATCAGTCTCGTAAAAACTAATGAGATAACGTAAAGAAATATCTAATTACATGAACTGCCAAGCCAAATCCGTATAATCGCAGGTGGGGCTCTCCGATATTAGTTCTAAAGCAGTTCGGCAGTTGGTAGTACTGGTGAATCGCCACACTCAGCTCATTAGGAGGGATTATAAGGGTCAGTTGCGGGACCGACCAAGACGGGCCTTCTCATTCTCAGTAAAATGCCACGACTCACCTAGGTAGGAGGGTGTTGGTCCTTTTCTGCTCTAGCATTCCGTGAGACCTAAACAAAACATGGACGAGCCCAGCTTCGATATTGATGTTAAAATAGTGACAAATAACAGAGGAAACGGAAGCTTAATTGTGAACGGTTTCAAGTTTGTGAAGCAGTCAGAATTGAACTCGGGATATATAAAGTGGTTTTGTGAAAAAAGAAGAAGGATCAAGTGTCAGGCGAAGTGCATTACGCAAGGTCAGTAAAACCCTAAACCAAATTAATTTTCCTGGATATTTTGGAGGTTGTTTTGGGACTTGGGTAGAATTTTCAGTTTGAGTTCTACACATTGCTTCACTAAATTAAATGTTTCTATGGTGTTTATTTAACAACTGCACTGTTTCGGATGGTAAATCGCCCTTATTTATTAATAAAGTCATGAATGAAGTGGTTATCGCATTATCGTAATCTGCCTGTTAGTCGCGTTGTCTGTCCGTCTGTCCGTGGTCTCAGCAAAGCACAACTGGCATGAGGCTTGCTACTATGCATGCTACTGTCCTGCTACCTGGCTTTTAGCGAATTTCCCCTATAGGGAAGAAGCTATTACCGTAGGTCTCATGGTAAGACTTATGCCCGAGACCATGATAACTTTTTGTTTTGAGGTCCCCAGTTGCCAAAAACACCATTCGTTCAAATTGTTATATATGTATATATATATATATATATATATATATATATATATATATATATATGTGTGTGTGTGTGTGTGTCCGTAAGCACGATAACTCTCGTAAAAAAGGTCCGATCTTAATAAAATTTGGTACAAATATGTAAAGTAACATTTATTTGAACGTGTTCGAAAACCAGACAAATCGCACCATCCGAAAGGGGGTTTTGGGGGGTTTTGTACCCAAAAATGGATTTTTGGAGTTTTCACATGGAATTATCATTTTAATCAAATTTTAATTTATAAAATTGAATTTGGCTTAAAAAAACAAACAATTTGGTATTTTGATCATTGCTCTACATCAATTGGTTACTGAGATATTGAAAGTGCTAAACACAGTACGTTGCCCAATGTTAATCTTATGGAGAATAAGAAACATTTTATATCTCGGTTATTTTTGAACATAAACTGACGAAACTTGGTATATCGCTTCATCTGGTTGTGGTTTATTGTTGTTTGAACAAAAACATAATTTTTCCCCTTTGGTTCCCGTAGCAGCAAACCTAGGTACTCGGTCCCCATGTTATTCTTATGGAGAATAATAAAGATGTTATATGTCGCTTATTTATGAATGTATAGGGATGAAACTTGGTATGTGACTTCACTTAAATGATTTCTATTGATATTTGCATAAAAACACATTATTTTATGTTCCTTGTTGCAGCAAACCTGCGTACTCATCCCTAATGTTATTCTAATGGAGAATAATGAATATTTTAAATATCGCTTATTTATGAATATATTTCTTATGAATTCTGGTAAGAGGCTTAATGTGTTATTAAGACATATATATTCATTGGAAATTCGCTGAGTACGCAGGTTTGCTGCGACGGGGGTATTTGGTTTTTACACGAGACGTGTAGCTAGCCGCCAGCAACAAGCGGCTAGGTAGTAGGTACACGTCTCGTCTAAAACCCTCTCTGAGAAGCTAATGCAATTTAATTTTTAAAGGAACCCCCATAACTATGTATAGTACAAAGTACATAAACATTAGTTTTAACTAAAATATTTTTCTAGGGCAACTAGGATTATTTTTTTCTTTCAGTAAATTATAATTGTTTATGCGCTTACTAGCGCAGCGCGACTTTCATTGCTCAATTGTTTCAGTTTTTGTTTTTGGAAAAAGCTATTCAGAACTTATAGTTTATAAACAATTGATTTGTTTTCGTACATTATAAATTAACTTAACCACCGTTATTTTGCTTTTAAATACGTGTATTCAATTATATTTGTAATGTTTCGTAATTGTTAATATTTTTTTAAAATAATTAATCAATTAATCAATCAAATATATTTATTTATATTTTCTTCAAGAAAATTAATGACGTCAATTGTTATGTTAGTCATAACATAATAAATAACTAACACTTTGTAGTATTTCTTATGTTTTTAAATAACGTTTATTCAATTATATTTGTAATGTTTCGTAATTGTTAATATTTGTTTTTTAAATAATTAATCAATCAATCAAATATATTTATTTATATTTTCTTCAAGAAAATTAATGGCGTCAATTGTTATGTTAGTCATAACATA
Organism: Allygus modestus; assembly: GCA_963675035.1. NCBI lineage: Eukaryota > Metazoa > Arthropoda > Insecta > Hemiptera > Cicadellidae > Allygus > Allygus modestus. The sequence goes on along the minus strand of OY776114.1, from coordinate 76,839,912 downwards.
ATAAATAACTAACACTTTGCATTACATATTTCTTATGTATATAATAATATATTTTGTGATATATAATTTGAACTACTCTCCGCAAGAATAACATTATTATTAGACTAGTATGCAGATTTTTTGTGGCAGGTAGGATATTACATGTAATAAACATGTATCACCTGTCGAATTAACTCAAAAAATTAGGGATTTGTTATTTCACTAAACAGTTAAAAACCTAACATTAGATTGTGATTAGGAAATCAAATCTCCATAACACCACAACAACATTTTACCGAATTTTCAACTGTTGGCGAAATATTGCTGTTATCTGTAGTCTACTAGACGCTATTATATTATTAATAAGGCCGATTTTGTATTATGTTTTCATTGCGGGGTATTTGGGTAAAAACTTAATCTGACTGGACATATTAGTAATAAAACAGGAAAATTCAGACAGAATAAATTAAATGGAGTTTACTGATTTACTGCTGTACTTACATTTTTTAAATTTTTACAATATATTTTTACAATTTTTTTACGAAATGTTCTCGTGAATAAAAACCAAAACCTCTTTAACGATATATTTTCAAATTAATTTGATTAATAAATTGAATGTTAATTGATTAATAATTCCGAATATGAGTTGATAATGGTATAAGCCTCTAAGGATTAAAAAATAAGAGCAACTATTACAGTGGCTATTACATATACCTAAACGCATACGCGGTTCATAATAAACAAACGTTTGTCTCTCGTATTTTAATGCATTCCCTTGACTTAGTACGAAGCATGTATTTTTTAATAATTACATTATATAAATGTTACGTAAAAATATTATTTAAAATAAAGACAGTTAAAACTCCAAATTTGGTAGTTATTGAAATTCTTAGTTGAACCTTGACCCTACATTAAAGCGATATCAGGGTATTTTTAAGTATGATAGTACACTCTTCACTCTACTTACAATTTTTAAATTAGATACGAAGATGGTATAGCCCAGTAAGTCTTAGCGAATGCAACACATCGAATTTATTTGTCGATTATACAAATCACTCGCTAACCAATCAAAACTATCTCTTATTGTTGTGTGCTTGTGTGCCATACTCTCCGTAAAAACGTAAAAGGGAAACAGCATAGCGACAGTCTGCAATTAGAGACTCATGTTCAATCACCAAACACCAGCTAAAAAATGTAAAAAATATGCGGAAAACTGTACATCAACTACAAACGCAGCGAGGACCGGGCAAGTTAGTGATGCACAGCACATTTGTGAATGATTCGAGAGGTTTTCCTTATGATATAGTTTCGATTGGGTAGTGAGTGATTTGTATAATCGACGAATAAATTCGATGTGTTGCATTCGCTAAGACTTACTGGGCAATACCATCTTCGTATCTAATTTAAAAATTGTAAGTAGGGTGAAGATTGTACTATCATACTTAAAAATACCCTGATATCGCTTTAATGTAGGGTCAAGGTTCAACTAAGAATTTCAATAACTACCAAATTTGGAGTTTTAACTGTCTTTATTTCAAATAATATTTTTACGTAACATTTAATGTCTATACAATTAAAAAAATACATGCTTCGAACTAACCGGTACTAAACTCAAGGAAGTACATTAAAATACGAGAGTCAAAGGTTTGTTTATTATTAACTGTGCATGCGTTTAGGTATATGTAATAACCACTGTAATAGTTGCTCTTATTTTTTAATCCTTAAATTCTTATACCATTATCAACTCATTGTCGGAATTATTAATCAACTAACATTCAATTTACTAATCAAATTAATTTTAAAACATCTCGTTAAAGAGGTTTTGGTTTTTATTCACAAGAGAACATTTCGTAGAAAAAATTGTAAAAATCTCCTGCACAAATTAAAAAAATATAAGTACAGCAGTAAATCAGCAAACTCCATTTAATTTTCATGAAACTAAAACATTTTTTAGGATTAGTAGTAGACAACAACTCTAATTGGTCTCGTCACAAAGATTAACTATGTTCAAAAGTAAGCTCTGGTATTTTGCGATTTAAAGGTTATCTGTTTCTTGGAATTAAAAATCTATTTATTTTGCATTGATCCATTCCCACATATTATAAAAATGTAGTAATAAACTGTATGGGTCAACGTCACTCTGTAACAAGAACAGGATTTTATATATAAAAAAGCTATAAGAACTAAGACTTGATTGTGATGCATATTGTAAATAATTTATTAAATAAAAAACCCTTTAAAATACCACGTTTTTAAACGGACTAAAAAGCGTAAAATAATTGATCATATCCCAACAAAGATTGTCTTGAAGATTTGTGATCGTGAATATTTAGTACCTGTGAATGTAAGATTTAAAACGAAAAACGTGGGGCGCAAGCAATGGAATCCAAGGTTGAGTGGATTAATAATATGCATGCCAAGCTAAGTTTCCACTCTCTGTATCACTGTATGACTGATATATTTATTAATTTTCAGTAAACTCGCTGGAGCTAGTTGGCTACGATTTGCAACACACTCATGGGCCTGACGTGAAAAAATACCTGAGACAAGAAATATCTAACAGATGCAAGAGAAAAGCACTTGAAGACATCCACAGAGCTCCAGTGAAAATTATTCAAGAAGAAATAGCATCAAGCATTGACGAAGAAGCGATCGCTGAACTTGATGATAGAGACATTAACTACATTAGAAAAAATATAAGAGCTACGAGGATCAGGGTTCCTGTCGCCTTCGCTGGTGATTTGAAGAGTGGAGATAAAACCACGAATAATTAGGATAATTGATAATTATTCTAATTCAAATCCTAAATATCAATTATCCTAGTTGATGATTAGGATAATTAATTGAACGTCTGAAATGTAAACTATGTTAAATGGTGTACTCAAACGACTGATTTTTATATCCGTAAAATAAGAGGTACAAGGATCCGAATGGGCCCCTGCCGTCTTTGCTGGGGGAGGGGTGGTCTTAAAGAATGGAAATAGGCCTAATTAGGTTTTATTGAGCGTCTGACATGTACAAATTGTTAAATATTTGTATTGTATTGAACTGACTGATGTTTATATCCGCGAACTATAAGAGGTGTGAGAACCTGATTGCCGCCTTCGCTGGGGATTTGAGTAATGGAAATAAAACCACGAATAATTAGGTTTAATTGAATGTTTGATATATAGTTAATATTAAATGTGTTCAACTTATTGAAATGACTGATTTCGTATTAAACCACAGATAAAATGTCACCAAAAGAGTTATATTTCTATTAATATCCTTCCTACAATATGTTACAGTGTAGACAAATATTTTTCTTCTTAATAAATTATGTAGTTTCGATTTAGAAAAACCTACTGAGATACGCACGAGGACGAGCCTTAAACCTCAAAAGATCAATCCTGATTGAACTTTTACGTGTCCCTTCAATTTGGTAAGATTTCAACCTGGTAATATTACCAGCTTGACCTATGTGAATATCGGCCACAGTGGTAATGTGTCAAACCCGTAACGTTTCCAAAGTCTTAAGTAAATAGCTGTGATGCTATTGGTTGATCATTTTTGACTTGTATGATATATGATGTACCTATTCTAGGGCGGACAAACGAGATACATTAATAGGAAAAAGGCGTGCCAACCAAAACAGTTAACAAATTATTCCAATTTGTGTAATTTTGTAGTAATGAATAGGCAACTTTTTTATTAGCATATTACATCCCGTAATGAATAGGCTACATTCGAAACGTGAGTACGATAAAAACATTTGTGTTGGTAAAATATGTTTTCATCACTCTGTATTCGAAAATAGTCCATTACCATGCAGCTGAAATCTACAACAATTTTCTATTTTCTTGCAACAAAACATATAATGATCAGCTGACTTTGCCTGTCCAAAACATTACTTTTCCTGCCCTAAACAATAATTTGCCTGTCCCAAACAAAACTTTTCCTGTCCTAAACAATTCGCGTTTTGCTCAACATGAGCACCAGTGTCATTTCGTTGTTTCAGTGTTCAAACAGCTCACTGAATTGTAAAACCGAGTTGTGTTTACTTACGGAAAATTACTAGACGATGAAGTATCAGATAATTTTTGTCAAAGTTTAGGGTGGTTATTTGCATCATGATGAAAAGTATCGTTCAATATTCGTCACAAAGTCCTATTTCAGGGCTCGATAGCATTTTGCTATGCTATCTTGCCCCAAAATAGGCCACATTCGTGACTAGTAGTGACTATTATATCAAAGTTGTTTGTTTATATTGTATTGAAATGTATCCAAATTATGTATAATGTACGAAACTAAAATGGAATTAACAACACTGAGCAAATATATACATATGTGCATCTAAAAATGAAAGTTCTAACTCAATACGATGCGGAATACCCGTTCACTGAATAACGCAAAATCAAAACTACTATTTAACTATTTAACAAAATAATTGTTGTCAGACATCCTATTGGATATAGAGTAAAAAAATGTCCATACCAAATACATTTTCAAGGTGATAACTCGTAAGTTAATAAATCGTACTAGGAATGGAAGCTAAATTACCCTTCTACCAAATTGGGCCATTTCCTTGGTTATTTATAAAGGATGTAGATGTAGTAGGGCGTTGGAAGATTTGGAACATTGGAAGTTGTACATCGTCCGATATCATTGAGAGGATGCTGGACCATACTACCTCCACTGACTATCTACCTCCATGTGCCGTCCTTGCCATAACGAGAGAGAAGCTATCCTGGCAGGAGGCGGAAGTGTCGACGTGTGGCAACAATGAGGAGAGGACGCTAAACCTCACACGGCGCTCGGCGGTTGGCAGGTGGCGGTGGCAGGCTTGGCACTACGTTCTGGCACCAACGCAACGCTACGCTATTCACTGGTTGCCTAGGACCACCTCATGTCCTAACGCTGTTCAATCTATGTTTCAGTTTCATTTTTTGCTGCACATTTAAGACCTACGACTCCCATTGTACATTGGCTAACGCCCACTTCGTCCGGTGGTTGGGGTCCCTCAAAAACAGTTCACTTCGTCCGGGGGACAGGATGTATAAATACCCCCGTCGCAGCAAACCTGCGTACTCAGCGAATTTCCAGTGCATAATAATGTATTAATACCACATAAAGCCGGATAGCAAGTTTCATAAACATATATTCACAAATAAGAGAAATATACAATTTTAATTATTCTACATAAGAATAACATTGGGGATGAGAACTTAGGGTTGCTGCAACAAGGAAGACAAAATATAGGTTTTCATGAAAATATCAATATAAATCACCTATGTGAAACCACATTCCAAGTTTTATTAAATTATGTTCATAATTAAGGGAGACATTGCATTTTACTTATTCTCCATAAGAATAACATGGGGCTGAGTACGCAGGTTTGCTGCTACGGGAATTATCGGTAAAAATTGCTGTTTTTGTGCAAATAACAATAGACCACAACCAGAGAAGCCGTATACCAAGTTTAATTAGTATCCCTTCATAAATAAGCGAGATATAAAATTGTTGTTATTCTCCAAAAGAATAATATTGGTCAACGTACTGTGTTTAGCACTGTCAACATCTCTGTAACCATTTGACGTAGAGAAATGATCAAAACACCAAATTGTGTATTTTTTAAGCTTAATCTAATAGTGAAAACTAAAATTGGACTTTTTAAAATATTACATGTAAAAACTTCAACAAACCTATTTTTGGGGGTACAAAACCCCCCCCAAAATACCACTTTGGATGGGGCGATCTGTCTGGTTTTCGAACTTAGTCATAAATGCTGCTTTACACGTTTGTACCAAATTTCATCCAAATCGGACCATTTTTACGAGAGTTATCGCACCCACGGACAAATATATATACTGTATACAGTTTCGAACGAATGGTGTTTTTGGGGTCTGGGACCCTCAAAACGAAAAGTTATCATGGTCCCGAGCCTAGGTCTTACCATGCCGACTACAGTAATAGCTTCTTCCCTATAGGGGAAATTCGCTAAAAAGGGTCATTATCAGGTCTATATCGGTGGTGCGAAACCTTCCACCATAGATTAAGCATACTCCTAAGGAGTATGCTTAATCTATGCTTCCACTTCGTCCGCGGGGCCCCGTGCCTCACCCGCCCCAGCGGTCTAATGCAACTTGGTTGCATGTTACCCTATATTAAACTACTCACCTGAAAACATATACTTAGTACTTATGAATGCCTCTTTATCGTAATACTCATATATGATTAGTTTAACCTTTATAACCAATGCGGTTTCAAACTATGTTTTTAGACGGCTTCTTTACCCTTGTTCAGGGATCAAAGTTGTATTATAGTTAAGACGTCAAACTGTTTATAACAGTTAGTTGGTTTTTGTTTTCATACCATACTTAGTGTTGAACTGAAATTATAAGATTGGTTGTGATTTTAGGTATGCGAATCATTAACTGATCCACAAACCTTTAAATTTAAAACTGGAATTTCGCGAAAAACATGTCGCAAACCGTTGTCCATTTCTGTATCCCGCATCAACGATAGGGATAACTCATTGTTAATACTATGAAGGAATTTTGACATTACGACGAGCTCCCTCCAAGAAAACTTAGTAAATAAAGCTATGTATAGCAATATTTGTGTAATAATTTCGACGCCTTTTGCGAGATTCAAATGTATAAACTTAAACTTATGCAAACAAGTCCAGTTATTTTAGCTGCTAAAGCTTGTTATTTAGAAGTTTTATCATGCAATGCATTAGGACAATTGATTAATTTAAAAGGGGGGTAACAAACTAAATCATTTTTAAATATATCACAAATAAATAAACACAAACAAGTATAATTCAATTAATAAATGTTTTGCCTACTTAAAATCACGCCCGATCTTTTAATTTCAGTTCTACACCAAGTATTGTATAGATACAAAAAAAAACTACTAACTATTATAAACATTTTGACGAATTAACTTTAATACAACTTTGATTCCTTAACAAGGATATAAAAACTAATACCCCCGTCGCAGCAAACCTGCATACTCAGCGAATTTCCAATGGAGATATAAATGTCTTAATACTACATAAAGCCACTTACCAAGTTTCATAAAAATATATTTACAACTAAGCAATATATACAATTTTAATTATTCTCCATAAGAATAACATTGGGGCTGAGTACGCAGGTTTGCTGCAACAAGGAACACAAAAAATGGGTTTTTATGCTAATATCAATATAACTCAACTAGGTGAAGTCGTATACCAGTTTTTATTCATTTATGTTCATAATTAAGGGAGACAGGGCATTTAATTATTATCCATAAGAATAACATGGGGGCTGAGTACGCAGGTTTGCTGCTACGGGAGAATTATGCAAAAACAATTTTTTTGAGCAAATATCAATAGACCTCAATGAGATGAAGCTGTATACCAAGTTTCGTCAGTATACGTTCATAAATAAGCGAGATAAAAAAAAATTATTTTCCTCCATAAGAATAACATTAGACAACGTACTGTGTTTAGCACTTTCAATATCTCGGTAACCAACTGACGTAGAGGAATGATCGAAATACCAAATTGTGTGTTTTTTTAAGCTGAATCGAATGGTCAAAACTAAAATTTGACTTTTTCAAAAATTATATGTAAAAAATTCAAAAAACCCATTTTTGGGGTACAAAACCCCCCCAAAATACCTCTTCGGATAGGTCGATCTGTCTGGTTTTCGAACTTAAAGTCATAAATGCTGCTTTACATGTTTTTACCAAATTTCGTCAAAATCGGATCATTTTTACGAGAGTTATCGTGCTCACGGACACACATATATATATATATATATATACATATATATATATATATATACATATATATATATACATATATATATATATATATATATATATATATATATATACAGTATCGAACGAATGGTGTTTTTGGGGTCTGGGGACCTCAAAACGAAAAGTTATCATGGTCCCGGGCCTAGGTCTTACCATGCCGACTACGGTAATAGCTTCTTCCCTATAGGGGAAATTCGCTAATTCCCTATAGGGGAAATTCGCTAAAATGAGAGATATACAGGGGCCCGCGGACGAAGTGGAAGGTTTTCGCACCACCGATGTAGACCTGATAATGACCATTTTTTAATACAACCTGTCCTCCGGACGAAGTGAACTATTTTGGAAGGACCCCAACCGCCTCACCAGGCTCGTACATTGTGCTGGTGGGTGGGGCGGACTGGTATAGTCCTTAGAACGCGGACTTTGTTCCGCAAGGTTACCGGGTTCGAACCTCCCCCAATCACCAAAGGTTCTGTGTGGAAATTCCTCGTCCCTGTGGTTCAAATTCAACCAAATCAACCATCGACAAAAGCCAGATATATAATTGAGCTGGTATATTTCTAGCACAAATTATGCAATTTTCGACGTTAAAAAAAATATATTTGATTTACAGTACAAAGTACGTTCCCGAGCTTGGCTGGTTTTTAAAAAACAAAAACTGTCCTAAGATGAGATGTCAAAGATGTCTTCCTCCACTAAAAGGCACGATAAAATTGACCTGGTACACACCAAACACAAATTACATATTTTTCGAAGTTAAAACTTTTTAGTGCGTATTTTTATTCTACACGTAAAAGTACTATCAGATACAAAATGGAATAAATGATCCATTATTCATTCATCTCCAGTGTTGAGGTAAACGGCCGGCCTTGAGCTTGGCATCCCTGACCTAGGATAAGGCGACAACACAGAGCGGCGCCGCGCCACTCCCGGCCGTCAAGATCGATATCGTCTGCTGCACCCACTATTTGCGTTTTGCGTCTGCTCGTCTGATTCCCCCCCACCTACCTATCACTCTGCTACAGTATGTTTATCGCAACCAGATTGTCACATTTTCCTTTCAATTTTTGTTACTCCGACTTGAATTTGAACTTTCCTCCCTTTCCCCACATGTGAACAGGTTGCAATAAGTAGAACCGTTATCCATCTCTGTTTTCTGAGCAAACGTAATGGTTTTGGCCATACAAACCGGTACTGGAGATATTATCATTCAATAATATTAGTTATTATATAAAAGGTCTTCGGGTACATAAAAATATAATTTATTCGATTAGACTCAACTCAACGCCAGACCATGGAAGAATCATTACATGGAGGAATGCTTTTACATTGGGGCCGATGAAAGCCATCAGGCACGCGCCATCGCAACTGGCGATAAGATGGCAAAAACGCTCCCGTTTATCATGGGAAAGATAGGGGAAACGTGTCGCGCGCTGTTGAAATTAGAATGGCCAAATATATTTTTGTATTGTATTTCTGATTAAATTCTCAATAAGTTGATACTAAATATTTCCATATCCATCCACACTATATTTCCATGTATATATTCAATAAATGGCATAGAAACTTAGAATAATTTTATTATTGAAAACTCTTGACATGCGCTCCCTTTAATTACGTTCTTGTTCATTATATGAATTTATTTATCCAACAAATTGCTCCTAATCCAACCTTATTCGACCGGTATACGTTTAGTAAAAATTGTAATTATAAAAAAATATGTATTGACAACTTTCAACCTGCGCTCACTCTAATCAGGTTCCTAGCCATTAGAAAGTGTGAATCACCAAATTTACTACTGTATCGTGTTACTTATTTGAAATGCTCGATCTGTTAATATCAATTTTAGCAATTATTGAGTGGTATATATATATATATATATATATATATATATATATATATATATACCACTCAATAATATATATATATATATATAATACATATAACTAAGAAGAATTATAGAAAACTCTAAAACACCGCTCACTTTATTACTTTCCTGACCAATATAAACGGTTCATATTTAAATACCTTTTAGATTAGTTTTACTTGTTCTCAGATTTGTAATATAAAAATAAAAAAAATAAATAAATAATTTGTAAATGAATAATACATTTTATGAATAATATAATAATTTCGATCCACGATGAAGTTGTTGATATAAATTCTCTATTACAAACATATCTCGTATTGTAAAATGTATATGTTCTTCAAAGTTTAAAAGCCTGGACGGTGCTGCAGCGGTGGCTAGTACCAATGACTACATAAGCTTATGTAGTCATTGGTAGTACCTCTCCGCTCTCCGCCCCTACAATAAAATGCTGTCCGGCGCGGCTTCACTTTCGTCCGCCTCCATTCAAAACTACTGTACCCGAGACTGTACCTCCTGCGAAGTCCTGCGCCAGGGGAAACGCAACGAGAGCCCAGAAGTCTCAGTGAAAAGAACGATGAATTATTAAATGGTCTGTCGTGGTAACGTCAACGACGTCACCACGTCACGAGCTCGTGGAAGCGGAAAGATGATGATGGCGCCTACACTGCAGCGTAAAACAATTCATATTTTGACCTGGAGAGGAGAGGTAAGCTATGCAAGCGATTAATAAATGGAACAAGAAACGAGATTTCCGCACTCGACGTAATTTTTGTTTCCGAGCAGGCAACGTTATCAGCAAAGCAGTTCTTCTCGAAGCAGTTATACAGCCGTAATAGGTATAGATAGGGTATACGGTATAGGTAATACAGTAGAACCCGTAGAACCTCGATAACACGACTCTCAAGGGGATCTCTAAAATAGTCTTCTTATCGAGGTGCACTTGTAATTGAGGGTCGTGCTATCAAGGTGGGTTTCACAACAAGACGTGTTATCGAGGTCACAGACTTTTTGCAATACCAAGCACATTTTTTATGAAACATTTCTAATAAGTTGTGTTTTAAATAGAAAAGTACTGTATAAATCAGTCATAAATAAAAGAACAAACGTACAAGTAAAACAAACTTCTTTATTATTGCGACAGTAAGAAAAAAAATCAACAGACTCAGTTCACTAAAGTACTGTATAGAGTTAATAAGCTCGAAATACAGTAAACCTATTGTGAAATACGCAATAAAATACTGTAATGTTAAAAAATGAAAATCTACATATTGTTTCAACTAAAAATACAACACAAAATCAGTTTTTAGCGAATTTCCCCTATAGGGAAGAAGCTATTACCGTAGTCGGCATGGTAAGACCTAGGCCCGGGACCATGATAACTTTTCGTTTTGAGGTCCCCAGACCCCAAAAATACCATTCGTTCGAAACTGTATATATATATATATATATGTGTGTGTCCGTGAGCACGATAACTCTCGTAAAAATTATCCGATTTTGATGAAATTTGGTATAAACGTGTAAAGCAACATTTATGACTTTAAGTTCGAAAACCAGCCAGATCGCTCTATCCGAAGGGGTATTTTGGGGGGGTTTTGTACCCCAAAAATGGGTTTTTTGAATTTTTTACATATAATTTTGGAAATAGTTAGATTTTATTTTTTCCATTGGATTCAGCTTAAAAAAACACACAATTAGGTATTTTTATCATTTCTCTACGTCAATTGGTTACCGAGATATTGAAAGTGCTAAACACAGTACGTTGTCTAATGTTATTCTTAAGGCCTGCACACACTGTAGCGGTGTGGGCGGTGGCGGTGGCGGTGCGATTTTTAACTCCTCCCTTCCCCCATAATCTAGAGGTGTGCCAGGCAGTTACAAGCTCGCGACGCGTTGCAACGGAACGTCGCGACCGTGGAACAGGTTCCACGAGGCAGTTCCGTTGCAACGATAGCGACGCTGCGACAAGAGGGCGGCTGGAGCGCTTAGAGCTGTCGTCGCGGGCCGTCCCGTTGGAACTGTCACGATTTAGACAATAGACTGCGACTGGAGCGCCTTCAGCATTCGTCGCGGGCCGTCCCATTGGAACTGTAACGACACTTAACTGCGACTGCGACTGGTGTGTAGTATGATCGTTAACTTTGCGACGAAAATGTAATACACCAGATCATCTGTGTGGTACTTAGTTGTTTTTAATTACAAATATGTTGCCGTTTATATAAATGTTTAAAAAGTATTGATGATGAGTCGTTCTTATGACTAAATAAATTTTGATTGGAATTCATTTATTCACAGAAAATCTAAGTTAAAGGTAAAAAATGCACACTAAAGACTAGTGTTTTTCCCTGAATCCAGATTAACTTGCTATACTTTTTGACCATTGCAAAAGGATTAAATATTTTGGTTCAGTTGCAGCTCTTTTATGAGTTAGGATAAATGTCTTTTACTGTATAACTTAATAATTCTTCGGATAGTTATAAATTATATTTGTAAATCCAAATATTTGCATTTTTTAAATTGATTTTGTTTGATTATAAATGGCTAAGGATAATAGTGAACAACCGCTTGCAAGTTTCGTAAATTATACTTTAATAATGGTACAGACAACTTTTAAAAAAACATCAAGTTGTTTGTACCTAATTAAAGTACTTATATTAAAGTACGGGCGCGAGCGGTCCAGTAGTTTTAAGTCTTTGACTGCGACCTCTTGTCGCGACTGCTGGAACTGGAACTACTAGTTCCAAGCGTTGGAACGGTACCACGACCGTTCCACGCTTGGTACAGTTCCAACGAGGCAGTTCCAGTTATTTCGGCACACCTCTACCATAATCGCCTCGGCGATATCGCTGAGGGGTTCACACTAGAGCGGTTCTGCACCGTAGTGGTAACAGCAGTCTGCAGTAATTCCTCATTTAGAGTGTGCACTGTGCAGTCAACAAGTGCGGTGTGTTGTTAGTTAAATCGTCGAAATATGTATTCTTCAGACGACGATTCATATAAACGTTGCTATGGTATGCTGGTAGCTGAAGAATACGATCACAAAACTATGAACAAGGTGCACGACATCAACAAACCACAGTTAGAGCATGGTGAATACCACCGTATATTGATGCCTGAACTGAAGACCAGAAGAGTGTGGGAATACAAAAAAACCAATTTGGAAGATAATTTTGTTGGAAAAAGATTAAAAAATAAACGATTTAACTATTTTCAAAATGGAAAACGAAAGTAAAGGTTCAGAATATTAAAAAAAAAGTTGTTATGGACAATTCATTGTATAAATGTTGCAGGAATCTCAATTCATTACGTACAACTGTACATAAACCCTAAAAATATTGTAACATATGAATTATCTATAAATATATTTTAAAAATACTGATTTTTACACCGTTTGTTGGAATTGTATACAAATGCTGTAAAAAGACCTAAAATAGTAAGCCTTACATATTTGAAGGTTCTAAAATAGCAAATAAAAATATTATAATGAACGGGGGAATGTTTTGAAGCCAGGCTCAAAACTGCACCGCTGTCACCGCTGGGCGGTGAAATGAAACATGCTGCATCTCGGCGGTGCGGTGGCGCGGGCGGTAAACCGATACCGCTCGCACCGCTCCAGTGTGAACGCTCGCATTTACTTCCATGGTACTAAATCACCGCGCGAATATCGCACCGCTACCGCTCCGCCGTACCGCTCAGGTGTGTGCACCCCTTTATGGAGGAAAATAAAAATTTTATATCTCGCTTATTTATGAACATATACTGACGAAACTTGGTATACGGCTTTATCTGGTTGTGGACCATTGATATTTCCTCAAAAAAACAATTTTTTGACAAAGGCTCCCATAGCAGCAAACCTGCGTACTCAGCCCCATGTTATCCTTATGGAGAATAAGTAACGTGTTATCTCCCTTAATTATGAAAATAAATTAATGAAATTTGGTAAGTGACTTCACCTAGTTGAGTTATATTGATATAAGCATAAAACCCCATTTTTTGTGTTCCTTGCTTCAGCAAACCTGCATACTCAGCCGCCATGTTATTCTTATGGAGAATAATTAAAATGTCATAAATTGTTTATTTATGAATGTATATTGATGAAACTTGGTATGTAGCTTTATGTGGCATTAAGATAAATATATATGCATTGGAAATTCGCTAAGTATGCAGGTTTGCTGCTACGGGGGTATTTTTTCATAAACTTGTATACGTACACTGTATAGACAGTGTTCTACTTAAACGTTACGTTTTTTATAATGGAGAGCATGCGATGATGCGACTGACCCTTGATAGACAAGGAAAGGCCAGAATGGGAAGGGGGTGGGGAAGGGATTTTCCTGTTAAGACCTGAGCCCAAGACGTTGTTGTTTACTTCAAAACATCCGTTCTAACCGTGAGAACTAACTATGCGTGAGAAAGGTTTAGTCGGGCTATAAAGGTTCCGTAATGCAAAACGGCGCGCTATTGAGGTTAGAGGGTTAGAGTCGTGTAATAAAGGTTCATTTACCCAAAGAAGCGTGTTATTGAGGTGGGTGTCGTGCTATGGAGGTTCAGTTATTTGAAAAGACGCGCTATAGAGGTTTATTTATTAGTAATATGAAATTACAAAAAGACGTGCTATCGAGGTATTTATTTGAAAATGAGTCGTGTTATAGAGGTATTTATAACATTGAGAGTTATGGGAGATTCACGGGGATTAGAAAATCAGACTCATTATCGAGGCTTTTGTCTTATCGAGGGTCGTCGTAGCGAGGTTCTACTGTAGTAGCAAAAAGCTGTTCCGTCATGAGCTTATAAAATGTGGCTTAAATAGGACAAATTTGTACTTTGTGAAGATTGAAATATAGTAATAGTGCACTAGTGAACTTAACTCTACATCTGCAGTGACCTTTAGAACCATCTCAATTTAAATACGTTTTGTTTAGTATTCAAACTGTACAGAAATGTAATTACCATACAATTAACTATGGGACTTTAAAAATCTACTCTGACGATTGAGTTCCAAATTTATTTTTACCACAGTTAAAACATTTATGTCGAATGCAAACATTGTACACATTCGGGAATATATTAAGAATTAGTGACAGTTAAAATACAGGCCATTATAATAGTCAATAGCACAGTGAGGTTTCTGACACCTAAAATAACGAGGTTTAAAGACGGCCACACACTACCGGACTTTTTCCCGAACAAGACATCGAACCGAGCAGGATTTGGCTTCGAAGGGAGAAAATCCGGTAGTTTATGGGGCCTCCGAACCAGACACCGAACAAGACATCGAACCGAGCACCGAGCGCTCTCGAGGCGGTTTTTTGACGAAAGATCAAAGAAAGATCGGTCCGATGTATTGTTCGGGGTCTGGTTCGGGGTTCGGTAGTGTGTGGTACCTCCATAAGCTGCTCCGAGCACCGTCACGAGCCCCGGCGCCGCTAGGAGCTATGTTACAATCCTCCTACATAGTTAATAATATCCAGGCCTACTGCTTTTGCAAGAAACAGTGATAGATATTTGATTTGTTAACAGATAAATCTGCTAAACTAGTTTAACCTAAATCAGATTAATAATGTTAGTAAAATCAATTCATATGCAACTATAAATTAATCTCTACTACATAACCCCAGCCCCCTACCACCCTACCTGCATCCCCTACACCCCACAAGTACATGGCCGACCTGCGCAACGGCAACTAAAATGGTCCCCACCGTTTTTACCCCGCTCGGTGTTTTCGCGCTCAATCTGTCCGATCCGATATCTTGATCGGGAGGAAGTTCGGAGTGAATTTAGCTACCTTCATGCCCTACTCCCTGCTCCCTGCTAGGTCCGATGTCTTGTTCGATGTCTGGTTCGGGCAAAAGTCCGATAGTGTGTGGCCGCCTTAAAGCCGACAACCTTGAAAATGAGGCGCCAATCAGCGGAAAGATTACGTAATCTCGGGCTGGGTTGCATGCAACAACAGCTTGGCCTTATCTTATCAGTTGATGTTGGTAGGCATTTTAGTTTGAATATCAGCTTGCGAGCATTTAATAGTTAAAATTCAAGCTTTCAAATGCCACAGCATTAACATCATGCTGATCTAATGAAACGTATGTATTACATTTTGAACTGTTTAAAAGTTGACTTATTTATCAGATACATGTACTTAACATCCACATACTAACAAAGTCAGTTATTTTGGTTAATGGACAAAAACGTCGTAATTATTTAAAGCAGTGAAATGGCTTTTTCATAACAAGCGCAGTATATCGTATAACACAACTTGTACAGTGTAACATCCGCAATGTTATTTCGCTATCGCTACATTAAATAGGTACAGAAATAACAAAATTCGTTTCCTAAAATAAAGCTACCAATAATAAATCGTCTCGAAAACATGGAGGTTGTTTAACGTTCAACCACGTTGAACGTTGTTAACGTTCTTATGCTATATAGCTTGTATTTTTCGCGTCCGTTGGCTTTACGTTACAAATGTAAAATACCATGACAAAATTACCAAGGCCCTAGAACGAGGGTAAGAGACATACTCCAAATGCGCTACTGTGTATAGCGGCATTTTAATTGGGCAATACGTGTGTTTTTTAGTTTTTTATATAATCAAAAACTCAGGCAAATTTCATGTTCCTTTGGCAGTACTATAACACGCAAAAAATAAATGTAGGAAAAATGTTTAAAAATATAATTTTAACACAGCAAAAATAGCGTTAAAAACACACGAAAATAAAGTTAGCCTATATTTAGTAATTTAGTGTTTATCTTGGGCCTATCTTGCGATTGTAACAACAGCCTAGACAACTCGTACACTGTTATCAGTCACATTAAACATAAAAAATGCGTTTTAAAAGCAAAAGAAAAGCATGACAAGTAATTGAATTGATTACCAAAATGCAGACAATACCGGTAAATACGTTGGTTCAGCATATCAACAACACAATAAGCTCAACTATTCGTGCGAAACGCTTCAAATTTTTCCATTTCACATTTTACTGCATTTTAAGAGAAAATGCATCTATAAAAGAACTTTATTTGATGCATTTCATTATACTATTTTCAACTGTGAAATGTAATTAATTGCTATGCCATATAAAGTAAAAGTATTTTTTTAAACGCCTCCTAAAAATTATATGTTCAAAGAATAAAATTAGTCGGAAGGAAATATATGGTCGGTAAAAGAGAGACTATGACAATTCCCGTTGTCAGGGAACTTTTAAATGAAAAATACATTTAAACCTGTTGTGCTTAGACTTTTATGATGGAAAAAGCAATAAACAGTTTCTATCTCAGGTATTTCATGTCCTAAGAAAAGTACAACAAAAAATCCGGTCCACCGGGAAAGCGACACTGGGCCAGGTAGCACACCTGCAAAGCACCACTGCCAAATCTACCGCTCCAAAACACACCGTCAAAGCGTCAGTGCGGCTTTCCGTTTCAATTCAATTCAAAATATCTTTATTCATCTTTTATAAATACATTGAATAGCGTCAGTACAGTATATTATGTAGGTCCTATAACAAGTATTGTTTAAAATAAAATAACACACTACATAGCAAATACACCAATTCCAATTCCACTCCATTATTCCAGAGTATTTACATGTTTAAATATTCCTCAATGGAGTACAGCCTCAATCCCATAATGTATTGTTTTAATTTTATTTTAAAAGTGGTCTGGTTTGGTTCATTCTTTAATAAGCTTGGTAGTTTACCCAGAAACTTATTTCCCATATAAGATGATTTTTGTTTATATAATTCTAATCTGTGGTGATTTCTAATCATTTCAAATTTTCTTCTAGTATTTTAGACATGAGGCTCAGTTTTTTTGTCTTCACTAACATTGGTCTTTACATACAAAATTAGCTCATAAATATATAACCTATATACTGTTAATATTCCCAAATTACTAAATTCATCTTTAACAATTTCACTTTTCAATTTTAACATTATTCTTATTGATTTGTTCTGCATTTTTAATATTTTGTCCATGTTTTTCTTGCTTGTTGATCCATAAATTGTTATTCCAAATGAAATATGAGATTGAATGTAGGAATGATAAATTGTTTGAATGATAAATTCCTCAGAAACTACCCCAGCAGTGGGCAAGTGATAGTGTTCACTACTCATTTACAGTTCAAACCAAAAGATTTACTTTAGTTTCTCCCTTCATTATCGGTTTATCTTGAATTTTATATAATGCAAATTTACAGGTACTTTGAATTGCGATTATCTAAAATCAGTACATAGACTAGGACTTAATTAAGGAATACAAAATCAAATCAGTTAACTATACTACCAGCATGTATTTTATGCAAAGACTTTAATATTAAAGCAGCCATATTTGACTTACGTAATTGCATTAAGCCCTTCTCCACAGACACGCACTTCAAGAAATTTATATAAATTTCTCTCTTTTTAGCTGCAAAAGTTTCCCTATCAAACGAACTACTGTTCATGCACAATGGCTTTCTTCCTTCGTTGCGTTGGTCCTCTGGTTTTTGTTTTTGGTAGGCTACTCATCCCAATGCAGGAATCTATTTGGGCCTCCTTCAGGGTGTCGAGAAAGATGAAAATGTTCGGGTGGGAACACCGACGCGATTTTTTTTAACTTGCTATGACAACTTTCACAGGAGTTTGCGGTCTGCCAAAGGTCCGATGAGTTTTAGTGCCCACGATGGAGAATAAGAATTCTTAGCGTTTCTTATTTGTTTACAATCCATCTTCCGCCCGATTACCCGGCTACCTGGCTATAGGGGTACCGCTTAGAAAACAACCGCTCAGGTAGAGTAGTGGTGGGAGCGGCGTGCGCGAGCCACTCTCGAGATCGCGGTTCTGTACAGGTTCTTTTCAGTCTGGTATACCTATTACTGGGTAGCGTTGGCGCTTTCCCGGTGCGTGCCAGGCTGACCCTTTTTCGACCCTCGCATAACTGGCGCTTTCCCAAGAAGTCCCGAGACCTAGTTCATCAACTTAAAAGTAACATTTTTGGAATTATTTATTATCACTTATAATTTACATTGATTTCGGCCTATATTTATTTTATTGTTAGTTTGTGATCTTATAATCTTTAACTTGCATGTATTATAGGGCCTACTAAATAAAGAAAACTATAAACACTTGTTTCTTTTGATAAAATCTTATATTCCCTATTTTTTGTCATTTAGTTTTCTGTATTGTAACATGTTATGACATGTTACACCCACACACATCACCACCATCCCCACACAGTGGCTGGGGTTGACTCTCAAAATTTATGGTAAGCTTAGTTATAGCAATGACTACATATACAATACAATTGTATATGTAGTCATTGGTTATATTTTTATTCTGTGGTTATTGTGTCTATTTTTTAGTTGGTATATTACATTTTGTATGTAACTAATATACAAAGTTGTAATAAATTAAATAAATCATTGCTACTAAAGAAATTATTAAGAAGTGAAATATATACAAATTATGTACATTCAACTATGTTATCTATAGATCAAAATAATTGTATAATAAATCTTAAACTTTTTTTAATGAGATCACAAACTAGCCTATATAATAATATAAACTAGCTGTTCAGTTCTCCGCACGGGCATCTCGCAGGCACAGAAAGCAGATGTTTGTCAAACTTTCCATTACAACTAGATAACTAATTAAATAAAATAACTCCACAAGATTGACATTAAAATTGTGTCAACCAATGAGACAGAACCCTGAGGTGGATGTTTTTCAAACCTTCAAACGGCACATCCAGAGAACATATTTTTGATTGATATCGTTACCGTGCATGCAAAATAATAGTTTTATAAGTCTAAGATCGCCGAAAAATCAATAAATTCTCTTAGACCTAATAATAGATAAGAAACTTATCAAAATGTTTTTTCCATATTATATTTATTATAGTGCGTTTAAACCAAATTTTGTATACTATAGGAACTATAAACTGTAATAAGTATTGAAATTAAAACTACATGGACGGATGAAATGGAGGGGGGAAGCTCGATTACACATCATATAGATGGTCTATCGACCCTCTGATATATGAAAGAAATTTAAATATCTGAGGAAGGGTATATGGCCCATCGAACCATTTATACAAATTTAGTTTTGTTTATAAAAGGGGTCGATGGACCATCGACCCAGTTTATATATTTCTTTAATGAAATAAAATAAGGCTCGATGTACCATCGGACCCAAAATTACAAATATTAATATTATATTTAAAAAATAAGTAAAGGGTCGATTACACATCAAACAGATGGTCTATCGACCCTTTAAAACCTTAATCTAAATATGTTTTGTTTGGGGGTCGATGTACCATCTATATGATGTGCAATCGAACCATGCGTTTAAAAATCTAATAATATAAAGTTAAGGGTCGATTACACATCAAATAGATGGTACATCGACCCGTTAAAACATTATTCTAAATAACTTTGGTTTAGGGGTCGATGTACCATCTATTTGATGTGTAATCGACCCTATGTCTTTATAATATGTTATTTTATGGATAGAGGGTCGATGGTCCATCAGACCAAAATATAATATTTTATCTTAATTTATAAAATGGTCTGATGGCCCATAGACCCGTTTATATTTTTTATTAAATTACATTTCCTAAAAGACTGATGGTCCATCGATCGTTTATGTTATTTCATTTATTTTATTCAAGGGTCGATGTACCATCTATTTGATGTGTAATCAGCCCAGTCCCAAATGGAGGGTTGGGACTGGGAGTCATTAAACTACTAGTACAGTTTATAGTTCCATGTTGCCATGTTGGGAGTCAGCCAACTGAAGCAGTTTGAGTTGCAGTCAACTGCTCTCTGGTTGCAGCTCAGTTTATTTTATGAATTCCTGTCAGACTGCACAAATATAAGAAGGAAATGTGCACTCTTTTGCTTGAGAACATTTGATTGTCAATGCAGTAATTAGTATTAGTTTTAAATCAAACTTGTTTCAAATAACAATTTTTTATTCTCGAAATAAATTATTTCTGATTCTGATTATTTATTGCCCAAAATTGAGCTAATTCTAGAATTTCTCTAGTTTGAAATAGCCTACTTGTAAAATACACAGATCCAGGTTTGCAATAAGCGTAGAAGATTTAAGTACCATTTGTTCGATGACTGGGGAAGAGATTTAAAATATGTAGAAACAACTAGGAATATTTGTTTGAAAAGTCTTGTGAGGTAACATCTAGTTTATAGTGACGCCATGTGACGCTACATAAGAAAGGTGCAAGATACTGTGGTTTAATCAATAACATTCCGAAGCTAAAATTTAAAGAGACTACATGGGAATGTGCTATATGAAGACTCTGCATGAAAATAAGAACATAAACTAAGGAAATAACAACTCGTTGTTTCGCTGTTTGTACTATTATTGCACACAAATTTGCCACAAACCATCTTTAGGTAAATACAAGGATGTTATAACAAAGAAACTAATACGTTTTCTCAGCTTTATCTGTAACTAAGGAAAGAGTTAACGTTCCTAAGTTAGAAACGAGTTTCTACTAAAATAAGTGGAACTACAATCCAATTGTGAAATTCAAAGAAGATAAACAACAGCGGAAAAGCAAACGAGGACAAATAAAACAGAGGACGCAAGGGACCTTGGTAAAATGAAGGACGTGTATCAAAACAGAACAGAGGATGGCGAAACGGTTGAGAGGGGAAAAGAGGCAAGCGGCGGCAACCGCGCGGGACAGACAGGCTACGTGGCAACGTCGCGGGTCGCCGTCGCGCGTTGGCGCGGCCTGCAGTGTTGCCAACTTGACTTTATAGCAGCACTAATCAGCTGCTGCCTCGTTCTCCCGCCGATGCGCCAACGCCAGGCCACGTCAGTTGTTGGAGTCGATAAACAAGCAACAACTGGAAACTGAATAATGACTAACTGATGAACTCGGTTGATTAAGCCCACCGTTCTCGTTAATGAGTTTTTGGTTAATTTATATTTCTAATCGATTATACTGTTATTGTTTGCTGACAAAACTAATGAAAATATACTGGGTAGCATGCAGAAAATTCATGTTGATTCTATAACTATAAATATTGTGAGAGCGCATGATTGCAGTTCTCACCGGTAAAACCACGGAACATATTGCACCAATCTAAAATTTGCTCACTTATTACCAAATTTAATTACCCAAACACAATTTATTTGATCGGATGACTTGTACCCTAATAAAAAATTGGTGAAACAAACACAACCCATTACAAGTTTTGAATTGTACTGTTTGTCTCATTATTTTTTAGTTGACCCGAATAAAATAATATATCTTTATAGTGATAGTGTTGGTGCAAAGTCGCAGATGTCATTGAATATTATTGTCATGAGTCAGTTTAGTATGATAAACAATTATTGTTATCAGCTAGTTCAAACAAGGATATAAACCTCTGATAACTGAGTCATTAATTATTAACATTATAATCATTAACAAGCACATTCGAGTTCTGATCAACAACACTGACCTGAAATGAGCAGCGAGGCCATGTGCTCGTCCAAAACCGGTTCCCAAGCAGCGCCGGATACCGGAAGTCAGGCGCGGGACAAAAACGCGCTCAAACTCGCTGGCTACGATAATCAACCGGGAACGTGGGCGTGGGTCTGCCTGCAGACCGTGTATTGACGCGTAGTGGAGGGGGAACAAGGTCACTAGCGCCTAGCGCCTAGCAACAGCAACCCCGGGCCGGTGGTGGGGGGAGAGTTGGAGGGGTGGCGTCCTCTGCACCACTCCCCCTCTATGCTGCTACCTGGCAGAGGACGGGAGGACCGACAGCCAACAAGAGATTACAAAACAGTTGTTACACAACCCATCGCCATATTACACCAGCTGTTTGCTGCGGTATGGTAAACTATAACTAGAAGATGTCTGCTATCGAACTAATTCTTACTTTTATGAAAAACCTTGTACTATCTAACAATTTTGAAAAATTATACGAAGATTTGGCATAAATGTATAAAATTCTACTTTGTGCGACATAATTACGGTAATTTTTAAAGTACTCGTATGTGGGTAGGATTATGCTTTCGAGTTTTAAGAGAATATTTACTACATTTTTTCGCCGCTTGTTATCAATAATCGTGTTTGTAATCGTTACAATTTTATTTAAACAAAGATAGTGTTTATAACAAAGATAAATTCTCAGCTTAGTCTATAAATTATACAATATCTTATCTGTGGAATGGGAAGCTGACATTTTTAATCATTATACATGAACAACAGATTGTATGGTCACTACATCACAAACAATTAACATCCTACAAAATAAAACAACAAAATAATTATTTTTGTAAATCAAGCCTTTTCCTCGTGTATAAACAATCGTTTGAGTAATTAAGAAAAATATCATGTTTTGATGGCGATTAGTGTAGAAAACGTAATCTTTGTTCAGTCACTGTACTACTGTACAGTCCTGCTAAAGTGAATGTTATACTTTAACATTATTCATACACCTTCACCATTATTCTTTTGAAATGTTTGGCCTCAGAAAGAATATACTCTACATGTTGGTTCTATTTTTCCTTACAGGACACTTAAGCAAAATCAACTTACTTCACCTAATGTTTTAAAAAATACTGTTCCTTTACAAAATGTTCCTTATAAAATGCTAAATAATATGTCGTACACTCTTAGATATGGTATGTCCATAATCATAAAAATTAAGTTAAATAAAAAATACCCCACACAGTGGCTGCAGTTTAAAGGGTCGAACAATTTGATCAATATGAAATGCGACTTATTCGATGTTTTCAACAAGATTAATTTATTATTTAGTTGTATTACCACCTATACCATGACAATTATTAATTTTAGTTTATTGACCAAAGTAACATTCATGCCCATCATCAATCCATTTTTAATGAGATTGTTCTTGGTAAAAATTGCATTACTGTAAAACCGAATATTGAAAACATAATTTAGTAACATTCACAATGCGATACGTTGAACTATAATTATCAAATTGCTTTACATACATAATTAGTGATCATTATGTAACTGAGATGAATTGTGAGGACGCAGTTATATATAAACTTGTTTTAATCGAGGACACGTTGTAAATGTGACGTTGTGTGTGTGTTTGCAATAATATACCCCTGTCGCAGCAAACCTACATACTCATCGAATTTCCAAGATATATATGTGTTTATCACTACCAAATTAAGCCACTTACCAAGTTTAATAAAAATAGTCCATTGTCCGATTTTTTGTTTTCGAACTTAAAGTCATAAATGTTACTCTCACTATTTGTGCCAAATTTCATTAAAATGGGGCGTTTCTTTCAAAAGTTATCAAGGTAACGGTCCCAGTATAATTATATATATGTATAGTGGTATATATATGAATTTGAACTAATGGTATTTTTGGCATCTGGGGGCCTCAAAACGGAAAGTTATCATGGTCTCGGGCTTAAGTCTTAACATGCCACCTACGGTAATAGCTTCTTCCCTATAGGGGGAATTCGCTAAAATTGAGGACAGAGAGCAACGAACACGAAACTAAATGGAAACCGAAACAGTTTTATGTGTCAATGAAGCTTGGCTATCTGCAGGCAGTGAGGCAAGGCATGGCCTTATTGATTGCGTCGCTCCAGAGAAGCCGCTCCCACTCGCCAGTGCCAGGTATCCACGATCAAGGCAGCACTGGCAGTGGCGCCAACTCCCAACTCTGATGCTCTGCAGCGCACCAGCCTAGCCACAGCCACTGCCTTCTCAATATTGAGCAACAAACAGCTTAACAACGCAGTAATCAAGCTGGTACAGTACTTAGTTATTCCTCAATTTCCATCATGGCATTTTTATACTAACCGACTCATTACTTTTGTTTACGTTTTGAGAACTTAATTAAAATTACCTTTTAGTTGTTAACGCTTTTGGTTTTGTAATGTGCTAGATGTGTGCTTAGACTAGATATGTTTATTAAAACAGTTTATATAATTTATTTCACAATATTTAAAAAAATATATTTATATACATTTCGTCCTACTGTATGCCTAATTGTAATACAGGTTGATTTAAATGTATAATTTTCGTCATTGCACTAATATTAAATTAATTGTTGGTCCATACAAATCTAACAGTTCGCAGCTTATTACCTAAACTTACGTCGCACATTACCAGAATTATAAATGTTTCAAAGACCGGCTTCAAAACATTTCATTAAGGGTGTTATTGTATTTAGTATTATTAGACATCAGTGTATTATTAGGTCCACGAGTTTCATCAGGACCTAATTATATTTTGTTCAATTTAGTTACTATAATCTTTAATGGATAAAGCCACAATAAGATCCAAACTCACTGATAAGTAACCGGCAGTAATAAAATAGTATTTCCAATCGTATTATCGTTATCGTAATTTTGTACCACTTTCTACCTAGGTTATAACAAAAGCTACTACTACTAATGCTAACTACCTCTTTTTTAAGATTATGTAAATATTCTCAGGGATAAACAATGACTAATCCTCATTGAGGGATATAAATTACGTAATCTGAAAGTATAGATGGTAATCTGATTAAAGATGGCTGCCATTTAAATGATAACAACTGTCATAACTTGATTAATAGATATCCGATTTCAGTGAAGTTGGTTTTGTTTAAAAGGCCTTTTTAAACTAAAACTTTTGTATTTTGACTTTTTACGAAATGAATTGCGATTATCCAGATATTTAAAGATTATTTATTAAATGGCCAAATTTGCACAATAAAAATATATAATTTCTATTTACCCCCGATGCAGCAAACCTGCATACTCAGTGAATTTCACATGCTACCTCACTACGTCATGAAGCCACATACAAATTTTCATCCTCGCATAATCATAAATAAGTGATATATGACATTTTATTTATTCTCCATAAGACAAAATTTAGACTGAGTTCGAAGATTTGCTGCATCAAGGACCACAAAAATCGAAGTTTTATGCAAATGTCAAAGGATCACCATCAGATGAAGCAACATACCAAAAGCGAGATATCACATGTTCCTTATTCTCCATAAGAATAACATTAACACTAACATTATGGCTGCTTAGTACGCAGGTTTGCTGTCATAGGGACAAAAAATGGGTTTTGTATGGATATATCAATAAACTCCAACCATATGAAGCCACACACCAAGTTTCATTAATGTTAACTAATAAGAGAGATAAATATTTTACTTATTCTCCATAAGATTAACATTGGACAACGGACTGTGTTTAGCACTTTCAATACCTCAGTAACCGATTGACATAGAGCAATAATTTAAGATACTAAATTGTTAGTGAATTTCCTTTGGAAAGTGAACTATTAGTATGACCTGCACGGTGAAACTTAAGCCCGGGACCACCATAGAAGTTCCTAACGTGACCCCCTGAACACGTTTTGGGGGGTCGTTCAAAATTTTATATATATATATATATATATATATATATATATATATGTATATATATATATATTATTTTTATAATCATTACTAACGAGTACCCTTTTTTTGAAACATTTTTTATTTTGACTGACTAGTTTCAACCATAATGGCCATCTTCAGAGTCACATAACCTCAACCAGTTATAACGGTTGAGGTTATGTGACTCTGAAGATGGCCATTATGGTTGAAACTAGTCAGTCAAAATAAAAAATGTTTCAAAAAAAGGGTACTCGTTAGTAATGATTTTAAAAATAATAATATTAGTAGCCCTAATATACAAGTCAAGCAATATATATATATATATATATATATGTATGCACTCTAGCGGTCGCATTTTTTATCCGATTACTTCAAATTTGGTAGGGACGTTCCTTTCTATAATCTGTTGGACAAGTTCGTTGGGCAAAACAATCGGAAAACTCTAAACCCCTTTTTTTGGGGATTAATCTTTCAAATTTCGAGTTTTTGGCCCAAAAAGGGTCATAAAAGCCCCAGATGTAAAATTAATGCATGTAAAAAGATGGGAATTAGAGAGGCGACAGTTTTAAGCCCTCTCTCGTCATTCTAGCATAAATATTTACCGAGTTATTAAAGAAAATGTGTATCGGTGAAAAACACAGTACGTTGTCTTATGGGGGTTTTACACTAGAAACGCATGTTATTCCTTTGTTAGAGTACTTTTATTATCCCCAGCAACCTCACACCTACTTTCAAGCCTGTCTGGACCTTCTCCTAACCTTATAATGCGCAACATTGTATTCCCAGCAACAAGGGCGGTTCCAGGACTGATTTTCGGGAGGGGCCATATTGCTTAAGGTTAAAGTTACTTTCGGTCTTAAGAGTCTGCAAGGATGGTGTTAATGAGCTCATTGAAAAATGCAATAATTACTGCTGTAATTGATATTCAAATTTTATTGAGAGCAAAACCCAAAGTAAGGAGAAACCCATTGGCCTACCCCGGGAATTATTCTATATTTTATGAAGCAAATATAAAACATCATAATATACTATTTAAAAAATATAGCATGTTATTATTTATATGAATCGAATATAAAGTTTGCATGAGGCCTAAGCAGTAAGGCAATAAATAAAACTAAGAAGTTGAAATATTATAATGTTGTTAATTGTAAACTGGATTCTTCAAAGACAAAATATTGTTGAAGAAACAAGTTTTATTAATATAGTTTCCAATAAAATAACTGTTAAACTGTAAGAACTGCCAAATTGTGTCTATACGTCTTTATAAAACAAAGTCAAGTCGGCTGGCACCCTTTTTCGCAAATCTTTAATTGATTTGATCTGTATTTACTTCAAGGGCTCTGTGAACGTGAAGCAAGCAAAGATCTGTGAGCCGTGTTTCTCCCATTTTTGCCCGTACCCAAGTCTTAACTCTTCTTTAATGTTGAGAAGGTTAAGCCTAAAAACCATTTTACCAACCATTTCGCGCCTATACTGTGAGTGGAGTACAAACTGGCGAGTGGCGGGAGGCGACCCTTTCGATGCAGGAACAAGGACTAGGCCTAAGCACATGCACCAGAAATGAACGGCTTTTGTTCTTTTGTTTGTGTTCTACAATTAAAATAACGACTTATTCAGTTCAAGTTCTAATTACTCACTCACTCACTAATCGCTTCCTTAGAAGGCAAAGAAAGAGTGCTGGTACAGTACAAAACAAGTGGTAAATAAAAATTGTTGTTTGAAGTTCGGAGATGCATAAAGATGGAAAATAACAAGTTTATTTGCCCTATATGTGAAAAGAGGACAAGTTGTAAAAGCAATTTAACCCTTTCAGTGCTATGGACCGATATATCGTCTTTTGAATCTGTTATCAATGTTACTGCTTCCATAAGCGTAATTTCAGTATTTTGATTGGAGGGGCAAACATTGTCGTGATCGTGATTATTGTGACTTTATACATATTACAATAACATGTTCTCCAAATTATTGGGGGGGCACCTGCCCCCCCATGCCACCCCCGAATTACGCCTATGACTGCTTCATAAGCGATTGTACCATTAGGCGCTCAGTCTGCAGTCTGAGTCTGACATGTGGTGAAACCTGGAAGACACGAATTGAACTACCTCGTCCAGCCTAATCACTATAATACCAACTGATCCACTGCAGCTGCTAGCCTGACCAGTGGCTGTGCGGTCTAAGGCTTACCTTCCCGGCCGGGGGTAACACTTGGATCGAGGGTTCGAATCCCGTCACAATCGGTGGTTTTTATGTGCAACTCATGGAGAGTTCACCTGTCTGTGGCAGAGTTGAAGGGGAGGGCGTACCTTAAGCAAACGGTGGACGGCTCGGGTCCAAGCTGACGGGATG
Organism: Allygus modestus; assembly: GCA_963675035.1. Classification (NCBI taxonomy): domain Eukaryota; kingdom Metazoa; phylum Arthropoda; class Insecta; order Hemiptera; family Cicadellidae; genus Allygus; species Allygus modestus. The sequence continues at coordinate 76,811,564 of OY776114.1, read as the reverse complement.
GGTGGATTCTTTGTGTTGACGAATTCTTGACGAATGGTCAAATTCGGCCTATTCACTTACACCGTTTCCGTATTACATTTGAAATTCGTAAAATAATATAACTCCTTTTCTGTATGTCCGATTAAAAATCTGATTGAACCATCGGATTCCTCGCAAAACTTTACTTAAGAAAATATTTTAACCACCTTTTTAAGACCCTCCGTTGTATCATCATTAATAATATAAAGTCTGGTCCTAAATATAAATTTTGGTGTTGTCTATCAAGTATCAGGAGAGCATATATTATTAGGTTCTTTATTAGGTTTATTTCACGAACGATGAGTTAGATCATAAATAACAAGATTCATTTTTGCCAGTGTTTGTCTAAGTAGTTTAACGTAGGAAATTTTGTTTCCATTTCAGCGGGATTCGGTATAAATCTCTTTGTATTATTTAAATATTTTGTTCGGTTTTGCGCTTATTCATTTTACATATTCTCTTTGGCAGTCCTTTGAAATTGCTTACAGAATATGACTGTTACCGTTGACAAAATTTTAATTGTGATCAAACATTGGAGTTATCGGTACTCTTATGCCACTCTGACTATGTTATAACAAATTGTAATTGCAGTCAATGTATAACATTTGTAATCACTTTTACTTGGCTTATATTGTAAGTAAAATATGTATTGCAGGATATTATTTGTAAATCAAATCTTTGTTCATCCTCCTTACGTGAAAAATGAGCGTACACCTGCATTTATTTTTACAAGGTCCAGTGCATGCTGCAATGCTTGACAACTAATAAATATTTCTTGCTTATCAACAGATTACAAAATATAAAAATATAACTATTATTAAAATGGCATAGCCATACAGATTTAATGTTTTGAAAGACATAGGACTATTTGCTGCCAAATAAATTTAAAATAAGTCATCAATCAATGTTCTCTATAAAATAAAAATTGAGGCTAAACGAACAAAATAAATTATACTTTCGTTTAATAACTTCCTAAATTTGTGCATGCATCTGTAGTGCACCTCAATTAAAATGCGAGGGAATGGTACTATTGAGTTGAGTGTTGGTAGGTGTTGCATTATTATGGGTCCAGTTCGAGCTCAAATCATTCACGAATCAGTAATCTGACTTATATATAGAACAGAATCAAAGGAACAAGAGTCGTTCATTTTTGGCGCATGCGCTAAGGCCTAGTCCGTGTTCCTGTGACGAATGGGTTGCGACGGGCGAGAGAGAGAGAGAGGAGAATTTCAAGATGGAGGAATAGACACTGCCAGTGTTCCAATCATCTTTGTAAATACTGTACATTAGTGGTTCTGATACGATTGAGTTCTGGCATTGAGAGCTGGCTATATACTTTGCTGCTTGCAAAATGCTGTTTTGATGGTTTGTTTTTATAGGAAATGATCGCTAGTTCATAAAAGTTGTATTAGTCTACTTAATTTCAGTTAGAAAAAAATATATTTTCCAAAATCTCGGGGGGGGGGCCATGGCCCCCATGGCCCCTTCTCTGGAACCGCCCTTGCCCAGCAAGTAAATGAAACCAGGAGTATCAGAACAGCCAAAAAATCAAGGTTTTCAGATTTCAATACAAATTGGACAAATGTATGTTTTTACACCGATTTTGAGTTTTAAAAGTTTTTATGTGGAAATTCACTTCCCTCACGTCAGCGTGCTGCGTGCGAACTCGTTTGTTTTTTATGATGAATTTAATGGTGGAAACATAAAATTTGATTTAAAAATAACTATATTTAAAAAGGTTCAAAAAACCTTTTTTGGGGGGAACAAAACGCCCTCAAAAGCCCCCTTAAAATAATACGACCTGTCTAGTTTTTTAACTCATGAAAATAGACACTGTCTTAAACGTGTATACCAAATTTCATCAAGATCGATCTTATTTTTCGAAGGTTATCGTGCCTACGGTCACACACATAGATACTGTATGTGAGTGCGCCAATTGAAGGTGTGTGTTTTAAAAACTGAATTAGTAGATAACTATTCGTCCATTACTTGACATTTTGAAGATGAATTTATGTATTTGACCTTAATCAACTTAATAAATCATCGTACAAAATTTAACTTTTCAATTTGCAAGCTGTTTTTAGCGAATTTCCCTTATAGGGAAGAAGCTATTACCTTAGGTCTCGTGGTAAGACTTAAGCCCGAGACCATGATAAATTTTTGTTTTGAGGTCCCCAGATGCCAAAACACTATTAGTTCAAATTTATGTGTGTGTGTGTGTGTGTGTGTGTGTGTGTGTGTGTGTGTGTGTGTGTGTGTGTGTGTGTGTGTGTGTGTGTGTGTGTGTGTGTGTGTGTGTGTGTGTGTGTGTCCGTAAATGCGATAACTAGAGTTAAAAAGTCCGATTTCGATTAAATTTGGCTCAAATGTTTAAAGTGACATTCATGAATTTAGGTTCGAAAACCAGAAAAATCGGACCATGGGAAGGGGGGTTTATGGGTCACATTTACTTTTACCAATCAGTTCAGCTCCACAAAACAATCATTGTGATTATACACCCAACCGTAGCTGAGGTATTCAAAGTGCTAAACACAGTATGTTGTCCAATGTTATCCTTATGGAGAATAAATAAAATTTGATAACTCAATCATTTATGAATGTCTATTGGATAAAACTTGGTATGTGGCTTCACGTAGTACTGGTATAGTGATATTTGCACAAAACATTTATTTCTTGTTGATTATCCCCATAGCAGCAAACCCCCATGTTATTCTGGTTTTTGAACTTAAAGTCATAAATGCTGCTTTACATGTTTATACCAAATTTCGTCAAAATCGGATTATTTTTACGAGAGTTATCGTGTCACGGACACACACACACATATATATATATATATATATATATATATATATATATATACAGTTTTGAACGAATGGTGTTTTTGACATCTGGGTACCTCAAAAAGAAAAGTTATCATGGTCCCGGGCCTAGGTCTTACCATCCCGACGACGGTAATAGCTTCTTCCCTATCGGAGAAATTCTCTAAAACGTCCGGTTTCGATGAAATTTGGCTCAAATGTGTAAAGTGACATTTAGGACTTTTAAGTTCGAAAACTAGGAAAATCGGACCATGGGAAGGGGGTTTTATGGTTGTTTTAATTTTCAAAAAATCAGCTTTTTGAATTTTTTACCCTAAAATTGTTAGAAAACTTAATTTTGGTTTTGACCATGTTATAGAGCTTAAAAAATAAAAAATTGAGCATTTTGAATTATTAACCTAGGTTAAGTGGTTGCAGAGAAAATCCAAAAAACCTACTCATAAAATCTCCCATGTTAATCTTATGGGAAAAAGGTTTTTGGCTTTTCCTCAGTTTATTTTAGTGTAAACTTCACATTTGCTTTTACCAATCAGTCCAGCTCCACAAACAATTATTTGGTGTTTAAATTGTGATTCTACGTCTAACCGTTTCAGAGATATTCAAAGTGCTAAACACAGTACGTTGTCCAATGTTATCCTTATGGAGAATAAATAAAATTTTATAACTCGATTATTTATGAATGTATATTGATGAAACTTGGTATGTGGCTTCACGTAGTACTGATATATTGATATTTGCACCAAAAATACATTTTGTGTTGATTATCCCCTTAGCAGCAAACCTGCATACTCAGCCTTAATGTTATTCTTATGGAGAATAAGTAAAGTTTTATATCTCCCTTAATTATGAACATAAATTAATAAAACTTAGTATGTAGCTTCACCTGGTTGAGTTATATTCTTAATTGCACAAAATCATATATTTTATCTTTCTTTTTAAAACAAACCTGCATACTCAGCCCTAATTTTATTCTTATGGAGAATAAATCAAATGCTATATCACTGATTGATTTATTTATTTTTATGAAACTTGGTAAGTGGCTTTATATGGTACCGTAGTGAGAAAGATATGCATACATTGGAAATTCGCTGAGTATACAGATTTGCTGCGACGACTTTCAGGTTTGCTGAGGTTAAATACTTCATAATTCAGTCAACGACGACTCGTTTTTCAACCAAAGGGTCACCAAATTATGACGGTAGGATGATTATAATGGGGGGGGGCTGAAAATTGGCGAAACTGATGGCCGTTATGCTCTTTACGTAGCACAGAACGGTGGGTCAGATGACACCTCACCTAAAATCTACCCTCCCCTCAATTTTATTTCTTATATAGACAAATTAATCCTACATTGTGTCTGTCAGGACAAAGATGCAATTGTTGTTTGTTTGTCCTTTAAAACATTGTTTCACAACTTCAACTGCAAGCAATGGAGATAGCGTTAGCACAGTCATTTGCTAGGGTAAAAGGAGAAATTATTTAAACAATTTAAATATCTCATTTTGTAGATACGTTACTTTGCAAAGGTTGGAATCTGAAAGTTTGTACTGTGTAAACATTGATTTCATTTCAGTTTGATCTGGCACGGCACACTGTATTCTCTTGCGGTGGCTGCCACATACGTGTGGCGAACAGAGAGAAGATAAGAAAAGTAAAGATGAACTATAAGAGGGAGTGAGCAACGAGGTTCTCGAGATGGAAGGGGAGAGAGGAAAAAAGTGTACCGCTCATGAACCATGTCAAAACAAAAGTCACGTAAAAGTGACTCAGCAGGCCATGCTAGTTGGCACAGCTGACTTGAACAGTCGGCATTTGTAAAGAAGGAGAAAATTAGTAAAACCTGTTGGCGTTGGCATAGTTAGTAGACCTGATCTTAGAGCCAAGTCCACCGAGTCTACCAGCCTGACGCGACAAACCTTCTTGACACATGAAACTTTCTTCCAGACTAATGAATAACCTACAGAGTCTTAAAATAATCCTTTACTCCGTGTTGACGTTTTCTTATCGCACAACACGAGTTGCATGACTATCTCTCTACCAGGTAGAGACTGTTCATGGAGGTAGAGATATAGTCATGAGGTAGATATATAGTCATGAAGTAGAGATATAGTCATGAAGTAGAGAGAGATAGTCATGAGGTAGAGATAGTCACGCAACTCGTGTTGTGCGATAAGAAAACGTCAGCAACATCTAAAGAAATTTATTTAAAAGTTGCACTAGAGCTTCCAAGATAAATGGTACTGAATGGAACAAAAATGTGAGTTGCAGAGATTTTATTTTAGAGAAAGTGTCATTTCCGCTCGCATTTGCAACTTTGGGGTTTCAGTTTACTCTATGGTCGCTCGCGTGGTTATTTATTTTGATTTTTTACACAGTCAACCTTTAGCATTGGTTGCCTGAGACGTTTCACTGCGCATGCCTTATGTACAGTAACTTGCGCCTTCACAAAGCTAGTTATACCCGATGTACCGGTTATAAAACCGTAACTGCCAGAACCGTTTAGTTTTTTTTTCAGACCCTTTTCGACGACCCCCATTTTGAAACTAAACAAATTATATGGATTTTATACTACATACAAATGAAAATTACACTCACTGTTTGCATAGCTAACACTGTGGTTAGCTGTCATGATGTAAATGTCTGGTATTTACATCATGGTTAGCTATATTACTTCTCTGTGGTTATCAGGAATTATCCTCTCTCATCACGATAGTTCGTTATACAATAAAATCCCAACTTTAAACCTTAGTAGGGGGCATTGGATGGTTCAAAACCAGCAAAGGCGTGCGAGGAGGAATGAGGAATCGCCCCCCCCCCGGTGACGTCAGCCCCCCCCCCCGGTGACGTCAGCCCCCCCCGGTGACGTCAGCCCCCCCCGGTGACGTCAGCCCCCCCCGGTGACGTCAGCCCCCCCCCCGTGACGTCAGCCCCCCCCGTCACGTGACCCGACATAAACCTAACATAGGCTTTGTCCACCAGTTGTATTATAAATTTGTTTTGTTTGTTTTTGTTGTTTCTTTTTTTTTTGTTTTGTTTAGTTTAATAATTTAATATAATATTATAAAATACGAATATAAAAGTACAAATACGAATATAATAGATTATTGAAGTTGAACCCTTCGATAGCTTATGACAGCTGTGAAACCATTGGAGAGGAAGCCGTTAACCCTCTCCTTTACTAGGCTCAGCTCCACCGGTACATTGGCAGTGAACCAACGGGGGAAGAAGTGTACTCTTCCGTCTTCTTCTACCCAGCCGAGGTGGAGGATTATTAATCCATGAAACATTTCTTCTTCTATTTTTTGAAATGCAATGGCCACAGTGCAGGGGCAGCACAAGACGTACATGGTGTCCGACATGGTGTTCCGTTGATCGTCAACTGAAGAATGAGGGTTCGGCTAACAAACAAGCCATTACCACGTCGTAAACAAGTGGAACGTTCCAGAAGCCTTTTACCGCTCCGTTGGAAAACCCTTTTGAAGTAAACAAGCTATAACCGTATTGAGCGTTTCCTCCAATATCCTTTATTTTATTTAGAAAAAGCAATACCCTAACCTACCCTCCGTTTACTACAACTCTCACATATATCGGAGGATTAATCTCCCGAAGGAGCCAAAGTATGGCGTTGCGGCATAAGACGTGTGTCGGTATCACATTAAAGTCTCCCAGGTCAGCCCTGAGTTGTCGACATTTGTGTGGGGTCAACGGTCTTTCTAGCCAAAATTCAACATGTAATTTTCCGGGGAAGCATCTCGTATAGTAGTACACCGTTTGTAGAAATACCTCCGCGTCTATTAAATCCATCTCTGATATCGTGGAATGTATATGGAAAGGCATTGTTGCTGGATAGGTCCCTACCGGCTCCGAAACCATTGAGAATAAATGAAACATGGTGCACCGCTTGTCAATACTGTTAGAAGGAGACTAACGAGTAAGACCGAAGGTGTAAACAACTCGGAGGACAACTCGGAGGAAACTGCCATGACGTCATCTTCCACCTACGTGACCGCCACAGTCGGTTTACCCATTAGTGGTTCCAGTGGAAAGTCCCACGACCGATTTCTCCGAAACTGCCATGACGTCATCCTCCGCCTACGTGACCGCCACAGTCGGTTTACCCATTAGCGGTTTCAGTGGAAAGTTCCTCTTCCCGACCGGAGTGCTATTTATGAGCGCGTCTTCAGAGGTTTCACCAGTTTGTCTTTGGAGCTCTTACTGTGAGGACGAAGTAGTGCTGCCTCTGCGGTATACCTACACAACTTGCTGTTCATTGCCTTTGGATTCCCATAACAGTTAACGTAAGTAACATGTAATTTACTTTTTCATCAGAAAGTTTATCAATGCTCTAAAATCTTATTAGCTAAAATTAATATTTAATGTTTTGAATATCTCGGTACACTGAGTCTTGTCCTTGTCTCTTTTCAGATGGAGATGAGTGAAACTGTAATGACCTTGGAACAGTTGTGTTTTCTAACGATTAAAGTTAACGAATCAAATTTAAAAAGTAAAATAGACTCGCTTCCACTCCTTTTTAAAAACGTTTTGAGTGAAATAAAATTTGGTTTCGCTTTTAAATCGAACTTTCAAGTGCCTAGTGGAATTATAGACGAGGGCGAAATCGCTATGTGTGAGCGTAACAAAGACAAAGACGTGTACCAGTGTTGGGAATGTCATACGAGCGATTCATGCCATCTATTTCTATCTAACATTATTAAAAGGGTTAGACTCGCCTCGTTCCCAGGGGTATCGCTACCAAAGTGTTTTTGCTGCGACAATTGTGCCTTTGTAGCGGACGGGGAATACAGATACCCGATGTTTTTGTAGATGGCTGGTCCCTGCATGTGTGTGGTCTGCGGCCGCGTGTTCGCAAACGCCGGAAACCTGACTCGCCACACGAGAGCCGCTCACAGCGACCGCCATCTCAACTGCGACGTCTGCGGTAGACGCTTCGGGCGAAGCGATAACCTGCGACGCCACCTCGCCACAGTTCATCTTCTCACTCCTCACGACCAAGCGCCAGGTACGGTTTTTATGTTAAACAAGAATAGGTGGATTGCTAGCCTCTGTGTAATTCCTCACCCTTGTATTTACTGGACCTAGGTAAACTGGCGATTGTGATGAGGAAGAGGTCGTTAGTTCTCTATACAGTTCCTCACTCATCCTCACGATCAAGCGTCAGGCATGGTTTTTATGTTAAACAAGAAACCGCCAGTACTAATGACTTGTTTTCGAGAGAGAGTAAACGGCTTTAGTCGAGTAAACAGATTCAAGTAGTAAACAAGGGGCTGCCAGCCTCTGTGCGATTCCTCACTCTTGTATTACTGGGCCCGGGTAAACTGGCGCTCGAGATGAGGAAGAGGTCGCCAAGCCTCTATACAATTCCTCACCCTTGTATTTACCGGGCTCAAACTGGTGATTGAGATGAGAAAGAGGTTGCCAGTTCCTCACCTTCGTGTTTATCGGGGTCACTAATAGGACTTGTTTTCCTGTTCGCAGGCCATCCGTGCCCGTTGTGCTCCGTCGCCCTGGCGGGTCCCGAGGATCTTCGCCACCATATGGAAGCGGTCCACGGTGCGAGCCCGTCTGCTTCAACTTCCTCCTCCTCCTCCGCAACGCCACCCTTCAGAGACCCACGGCCCGAGTGCGACGCGTGCGGGCGGCGATTCTCCCGCGGGGACCTGCTCCGGCGTCACGTGCAGCTGGTGCACGCCAACGAGGTCCGCTGTCCCGATTGCGGCGCCCTTTTCCACAGGGCCGCTTTTCTCCAGCGGCACATGGAGAGCGCTCACCGCGGCATGAGGTTTGCGTGCGCCTACTGTGACCGAGGCTTCACCCGGCGCTACAACCGGGACCGGCACGAGGCCCACAACTGCCCCGTCGTGAGGAACCTCGTTGTGGACGAGATGCCGCGCCTGCCCGTTCTGTCACCCGAGCCCCGGCCCAGCCGCGAGCCCCAGCCCGGACCCAGCCGCGAGCCCCAGCCCGGACCCAGCCGCGAGCCCCAGCCCGGACCAAGCACGGCACCCGACGGGATGGTGGGTGGTGGCGGACTACCCACGTTTCGCCCCATCCAACGGGCGTTCCGCGGACGCCTCCTGACCTTCGGCCTGTCCCGGCCCATGGAGGACTTCTTGGCCGTGGAGGACGCGTTGGTGCTGCTGTTCGACAGCGTCCTGGAACTGTTGGCCGACGTCAGGACCCGACACCCTAACATCAAGGTCAACATGTTCCTGGAATGTGAATTCGCCAACGTTCACGGAGCCACCTGTCTGCGGGCCTTCAAGACGAAGAACGTGCCTCTCACCGCCGCGTCCAACTTGGAGGACTTCCTGTCAGCGTCCTTCCACAAGTTGGAGGAAGAGAAGGAGCAGTGCCTGCTAGTGGGCAGCGGGTGGAGCTATCTCCGGATACGCGACCTGGAGATCCGCGTCAACCTCTACACCCCGTTGGGAGAACGCGGAGCCAGGTTCGTCCAGCTTCCCAGGACCATCTGCGAGACGCGTGCCGTTATCAACGTGCAAAACGTCGATGACATGTGCTTCGCATACGCCATCCTGGCCAAGTTCGTCGCGCAACACCCGGAGAGGCCCACATCGTACACACCGGACGTCATGGCACGCTACGACTGGGTCGGCCTACGCTTCCCCGTGGCTGTGAAGGACATCAAGGTCTTCGAGAGGAGGAACGCCATCAGCGTCAACGTGTACGGGATCGAGCGCGCCATGGTGGGGAGACGCCCCGACGGATCGCCAAAGTTCCAGGACCGCGTGTTCCCGCTGAAGATCTGCAAGCGGGAGTTGGAGGATCACCGGGACCTGCTGTACGTGACCACCGGCGGGGACAGTCACTACGCCTACATCGCAAACATGAGTAGGCTTGTGCGACCCCAGCTGACGTCCCACGTCAACGCCATCCACGTGTGTAAGCGATGCTTCGCTTACTTCGACAACCGGCCTAACAAGCTGCAGCTGTCCGGTGCCGAGCGCCTGGAGGAGCACATGCGATACTGCACCGCCAAGGCTCCCCTCCGCTTGGACTTGCCGAAGAAGCAGCAGATCCGCTTCACCCACCCCGAGTACACTCGGCGCGAGCGCTTTTGCGTCTACGCCGACTTTGAGTGTGCTCTGCAGCCCGTCGCCGCTGACCCTGCGGAAGCGCCGCCTGGCACGAGGCCCCTGCAACTGCACGTCCCGTACGCCTTCGCTTACCAGATCGTGGACTCGCTCGGCCTGGAGGAGTTCGAGCCCCGCGTCTACTTCGGGGCAGACGCGTCCAAGGTCTTCATGGAGAGGCTCAAGACGGACGTGTTGGCACTGTGGGAGTTCCTATTCAGCATGAGAGCTCTGCACCCTTCTCTGACCCGGCAGGAGATGGACGAGTACCTGGCAGCGACTCACTGCTACCTCTGTGGGAAGGAGTTCACGGACCAGGACGTCAAGGTGCGGGACCACAATCACGCCCCGCCCTACGAGTTCCGAGGAGCCGCTCATCGCTCGTGCAACCTCAGGTACCGGGAGCAGCGACACATCAACTGCTACTTCCACAACCTGTCCAACTACGACGCCCACTTCGTAGTGCGCGAGCTGGCTATCGACCCCGGCGACGTGGACGTGTTGGCCCACACGGAGGAGCGGTACATCGCTTTTACCAAGCGATTCCACTTTGGTCAGCCCGGGGACAACCAACGGCAGAGCAGTTTCGCGGTGCGCTTCCTGGACACCTACAGGTTCCTGTCCATGAGCCTGGCCAACCTGGCGGCGGGACTCCCCACGGACAGGATGCGTGAGACGAGGAAGCGCTTCCCCGACGACCGGCTGTTCGACCTGGTGCGCAGGAAGGGCGTGTTCCCCTACGACTTCGTTACGTCCTACGACACGCTGTACAGGACCAGGGAGTTGCCGCCCAAGGAGGCGTTCAGGAACTCCATGACCCTGGAGGACATCAAGGACGAGGAGTACGAGCACGCCCTCAACGTGTGGCGAGCCTTCGAGTGTCACAACCTCAAGGACTATGCGGACAAGTATCTGCGATGCGACATCGCCCTGCTCACCGATGTCTTTGAGCAGTTCCGCGACACCTCGTTGGCAGAGTACGGGCTGGACCCCGCCCACTATTACACCTTGCCGTCCTACGCCTGGGACGTGATGCTCAAGACCTGCGGTGTGGAGCTGGACACGCTGCAGGACTTTGACATGTACCTGTTCGTGGAGCAGGGGATCCGGGGAGGCATCTCTCAGGCCATCACCCGCTACGCCAAGGCCAACCACGACAGGTGCCCGGACTACCGCCCGGACGAGCCCACGCGCTTCCTCCTGTACCTGGACGCGAACAACCTCTACGGCTGGGCCATGTCCCAGCGCCTGCCGACCGGAGACTTCGAGTGGCTCAGCCGAGAGGAAATCCAGGCGTTGGACGTCGCGGCGCTGGACGCAGAGGCCGATCGAGGCTACATCTTGGAGGTGGACCTCCACTACCCCGCGCGCCTACACGACCTGCACAAGGACCTTCCCTACTGCTGCGAGACGAAGCGCTCGCCGACAGGGAAGTTCCCCAAACTGTTGACGACCCTGGACGACAAGACGCACTACATCTGTCACTACAGGGTCTTGCAGCAGGCGCTGCAAAACGGATTGGAGCTGGTCGCGGTGCATCGGGCGATCTCCTTTCGCCAGTCGCGGTGGTTGGAACCGTACATCCTGATGAACACGGAGCTGCGGAAGAGGGCCAGGACGAAGTTCGAACAGGACTTCTTCAAGCTCATGAACAACGCGGTCTTCGGCAAGACCATCGAGAATGTACGGAAGCGCCTCAACGTGAAGCTGGTGTGCACCCCGGAGAAGTTTTCCAAGTACGTCGCCAGATCCAACTTCCTGGACCGGACGTACTACACGGAGGACGTGGCCCTGGTGCATCTGTCCAAGGTCAACATCGTGTTGGACAAGCCCGTCTACGTAGGCATGACAGTCCTGGAGCTGAGCAAGTGGCTCATGTACGAGTTCCTGCGCAAGATGAAGGAGCGCTACGGTGACCGCCTCACCGTGGAATACATGGACACGGACAGCTTCGTCTTTGACATCGTGTCCCAGGACGTCTACGCAGAGATGAAGGAACACCTGGACGATTTCGACACCAGCGGATATCCGAGGTCCCACCCCTGCTACAGCCCCGTCAACGCCAAGGTCATTGGAAAGTTTAAGGACGAGTGCAACGGCCTGTCCTTATACGAGTACCTCGGCCTGCGGTCCAAGCTGTACTTTATGGACATCGAGGACGCGGCGACAGGCGGCAGCAAGGCTCTCAAGCGGGCCAAGGGGGTGGCGAAGGGCGTTGTCAAGAACGTCCTCACCCCCGACGACTACAGAGAGTGCCTGTTTGAGGGGGTCCAAAAGCACACCACCAACGTCCGCTTCCAGTCCCACTTACACCGGGTCTACACCGTGGAAGTGGACAAGCTGAGCCTCAGCCCGACTGACGACAAGCGGTGCGTCCTCCCCGACGGCATCCACACTCTGCCGTGGGGACACAAGGACGTCCGGCCACTACCGCCAGCCAGGAGAGGAGACCGACGGATGGAGGTGGACGGTGAGGAGGAGGAGGAGCGCCAGGACGAAGACGAGGAAGAGGAATTCCCTGTTTAGTTTTAAATATTAATTTTAAGAAAAATTTGTAAATAGTATTTGTAAGAAAATATAATAGCTTTATGTACAGCACGAACCTGAGTTGTTTATTTCCTCCCCTTTGCTCACTCAAAAGCCGTTAGGCTTAAAGTGTGTGAGAAAGGCGTTATGGGCCGTTTGGCCCGAGCCGTGCAGCTTAAAAAGCCCCCGCCAACCGGGAGCGGTTGGCGGCGCGTGTCGGGGGACGGCCCTGAAGGAGTTGCCCAGGAAGGAATTACTCAGCGGTCTGCTGACGCTCGAGGTTGCACCCTTGAATTGCTCAGCGGCTTGCTGACGCTCGAGGTTGCACCCTTGAGTTGCTAAGTGGTTTGCTGATGCCCGAGGGGTCTTGTGGCGCGCCCTCTTTGGCGGCCTTCACTGCCGCTTGGCGGGGGCTCAGCCAGTGACACGCGCCGCTGGTATATAAACCTGAGGTCCAGCCCCGCTGCTTCAGTTTTGCTAATTTATTTTTAAAATTTAGTAAGGAGAAAGGAGAAATGAAAACACAAGCTTTATCATTATGAGGCATGTATTGTACAGTAATAAGGTTACATACTACAAAAACCTTACAAACTAGTTTTAAGCGAATATGGAGTGGAATAGCCTGCGGACCAGAGCGTCGTTGACAGCGGGAGTGGTGAAGTCGAAGAGCTGGACGTAGTCGCTGAGTGACGTGCGGAGAACAGCCCGGCAGTACAGGTAAGTGAGGCAGTAGTAGCCGCAAACAGAAGTATCGTAGCCCTGGAGCCGATACCTGTTGTAGACGTAGTGGCGGTGATGAGGATTGCGCCTCAGGAACCTTTGAAAGTCGGCCTGGTATGGCGGCCTCCCGTAGCTGTCCAAGTACTCGAGTCTGTCCTCTTCCGAGCAGTAAAACGCCACCCAGTGTTCGCCGCTCTCGGTGTGCGCCACTGTGTTGGACACGATGGCGGTCAGAGGCTTGACTGGCGCGTCCGGTAGTTGGTCAGAGGCGTAGACCGCAACGTTCCTCAGTCCGGGGATCTTCGCCAGGCATTCTCTGATCTGGACGGTATTCATCGTGGGCGGAAGCAGCACAGGCAGCTCGAGGTGGACGAGTCCAGTGTGTCGTTAGCCACGAGCCAGTCCCGCAATACTATGCAGTTATGAAGGGCGCAACGGTTGTGGGAGCTCTTATGGTGGCGACAGCGCAGGGTCCGGTAGGTGGGCGCACCGTTGAGCGACCCACAGCCCAGATCCTCCATGTCCTGAGCGGTGGTGGCGGCGGGCTCGGTTATGAGGTGGCGTTGTACAAAGTCCCTCTTCTGCGATCCTTTGACGTAGACCAGGGGACGGTGGATGAGGCAGGAGCGCAGCTTGTCCAGCAGGGCGACGTACGCGATGTCCCCCTGGTCCCACTCCAAGCCGTGGCAGTGGCGAGTGACCCAGACGCTCTCGCGCTGTTTCTCGGAAGTCAGGAGGTCCTTACTGAAGGGCGGGCGGGCGATGTGATGTAGGAGCAGCGTGCCGGTAGTCACGTCCACCACGCAAACCTCTTTCAGTAGAAAGTCATTATCACTGTCTTTAAAACACTGCATATCCATCACCACGCTTCCGTGATGACAGCGCGCTGGCGGCGGCTCGATGTAGATCGGTGGCGGCACGTCCATCCCGTACGGCTGACTGAACTCGACTGAGCGCTGGCGGGGGCGCGCCTAGCGGGTTAACCTTGGGTGCGCGTGCCGCCATCACCTAACGGTCCGCGGTGACCTTGAGCGCGCGGCAACTCGTTTACCCGCCAAAACCTAACGGTGTGCGCGCGGTGACCTTGAGCGCGCGGCAACTCGTTTACCCGCCAAAGTCGACTGTGACGTTGCGATGACGGTCCACCTCCACGACGTTGTCCAACTCGGCGTACACTATGCAGTTGAACGCCTCCGCCAAGGCTTCGGAGAACCCAATCTCTATGCGCAGGTTACCGTTGCGCACCAGGTTCCAGTGGCTGGATTGAGAGGCCGCCATATCGGGCGTCAGATCAAACGCCATCAGGCAGTATCCGTAGGGGTACTCGTTGCGACTGACTTCGTTACCACAGTCTGAGAAATTGATGCCGGTGCCGGTGTACAGCGTGTGGTAAGCGAGCACGCACAACTCCTTACCGAACGTGTAATCCGGTTGAAGCGGCTTACATGGCACTTGCTCACCGTCTATGTACAGCGCGAAGAAGTTCACGTGGCTGTGGGTGAAGTTGAACGGGTTCTTCTTGTAGTCCCCGTTGAACGCCTGATTGCTGACCAGGCCAACTATAACGCGTTTCGGCAGTTGTCCCAGAAACACACTGTCCAGAGTCTTGCTGCTGATACCGGAGGGTAGCGTGAAGGATTTGACTTCCACGCGCGTAATGGGATATTTGGCTGTACCCGACTCCAGCGTCCTGCTGTGAGCCAACAGCACGCTCGGGTTGATCTTACAGCGACGCATGAACAGGTTGACTTCGGCGATGTCCACTTTGTAGTCTGTCACGGTTTTGGACATGATGGAGAATGAGTTCTTTGACCTGATCAGGCGAAAGCGCATCTCCACGCCGTTTAACATGAACTTCTCCTGGTTGCACAGGTCGACGTGCAGATGTCCGACCATGTCCGCGTACCGGCTGGCCTTGACAAACTCCCTCCGGTTCTTGAGCCCGGCATTATCCTCCTCAGTATTGTCCATGTACCCGGCATAGTCCTCGTAGAACAACTCCGCGGTGAGGTGCGATGTCTTGGCATCACCGCCATAGGACAACAGGTTCTCCAGGTAGGCGCGATAGGCGTACGTGTTGTTCTGAGGAGACACCAGTTTGTTGTTCAGGTACAGGTCCACTTGACTGAACAGCGAGTGCAGCCAGTTGTTAATCGGACCCACCTCTTTTATCGCTTGATCACCCGTTACAGCGCCTCCGCTAGCCGTTCTAATGGTAGCCTTCACATGCAGTAGCGTCTGTGACAGATCCGTGTACTCGTCCCCGTGGCCCGGAACTATGAACTCCACGGGCGAGTCGTCTGTCAGGGAGGAGATGGGCTTGTACTGCACCCATTTACCGCTCTCTATACTGGTCTGCGTGGGCGGTAGCGAGAACAGGTCCAACTCGGTCTTGACACACTCGCACGACTTCTGATGTAGAAACGCCATTATCCAAAAATGTCCTTCACGGTACTCTTGCTCTTCTTGCTTCTCCTCTTCTTAGCGACACGTTTTGCGGGCTTCCTCTTGGGGGCAGCGCTCTTCTTCCTCGCTCCGAGGAGTTTCGCCAGAGACTGAGGAGTAACCTGCTGTACACGCCTCTTCTTATAGGCACCACCACCGCTCAGCACGCGATCCAGTTTTTCATCGGCCTTACGTTTCAGCGACCCGGTAAACTGTCTGAGCCGGGTGTTGGCCGCGACTCGGGGGTCGGCTGTGCCCGCTGCCACGTCGCCCAAGAAGCCCACACCGGACCTCAGCGCCTCCTTGCCCAGCGTCGATGCGCCGGATCTGATCAAAGGGACCACTGTACGCATCAGCCCGCCTAGGAAACTGCCGATGCCGTGTCCGCGTTGGAAAGCGGCTCCTCTGAATACGGAGGATACGCCATGGCCCGCCTGCTGGTGGCGGTAATACGCCAGATAGGGATCGCTCGGATTCATTGCCGCTGCCTCTCTTTCCTTAAATGAAGCTTCATGCACGTGGTCCCGAAGTGGAATGGCAAGTGTCGCCCTTGGTTGTCCCTTAAATCGATTTCCACGCTCTCGAATGAGGTTTTAATCACCGGCACGTAGTGCGGGTCTATTATATACACTGTCGTGTTGGCACCGTACGTGTAATTCCTGATGTCGATGTTGAGGATCTTCAGTAGTGGCGCCACAGCGTCGCCCACCAGTTGGGGTTCCACCAGGTCGCAATACACGTACATGTGTGATGGCAGACCGGCGAAGAGGTTAGCCGGCCTCACGGACCTGTGACGCTTGACGATATCCGTATCCACCTCGTAGCCAAACTGTAGCGCCAAACTGGGGCTCAGTTTGAGGCTCTGAACGGCTGAAGACGTCGACATCAATTCCACCCTGGAGGACCTCTCGTCATACGAGAAGGCGCACAGGTTACTCTTCATTTGAGGGTGGTTGTTGATTGCGTCTACGAGTTCCTCGGTACTACTGTAATTGCCCGGCTCCACTTTGATTAACAACTTGTCCACCACGGCCAACCCGCCTTTCGAGTCCCTCATTCCCAGCACTAGTTTGATGTAGGTTCCCTCACCGACGGTCAGAAAAGAGAAGGGGTAGTGCGCCTCCGCCAGAGCGACCTCCCACTCACCGTCTGACAGATCAACGGTCGAGGGTAGATGGGTCGTGTAGTTTGTCACCATGTTGTTGGGATAGTAATTCATTGAACTGTTACTGGGCAACGTCAGGTAAAACTGGTCGTGCCTCGTCATCGCAGCTGTTGCACGTCCGCTGCGGGTACCCACGAATTGAAGTCCTCTCCGTAACCGGCCCACTTGACTAGGTAGCGCTTACTGGAGCCTCGCCCTTTAGTGTCCAGTATTTTATCTATTTGATACAGGCGATCCGGGGCGATCGTCACCTTTTGCATCTCGTGCTCGTAGAAGCGCCCTTCCAGCGGCGTCCCGTTCAGGTCTCGCAGCACGTACAATGGCAGAGGATGCGACCCGTATACGTGGTCCACCACGAACAGCTCCTTACTCCAGTTGGTCTCGTAACCTTTGGCGAACGTGCCCTTCTCCTTGGCTATGCGCACCGTGTCGCCCGGCTCGAACCTGGGCTTGTGTCGTCGGATCGCCTTTCCATACATGTGACGCCAAACCTTGTACACCGTTTTTCCATCGCCGCTGTCCGCGTCCACGGGTCGTAGGCCACCCAGGCTCTTGTGCGGACTACGGTTGTAGGCGTCCACAAGCCTGTCCAACACGTCCACGTAGCGATACGTGTTCTTGTAGGTCAGGTAGCGCCACATGCGGGTCTTGAGCGTGCGGTTGACTCGCTCCACCACCGCCGCCTTCACGTCGGGGTTCTGCGTGGTGAAGTAGTTTACACCGTGACTCTTGAACACTCGCTTGGTCGCGGCCCCGGTGAACTCCGTCCCCTTGTCGGTCTGTAGGCAACGAGGAGTCGCCTCAGCGAATATCCTCTCGAACGCAGCAGCCACCTCAGGCCCGCTTTTCCTCTTCAGTGGTACCGCGAACAGCCGCTTACTGAATACGTCTATCACAGTCAGCAGGTAGTTGACTCCGTCGTTGTACCGGCTCAGGCCGCGCATGTCGTTCAGGTCCGCCTGCCACAGCTCCCGGGGCCCGAACACGGCGTAGTGGTTGCGGGGAAACCGCTTGCGCGCAGGCTTGTGCAGCGTGTAGGTGTCCTGGGCGCGCAGCCAGTCGGCTACCCGACGTTTCGGTAGGCGCGCGGCTCTGGCCAGGGCGGCCACCCCGCCGAGGGAACCGGGCTGGCTCGGGTCGTAGTACAACTTCTCCATTACAGTGTGAACAGCTCCCAGTTGTCCAATGACGATTCCCGGTCGGGTTCCTCGGTTATTATCCTTCTCCTGGCCGCTGGGGGCCGCGGTCTCAGGCGGTCTAGCATCGGTGTCAACCTCGGTGAGAGGGGTGTCGACGAGGCTGTCGTCGTGTCTCCCCAGGGGCTCGATGCCGAGTCCAGTCCCACGCCTAGATAACGCAACGCCGTGGGATTGCTCACGTATTCTTTGGGCACGTTCATGTCCTTCAAGGCGGCCATCACTTGATGCCAGCCGGTAGGCAATCGGTCCGCCCTTCGCGCTCTCACTATGCTGTGCGCGATGTCCACTATATTGGAATCGGGGATCTTCACCTTGTCCACGTACACCGCCCCACTTGCGTCCCAGGAGATGGGGCTGCCTTGCCGGGTCATGAATCGCAACAAGTTGCGCGCCACCGACCTGTAGATTTTTGAGAACGATTCCACAATGTCCTCCTCCGCCGAGGCGCTAGACTCGCGCTTCATCTGACTCGGACCTCCCGCCGCTTCCTCCTCCCTCTCCTCACCCTCGATGATTGACAGACCTATGGGTTGACGTTTAGCCGCGGAAAAGTGCAGGAACCGCTGTAACACCTGCTGATATTGTTTCCATTTCTCCGCATCGTCCAGCCGCTTGTCGCTCAATATGCGATGCATCTCAGCGTCCAGGCTGGCTGGCTTATTGGCGCTACCTGCTCCTCCTCTTGGCTCCGGCCCTGGTCCCGGTCCTTCTCGCAATCTCTCGATGAGCTCCTGTGGTACAACCACCATTTTCCTAGCGTACTCCATGTCCGATTAGCTTCTGCGCTAGAACGGGCAGAACAGCGTTCAACAGCAGAGGTAGGAGGATCCCTCCGCCCCGTTGGACGAGGTAGTGTCGCTTCTTGGTCCAACCCTCGCCGCGTTTCACCAGCCGTCTGAGCGCCTGTTTGTGTTTGCTCAATTTGCGTTTGAGGCAGGGATAAAGCGGTACGTTTCCGCGTAGCACGTTATACGCGCACTCGCACAACGACTTGATGCGACTCTTGTCGCACGCTTTTAACAGGGCCTTGCGTTCTTTGGGCGTAGCGTGTATTAGGGCCCTCAGCAGCGCCGCGTCCTTCTTCACGCGGTGTGACATGATGACTGACGCTGGCGCGCGCTCGGCCTATTTATCACTTCTTCTTGGGCAGGTACACGTAGTTCACCGGATCGTCTGGGAAAATGGTTGAACGTACGCGCATCTCTTCAGGCGTGGACTGTTTCAAGTCTATGAGCAGGTAGGCGTGCGGATCACGCGTGGCGTCCGCGTAAGCCTCCTCCACGAATTTGGGGTTTTCCGGGTATACTTGGCGAGCCAAGTGTTTGATCTGAGCGCGATCCCTGGGATTCTTGAAGCACACTATGTAGTGGGCGTTCAGCGATATGTCGCGCTGGCCCCTGCCCTGGTGAAACAGGTTTTGCGTGATGAAGAACACGCTCATGTTGCGGTGGTGCGAGCCCTTGGTGAACAGGTCCGCCACGCCGGGGCCAGCCTCGCGCATCATGTCATCGACGATGACCAGGGCGGGCTCGCTACCGTCATAGTCGTCCAGGTCCGGCAAGCCGGCTACGTAGCGCACGGCAGAGTCCGCACGGCTCTTGCCGCCACCGCTGCCATAGTGCCAAGTGATGCGGGCGAACCGCGTATCGCACATGCGGTCGGCGTGCTCTATGAAGCGAGCCACGAAGTGCGACTTGCCGCTGCCCGAGGGCCCGGCCACGATGGCGGTGAACGGGTGTTTCCACCTCAAGTCCATGGCGTCTACTGACCGCCGTGCACCGCCACCTCGGCTCTTGTAACTAAAGGTTCTTTTCTTGCTCTTTTTTATTTGATTTTATTTTTTCAATTTTGGAAGGAAATTAGGGAATAGGAAATACCGTTTATTTTATACAAATTCCAGGAAAGGAGATTTGCTGCCAGGAGGGCCGCTCCTCTTTACAAGGCTCGTCCTCGGCCCCACGCCAACGTTGTACTGGGAGATGGCGTTGTCGTCCAGGACCGTGAGGAACCGTCGAGGCATGTAGATCCGGATCGGGTCGTCGCCGACGAGACCCTCCAAGGTGGCCATCACCGCCTCGCCGTACGGTGTATCTACCCGCTCGAATGAGCGAATCGGGTACACCGCGTTGTCCCGCAGATCCGCGATGCGAGTGTAACCCGCGGCCTTGCAGCTATTGAGGGCTGTCCTGAGGTCCATCTTCTGGTCCGTGTTGAGCATGGCGCAGCGGCTGGATGCAGAATGACCGGCTCTCGCCACCGAGTCGCCTTTTATTGGCGGTGTCTACGTGCCGACTCACGCGTATCAACAACATGATGGCATAGTTAATCGCTCAATTCCAGGAAGGGTGATGTAATGGAAAGCTTTACTGCGTAAACAAGTGGATTGTTCTAGAAGCGTCTCGGTTATCAACTGCTTAGTGGAAGTTTCCACGCTCAATTCCAGGAAGGCTGACGTAATGGAAAGCTTTACTGCGTAAACAAGTGGATTGTTCTAGAAGCATCTCGGTTATTAACTGCTTAGTGGAATTTTCCACGCTCTCTCGTTTACTGGGTAGCGCGCTTGGAGTGCGCACTCCTCTTGGTTTTCCCTGAGATGATGCAATCGGTCTTTCGCCAAGTGGGTAGAGGAGTAGCGGTCCTAGTGATCCCGTCGTATCTTGACTCTCCCGTCTCGCTATTTGCCAGCCATAGGTTTTGCAATCTGGATAGCAGGTCCTCTAGACATATGCAGATTTCATCGTTTCGCTCCTCGTCCAAGTACAAGCCGCAGCTGAACGTGGGGCGACCTCCTTTGAACACATTCATCTTCAACAGTACGTTACCGCTGTTAGTAGGGTTCTTCACAGTGTACTGATATCCGCCAGCGGACCAGCACAGTGCCGGGGAATCGATAGGCACTTCCTTCCTCTTTACAGTCCACCCATCGAGCTTTTTCTTCTTTGACGCACATCCCTGCTGAACTGGCGGTGCGTTGGCGTTCTCATCGTTCATTGCGTTCAGCTCCTCTAGGAAGGAGCGGATCGTTTGGTCCACTTCGGCTGCGCTGACTCCGCTTCCGTTCATGGTGACGTCTCGAACAACACTGAGGTCGCGCGCGCGCGGCTCTGCCTCGGTTTTATAGCAGAGTCGTGCGCTCCAGCGAACCTTCTAGAAGCTTCTTTATAGCCGAGTCGTGCGCTCCAGCGAACCTTCTAGAAGCTTCCAGAAACGTAACGCTCCTCACCTGCATGATGTTCCGGTGGGTCCTCACTCCACCGTTGCTAATTTTATTAGGGTGGGATGGGAATAGGATTATGGGTTGGGATAGGACAGAGGGTCTTGGGTTGGGGTAGGACAGAGGGTCCTAGGTTGGGGTAAAAGTAACCGGTTTAGGGTTTAACCGATTACTGTCCAGGCCTTCTATAATTTTCCTGGACGTCCAACACCGCCATGCTGCCTTGGTTCAAGGTTAACTGCAACACTTGCAGAACCTCGTTCCACTGCGCTGGGTCTCCCGGGTCGTAACGACGAGAGGACATCACAGGATTGGGCGGACTCCACCGCCCCGGTCTGAGGAAGACGTGACCGCCTCTCCTCATCGCCTCCTCAACCCGAGTCCTTGTAGGGGTGAGGTACTCCGGTCCGAGCAAGAGGTAGCGGCTGATGTTGGGAACGTTGATAAAAATTTCTACAGTAAGGACGTCCATTATGAAAGCGGCTCTGATCAAGACTGACTCGAACACCGCTTTCACCCATAGGAGCTTCGCAGTGGAATGTAAGCAGTAAACTGTTCCCGGAACCGCTGATGAGAAAACAGCCCCGGGCAGTCACGTAGTCCTTAGCACGGGGGGGGGCTGACGTCACCGGGGGGGGGGCTGACGTCACCGGGGGGGGCTGACGTCACCGGGGGGGGGCTGACGTCACCGGGGGGGGGCTGACGTCACCGGGGGGGGGATTCCTCATTCCTCCTCGCACGCCTTTGCTGGTTTTGAACCATCCAATGCCCCCTACTAACCTTTGTTTTGAATTTAAGTTTATATTATACGTTATAAACGTTATATACGTCCGCTGTCCTTAATTGCAATATACCCCGGTGCCTCCGGTGAAATGTGTGTTGTTTGTTAGGGCTTGACTCACTAATTAATATATTAGTACCACAACAAATATCAACAATCAACAACACTTTATTGAAATTACAACTACAAATAGTAATACTACAGTCTAATTTTCTCATCCGAATAGTCATGGACTATTCATACTTAGGATAATGGAATACATTTTGGATTGAAGAAAAGTATATACTGAAATGTGATAATCAAGGTCTTTATTTATTGTTTAACTTAACATAGTAATCGTGGTTTTGTTACAATAATGAAATATATTATTGTACAAGCATTGTGAGCAACAATTTTAAAAGTTAAAACTAGCCTAATAAAATTTAAACTCTCTAAGGCGGGATATTACATAACTTTATTTCCATCGTCTTTCTTGTATTTTTTATATTTAATGCAATATAATATATCAAATTAAGAAAATTGCAAAATGGTAGACACATACCAGGACTACGTCTGTGGGGGTGTTCTTTGGTTTGGGAATAATACCAAAGATCTGAATAGAAGGTTAAATTGTTGGATCAGTGAAATTGAATATGCTGAAGAATTATGGAAGCGCAAATTTACTTTAGTTGTGACTGTTGTGTGTCTTATATTTTGTGTACTGAAACTTTGCCTTATATCTATGTTTTGCAATGGCGCAAAATATGTCAAGTCTATGAGTATATGGTTTGTAATCCTCGGCAGCAACAGTATTCTTATTTTTGTATACCTTAAATAAATGCTTTAATAACCTAGACCTCACATTATTTTTTGGAAAAATCCTATTTTTACTGGCCTAAACAGTTTAGAGCATATTTTTCTTTTCTTTCTTTAGTACCTATGTTTACTAAGTGAGGGGACCCCATTCGGGCTTTGGCCTCTTTTATTTACCTCTTATATAATTATTTGTATTTTGTAATTAAAATGCCAGTGATATTTTGTCTTACACTAATTTTAAATGATCATATTAACTTTATACAATTTACGTGTTTTTCACTGTACTTATTATTTACAGTATATAGCTATGCATATTGTAATGCATCTTTTGATGAATAATGATTTATTATTATTATATCGGCATAGTTAAACCATTATCACAAAAACTGAACCCAGCAAATAGTTAAACAACAATACACAAATATTTAATCAACTAGTAGAAAATATACCATAAAAATAATCAGTCACTCTGGTTTTAGGGAAGAGGATCTGTATTTAAAGAACAATATATGTCACAAGAGCTGTATTGAAAATCCACTTCCCTAACATTTTCTGTGAGTGTTTTATACAGTTCTGAAGATATTTACATAATGTGTAATTTTTAAATTATGTAATGTAAGTCATATAACACTTATTTTTGCCGTATGGGTTGTTTGGAATTCGGAGTAGGGGCAGGGCTAAAGCAGAGTTGAGAATTAGTTGTGTTCAAATGAAGCAAGTATTCTTATATCAAATTTTTTTAACGACAATAACAAACATTATTGAACAGACTGAGTCTCTGCACTCTCAAACCGGTTTGATTTCAAAATATTCCAATTAGTTGAAAATTAGGGTGGAGACTATTGTACATACGCTAGTTACTGATTTGTTTATAGTAAATAATTTTAACATATTTTCATTTTGCACCTGTTCTACAGCAGTTATAACGATGTTCAACAACTCCCACAATTCCTTAATACGTTTTTGTTGAATAATCGCAGGATAATGAAACTCTAGAGTTTCCTCTTTATGATCAGTGACTATTTGGGTTATGTAACGTACATATGCCACTGTGGGGGGACGTCCGGATGAGGCTGATAATAAACTTTGATAGGCTAAAATTTTTAAACGAATAGTCCTTTTTCATTTGGGTTTTCGGCAATGTTATCTCCTAAACAATACCTTTACAATTTTTAAATATAACTAGCAGTTACCCGGCGCACGTTGCTGCGCCCAAAAGTTAAAATAAAAAAGTTAATATAAATTCAAGTAACACAATTCATTCAAGTAACACAATTCAAAAGATAATAAACCAGCTAGTGTTTACATTTATTTGTTTACATTGTGTTGTTTACATTTAAACAAATGACACTTTAAAGAAACTTTGAATTTTTTTAATTACAGCTGTTAATTTCGTAAACACTAAATTTCTAAAACCTGACACTGCACTCTTGTATGCCCTCTGGGTCGGAGCCCTTTAGACAGATTTGTACCAAACTTCACACAAACTATCCTTGAATAATGCTTAATAATGCCTGAAAGTTTCATTACAATCTGTCGAGTGGTTTTGGAGTCCATAGGCTACATATATATATATATATATACATACATACTTCCTCTTTTATAGATATAGATTCTGTAAACGAAATGTTAAAGTAAAAATTGTGGGAGTTTGGCAAATTGCAGGATGATGGGAGACGGCTCAAATTAAAGGTCTCGATCCCAGAGACTCACGAAAAATAGTAGTATTTCCAAACAGTTACCAGAAAACGAGAAATAACGCAAAAAATCCCCCCCCCCCCAAGAAAAGCATGGGGATTTGAAAACGTCTGCTTTGTTTACATTAAAACATTTGATTAAGAGTCACTTTGTTTACGAACTGACATGTGTTCAAACCAGATGATGCAGAGTATATTGGAGCAAGGTATATTGGCTTTGGCCTCTTTAAGTATAATTTTAAGTAGTAAGGTATAATTCTACCTATGCTTAAATTTGGGATTTCTTAGACTTCCTGTACACGGCGTCCCCCATGGTAACATAAGGACGTTATATTAAGGACGTCACTGACTAAAATGAGTTCGTAACCCTAGAGTTTCATCAGCCTACGTTTTATTCATAAACTAAATACTCAGGGTTTGCAGGACTTCTTTGGACACCCGGTAGGGATAATCAATTTATCAACAGTGTAATAAACAAATCGACTGATTTAAAACAAATTGTTGATTCTACTAGAATTCCTCTGTGTTCTGGGATTCAGAATCCAACGTCCCTACAATTTTACAGCTTCTGTTCAAGGACTCCATAGCAGCTTCGAATAAAACGTCCGATATCAATTTCTGGGCGTATTTCACCTGGTTCGGATTCATGTCTCTGAGTCGATGAGCAACATGCTTGCCAAATACATCGTGTTGGTCTTCATGACGGGTATGCAGCTTCTCTCCCAGCTGGGGGGTATCCGCCGTTTCTTGTTCTACAGACAACTTCCTCTTGCGACCCTCAGTGCGGTAGGCTAGTGGAAGAGTTTCCAGCCCCTCTCTCAGCTCTAGGGGATCCGCTGCTTCTTGTTCTACAGACAACTTGCTTTTGACGCAACCCTCAGATCGGGAAGCGAGTGGAGGGGGGTCGGAGGCTGTCAAGGACGACTCTGAGGTCCACTGGGAAACAAAGTTCAACTCTTCGTATTTAATCTCGGGCCCGACGCCATCTACCTGAAACAACAAATTGAATTTAGTTTTAACCATCCGGAAACACACCTTTACAAAGTCTGAGCCGCAAGAGAGCATGATCAATGTTTTGTCTTCCAGATAGGTATATTTAATAGGTTATATTTTAAAAATAAGGAAAACAACCCAAAATAATTAAATCAAAACATACAAAAATGGTCAAATCTAAAGATACCGGTAACCAATGAGAACAATAAGAGTACATAAGTTAGATTTGTTTAAATAAATAAAATGTAGAGCGCCCCCTGGCCCCCTTATATTCGCCCCTGGTTTTATTTATAGGTTACCTACTGTGGCGGATACAGACTATCGTTTTAGGGGAGGTCATGAGTGAAAAAATATAGAAATTGTCAAAATACAATAACCTTTATGGTGAAAAATGGGTGAAATATGTCTACGTGAAGATCTGAGGTCTCAGGTGAGTCAACCTCCCCCCTCCCAAAAAAAAACCTCAGACCTTCACGTATTTTACCCATTTTTCACCGTAAAGGTTGTTGTACTTTGACAATTTATATATTTTTTCACTCATGACCTCCCCTAAAACCATAGCCTGTATCCACCACTGTAATGAAACAAATTATAAAACATACTGATCTGAGTATTAATATACACATCATTCTTGATTGGCTACTCATCACCAGAAATTAAAACACTTTAATTTAAAAAGTGATGTATTTCGATCCTCTGTTGAGGTTCATCGTCAGTTATATACTAGAAAGATAATAAGCAATAAACATAATGCGCGAGGGAAAATAGCGATACGGTACAACGTCAATAGTGAGCGGGTAGCAGCGGGACGACCTCAAAGTCGAACACCGTCAACGTCGGACGGCGACAAAGTCGGACA
The DNA here is from genome assembly GCA_963675035.1 of Allygus modestus. Taxonomy (NCBI): domain Eukaryota; kingdom Metazoa; phylum Arthropoda; class Insecta; order Hemiptera; family Cicadellidae; genus Allygus; species Allygus modestus. The sequence goes on along the minus strand of OY776114.1, from coordinate 76,785,221 downwards.
CCGTGTAATGTAGTTTTCTGCTTTATGATAAAAAAAACTTTACATAACATCTGAGTTCAATCTACCAAGGGTTCAGTCCTGGGTTCAGTGACAACTCTCGATTTTAACAACACTGATGTTTATTGCGCTACCTAATATACACACAACTATGTACAAATGTTTTCTCGGCTTCCAAATATTATTTTAATTTGTCAGCACTGAGGGTAGACTCGTAGGGTAGCAGTCCTCAGTGACTCAGGAACTTCCCTAGTGCGTCGTCGGATGTCCCTTTGGCGATGTCTCCAGTAGTGTTGGCTATATTGCGAGCGCTGTCCGTAGCCTCGCTCCTTGCACACAATGGTCCTATCACGCTCCTTCCCGGAAGAATGCCAGATCCCAACTAACTCATCTGAAACAGTCCCATCATATAAATACCATCAAAACAATGGGATACCACAAGAGGGGGGGGGTCGCTCTTACAGGAAGCCGGGGGCTCAACACGCCCATCCAACCGGTGCGGACTCAGCACGCCCATGCACCCGGAGAAAGGTTTGGAGGGAATGCCGGGGGCTCAACAGGCCCTTCCAGCTTCCCGCGGGCTCAACACACCCATGCGGGGTATCGGGGGTCAGCACGCCCGTCCGTCAGTGCTGGGGGCTCAACACGCCCATCCAGACCACCGGGAGCTCAACACGCCCTCAGGGTTAGTGGGTCGGGCCGCTAGGGCCCAACTGCCTGATCTGCCCAGAGTGTCCTCCTTATAAGCCCAAGGTTTTGACCCCAAAGGGTGGGGGAAGGTACCCAGTACCGGGCCCGGGTACTGAGCGCCTTCCCCAGTACATTTTCCCGAGCTAAATTACCTGGGGACAAAGTACTGGGGACAATTACCTGGGGGATTTCTCTAAGGGAAATTTTATCTGTTGCTCTTATTACCAGTTTGCTAGTTTTTACTTCCCTTGATACCCAGCTGGAGGTTTCTTAAAGATGAAACATTATTAACTTTGTCCACTGTAAAATGATTTTTCCTTATGTAAATACTTTCCCATAAAACACTTCATTACACCCCCCTCTTTCTTTCCAAGAAATAAAACAACATCAAAAATCATTTGGCAACAATAACCATCAATCATATTATTTTTCTTATTTTTTTATCTCTAAACTTTTCCTTATTTCTTCCTACATTTGCAACCGGGGTTAAAAAATGAACTCTCTCTTCTTATCACACAATTGTATTTATACCATCTATGAGCTTGTAAATACAACTAAAAACAATGAATGAACATCTCCACTTTTCTAAAATAATATTTTCCACATTAATGAAACATAACAACATTTTTCTTTTTTTAACAATGTTAACAACACCAAACAAGTAAATATCAAACTTAACTTTTCTAAAGAATTCTGTTATTTTATTAAGAATCATGAAACAACTTTTTCTTTAAACAAATAAATTATGTACTAACTAAAATCTGTTTAACGAAGTCACTCGGAATTTTTCCAATATTTCGATCCAGTGGCTCGGTCTCGGAATTTCCTACGAAGCTTCCTCTGTCACCTTTTTTTCTTTAAACTATTTTTTCTCTTCTGGAGTGTGACATTCTTAGCGGAGGAAACATTTTCCACAGGTATTTTGACTAGTACAGCGCTGTGGGCAGTCTGATCAATATTGGTTAGTGCTACTTCTCTTCCTTGACCAGCAGGTTCGTTTTCCGCTGCAGGATGTATTGCCTTGGCCACCGCCTGCGGGGTTACATCAATGTAATGTATTGTGTTTAAATCTTCGGCAACAGTGTTTTGAAATTGGATAGTCTTTCCGGGTGTGGGAGGGCGTTCCCTCCTCCTCAATTGACATTTTTGTATCTCCAAGAATGTCGAGGACCTACCAATCGTTTCCAACCTCGTCTGGTGCCATGTTCTTGATCGAGGTAGTATCGGTTGGTGAACCATTATTCTCTCCCTCCTCTTCCATAACGATTTCTTTAAGTATATCATCCAATTCACTTTGTAAATTTGTTTTTGGTTTATATTTTTCTTTGTCTTTTTCTAGGGTCAAATTTTCCTGTTCGATTTGTGGTTTCTTCGTGGTTTTCTCTTCTTCATCTGAAGAGCTGCAATCAGATGAGCTTGAACTCGAAGAGCTACTTGAAGAATTACTTCAAGAAGTCGAAGACGTCGAGCTTGAGGAAGATGACGAACGATACCGCTTCTCTGACGTTCTTTTAAAAGAGGTTTTGTTAGCTTCTGCCTCTTTCTCTTTAGCGGGGTTTTCCTTAGGGCAATCCTTACTCTTTTTACGCTTTGGAAGCTCAGTAAACATCGGAGACGTTCGTCGCGTTATATGTTTACGCCTCTTTTTCATAGGCACGGGTTTGACGCCAGGGATTTCTGGAGGAGGCCTCTGGTGAGATACAATTTTCTTCGATTTCAACTCTTCTGAGATAATTCCTCGGAGCCATGGGATGTCCCTTCGTGTGAAACTTATAGTTCTATCGGCAGTATAAGCTTCTGCAGAAAGGCAGAGAAAGATGCCACAATCAAGCGAATTATACTGTCGAGGTCCCAACTATTCACTGGTTTTCCACTTTCTTGTTAAGAAAACTTCGTTTCTTCTGTTTAAGGCTGTGTAGCTCAGGAATTCCAAGAGTTTTCCTGCAATATACTTGTAGTCCCCATGTAGGCAGTCATAGATCAATATCTCTTTTATCCGAAAATCAACAACTAGAAGTACCCAGTGCTGTAAATCTTCGACAAAATAGGGAATGAGGAGCATATCAAACTTAAAGATATCCAAATTTTTTACCCAGCTGCTCGCTCCGTCTGAATTACTTTTCAGTAATTTTTCCAAAAAATGGGAGTTCAAAGTAAGCACAGAAGGCGATGCCGTTTTCCTTCCTCTGACTTGTAACAGATCAAGATAGGCATTTATTACCGTATCACTAGTCTTCATTCCTTCTTGCAGGTGTTTGTAATCCTCTTCTTGTAGAGTAGAAATTTTTAACAACCTCACTGTTCACTGGTTTGAAAGAGAATGACCTATGTGAATAGTGATTATTTCCTCAAATAGTAGTTACTAGGACAGGATATAGCATGCGTTGAATACTTTGTTACTGTGAATAACTTCCCGGGGTCAAATATTTGTGAAAGGAAGTGATAACACTTTCTGTATCCATCGGGATTTCCAGAAACTTAATCAGGAAAACATTGCTCTTTAATTAGACTATATTTTGATGTGTTAATATTTTTCCCCTAAACAATGCCTTGCCATTTAAGACCTTTAACAATTTACTTTAAGATCTTTTACATAGAATTTGGTCGGTTTTCCACCTTTGATGACTTCCACAACCACTGGTGACAACATTTTAGTAATAAAATGGGTCCTGAATATTTTGGCAATAACTTGGCATTTATGTCTTTGCATTTATGTCATTGCGTCAGATAATTGTCGATCTCTACAATAAACCATATCTCCTATCCTGGGATTATATGGTCTCCTTCTGAGGTTACAGTAATGCCTCTGGTTCCCATGAGACTTCTCTAGATGTTTTTTTTTACCAGCCAGTAAATGTCCTTGAATTCTTTTTCCTTGTCCTGGGGATTTAATTCTTCGTAATTGTCTTCAGGCAACCCCAACATATTGGGAGTTCTTAGTTCTCGACCAAAATTTAAATATGCTGGGGAATAACCAGTTGAGCTGTGAGTTGCGGTGTTATAAGCAAACAATAATTCAGGTAACAATACATCCCATTTCTTTTGCGTTTCCTCTAGATATTGGGCTACCATTGTTTCTATAACTTTGTTTGTCCTTTCAACCGGGTTGGCCTGAAGGGTATACGGAGGAGTAAAATTATGTTTGATCCCGTAGTCCCTACACACTTGTTATATTAGCTTACTGGTATACTGAGTTCCATTGTCAGACAGAAGTATATGAGGTGTTCCAAATCTTAAAATAATTCACTCCTTAAGTACCTGTGCAATGGAATTTGCAGTTGCGGCCCTGATGGCAGCACATTCTACCCATTTAGTGAAAGTGTCCTGAAACATGAGCAGATATTTATTTCCTTTGGTTGACCTGGGGAAAGGGCCAAATACATCCGTACTCACACAATGCCATGGACCTTGCACCTTTCTAAATTGCATTTCCCCAGGACTTGCTGATTGGGATACTTATATTTTTGGCACGAAGTACAGTTTCTGACATACCAAGCAACTTCTCTAAACATTCATGGCCAATAATATATACGGCCTATTCTAACAAACGTTTTTGCTATTCCAAAATGTCCAGCGGTGGGATCATGATTTTTATTTAAAATATCAACATTTTCCTCCTTTGATACATAACGTTTCCACGGGGAGGTTGTAGGGTTGACCTGCCTCCCTACATTATTCCAGACATGCTTGTATAGAACACAGTTAATAATTTTAAATCGGGAGTATTTGTCTGGCCATTGGGAAACTTTATCAATCATGTTATTATACCATTCCTTTTTACCCTTGCTTGTTAATATATCCAGTATTTCTCCTGTACTTAGAACCTCTGCTTCACATGGCTCAGGGTTCCGAGCTGGATTTCTTGAAAGAGCATCAGCGACTTTGTTCATCATGCCCTTCCTATACTTAATTTCAAAATCAAATTGCTGGAACTCGAGTACCCAGCAGGCTATTCTACCTGAAGGAGTTTTCATTGAATGATGCCATTTCAATGCCTGATGTTCAGTAATAACCACAACATGATATCCTTATATGTAGGGTCTATATTTCCTTAGAACATACAACACTGCAAGGCACTCCTTTTCGGTAGTAGAATATTTTCTCTCTTGGTCATGTAAGCTTCTGCTGGCGTAAGCTATCACGCGTTCATGGGTTCCAATTTTCTGAAATAACGTTGATCCCAGGCCCAATTCTGACGCATCAGTTTGAATATAAAATTTCTGAGTAAAATCCGGACAGGCGAGGATAGGAGCTTGAGTCAGAAGCAATTTGAGTTCCTCAAACGCGCAGTTTTGTTTCTCGGACCAATTCCATCTAACATTTTTTCGCAGCAAATAATTCATCGGAGCTGTTACCTTTGAGTAGTTGGGTATAAAACGCTTGTACCAACCAACAAGTCCAAGAAAACTCCTAAGCTCCCTCACAGTTCTTGCAGCTGGGTATTCAACTACAGCCTTGACTTTGTCAGGATCTGTCAAAATACCCTCTGAATTTACAACGTGGCCCAGGTATTTTAATTCTGTCTGACAAAACTTACATTTTTCTAGATTAAGACGTAGCTGAGCTTGTCTCAGGCGCTCAAAAACTTTACCTAAGTTTTCAAAATGTTCTTTTTTTTACCAAGTTCAATGATGTCGTCCAAATAAGCAAATGCTTTATCATCGAGATCGGCCCCCAGAACTGTATCCAATAACCTTTGAAAGGTTGCTGGGGCGGAATGTAAGCCAAAGGCCATCACTCTGAATTGAAATAGACCCCTAAAAGGGGCCGTGAAAGCGGTGAGAGGACTACTATTTTCTTCCAATGGAACTTGCCAATAACCATCTTTTAGGTCAAGTGTAGATATGTACTTAGCTTCTTTTAATTTATCTAAAATTGCCTAAACTTGAGGTAGTGGGTAGGCGTCTTTTATTGTTGCATTGTTGACTGACCTGAGGTCGACACAAAATCTATATTTACCTGAGGGTTTCTTAACCAATACCACAGCTGAGCTCCAGGGACTAACTGCTGGCTCGATTACCCCTGCTTCTGACATTTTGTCAATTTATTCATTTATTATTTGTTGCATTGCTGGGTTCTTTTGGTAGTAAAATATCCCAAAGCACAGGAAGCACAGGATTTTCCTGTGTTTAGTGGGTTGAACCCCTGGTTTTAGTCATAAAGTGTTCTCAACAAGAGGGGTTGGCCCCTGAACAGAATCAAATTTAGGTAACTCTTTTTCCAAGAATAATTCAACTGTCCTTTGTTCATTCTTAGAAAGGGATTTAATTTAATTTAATCCACCTTCAGGACTGGACGAATCAGAGTTGATAGACGTTTTACTGGATCAATAAACTTCTTTTTTCGGGACATTGATAATCACTCCCCAATCTCTCATTGTCTCTAGACTAATGATTACATCTACAGTTAATCCTGGAAGTATGAGCAACTTCAAGTGTTTCTCCATTTTGGCAATATTACAAGTAACTTCAAATGAACAGGAAATCGTAACTCTCTTCCCATCAGCTAAAGTGGCATAATTATTGTATTCAGTCCTTGGTACTAAACCTAAAATTTCCATAACCCTTGTACTTGGTACATTAGCATAACTTTTAGTTGCTCCAGTATCCAGCAGAGCTTTGAATATTTTACCCTTAATTACAATATCCAGGATTATTCTACGATCCGGTGCTGTACTGGGCAAACAGTTTCCAGTTTGATTAACTAAAATGTCGGGGTCTATTGATTTTTTTGCTGGAGACTTGGAGTACCCCGACCTCTCCATGACCCTCGATAGTTTTCCACCCCAGCGCACCTGCAACTCATAGTTTTACCTTCTGTTCCACAGAATCTGACATTTGTCTCTTTTGGGTAATCTACATTCTCGGGAGAAATACCCACGTTAGTTAGAATTCCAACAGCGGTTTCTGTTATCCTCTACTTGGCTTTTTCTCTTGGCTTGTGGACTATCATAATTATTCCTGTGTTCCTTATTGCTACGATAACTCTGGAGATTTACTGTTTTGATGTTTTTCCGGGGGTGCCCTGTTGAAAACTCTTATACCCTGTTTCAGGGTAAAGAGCTTGTGCAGGTCCCTTGGGGGGCTGATAGTTATTTGCCGAATATTTGATCGCCTCGTACTCGTTTGCGGCCTTTATTAGGTCAGGGAGATTAGTTATATTCCATCGTACCCCGTACAATTTGTACTCGGCTAGCATATTTTCAAAAATTTGTTGGAATTGTTGCTCAGTTGAAAGGCGACCATGTCTTCTCATTTAAGTTTGAATTGCTACCAAGTAATCCTGAAAAGATTCATTAGGACCCTGCGTTCTAGCCCTTATCTCAATGTCTAGCTTTTCTCTATAACACCTGGGGAGGAAGTTGAGTTCAAGGTTTTCCAAAAAGCCTTGCCAAGAGTTCCACAAAGACTTAGAGTTCCGATACCATAACAGAGCTTTTCCTCTTAAAAGCTCAGGGAGAGCTTACAAAAGATCGTCAGGCTGAATGTTATAAGCCTGAATGTTAGCTCTTTGATCCTTTCCAAAAATAATACTAAATCTTTTTCTCCATCGAAACTGAGGTTTCACTTTCTTACAGTACTACATATGGAATCATTATCGTTGGTACTCACGGTGGGAGCCTTACTCTCTGGTTCACTACCTGATGGGACTGGCAGAAGTGGAAGCTTATAATTCCCCTTGATGAATGAAGCGAGGATTTTCCTTCCATCCCTAACGCTACCGGTGGCAGGAAGACCAAATTTCTTCAGCTCCTCAATCAGCTCTGGTTTCTTCAAACTAACAGAAGAAACCAAACAACAACAACAAGAGCCTGTTGCTCTAATTTGGCACTGAGTATGTGCTTTTAGCTGGATTGGGTATCCAGCGGACGCGAGGATTCTGCTTTGTTTCATCGGGGATACTCTCAGTGTCTGAATCGATCGGCATATTTTCTAGGCTATATTCCTGGACAAAATACTGGATTATTTTCATGCACCACCTATCATATAACAACTTACTTCTAACTTGGTTAAATTCACCAACAACGTGTAGTACAGTCAGTGACAAAATTTGGGGTAGGGAAAAACTGTCCGGTTTTGTTGGAAGCGTAAGGCTTCAAATCCGGACAATTTTATTTCTGTACAGAAACGTCAAAATCGAACAGCGTCAAATCAGGACACTTTGGAAACTCGCCTTCCGCACCCGACAAACCCGGACACTTATTTCTGTACAGATGCGACAAAATCGGACAGCGACAAAGTCGGACAGCGACAAATCGGGGCTAAAAATGTGTCCGGATTTGACGCTGTCCGACTTTGGCGCGGTCCCGTAGCGGCCAGATCCAGCAGAAGTCCGCAGGATTACAGAGGTCACGGCTACAATGCTGCGATTTGTATGTTGTCAATACATTCTAAATATAATTTTAAAAGAAAAAGGTTGTTTTATTTTAGTCTGAACTAAGTTATTCTCCATTAAAAATGACTTGTACATACGTATTGGTAAACAAAAAGAACAAATAAAGAAGGAACAAGAGTATGCAATTTTCTTTCTCTTAACATGGGCCGTTTATTTTATAGTGTTATATACAGGGTGTTCAGAAACTACCGGATCAAACTTCACCAGGCTATTATATAGCTAAAAACATGCAAGATTCATCATATAATGTATAGTCCTATCTCGCTTAGTTTTCTGTCAATCTGTCTGTATGTGTTTTTTACATGAAATGTATTATCTCTGTAAGGGTTTGAGATATCAAATGGAAACTTTGCAAATTTGTTTATCTTAGTGAGGCACATTTTTTTTAAATCTTCAAAAAAATATCACTTCCGGTTTCAAAATGGCGGCAATTTTAAATTTTGAAAGCTTAATATCTTAAAAACGAGAAATGTTATCAGAAAATATTAAGAGACAAAATATTTAGTCCTTCTTAGCGAAAACATTTTAGTACCTGATTGAATTCTCTCCGATAACTATTAACGGAACTGTTTGGAATTTTCCAATTTTTCAATCTATGTAACCAGAATCGCTACCCCAAGCAACTACGGAGTTGATAACGTTTTGTAAATCATGTTTTAAATTAGAAGTAGAGCAATGAATGAAGCGATAAATAATTAAAATTAGAATATTTACTTTTTAAATGTAATTAATTCATTTAAAAACAAGTTTGTTACTGCAAATTAAAACAGAAAAGTGAAGTGGATATTTACAAAAACCTGAAGAACGAACTTATTTTCAAATACCAATAATACCATTTAGTTATTAAAAAAAGTGTCCTAGTAATTAAGCCTTTGTAAGTATAAATAATAACATAACATAAACTCACAAGAACATAATAACATAAACATAATTAGTAACTCACAACAAGTAACATCTATCTACAATTTTAATTATTGTTTCTTAGCAGATGCTCAAGGTGGCCTCCTCGAAAACGATTGCAAAGTGTGAAGCGACGAATAGATGATTGTCGGACCTCTTCAAAAGCGTTTTGTTCTCTAATGATTTCAGCAGCTTCCACAATTCGAGCCACAAGGTCATTGGCATCTTGAACAGGTGTTGAATAAACCAACTGTTTCATGTGCCCCCACACATAAAAATCTAACGGAGTTAGATCCGGAGACCTTGGTGGCCAAGGGACTGGGCCACCTCGTCCGATCCACTGGTCACTATACACTTCATTTAGGTAGTCCCGGACTTCATTGGCAAAGTGAGGTGGTGCACCATCGTGCTGGAACCACATGTTTAGCCTAACTTCCAGAGGGAGATTATCAAGAAATTCAGGAAGAACATCTCGAAGGAAAGTTAAATAAGTTTGCCTATTAAGCCTATTAGGCAACATGTATGGTCCAATCAATGTGTCATTGACAATACCAGCCCATATGTTTACAGAAAATCGCACTTGAACATTTTGCTGTCTTATTTCGTGAGGGTTTTCTTGGTCCCAGAAGTGGTTGTTTTTTTTTTATTTACAATTCCCTCACGAGTAAATGTTGTTTCATCAGTAAAAATAACTCTTTTTAAGAAGTCCGGCGTTTCAACATCTTTGTGTAAAAACCATCGTGCACATTGTACCCTTTGATCATAGTCTCTAGGATGTAATTCCTGCACTCTTTGAACCTTAAAAGGGTACAACAATTGTTCATGAAGTACATTCCATACCGTACTATGGTTTGTGCGCATGGAATGTGCTATGGCCCTTGTGCTTGTTGAAGGATTTCCTTCTACGTGCTGCAAAACAGCTTCTTCGAAACGAGTTGTACGGACTGATCTTGGCCGACCTGTTCCCGCCATGTACTTTACAACCTTACCTGTTTCTTTGAGACGATTGTGAAGTGAAATGAACACTTTGTAGCTCGGGTGTTGTCTGTCAGGAAAACGTTGTGCGTAGAGTCTTTCAGATAGCCTGGCGTTACCATCAGCCAATCCATAAACAAAATGCATATCTGCATACTCAGATAATAAATATTGTGCCATTTTTGCACAGATTATTGATAAAAAGAAATAAAATAAACTAAACACACACTTACAATAGCACTGTAAAAGATTTTACATTGTAAAGATAAAACGAATTAAATAGGTAAACAAACTACTGGAACAACAATAATGAATATTTAATTTATTAATAATCAAAATAAAGTCAGCTGACTAACACTCAGCTGATCAACAATCAGCTGATCACACTACCATAGTCACTGGATAGTGTAAAATAATCACAGTGATTTAAAAATGGAGTTCGGAAGTTTGTCTTTTTTAGTACGTTAAATAAATCAAAATGAATAAACATAGTAATTAAAATTACACAATTAATTCATTGTTTATTAGGTCAAATTTCAATAAAAAAGTACAGCAATAATTATTGTTAAATAATTTCACGTCTTTAGGTAAATCATTAAATTTGCACAGAACCTAAACTAAGAAATTTCTAAATAGTTCCGTTAATAGTTATTGGAGAACATTCAATCAGGTACCAAAATGTTTTCGCTAAGAAAGGCTAAATATTTTGTCTCTTAATATTTTCTGATAACATTTCTCATTTTTAAGATATTATGCTTTCAAAATTTAAAATTGCCGCCATTTTGAAACCGGAAGTGATATTTTTTTGAAGATTTAAAAAAAAATGTGCCTCACTAAGATAAACAAATTTGCAAAGTTTCCATTTGATATCTCAAACCCTTACAGAGATAATACATTTCATGTAAAAAACACATACAGACAGATTGACAGAAAACCAAGCGAGATAGGACTATACATTATATGATGAATCTTGCATGTTTTTAGCTATATAATAGCCTGGTGAAGTTTGATCCGGTAGTTTCTGAACACCATGTATACGCTGTAAAGCGACTCCTGCAAACTTGACTTTGTGCCGCGCAATAGAGTATCAACAATTGCGCGTATCAACAATAGAGAACAATTTATAATTGTTCAGTGATTTTGATCAGTCTTCAAGTGATTTTAATAACTAGTAGTCCTGTTGCTCGAATCCGAGCAAGTTTGTATCCAACCAAAGGTTAGTTCAGTTGTAAACAAACTAACAAACCATCTGATATTAAAACGGATAATAACAAAGTACTTTCAATCAACACGTAGTTTAGGCTCCCGCTGTCAGATAGCGCCACTGTTCCGAACATTCAGCCCTTTACCGTATTCAAGTGATGCCCTTTCTTAAAATTCTAAGACGGATTGGCAAATCTATGTAAAAATACCTTTAATTTGACATCTCCAACGTTAAAATCCGTCCAGCCGTTATCGAGTTATGACTGTGAAGAAAAACCCCTAGCGTATTAGTATATAGATAATTTAATCATAGGCCTCGAAGTTTACAGATGACCCGAGATAAAATTGAACTTTTAGCTGTTATACCATATCTAATTTATCCTGCAAATATAGTTTATATGATTATCATCACGTAATACCGAAAGAATATTATCACCCTATTAGTGAGGCGGATGGCAATAAAACATAATTCAAATCACAATTGAACATTACAACTAGCAAATCACTATTCTTAAAAGGGGGAACAAAAACCGTCGGTATATTATAAAAAAATACATCTAGGCTATTAGGCAAGGCTTGGTGATTGCTTGAGAGGAACGACAATAATGTTAAAATCGCTCAGAGAAGTAATAGTAGCATATAGTGCAGTTTTCTTAACCTTGTGCGACGTCAGGAGGAGATTGTAGAGGGCGTACCGGAAAAAAGGAGCGTCTCGGTTGCCATGGCAGCCTGCAGCTAGTTTTCTAAATAATGTTTCTGTCGTAAGATAATCCTGTTTAAAATTACCACTTTTTAATCATTTCGAACAAAGTTTTTGATAGTACTCACTTAAAAAAACTCAAAAATCCATTAACCACATTAGTATACAATTTTATCCTCTTTAATATGAGACCTTAAGAGCCGGCTACCCTGTCGGCCATATTGGTTTTATCGCCCATTAGAATAATGTTAAGTTCAGACCACAATTTTCTGCTTATCTCTTGAGATAAAATTTTGATTTTGGTGTCAATTGAAAGATATTCTTATCGCGGGTGATTATTGTGGAACATATTTTGAAAATAGATTATAATATTTAATAAAAAATGTATTTTTTTAAGTTTGACAATTTTTTTCTGGTAATTTGTAACACTTACACGAATTTTTACTCGCAAAAATCACGCTTTACTTTTTTTGGGTAGTCAAAAAAATTACCTAAATCAGATTGAAAATGAAATAAAAATGTGGGTTCTAAATAGATGTTTAGTTAGCATTGCGATTATGGAAAATCAATCCAATATAACCGACGGGGGAGCGTGGCCTGAACTTTAATTATAGGGTCAATGTGGTCGGTGTTAAGTGCTATCCCACAAACCACTGCATTTTAGTAGCGCGGCAGGGGTAGTTAGCGACTGTTAGGGGGGGTGGCAAGCGGGTGCCCGCCGCGGTCGACCGCTGTACAATTGTTTTAGGCGGTTGCCCGCCGCGGGAGCCCGCTCGTTTGTAACCCCCGTGGTGGGGGGGCAGTGCTGTCAACTTAATTCAGTATGTAGCCAAAACGTGTAGATGATGGATCCGTGTTTAGTAGTGTACACTTATCTTCTGCTAAAAAAGAAAAACGACGTAAAAGGCGCTGGGGTGTGCATACCATAAATCGTGCCAGATGCGTGGATGGTGCACTCTCAAACCTATAAAGCCTACTACGAGATGTCTGTGGAAAGTTTTTCAATTATTTTAGAATGACAATTCCGTCATTTGATTAACTTTTTGTGAAAGTTAAGGAGAAATTAGTTGCAGACCCTACAACTCTGCAAGGGTTGACCTTCTCAGCTGAAGAAATGTTGGCAATGACTCTTTTTTTACAGGTGAGAACAACTTTTTGCAAATTACCGAGACGTCTTTGGTATTCAGTGTTAATTAATGTTTTCTTTAGGAAACAAACCATTACATAAATTAAAAGTCAGATTTTAAATAAGATTAAATCCGAAATTATTTCAGAAGTTGTAAATTAATGTTAAATATATGATAACATTTTTGCCATTATTGATTAATAATTCATTTAATTTAGCCTATAGTTTCTTGTTCAAATTTGTTTTTCATAGATTTTTAAAAACATTAAATGAATTTAAAATATATGTAATAAGGTCAGTAATGCTACCAGAATAAGCTCGGTGTTGCTACCAATCTTCAAACTAATATTTATTTATTTGCCAAGCCAATGTAATATGATAATCTTCCACGAATTGTTGTTATTGTCATATGGTGAAGCATTGGTATAATAAAAGTAACCACATAAAAGTAACAAATACACAACTGTTGTATTTTAATCCAAAATTTAAACAGGGATAAATTTAGGAAATATTAAACTATATAATAAAACTTTGACTTAAGAATATATGTAAAATAAATGTTTACTATTAAGTAATGTTTATTTGATCGAAGAACACAGAAGACTTATTTTTATTTTGTCATGAAACACATTGCATACTAAAATTAGAAATTAGTGGAAACAGAATTAGTGGAAACGGAAATTAGAAATTAGAAGTTGGGTGGAACAAGGCATATATTTTGGTCCATTTCAACTTCTTTTGTTCCCTGTCTTTGTATGATTCAGAGGCTGAACCCCACAGACAAGGCCTTAACTTTATTTCATCTATGAAACGTTTGGTATTTATTTCACTTACCACCAAAGACATTTTTTTGGTAACACAATTAAGTACTCACCACGAGGTTCAGTTATGCGGGCAACACTGAGCAAGGAATAGGCTGGCACTGTTGGCAGCACTGACAGAACCGCCGCGGGTCGCCGCTGTGCATAAAAGCTCCCATTTAACTTGATGTATATTGAAACCGCCGAACCGCCGCGGTTCATAAGTCACCCGCCCTGGATCTGCGGGCCGCGGCGGTTCGGCGGGCAACCGCTGCTGGCATAAATAGACCCATTTGACTCAAGTACTTAGAAACCGCGGCGTACGTCCTCGCGCGGGCACCCGCTATTGCATAAAAGAGGCCTAACTATATACGCGCGACGCGACGACGCGACGTTGGCAACAATGCCATCGGCTAGCCCCATCCTCTTGCCTCTGACAAACTGAATAACAATCACAGTACCATATACGCTCAAGCATGGATGGAGCAAATATAGGCTACATGCTACATGTTAAGTCATGAGCGCCTGGCAACATAGCTCAACAAATATTTTATAACTTAATGCACTCACGTCATCTTCACTGTTTCCTCCCTTGGTAGAGCCATCCTCTGGGTCGTTATCTTGATCTAACAGGAAGTTGAGTGCCTTGTAGTACCAAAGTTTTGGAACATACACAGCGCCCCCGGCTCGCTTCGACTTCACCACCTTCTTGTACTCCTTCCTGAACGAAGTTCGTATATTATTAATCTTCCTCGACACTGAGTCTCTGGAGGCATTCTCTTCGAATTGCTTTAGAATTTGTAAAAGTTTGTGGTAAGCCAAGTCTTTAGCAAAGCGGTTGTGGTAGTTCTTACTTTTTGTTTTCCATAGGCACTCGTTGGTCCTGTATTCGTTGATGAATTCGAAGAGTCCTCCTTTTGACCAGTAGCCTGTCATCGCGTCCGGCGCCGGCGTCCGGTTCCGGTCGCACTAAGACTGACAGTGGCAGACTGAGGCAGTGGCAGGTTTGAAGGTCGCTGGTTTGAAGCGATCGGCTTGACAATAGACAGTGGCGCTGCTGTGCCTGAACTTCTCACTCGCAGACAGGTCTGCTCTGGCAGCAGTGTTTTCATTTGAGGGATTTTTATCCCTTTCTAGGGATTTTTTGGACCTATGATGGATTGAAGGATAACTATGGATAAAACGCAACGTTGAGGGAATTTAAAGTGTTCTCTAGGGAATTTAGATCGCCACGAACCAACCGAAGCAACACCAAAACGCTGGCACCTTGACCTTGAAACAGCGCTTCTAGTGGCTAGCTAGTTCAACTACAATACTACAATCCCTGTTATTGTCAAGTAATAAATTTAAAAGGTCGTGCACCCAATTTTTGCTTGCTAGATTGTAGGAGCGCTGGTGTCCTTTACGGTCGTTTCTTCAATCTGTGTTTCGAGTCTAAGCTGTGCCTTCAGCTAGCACCTTAGTGCAGTACTAGCATTTTGATCGATTTTGGTACCCCAGTATAAATATAGCTTATTTATGATAAAATCAAGTTTTGAGAGATGATAACTTATTGATATTAAGCGAGATATAAAGTGTTCTCTTTACTTGTTATTTTACAATAATAATAACAATAATAATCCTTATTTGACATCCGTGGATGTGTATATACAAGTATACCTACGTATTTCAAATTTTTAGTTAGTTATACAATATGGTTGCAGTTTTCATAACAATTCTTCAAATTCATAAATACATTTTGTTATTTATTTAAACTTGGCTTCTTTCTATAAATGTTCATACCAGCGAGCACATAATAGAATTATGTGCTCGCTGGTTCATACGCCAATTCCCTTGTTTTCAAGATGTCTGATTTGTCTCTAATATTTTTACTTTTCTTTAAATTTATTGTAAACTTTCCTTAGTGTGACTATATTTAACAAATTTGGATCCTAGGTATTTTGTTGTGTATTACACTTATGAATTTCTATGTTTTTCTTGTATCGAAATATATTTTTCATTGGATGTAATGACAATTGGTTATGTATAATGATGTTAACGTCATTATTTCAAGTCCAATAAAACAATAATGGTTTGCAAGTATGACGTTATTGGATTTATATTTCACATCATCCCCTAATGCCTACTTCTACAATTTAAATATTTCATTTTAATATCCCTCACCTCTTTATATTAATAAAGTGTCATAGCTTAAACAGGGTTGCCATGAGGCGATTGGGGTCCTGCGGAAAAATTCTGTGGGGTAATTATATCTTGGTAATTTACTAATTTTTTAATTTAACCGGGGTCCCTGGAATTCGGGGGGCTGGGGCAAAGTGCCCCGGTTGCCCTCATCGTGCCGAATCTGAGCTTAGATGGTTCATAGTATATAATTTTGAGTACTTCAGTTTTTACATTGCTGGAAGGTCTTTTGAGAGAACAATCTTTTAGATACAATTAGATACTTTTGGCAGTTTGGTGATATCAAATTGATATGTTTTATATCCCCACATGCCGTACTAGGAGGGGGGGTAGGGGTGACAACTGCCCCGGGGCCCGGGCCCGTCACACAGAAGGTGGGCGAAATGTCATACAGAGCTGAGCAGGCTATGACGTCATTGTTGATGCGGTGAATTCGTGAAGCAGTCACAAAGTTAATCGGTTGTTATTGGTGTTGGTGGAATTCGATAGTCGATACTCGAACGCACTGAAACTTTAGTGATCCTGAATACAATACCATATAGCAGATGAGCTGGAAAAATGTTTCGCTTTACAAATAACTAGGTCTACTTAAAAACATAAATTGGGTATGATTATATACTTAGTAAATGGTAAAAGTAAATACATTTGTTTTATTAAAAATTGTTCATAGCTCTTGAGAACCTATATAGGCCCCTAACCTGAATATTTGTTACTTAGGCCCTAACCCATACACCAAAATTATTGCAAAATCAATTCTTACTTTGTAAATACAAACTTATGTAAATTAAGTTCTTTAACGGCATTGAGCCTTCTGATTAATTATCAAAGCTTTGCTGCAATAATATAAAAGTGCTTCTTCAGTGTATTGTATTCTAAAAAAGCCATCGCAGTATCGAAAATAAATTCTTGCTCTAAATTAAATGAAAACTCACGAAAATGTAACAAGGCCTACTTTAGATAGTCTATAGGCCTAAGTCAAACTTTTCATAACCCTCTAGACAGCTGTCTCTGAACAGATTACTTACAAAAAAAAAACAAATATAAATAGGCCTACCTAAGAGAATTTTGGAATCTATAATAGTTATTGATGAATTTTCAAAGCTTTGCTGAAATAATATGAAAGTGCTTCCTCAGTTTTATTTTGAACCATCGGAGTATCGAAATTATTCTTGCTCCAAATTAAAAGAAAACTCTCGAAAATATAACACAAGGCCTACTTTAGCCTGAAAGCTTGATAAATAGCAGTGATACCTAATAAATAGACTTATTAGAGGATTCAAAGAGGATTTTATAGTTATTTTGGTCTGATATTGTTCTATCACTTGATCTACGACTTTGTACATATAGTTAGTTACAAACGAACTAGGCTATATTAACTGTGTCAAGCTAGCATAAATGTTATATTCTAACAGTCATATGTTAGACAAAATTGGGTAATTGTAAAATAATGAGAAGTGAGGAGGTGGTGATGTTGAATTTTGATATTTAATTGCGGTTATGAAGTGGCTCATCATAGTGTGGCTGTAATCGTTATATCTAAAATATCGATATTTATCGATGTAGGCCTACCCATGTTGAACAGTTATCGGTTTCACGAATTCATCACATCAACGATGACGTCATAACCTGCCGAGCTCTGTATGAAATTTCGCTCACCCACACAGAAATGTGCAAGCAAAAGAGAACACCTTTTGTCTAACAAAAATGTCACCAACTGGGATCCGGACGGCAATAATGGCCCACACCACCAGACCTGCCCAGGGGCCCGTGAAAGCTGACGACGGCCCTGTCCACAGATAAATACCCCAGTCGCAGCAAATCTGCATACTCAGCGAATTTCCAATGATAATATTTGTCTTAATACCGCATAACGCCGCAAACCAAGTTCCTTAATATATTTTCATAAATAAGCAATATATAACATTTTAATTATTCTCCATAAGAATAACCTGGGGGCTGAGTACGCAGGTTTGCTGTAACAAGGAAAACAAACTATGGGTTTCTAAGCAAAAATAAATATAACTCAACTAGGTCAAGCCACATACCAAGTTTCATCAATATTCATAAATAAACGGTATATGCCATTTTAATTATTCTCCATAAGAATAACATGGGAGCTGAGTAAGCAGGTTTAATGTAACAAGTAACACAAAAAGATTATGCAAATATCAATAGAACTCAACTATAGGGGAAGGCACATACCAAGTTTTATTAATTTATGTTCATAATTAAGGGAGATATATTTTACTTTTTCTCCATAGGAATAACATAGGGGCAGAGTACTCAGGTTTGCTGCTTCGGGAACCATCGGTAAAAATTGGGTTTTGTGCAAATAATAATAGACCATAACCAGATGAAGCCATATACCAAGTTTTGTCGGGATACGTTCATAAATAAGCGAGAAATCAAATTTATTTTATTCTCCATCAAAATTACATTGGACAACGTACTCTTTAACACTTTCAGTATCTCTGTAACCAATTGAAGTAGAGAAATGATCAAAACACCAAATTGTATGTTTTTTAAAGCTGAGTTTAATGGCGAAAACTAAAATTTAATTTTCGAAATATTACGTGTAAAAACCTCAAAACCCCATTTTTGGGGTACAAAATCCCCCAAAAATACCACTTCGGATGGGTCGATCTGTCTGGTTTTCGAACTTAAAGTCTTAAATGTTGCTTTAAACGTTTGTACCAAATTTCATCAAAAGCGGACTTTTTTACGTGAGCTATCGTGCTCACGGACACATATAATATATATATATATATATATATATATATATATATATATATACTGTATACAGTATATACAGTTTCGACGAATGGTGTTTTTGGGGTCTTGGGACCTCAAAACGAAAAGTCATCATGGTCCCGGGCCTCGGTCTTACCATGCCTACTTTAATGCCGACTACGGTAAAAGCTGCACATAATTTGGTGTTTTGATCGTTGCTTACGTCAATTGGTTACAGAGATATTAAAAGTGCTAAACACAGTACGTTGTCCAATGTTATTCTTATAAAGAATAAGAATAATTTTATATCTCTCGCTTATTTATGAACGTATCCCGACAAAACCTGGTATATGGCTTCTTCTGGTTGTGGTCTATTGTCATTAGCACAAAAATAACAAAAATTGATGGTTCCCGTAACTGATGGCAAACCTACTCAGTTACCCTTTACGATTTTGTTTCAATGCCTGACACTTTTGTACCCAATTTTGAAATGGTTGCCGATCCAATTGGTTTATTTTCTGTAGTGACAGCTTGAAGTCCATTACTAACCGAATCAACTTCGAGGTCTTCGCCATCCATGTCTTAACTGTCACCGTTTAGAGCCTACACAGTGTTACTCTCCATCCAAAAAATAGCTAGTCGCTATATAGGCCTATTAGCCGATCAGACGACGTGAGAGTACTGGAATTCAACAAAGTTTTGCAAAAGCCCTCCGTAAACTTTTAGAGTCCGTTAAAGTGTTAAATATTCTATTGAAAGCTACGTTGAGAAAAAAAGAGTTTTGACATTTTTATGAAAGCTGCGGAAGAAATTAGAGGAGCCAAGATCAGCAAGCTCACACCACCCGAGCAGTATCAGACTTACATTTTTCGATGATGACAAAACATCAGACACAGTTCTAATTCTAAAAGGAACGGAAAAACTAAAAATTGAAACATTTCCACCCCGTGTTTTATCTCTTGAAAACACAACTACAACTACGGGCTAAAAAGTATGAAGAAGTTGCAAAGAAATTTGGATTCCTTGAGGATTTAATGAAACTCCGTTAAACAAAATCTAAAATCAATTGTAACAACCTACAGCCTCCTGATGTGCAAACCTAATTGTATGAGGTTGTAGAATACATAATTTTAATGTTTTAAACATATAGTATACTCACCGGATTTAGTGAACTGATATGTTTCACTGGCTTTACTGCAGGAGAAAGAAAACTCAACAGTTCGTAGGCGTACCACTTTGGACAGAACACTTCGTCACTTCCGGTTTCACTTTTTTTACTTTTGGTTATTTTGGACTTTTCACGGAAATACTGGGACCTTATAACATTAATTTTTTTCTCCACTTCAACGGAAGAACGTTTCAACGCCTCAGCAATACGACCTATAGCATCGCATCTTTTGTTAGCGTTTTTGTGCTTGCTACTAGAAACATCCCACAAAACTGTTTCTCTTTCGTATAAAGAAATTAGTTTTAAAACCTCGTCTTTGCTCCAATCTGGACCAGACATGGTGGACACTGTAGACGCAAATAACGGACACTATTTCGGCACAGTAATGACTCCTAGTCCCAACAAAACCACGTGTTGTCGACGGGAGGACGCGGCGACCAGGAGCGTGACGGTGCGGGGTGGTGTCTCGGACGGTTGCTACTGCGCACTGAGCATGCGCGAGCTCTGCTCACAACAGTGTTGTTGGGTGTTGGGTGTTGGGTGTTGGAATTCTGTTTCCATTATGTTTTAAGCTCTCCTCAAAACTTTGTTGTCAGCTGCATCGGCTCAAAACACATTGTGTTGGTCAACAAAGTTCAAATCAGTTTGAGAGCGTTTCCATTAAACATTTTACTTGAACATTGCTTTGAACAGAAACGGTTATAATGGAAACGGAGCTTTTTCAGATTATCTGGAACTCTATAGCTTTGTACCGATTTGTATTTATAATATATATATATATATATATATATGTATATGATAAATTACCTTAGGTTAAGTCCAGAGAGATTTCATTTTGTTCGGTTGGTATACCTGTAAATTAGCTAATAGAAATTCGAAACGACAGTTATTAGTATAGAAGGGGCGGCACTAAAGTAAATTACTACTCGTGAAAAAACGAGTTCGAGTAATTAGATGCCAGTGCTCATACGCCCCCGCAGAAAGTCAGTAAGGTAGAATACTCTGATTAGAAAATAATTAATTGAGTTGAAAAAAACCACGTTGCCAAGCTAACTGTAAAGCTATATAAAAATTAAAATTCATATACCTAATTGGCCAACTACACAGGTGTATAGCTTCATTATAAAATTCCTTAACTACAAACAGTGATTTTCGGTTTGAGCTTGCAAACTTGTCAATTAGTTTATCACTGGATCCGTCGATGTCTATGAACGTGTAGAAGGGGAGGTTCTTTTAAATGTTCTTGCGTCATCGTCATTTGGGATCGAAGTCATGACTTCAAATAATGTGCATTTCACAGCCGTGTTAAAAAAAGTGGTATTAAAAATATTGCATAATACTTTTCTTGTTTTATAAGAGTATCTAATATACAGTTTGGGAATTAAGTTGGATAAAAAAATAATGTATTAGCAAAATACTGGCTGAAATAAAAAAATGTCCATAGAGCATTCTTGAAAGGAATAGGATCTGATAGGACAATAGCGGTCACGTAGTAAAATAGGCCATAGAGGTTTTAAAAGGTATTATTATATACTTTTTAATTTGTTTTGCTGTACGTAGTATAAGGCTGTACAGAAAACAATATTTAAAAAATCTCAGCCTGAGAGGGGCATGCCGTCATGCAAGACTGGATCCGTCCCTAATGTCAGCGGCTATGCCTTGGGTTCAAATTATTGTAATAGTTCTAGCAAGTAAGTGTTAGTACGTAAATTTCAGTACTGTCTGTCTAGCTTATACAGGAGAAGCTCACCCCTTGCTTTGCTTAACAATTTCCACGCCGAGGCTACCAATCTTTTTAAACATTTATCAAACTAAAACGAGTTCGCACGCAGCACGCTGACGTGAGGGAAGTGAATTTCCACATAAAAAACTTTTTAAAATCCAAATTAGTGTTCAAACATACTTTTATTCCAATTGTTATCGAAATCAGAAATCAGAAAAAAATTGTTTGGCTTTCCTGATGCTCCTGGTTCTATTTACATGTAATGCTGGGAATTCAATTTTGAGCATTATATAAGGTTAGGAAAAGGTCCAGTCAGGCATGAAAGTAGGCGTGAGGTTGCTGGGGATGATTAAAGTACACCAACAAATGAATAAAGACTTTTCTAATGTAAACCCCCCATAAGCCCATGCGGGGCTTTTCTGACCCTTTTTAGACAAAACAACTCAAAATTTGAAAGACTAATCCACAAAAAAGGGGGTTAGAGTTTTTCGATTGTTTTGCCCAATGAACTTGTACAACTGATTATAGAAAGGAACGTTCCTACCAAACCTTAAGTAAATTGGACAAAAAATATGACCGCTAGAGTGCAAACACACACACACACACACACACACACACACATATATATATAATAATATTAACATTTTAAAAAACAAACAACCTTTATTATCAGCTGCCCAAATCAATCAGAAATATTTGATATATATATATATATATATATACATGTATAGACATATATATATATATAATTTTGAACGACCCCCCAAAACGTGTTGAGGCGGTCACGGTAGGAACTTCTGTGGTGGTCCTGGGCGTGCGGGTCATGCTAATAGTTCACTTTCCATAGGAAATTCACTAATGAACCTATACAGTAGAACTTAACCGTCCTCGCTTTAAAAACTTCAATTTGTTTACTAGCAAAATTCCCCTATAAGGAAGAAGCTATTATCGTAGTAAGTATAGTAAGACCTAGGCCCAGGATGATAGATTTTCTTAAAAATGGTCCGATTTGGATAACATTTTGTACAAACATGTAAAGCAACATTTATGACTTAAGTTCGAAAATCAGACAAATCGACTTATGTGAAGGAGTATTTTTTTTTGTGGGGGTTTGCATCCTAACATGTTTTTGAGTTATTTATATTAAATAGTCAAATGTTATTTTTCAACACTGGATTCAGCAAAAACACACAATTTGATGTTATTTTGATCATTGTTCTGCTGCAGTTGGTTACAGAGATATTAAAAGTGCTTAACCAACCAAACAACAACCATAAACAATACCATTGACTATACATACTTCGGTATAGTCAATGACTGTACATTGACCAATGTTATTCTTATGAAGAATAAGAATAATTTTTTATCTTGCTTTTCATGAACACATACTGAAGAAACTTGGTACGGTATGTGCTTCATCTGGATATGGTCTGTTGTTTTTTACAAAAAATCTACTGATGGTTCCTGGGTCATCAAACTTGCATAACTTAATTAAGAACATAAATTAATAAAACTTGGCCTCACCTAGTTGAGTTATATTGATATTTGCATAACAAAAAATTGTTCTTTTCCCTGTTTTAGCAAACCTGCGTACTCATCCCCCATGTTATTCTTATGGAGGATAATTAAAATTGTATACATCGCTTATTTTTTATATATTTTCATGAAACTTAGTAAGCGGCTTTATGCAGTATTAAGATATATATATATTTATGCATTGGAAATTCGATGAGAATGCAGGTTTGCTACGACAGGATTATTAGTGATTTCTTTTGAATAAAACCTTAGTATCACTGGACACTAGATCAAAGGTAGTCTCACTCATATCTTTGGTTAAGAGTTTTTCCCAACCCCCAAACAATCCCCTCTAGAATACAATACTTTTGATTGTAATACACCCCTCTTGCCAAAGAAAAGATTTTGGGGAGTTTTAGAAAGAAAAGTACAAAAGATCAACTGGCATTAATTATAGTTTTAATTTTGAGCTATATTTCAACTGATTTTGATACATGCATAGTATTTTTATACGTCACGATTAAGTCAGAAATAGGTGGTTTACTGAATAACACAAATGGATCTTTCTTGGGGCAAGTTCATTTTATCACTGACTCCTTGAATTTCATTAAAAATCGTTTTCTTTTTAGGAGAACCACTTTTTTTACTTTTACTTTTTGAACGATTCTTTGTATTTTTAGTTTCCTCTTTCTTGCATCTCGATCTTGTTGTTCTCACTGCTACTCTGGGTACTCTGCTTTTGTGTCCTTTTGCAAGTGATACACTTGGCCCACCGTTCGAATTCCTCGAGTCGTAATTCAACATCCAGGTGACACAACATAGATTTTCACATCCGGAGTAGAGGCGACAACAAGCTTGCTGGTTGATCCGGACATCACCGAAGTACCAGTCTCTATCTTTGTGCAATAACAATCTATAAAATACCATTTTACTACTCACCAAATTGGGTATTTTCCTGTTCCACAAGACCTCACATGAACAGAAATGTTTATTTAGAACAACAGCATCGATCAAATCGAGAATCCAGTCGTACATTACAAATAATCGTGCCGAGGTGGCTATCTGCTCTAAAATTTTTACATTGAAGCGATTACACCAGTGAAACGAAAACGAAGAATCGCTCAAATCCAGCTTCAATCCGTCTATAAATTTCCATTGCCAACTGTACCAGGTCGGGTACTCTTCCACAATTTTCACCAACTTGTGATTTGCATTTGAATTTGACTCTTCCTTTTCCATCTCAGATTCCGCTAAATGGATTCTCCACTCTTTAAAGTTGATTTGGATCTCGTAACTTCTCTTGTTTACAGGTGTTTCAAGAACATGTGGCAGTTTCCATTCTTGTTTGAAGGTCAGAGTAAGTCTCTCCTCCTGTATTACTGAGTTTAGTAACCTCAAGAAATACTTCCCATTAGGAACTGTTGCCAGTAACCCAACTTTATTGCAGCAGAAATTATTTTCACTCAACGAAACTGTGTGCAATTGAGGAGATATTATGGGCCTCTGCCTGATCATTTTTTCAGGATTGAAATACAGTCTGTGATTACAGGGTATTGCCATTTTAATTTTATTATATAAAAACACATACTTCTGTAAAGTTACTAGCAGATTTCCTGATAGATTAACGATTTTTCTTATTGCATCTAGCCGTATTTTAGGGTTTGAGAAATCCTCACAACCGTCTCTTTCCGTTATTGAGAACACAAACCACTCTGAGCAATCCTCGAACATGCTTAAACACCTTTCAAATGTATTTTTGACTTGTACTGTCAATCCATCTTGAACCAGTTTCCAGTCATCAAGTTTAAAAATGTGGTTGAAAGTATTGGATATTTCTAAAAACTGATTTAATAATATTATTTCAGATTCGACAAGTTTTTTATTTTGTTCAATGGGTTGTTTCTTCTTATTATTTTTAATATTTTTCTTTTTCTTTTCTGGTTTCTTTTTCTTTTTCTTCATCCACTTCACCTGGATATTTGGATGACTAGCTTCCAGCTTGGATTGAATTTCCTCTCTTAACCTCTTCTGAAACAACCATATCACAAAAACATACTATTATTTTTTATCATTACCCAAAAACACTATTTAATCTACAAATAACAGACACATCTGATACATATTTTTTATAATTGTAAAGGTTGCTTACTTAATCTCAAGCAAGCCATTAGAGAACAGGGTAATACGTAAGCATTTTCCCCCAAACTGATAAGGAAATTTAAATGAAAATTCGGTTGTACACGTTTATTTAAATTCTGACTAGACGTAAGGGCCTTATGATATAGAACCACTCCAGTGGTTAACGCCCGCCACAGCTTTAAGACGCTCAGACAAGCCACTCCAAGCGGTACATGCAATTTTATGGAGCTTTTTTATGCTGGGCCACAGCTATGGCTAGGGTCGCGTCTGTTGCGTGAGCTGGCCATTTCAGACGCCTACCCTCGCTTCTTGTGGCAACCCTGCGCTACTATGGCTGTGGTATGGAAAGCATGGCCACTGATCAGCGCCACCGTTCTGTCACTAGCCTGGTCTTGACTCTTCAGTCTTTCCTTGTATGTTGTTTGATCTGGTTGTAAGGTCATAAATATGGTTAAAAATGCCAAAAACTAATAATCCCAATGGATTTATATGGTTCTGGACAATCTCAATGTAGAAGATTATATTATTGTCTATATCCACATTTGTCTATTGGATACATTGATGACATTACTTCACTTGACAACGGCATCTTTAATAAGCTACAAGGAAGCTAGGCCGGGCAACTCCTGTGGCTTGGATGCGCCATATACAGACGTGGCCATCCCGGGCGTCTAAAAGCGCTTGACTAACTGTTGTTTACTGTTTAAATTAGAATGCAACAGCTGACATTTATGCCCATTGCATTCTGGGATTGATCTAGTTTCGAAATCCACCATCAGGTACAATAGAGTAGAAAGAATATTAAATGTTGTAAAAGTATGCGTTGTCACTGTCCACACACAGTGGACATGCGAGCATTCGCGATCGCATGGGCCATTTAACTCTGTCCACTGGGTGTGGACATGTGAGCGCTGAGCATAAGTGTGACAGAAAAAAATCCTGGCTGGCGGGAAAATGGCTGCGGCCACAGAGTACACCCCAGCCATGATTCACCCCCAGCCTGGGGTTGAGTGGACCCCAGGGGACCATTTCTAAAGAACCTATCCGAGCGCAAAGGGTTAAAGCATTATGTGTCATGTGCAACAGTGAGGAGGGGATTGAATTTGTAATCGATATGACATGTATCCTGTATACATCTTCTTGGGTAACTTTTATTAGATAGCCCGCAGTATCAGAGTAATTTTTTAGGGCTTTTAAGGTCGTATGTGAGGGTTGGTTAAGAGGGCTCTAGTGTATAACTCTTGACTGTTCAAAGCGATTAAAAAATCAAAAATCTTTACCCTTTAAACTGGCAAATAGATGGTGAGAAAAACTAGGATTAGTTGGATATGATGTTGGAAAAACAATTAGATTAAAACAACAGGTAGATTTTCATGAATATCATACAGTATAAATAACTCAATAACTCGAACCTCAACAAATCAAATTCCATGATAAAGTTTTGTCATTCCCCTTGAACTGTTCTATTTAATGCTATGCTATTTTACCTCTATAAGCCGGAGGGTTGGCAGGTAACAACTCGATAAGTTTTTCTGTCTCCGTAGCCTACCGCCGCACCTCTATGACTCGAAGTTTTATCTGGGAAACCTCTATAACTCGAAACTGTAAAGTTGCCACACTTCTTTAAGTCAAAATCTCCTTAACCAGAGAACCTCTATAAGTCAAAATTGTATATTATTGAATCGGATTTCAAAACCCCAGTAACTGTATACAAGCATGCATAATTCCCAACTTCCCCCAACAGGAGTAGATGCCCCCCTTCATCTACTCCTGACTAGCGTCATTAGTTAGTCCGAAGGTTCTAGTGTGTGGATAAAATGTGTGAAACGTAGTTTTTTGAAAACAACCTAGCTTCAAAGGGGGGAGGAGTTTGTTTGGGCAGGCGATAAGAGGGCAGTAAAAGACTGTCTAATAATAAATAGGAAGGAAGTGGTAAAACGGGCAAAATGTCACCAAATTATCAAACTGCGAGTCATTGGTTTTTCCTACTCTAAGACATGTTCAGTGTTCACTGAAGGATGTTTCATCCTCTAGTATGTTCACCTATGAAGCTGTTTAAAACATTTCCAAGCTTATTTTTGACATTTTCAGTTTGTTTCAATATTTTAAATTTGAATTATAAAAATTATGGTGTGTTTATGATAAACTGCAAATAAAACACTAAATGATCTAGGGATTATACTCTTCCATGACTCGTCGATTGCGTTGCCGTGACCCTCGATAAGTCAATATTCTGTGGAAGAGCGCCTTGATAAGTCGAATCTCGATATTTCAAAATATTCGATAACTCAAATTTGCTCTGTTCCTGCTGAGGTTCGAGTTATTGAGGTTCCACTGTAATTTGTTGTCTGATACACTGTGTATTGCTCAAGGAAAAGCTCATTGGTCTTCAGAATAAAATCACGCCATTGTAATATAGCTGAATTGTCAAAGAGTCATATACTTTTTGCAGAACATTTTATAAAAGAACAGATATTTACGCATTCTGTCTTAATTTAATAGTTGCATTGTAATTATGCTTATTTCTGTTATCTATCATAGTCAAGAAAGTGGGATATCTTATCCCAAAAAAAACAATCTTGATTTTACCCATTGCGGTTATACAAATTTTGTATAAAAACAAACTACTCGTGACTAATTTGAAGTTATTGGTTACTATGGAGGGTGTTTCCAGATTATTTTCATACCAAATTAGGTAAAAAAACACAAAAAATGACTTG
Source organism: Allygus modestus (assembly GCA_963675035.1). Taxonomy (NCBI): domain Eukaryota; kingdom Metazoa; phylum Arthropoda; class Insecta; order Hemiptera; family Cicadellidae; genus Allygus; species Allygus modestus. Next base: position 76,757,259 of record OY776114.1, on the reverse strand, counting down.
GATGAAAATATTTTTCCAAATGGGAGCGAAAGGGTCTTGTAATCGGATTTATAAGTTTCCTTTGAACTCCTTCCTTTTACCATCAAAGACGTTAATGTTTAGTGTTTATTTTTCATAACAAATACTTAGCAACATGATCATGCTTATTTCCTGTTATAGAAAACTTACCGACACACAAGACTGTCTAGAGGGAATAGATTCCTGACTGGGATGTCGGGTGAATAGTTTCTCTGGCCTCGTTTCCTTATCCCTTTCTGCAACATAACTTTAGAAGTAAATTTTCTATGTTGCTATAAATCATATGAGCACAAACCTATGATACAAGGTTAAAAGTAACTTTCAATATCCAAGACACCGCCTGAAGCTGGTAGGAAAAACACCAACATACATGACGAAAAAGCTTTTTAAAAATTACCTTTACAAATACCAATACAAATAGAATCCTCTCACGCTCTTTTAAAAGCAGTCTTGCCAATGTTCTGCTCAATAAAACTTATTACAGTGTAAATATATAAGTACTTGACTGATAATAAATTGTAATATGTCTATTGTTTTAAGAATAAAATGACTAAACTATTTTATTTTTCAGCAATAATTTTGATTTTTTTTGCACATTTAGAATTTCACAAATTGGATTACTTATTCGAAGTGACTACGTACACGTCCAATGTAAGGGCAAATTCACTTCGCTACCGCTTAGGTTAGGTTAGGTTAGGTTACGTTAGGTTATGTTAGGATAGGTTAGGTTACTTTAGGTTAGGTTAGGAGGTTTTCTGGCTCTCAATTTGTTTTAAAAATCACAGGAAAAGTAACGTACGGTGCATAATTTGGAACGGACGTGAGCAGTAGCGGCTCACGTCGGACGTGTACGTAGCCTCTGCCTTACTTATTCCCATCAGATTAACATTGGAGCTTTGATAGATGATGGGGCTGAGCCTTAATGACATATGATGATTCAAAATGGCTTAAATGAGACTCAACCCTGACAATGGCAAAAGTTAACAAACTCAGTACAGCCGTTTTCTTGTGAAACGCATATAAAAACTAACCCGTGATATGTAAACGGATAGGCATATTTTTTAATATTGATTTTGGCTTCCCTGATGTATAAAACATCAATTTAACTCAAAATTTGTTTTTTGATGTTTTTTAGGTATATATTCTTGATGGCAGTACAAACAAATAATCAGAGTAGCAACAAAAAGAAAGCAGTTTTACTATATGAATAGTGAAGTTTATCAGTAAAATTAAAACAAAAACAAAAATAAAGAAAATAAATTACATAATTGCATTCAAAAGCACCTGGTGATGGCAGAGGGCTGGAGAAAATGTGAGGCTCCAGGTCTTGAGGATGTAATCTCAGGATAGACTTTTCATCGGAATACACATTCTCTGAAACCTGTCAAAATGAATCAACATTGTATATGTGAATAAGTATATCACTAAATCTAAGGCACATACACAATAAAGATATTTATGAGTGAGATGCCTTTGTGTAACCTCGTTACTGACTGAGGCCAACTGATTCTTTAGTCAGGAGTATTAATTAATAATAGCCCAATGACAAATGACATTCACTGATCTGTAAGAATCTAAAAAAATACGTACGGTCACTTAAAATACCATAAAAATAAATCAATTCTCATACTCTGTACTCAAACAGGCCACGTAATTGCATTTATGAAACAGTCACACTCTTTTCAGCAAGACTGGGAGGAACATATTTTTACCTTAAATGTATTAACCTCCATCATCAATAAATCAAAAGTGTACAACTAGTGGCTTTTAGGAGCTATAGCCACTGAAATTTTGTTTTAATTTACTATTTGCATGTTAAGGAAAATAAATCTTTAGGGAAGTATGAACTCATGTTAACACTTTCTGTGCAGTTTAAATGTTGTAAGATTGACCTAGGAGCTTCGAATTATTGTTACTTGCTAAAACATAGGTTTTTTATACACGTAGAAAAAAGGTTTGAATGTCAAAACAATTTTCTAATGGTTCTTATATGTAATTGTTTGTTTGTTTGTTTTTTTGGGGGATTAGGAGGCCCTGGCATAGCCAGCTAGGCACGTCCCCCTTGGGATATTGTACAGCCACCGTAAAAAGGGAAAAGAGGGAATGGAAAGGTGGTAGGATGGGGTCAGTCTGCCTCGCTCCAGAAAGGGAGAGAGAGCCTTAACTAGCTCCCGGGCTCTGTGGGTGACAACACCCCAGGACGATACGCCCTCTAACCCGACGACTCCCTAAGTCCACCAGACAGGGACCGCCATCGCACAGAGCCTCCAACCTCTCAGGGGCTGGGTGGCCCCAGGACGGTTCGTCCCCCAGCTCGGCAGACCCCTCCTCCCAGGCACCCGTCCCAGGCTGCAAGGATGATCCACTACTCCCTCTAAGGACTTGGACTAGACTGGGTATCCAGGCTGAACTGGGAGTCAAGCCCCAGAAGAGACAAGGAGGAACCAAGGAAGGGAAGTTGTCACATTGGATAGCCAAAAGACTTACCAATACTGTGACAGCTTCATTTTGCTGTACCCAATGTCAATCTCTGTACTAGTATAGACCAGTCAGAGAGCCGTCGAGGGCCTATGTGTAATTAGTGTTGATAAATTTATGGAGTTTAGGAACTCTACACAGTTTTAGATCGGCGCAATAGTAGTAGGTGCCTGTCGGGACATAAGACGCAACACAATCCCATTTGACTGAAACACACTACTCGCCGAAATGCACTATTATTTCCTTCTAGAAACGTAAACAAACAAAAAAAACTAGCACTGATAAGAGAGCGGCTGTTGGAGTGTTGGTGAACAACTTGGAAGCGAGCGCAGGGGAAGTGCCCCCTCACACTTTCGAGGAGGGGGTACCGGAAACTGCCTTACGAAATTACATACAGGTACATAAACAGTACATTTAAACATATAACTAACATATCATTACACATAAACACTGATAACTAAATTACTAATTCGCATATGCAAATATACAATCCTATATAATTATACGCTAGGGTTTTTTTCATCACAGTCATAACTCGATAACGGATTTTAATGTTTGAGATGTAAAATTGAAGGTATTTTTACGTAGATTTGCTAATACGTCTCAGAATTTTAAGAAAGGGCATAATTTAAATTCAGTAAAGGCCTGAATTTTCGGATAGTGGCACTACCCGACGGTGGAAGTCTAAACTACATGTTGATAGAAAGTACTTTATCCGCATTATTCTCAGATATTATCATCCGTTTCAATAACAGATGTTTTGTTATGTTTGTTTACAACTGAAGAAACCTTTCGTTAGGTACAAACTTGCTCGGATTCGAGCAACAGGACAACTAGTATACATAATTCTTCTTAATTTAGTAACACAAATACTGTTATTTTCTTAAAACTTGTGTAGTAGATAGATTGATTGATAAATTTAAAGTCCTCTTAGCCATTGTCAGTTTTGATGCCTCAGTCTCTTGAAAACATCTTTTAAAGGCTCAATGTTGGTTAATTTAAAACAGTTTTTGTTACATTTAAACACAACATAAAATAAAACTAGTTTTTTTTAAACTCCAAGTAAGGCTGTTGACTAACATTAATTATATATATTATTTGCAGATTATCAATAGTACCTGGGGGGCCGAGCTTTGCTCGGGGGAAGGTCAGTCAGTTTGTTTAGATGACTCGGAGTAATATTTCACCACTTCCCCCTAGTGATAATTAGATTTGTATTATTCATTAGCCTCTTTTCTACATTTTTAAGGTCCCTCCAGTTGTTATTTATAGCTCAATGTCCCTTTGATTTATTTTACTACTCTATATATGTAATCTTTACTCAAATCTTTTAATCTCTGCTCTCAGGAAACCACATGTTAATAATCATAAACAACATGAGTATTACTTTGACAGTTCCCTGGTTAATTATGAACAGCTGTTACAATACTTTTGTTTTGATTTTAAACTCCATAAGCCCAATGTTAATTTTTTTAACTTTTCATTTTAGTTTTTTTACATTATTTGATTTTTCCTAGGGATGAGGCCTGTCTAGAACTTATTTTTATCCCAGAAATTAGTTATTTTGAACATTTGAAGGAAATCGTTGGAGCCGTTTTTGAGATCCATGTCGCAAGCAAGCAAGCACGCAAGCAAGCAAACCTTACTCATATTAGGGTATAGGATAGGATAGTTAAGCTTTTTAATTACAATGTTGTATAAAATGTTCAAGGAAAATGTGATGGAGAATTTGAAAGTAACTTATTACAGCATAACTCAAGAAGTGAAGTAATACTAATGCTAACAACATTGGATGTTCTAACAAGTCATTTGAAATATCTTCAACTGCACCTAACCATGAATTTAAGCAGTTAGTTTACTGAGAAGCGGAGTTTTTAGTTTTGATATGATCAGAGTAATACTGTACATATGGGGAGCATTTGAACTATAGGAATGTCTATAAAGAGCAGTTAGCATACAGACCTGTTGTGGCGGGGGAGGGATCAGCGTGTCAGAGCCCGAGTACTGTTCCAGCGCTTCTTGCTCCAACTCGTCAAACTTGCTCTCGCTACTGGTTGCAGCAGGATTCACTTCACTCTGAGAAAACACATCCATCTGTAAAGCATTCTACGCAGCCTCTTTGATTTGTTCATATAAACCACCCTGTATTTGCAGAATTTCTAATCACCCTCTTTTTTAACACCTCGTTAATTTTTTTAGAATTTTTCTATAATTTAAGAATCACGTGGATTCCTACACTGCAACAAAACTATCGACCTAATAACAATAAAATAATGATTCACATTGTTTCATGTGACTGTAGTTTGTATATTGAAAGCTAAACATAATCAAAATCAATCTCAGTGATTTTTTATTGTATGAATATTATTTGGTTGGATTAACATATTATCTACATCAAAAATACTAATCTGATACATTAAAAATACTACTTGGGACGAACGGGAAGGTCATTCAGAACCTGTTTTAAGGAACATCTTCCCAAGAGAACTGTTGTTCAAAGGTAAAATCATGCAGAACATCTCACAAGGTGTGGGTATAGATACAGTTAAATAAATGCCAATTTACAAATAATTCATAAATGTAAGGAAAGTGGTGTAATGTCCACAATTGAAAAATGATGAGATCTATAAAGCAGTAAAACGTGACGCAGATAATGTGCTGAATGATAAAGTCAACCGTCACCCACTCAGTTTTCAACATGGCATTGCGCCTGGAAAGGACCCATTGAACAACCGTGCAAACTCACATGCAAAAATGTAGCCACCACGTCAACGAAATTTATGTTTTGTGCTGATGTATCTTGTACTGTTTTTTGTTATACAGTAGACTCTCAGAAATCCGGACTATTGCTGCGGACAGTCGGTTAGGATTTCCCGGAGGTGGGAATGCATCATCAATTCTGCCTTTATAGTGAGCAATTATGCCAAATACATTTACGTGTATATGCTAATGCAAGCGTGAACTTCAGTTTTACAGTAGGACCTCGTTGATCAACCTCGTTGACCTCGGTACCAACGGGACCGAGAGCATGGTCGGAACACAATAGGTCGGATTATCAGAGGAACACATTTATTACATGAAAATATAAAACAGAAAATATTGAAATGTATAAAGGTTCATTTGTAAAAATTTAATATAACATCGTAAATCATAAATAAAGTACACTGGTATACTAATTTACATTGTCAGTGATGAGTCAACGATAGGAGAAGACCTGAACGAAGCAGCGCACCAGATACGTGAACAATAACAAACACCAATAACGGCACGGTTGGACTAAGTGGAGAACTCACTTGATGATGCAAGCTACATGACATTTGTGTAATGTGGTGTAATCACGTGAAAACTTAAGTAGCTAAACCGTGAAGTTCTGTATTAAACATTTATTAGCAACAGAACAAATTAAAAAAATTCAAGATCATTGTCCGGATAAGAGCGATCCGGATTTATAAGAGTCTACTGTATATATTTTTTTTATTTAACTTGTGATGAAACGCTAGTGCGCAAGATGATGCCACTGTATAGACGAAAAGCGTGTCGTATCTACAACAACCGGTACATCAGAATGATAGTGACAATCCACCCACATAGCACAGGGACGTCCAATGGTTGTCCAGCGGATGATGTCCATGTCGAATATTACGGATATCAGAGAAAGTCCTAAAGACATCCTTAGGAAGCCCTGTGAAAATTAAAATGTCACCAAAAGAGGATGTCCAAATTTAATCCTAGACAGAAGTTTTTTGGAGCCAATACGGATGTTTTTTTGGACCTACTACTAATTTGTATTTTTGATAAAAATCTGTATTTTCCACTTAAATTTCTTCATTAACAAGATAATAATATACAATAATATATGTTTTTTAATAAGATTTTAACAACGATAATATTTTGACCTGATCTTGAACCTATGATCCTCAGTTCTCTGTGCTCATGCCTTGGCGCCCTCGGCTATTCTGACAATTGTAGGGTTTTTGGGCTGGGATTTAAAAATTACCAATAAGTCTACCTACATTCTGATACAGGACTTAAACCAAATTTTAAAGCAGCTTTTTGCAGTTATATAGTTGGCTTATCATCTTACCATATAAAAAATGAGTCCCTATTTCCCTTGGTCACGCCATAACTTGAGAATGAGTGCACCAAATTGAATAAATCTTTTTTTGTTGTATTCGTTAATGTCTGGACAAGGTTTTTATAATAGAAAATTTGCAATCCGCCCTAAGGGCTCTATCCCACTGGCATTCAAAGTTCACATTGATTTTACTAAAGTTCAGTTAGTTACACCAAACAGCTGTTAACAATGATTATATCTAAACATACTTGAATGGTATAAACATATGTTCACTATGGAAATAACAAATTTACTTGAATGGCAACTCAAACTCTTTTTTCGATGCCGAAGTTAGCACTATATAAAAATAGGCGAGTGAGCGTAGCGAACGAGCTCATCTTGAAAATGAAAGAGTATTTGACATAAAACATATTCAATGACATTAGGACAGGACAATGTCTGTCAGGCCAGCTAGTTGAATGTATAATTAAGTTAGAGAAATGGAGTATAACCGAGGTTATGGGGACATTTTTTGCTTTATGCTAAAAGCAAGGGTTCCAAATTGGGCCCTTGCGGAACCCCATAAGGAATTTTTTAGCTTTAGTTCAGACAGAGAACCATTGACTTAACTGGTTTAATCAAGTAATTTCGTTAGCTGCCTTAGTGTCAGTACCACAAGGGTCTCTGGCTGTATTAGGGTCTATTTTACAGATGGATTTGAATAGCCATGACATATCTCTACTTTATTACTAAAGCAAAAATTACTAAAATCATTGTGATATATCTTTATCTTAGTTTATAAAATTTCAGAAAAATATTTATTACCTGTACCGCATTCAATTTTGTATTATGAAATTAACTTACAAGCTGCAACCTTAGATAATCTTGGGGGTTTAACATTAAATCCTTACTTACCATGAGAACATCGCTGTACAAAGGCCGCTGAGCTGGTTGCTGTAAGACTGGCAAAGGTCCCTGCACAGAAACAAATAGAAAATAAACGTTATTCACTTCCGAACAAATGCAGTGTATTTAAATTTTTAATTGATTGATCAGGAATATACAAAAATACACTTTTATCGCCCACCACATGTTAAATGTCCCTATCGTAAACAGGTAAGTAATGAGCTTTAATGCAGACCAGGGAGGTAATGACACATAGCATTATGATTACACTCTCAGAATTGCTAGACCAGGGGGGTAGTGACAAATAACGTTATGATATTACACTCCTGGCAGAGCTCAATCAGCTGTTCCAATAGCATCAGCTGTTGTGTTTACAACAATCAAAGTTTTCACAGCATACAATTAATCTGTTGTTTGTTTTGATACCTACATAACCTTAACCTGCAGTGTCAGATCCTAAACTACTATTTAATTTATATTTGCATTGCCTATCTTGTGCGGTGGGTGGCGTTTAATGCACTCGTGCTTTCAAGCATCACCCTCACACTGTAATGACGCACTTACTACCTGTAGGTGCTTAAATATCTATTGAACCTTAATTTTTTGCTGGATTAGGAAACCCCAGCATAGCTGCTAGGCACGTCTCCCACAAGTGTGAATTTTGCGCAGGTTACTGGAATGATAGGATATAGCAGGAAAGGAAAGGGTGGGATGGGGCAGGCAGCCAAATTGACCTTTCAGAGGGCCAACTCCCGTGCTCCTGTGACAGCTGTGATCTCAGGCTCAAACAGGCGGACGTGCTCTGCCCTCCAACTGGTCAACTCAACTGACAGGGAATCCATGTACAACAGCCAGGGACCATATATTCTCAGGTTGAGGACCAAACCCAGAGTTTTCGTACCCAGCCGCTGCAAATGGAGGGCCCTGTCACAGCAAACCTGCGTACTCAGCGAATTTCCAATGCAAATCACGTTATGTGTATCACTACTACATTGAGCCACTTACTAAGTTTCAAAAAAATACACCAGTAAATAAGTGATATATAGCATTTTATTTATCCTCTATATGAATAACATGGGGGCCGAGTATGCAGGTTTGCTGCTACGGGGAAAATCAACAAAAAAATTTTATTGTGCAAATATCCAATATACCATAACTAGTTGAAGCCACATACCAAGTTTCATCAATATACATTCATAAATAATCGAGATATAAAATTTTATTTATTCTCCATAAGGATAACATTGGACAACGTACTGTGTTTAACACTTTGAATATCTCTGCATCAGTTGGACATAGAATAATATAATAATTAAAACAACAAAATTATTTTTTTGTAGAGCTAAACTTATTGTAAAAATAAATGTGAAGTTTTTAATAAAATTATCTGAGGAAAATCTAAAAATCCTTTTCCTATAAGATTAACACGGGAAATTTTATGGACACGTTTTTTGACTTTTCCCCACAACCCCTTAACCTAGGTTAATGATTCAAGATACCGTACTAAATTATTTGTTTTTTAACCTCCATAAAATGACTATAACCAAAATTGAGTGTTTTTAAAATTTTAGAATAAAAAATTTAAAAAAACTGATTTTAGGAAAATTTTACACCCTTATAAAACCCCCTTCTCATGGTCCGATCGATCTAGTTTTTGAACTTAAGTTATAAATGTTACTTTTCACATTTGTGCCAAATTTCATAAAAATCGGGCATTTCTTTCAAAAGTTATCGAGGTAACAGACACATGTATATCAATTTGAACAAATAGTGTTTTTGGCATCTGGGGACCTCGAAACAAAAATTTATCATGGTCTTGGGCTTAAGTCTTACCATGCCATCTACAGTAATAGCTTCTTCCCTATAGGGGAAATTTGCTAAATACATTAAATTAGGCTTAGGTACCTATATATTTGGTTTATCCCTTAATTTGTCTTTATAAACATTTGTTACTATAGGTACATCACCACTAATAACATAGAAAATCTTAAGCACTCTGCTGAAATTATATTGAATTAATCTGGCTCCTTATAGTATTGAAATATTCCTGAATTCTAAGCCTGAAAATGTTAATTAGGTATAACTGTGATTGGCCTTACGTGTAAGTTCTTTATTACTTCTGTAAAAGATTGATATTAAAGTAATTGTGATCGGAGATTAAATTCTTTTGTAAAGCCACCTAAGAATCTACATAAGCTTATCATTTTGAATATGGTGGTGTAATTAGATTTTAAAAGGGTTTTAAAACTGTAGCTTTGGTAGTTTGTAGAGTTTTAGGTTTCCAATAAAATGACACCACACACATTTCTGGAAAAATTCGGGTTCAGAAATTAGAAGGTTTAAAATTTCCAAAATTCAGTTTTTTTTTCATTATTCATAAACAATTTTAAGTGCTAAATAAAATTTATATATCATTATTAAAGAAACCTAAATAAACGGTATCAGGAAACTGACACATACTTTCTCCCTTTTAGCCAAACTTTAATAAAAAAAATTTTTTATTTACTACATATATAGAATATGAAGTACAGATAAATGCACAAAAAATTGTCTAAAATAGTTGTTTTCAGAAATATCCACCCAAATCCCTTTTTGTGAGGCACTATAGAGTCCGTTGCTACACACAGTGGTTTTAAGAAGGGAAATGCCCCCTTGCCCCCCCCAGGGTTAAATGGCAACATATTTCGAACATCCTAGCTAGCTTGACCTGAATATCAAGTTTTAATGAAATTGATCAGTAAATAAGAGAGAAATAGTTATTTTTGTATTCCCCATAAGAATAACATTGGACAACGTACTGTGTTTACCGCTAAATGAAAATTTAAATTTTCTCCGCAACTAGCAACTATGATTTTTTTATAAAAATCCAAAAAACTGAATTTTGGATGTTTTAAGTCCTGTAATTTCTGAACCCGAATTTTTCAAGAAATGCGGGTGGTGTCATTTTGTTGGAAACCTAAAGCTCTACAAACCACTAAAGTTAATCAAAATCGTTAGAGCCGTTTTCAAGAAATTTGGATTTTACATGTTTTTTGGTGATTTTTAGGGGATAATTACCCTTAAAAATTAAAAAAAATGAAAAAAAACACCTGGAGATATTGAGGGTTGGTACCTATGTACCAAATTTCATAAACATCGGTCCATAGGTTAGGGCTCTAGCTCTGTACACATCCACACAGACACACAGACAGACATCACGTAAAAACCACTTTTTTGGGTTCAGAAAGCACCAAAACGAATATTTCCACTAACAACTCAAATTCGAAAGTTTTGACCAAAAAACAATACTTTCTCCATATACTATGTATAGGGGGAGAAAGTCAAAACTAAACAATTTATTATTTTTAATTATTATTCTACGATTACTGGTTGTGGAGAAAATTGAAACTTTAATTTAGCAGTAATCACAGTAAGTTGTCCAATGTTATTCTTTTGGGGAATACAAGAATTACAATTTCTCTCTTATTTTATGATTAATTTAACTGAAATTTGATATTCAGGTAAAGTTAGCATTAACCAACAGAGGATATTCAAAAGTATGAATCCCCTTAACCCTGGGGGGGATAAGAGGGTGATTCCCCTCTTCAAACCACAGTGTGTAGCAAAGGATTTTGTAGTGACTCCAAAAATGGGATTTGGGTGAACATTTCTGAAAAAAGTTTTTGTAGAAGATTTTCTGTGTATTATACCATACTTTATATTCTGTAGTTAGAAAATAAAAAACAACATGTATGTATTCATCATTAAAGTTGGGATAATAGGGATAAATTATGTTAAAGTTTCCTAATACCGTTTATTTAATGAAATGGTTTGAACATATTACAGAGTTGCAAAAGTTAAATATATCGCACGATTACATTGCTGAATCCAATGTTTACACGTTGCTTTATCTTACGGAAACCGATGATAAACTATTCTATTATTTTACAACTTGCCTGTTTTAAATCGGCTTTTGTTACAAACAGCAACTGCACATATCTCTCCAAGCATTATATTACAATCCACTCACAATGATACCCAGTAAACTTAAGATAAGATATAATTATAAAGAAATACCGCGGTCGCAGCAAACCTGCACACTCAGCGAATTTCCAATGAATATATAACATAACACATTAAAACACTTAACAGGATTCATAAGAAAGATATTCAACAAGCGATATTTAAAATATTAATTATTCTCCATAAGAATAACATTGGGGATGAGTACGCAGGTTTGCTGCAACAAGGAACACAAAATAATGGGTTTTTATGCAAATATCAATATAACTCATATTAGTGAAGTCACATACCAAGTTTCATCCATATATCCATTCATAAATAAGCGATATGTAACATTTTAATTATTTTCCATCAGAATAACAAGGGGACCAAGAACCTAGGTTTGCTGGTATGGGAACCATAGGCGAAAAATTGTTTTTTGTGCAAACAACAATGAACCACTACCACATGAAGCCATATACCAAATTTCATCAGTTTATGTTCATAAATAAGCGAGATATACAATTTTTCTTTTTCTCCATAAGAATAACATTAGACAACGTACTGTGTTTAGCCCTTTCAATATCGCAGTAACCAAATGACGTAGAGCAATGACCAAAATACTAAATTATTTGTTTTTTTATGCTGAATTCAATGGTCAAAATTAAAATTTGATTTAAATAAAAATTACATGTGGAAACCCCAAAAAAAAATTTTTGGGGTACAAAACCCCCCAAACCCCCCCCCCCCCTTTGGATGGTGCGATTCGTCTGGTTTTCGAACTCGTTCAAATAAATGATACTTTACACATTTGTACCAAATTTCATTAAGATCGGACCTTTTTCACGAGAGTTATCGTGCTTACGGACACATACATATACATATATAACAATTTGTACTAATGGTGTTTTTGGCATCAGGGGACCTCAAAATGAAAAGTTGTCATGGTCTCGGGCTTAATTATTACTATGAGACTTACGGTAATAGCTTCTTCCCTATAGGGGAAAATCGCTAATATCAAATTTAAGATATAAGAATTAACTATGTTTTATGTATACAGTATACATAAAACATTCATTGTTGACATGACACAGCTGAGGGAGCGGGCACACTCGTCAGGTAACCTCTTTTAGCGAATTTCCCTTATCGGGAAGAAGCTATTACCGAAGGTCTCATGGTAAGACTTACGCCTGAGACCATGATAACTTTTCATTTTGAGGTCCCTAGATGTCAAAAGCACCATTTGTTCAAATTTGTATATATATGTGTGTGTCCGTAAGCACGATAACTCTCGTAAAAAAGGTCCGATCTTAATGAAATTTGGTACAAATGTGTAAAGTACCATTTATTTGAACAAGTTCGAAAACCAGATGAATCGCAACATCCGAAGAGGGGTTTTAGGGAGGTTTTGTACCCCAAAACTGTTTTTTTTTTTGGGTTTCCATACGTAATTTTAATTTAAATCCAATTTTAATTTTTACCATTGAATTCAGCATGAAAAAAACAAATTTGGTATTTTGATCATTGCTCTAAGTCAATTGGTTACTGAGATATTGAAAGTGGTAAACACAGTACGTTGTCTAATGTTATTCTTATGGAGAAAGAGAAAAATTATCTCGCTTAATTATGAGCCTAACCTGACAAAATTTGGTATATGGCTTCATCTGGTTGTGGTTTATTGTTGTTTGCACAAAAAAACAATTTTTCGCCTATGGTTCCCGTAGCAGCAAACCTAGGTACTTGGTCCCCATGTTGTTCTTATGGAAAATAATTCAAATGTTATATATCGCTTATTTATGAATGTATATGGATGAAACTTGGTATGTGACTTCACTAAGATGAGTTATATTGATATTTGCATAAAAACCCATTATTTTGTGTTCCTTGTTGCAGCAATCCTGCGTACTCATCCCCAATGTTATTCTTATAGAGAATAATTAATATTTTTAATATACTGCTTGTTTGAGAATATATTTCTTACGAATCCTGTTAACCCTTTGAGTGCCACGCAACGATATATCGTTGTGCACGGAACATCCGAAAAATACTTCACAACGATATATCGTCGTCGGTGGTCTTACCGAAAAATACATTGCAACGATATATCGTTGTTATGGACAATTTTTCTTACGTCATTACTTTTTATTATTTCTTACAGGTGATTTCCAGGATAGTTTCTAGCTCTATAAATCTAGTAGTTATTTGGTGAAAATCTTATATTTGAACAATGTTTATTTATCTGAAAAAATATAAAAAATTTCCCGCATGTATAATATTATGTACCTATTCAAATTTTTTATTTTGTATTTTTTAGATATTATATATGTGCATAATATTATAGCTAAACTTTAAACTGACAAAACAAAAAAGGTTTCATAATAATATCTTACCAAATAAAAAAGTTATTGATTTTATGTACAAAACCCTTGCAAAATGTTGATTTTGTGAATCGTTGTTATAGAAAATTTTTCTTACGCCATTACTTTTTATTATTTCTTCCAGGACATTTCCAGGATATGTTCAGGTAAACATATACTCCATAAATATACGAGGCCTAGTTAGTCTGCTTTATGAAATAAAATTGTAATAAAACTTAAACCCTTGAATAAAGTTAGGCTACTGTCTTGTGTACTAATTTGCCGTTTTTATATTTTTTACATTTATGGAAATAACTTGTCCGTCTAAAGCCCAAATTTAATGAAACTTTCAGGAAATATTTTGGGAAACATGTCCTCTATAAATCTAGTAGTTATTTGGTGAAAATCTTATATTTGAACAATGTTTATTTACCTGAAACAAATAAAAAAAATTAAAAGAAATTTCCCACATACATATATTTATTCAAATTTTTTATTTTTTATTTTTTAAATATTATATATGTGCATAATATTGTAGCTAAACTTTAAACTTACAATACAAAAAAAGTTTCATAATAATATCTTACCAAATAAAAAAGTTATTAATTTTTTTGCAAACCCTTGCAAAATGTTGATTTTGTGCCTGGCACTTTTGGGATATACTGTGTTAAAAACTCTGGCACTCTAGGGATATGATGACCGAAAAACTCTGGCACTCAAAGGGTTAAGTGTTTTAATGTGTTATGTTATGTATTCATTGGAAAGAGTATACAGATTTGCTGCAACAGGGGTATTTTTAGTTTGTTTTACCATTTCAGTAGTTTATGTGTTCCAGCTCTACAGCTGTTTCATAATGCAATTGAATTAAAATTGATCTCCATGTTATATTTATGGGAAAAAACAGACTTTGAGAATGGCCTGTGCCCTTTATAATGGGGGTATTGAAAATGAACATTTTGTACAGTTACAGACCGAGGACATTTATTTTATACCTCAATTGTCAAAATCAGTGCAGAAATAACGGGGAAGGAGTTCTGTTCACAAGCCTTAGGGTGTTATACATATGTACATAACACATGCCCTATGTAATTTAAATTACCTGAACTAAACAGTAGCCTTGTTGAACATTCTGGAAGATTTTATTTATTCTGCCTGATGAAGAACTCATTTGGTTGAAATCTATTGATCTTGGGTTATAAATTTTTGTGACCCATTTTTCCAAAAACGCTATCATTTTCTCAGTGTTTTGAATTTTATTCAATGACTGCCCACCTAATAACAATAATAAATATGAAGAAATTTTATATAAAATTGCTCTAATTTATGAAACAATTTTGCATTTTCTTTGCTATCAAAACCATTTATACTAATTATTTTAACCTACTAAATGGTTGACAAAAAACAATGCTAAGGACCAAGCCTAGAATACCATTATCAATTCCTGTTTGACTTATATATTTATATCCCCAGGATTGTTTCACCAGTATATACTGTGATGTGAATAAAATAAATTCATGCTAAACTGAGATTGACATTTTCTTTAACACTATGGAGAACTACTTTAAAACCCATGTAAACGTTAGATAAATTTGTTATAACATATTTTCTATAGTATGGATAAAATAAATCAACGCTTCAAGGTCACTCATGAAATTCAGTTATATTTAAACATATGATTTATTCTGCTGTCTGCATTATTTGTGTATTATTTTGAAAATTATATTTTTCGATTGCTTTTGAATGACTTTTCCACTCATTAGGCCTATATCCAGAAAAACAAAACCACTTCAATTATGTACAAAATATTTTCAAAAAATAAATAAAACAATAAACTGTTGATACAAAAAAAGTAAAAAAACACGTGAATTATCGACAATATGTAAACAAAACATAAACAAATTTAAACGATAGTCAGGTTAAAAATCGTCAGTTCCTAATGACTGTTTGAACATATGACACAATTGAAGCTTGACCTTGAAGTGTTGATTGATTTTGTCCCTACTATAGTCAACTGACCTATCTTTTCCTCTATTGTATGTACATATCGCACGACACTCATTGTGCGATACGTACATACAATAGAGGAAAAGATAGGTCGTAACAAAATTGAAGTCAATGAGTAGAGTAAAAAATATGCCCAGCAATTCATCAGAAATTATATTTATCATGCCGTTGTTTGCCCAGTACAGTGGACGCTCTTTTAATTAGCATGTTTGGTATTTCGGCCATGCCAGTTTTTAAAGGGGATACTGAATGTAATTAACTCCATAATGGATGAAACTCATATTTTACATGATAGGTTGTGAGGAAAAACACAGAGTATCAAATACTGTAAAGTTCAAAGACTTAAAATTGTGTGTACAGTCCAGTGCACTGGTGGCTAATATTGGTAGTGGTCTGTGAGTCCCCGGACATAACAAGAAAAAGCCGATTGTGAATGGCTCGGCTGATGCCAGTTAGTAGAGTGCCGGTTTTTAGAATGCCGGATAGAAGAGCGTCTTCTGTATAAACTTTCATCAGGTTTTAAAGAATTTTTTACATTTTATAATAAAACTGCTTTTCAAATAGCTATAGTAAAGTATTTTACATAAAATAATTCAACAAATGAAGGGTTGTTAACTAAATCTGAGTTTGTAGCAGATAAACCTTGCATCTGTGTGTGACAAAATAGACATATTAGAACAAATTATAGTAAATTGAATATAGTAATGATAGTAGATTAAAGTAAAGTTTCTGCATAGATACTTTACACACAAAGATGAGTGGATGATTTGTGACGCTGTTTTTTTCACAATAAACATTTTGTTGGGCTCACCTTCATATTTATACTTTATAAGGTTAACTTACCACCGAGATGTATCCAAGGTTCAAGTTGCTGCTCAGCTACCTCAATCATCTCTGTAAGAAAACAATATATGATAGTGGAATTGTAGAGTGAAATGTATTTTAAATGTCTCTCGATCATCTATAGCTATAAAAATAACATATAAATTTAGTTTGTTGTCATCTGCAAACTGGACAACCCTCTTTTTTAATTCTATGAAGCGCACAACCGCACCTTAAATCTGTTTGTGACTTGCTTTAGAAGTCTGGGCTCTTAAGATGATAAATAGTGTAAGAAAATTGACTCATAAATTTGCTTTGTTATTCATGTCAAACCAACGTCATATGAAGTTGCATCTGTACAATTTCTTGTAAAAGAATCTTTTCTCACATTTCATTTAAAGACATCTAAAATAAATCAGTGTTGGTAAAATTGTTATGTCCATTTAACAAGAAAACACAAATATTATTCTAGTGTTTCCATGAAATCAAATTAACATCAGAATACATATTACACATACAAGTCTTTCTGGAATAACTGATTTTCTAGAGAGAGAAACTTAAAAGTAACTGCCTTTAACTGTAACCCAATGACAATTTTATAGACATCAAAAACTTTGCGGATGCTGCATGCCGTCTAGAATAAAAATTAAAAACTTGTACACAACTAAAAACTAGAGTTATTTTATATGTCTGACTTTTTTAAAGGGCCTCAGAAATAACAGAGGGATTCTCTAAACGATATAAAATATAAGAATGCCAAGTACGGTACAGTAAAATATTTAACGTAGGTAGCCTTATGATCCTAGCGAACCTTTCATAACAAAAATTAAACGGAAATGAATATACAATCTAATTTCAACTATTTTTCTTTTCTCAGCACATGGTTTGATGCTGGTTGATGATTGATAGTAATTTTTCATAAGCATAATTTTAAAGTGGTCGCCACCTGTTTAAAATAATAAGCACCGTGGGTGCCATAATGAAAGAGCCTCTAGCTAGCATTAGTTTTGCCACTGCAGCTCCTAAGCTATCCATACGCAGCACCTTATACTACTATTCTTATCTCCTGCCCACCCTCCATGCTTATGTTTTATTAACAATCTTCAGTGATACTTTTGCGATTACATACTATCACTGACATGTGTGATTAAAAACCTAATGTGTTTACAATTACACTAAGCAGACACCATTTTGTAGTAACGTTGTGTTGTTTGCCATTGGATGGGAGTTTTGGCTCTAGAGGTTTTGCTTTCCGTTACTAGATGTCAGTAACATCAATTCCTAAGGCTACTTTGAATAGACTATAAGTATAATATCTCACATAAAAACTCATTGGAAAAATTGTTATGTAGTTTTTTAGCAGTTGAAAACTTATGATAACCAAAAAAAGTGATAATAATTATGTAAAAGTAATCAAATTATACAAAAAAGCTGAGTTAAAAAACTCTCTATGAGATGTCAAAAACAAACATTTTAAATTTGGAAGAATAGAGACAAAATTCAGAGCAATAATTTATTAAAATGTTTGTATTTAGTTATTGTATGAAATGACATATTTCTGATAGTGGTATTTAGGAGGGCTAACATCCTGGGGAGCCAAAGCTGGTATTATATAATCACCAGTATTTATTTTTTATCCGATGTCCGGATGAAAATTGTTCAGTATACAGAAGTGCCTCAATTACAAAATTTAAGACATAAATAGTTTGTAGGTCGTAGGGGTGCAGGAATATATTTTAAAGTTCATTATCTAAGGCCCTGTACAGTAAAATATTAATTAAAGTTTGAAATTTCGCCATTAAGAATAAAAAGAAACATATGTTTTTTAAAGGCACTTTTGTTTGTTGGTTGTAATAAACAAATACGTTTATCTATCTATTTACAAGTATACTTTCTGTTTAAAGGAAACAGTTCATTTGTTTAATGAAAATTCATAGCAGTAATTTACATCAACCATATGGTTTTCATTTTTTACTGGCCAGATAATTTCAAATTTTACTATAGGTCGATTATTTAGACAGTGACCTGCGCAAGAATTTTTTGCTCGTGTAGGGGAGGAAAATCAACCTCCCACTATGTTTCAATCAACCCATGATACAGTGGTAAGGGGAAGTGTTACCACATCCACTGTTCATAAACAACGGATGGTAAGGAACTTAGTTACGACTAACCTGTTGTTTTTCGTTAACAGTTGCAACTGCTACAAATTTGCCTTTCAATTAGGTATTATTTAAACTGTTTTGTGGCTTTAAAAAATTGATTTAATTTGTTTCTTAGATCAGTTGGTAAACAGTTTAACTATCTAAACATATTTAAAGTATTATATTTTGTTGTTGTCTCAAAGCATTGATTCTTCGAAGTTTTGAGTTTTCAGCTATTTTTGTATCGATTTATTTATATTTAGCTTGAGAGAAATCTAAATACTGTACAGATATGACCACTGCCAGCATGCCAGTTATAATCCAGAAAATCGGTACAGCATATAGTACAGTATGATGCTATGACTGTAATATTGCAAAAGACGCTATCAATCAGTCAATATGGTATTACTTTCACTAAAATTATCTGAGATATTAATTCAGTAATATTACATTCCTAAACTATGACCTTACAGAAATCTTCTATATACTATTTTGACTAGTGTTACACTGACGTATTTAGCAATTAGTTTTGGGGAAGGATAATCCTCATTCACTTAACGATCTAGTAATGTTGTGAAAAGTGCACTGTTTATGCTGCTATGGCTACGAGGAGTTATAGAAGCGTTTTACATGTTATCGAGAAATTTAGAAAACACGAATGTAAAAGGCAAATCTGATCGAAATATTTAAGAAACTACATAATTAATACTGGTTGCGGCGAACGTTGAGCTCGACCTATTGTTACATGTATGGAGGCTTTCGGTTATAGTCCAAACTGTTCAGATCAGCTTTATGGCAGAAGCCTAATGTCCCAGGGGGTTTGGGGGTAATGGACAATCTCTAGGGAAGAGGCGCTCCCTCATAAGTTTAAGAGGTTTTTTGTAGTTCAGTTTGCAAAATACTGTATTACTTGAATAGTTTTTTTATCCTGGAAGGATATGGTTACAAGTTTATCCTAATATATAATTATCTAAATAGATTGTTTGAATTTTTGGAGTTATTTTTATAATTTTAATTTTTTGGTTTTGTTATGAAATGTTACAAATATATTACGATGCTGAGAAAACTCAAGAGATGATTTGCAATTAATTGAAGTTCTTATTTATATCCAGCTTATTCTGGCTGAAAAAATGTGTTTCCCAGTGTAACTAATAGCTGTTATGTCATCAAATTGTATTTAAATCATATTCTTGCATTAATTCGCTTTTAAATTGGTTTAGGTATAAGCATTTATTATGCATCAAAGGTACAAAGTAATAGTTTCAGGAATAACAAGTTGCAACCCTGTAAAAACTAACTGATTCATAAATAACAGCTGTGATGATTCAGTTTTACAAAAAAATAATAAAAAAAATAAATAAATAAAACTGCTTTAGCCAATGGTGAGTGTGCAAGGACTGTGATTGGTTAACTTCCACTCCAGGTAAAGCTGGAGAGGGGGAAGCATTTCCCCTCGCCACTATTTCCATCTCTCTCCCACAGGATCTCGAATTAGGACACCGTCAACAAAATCCAGTTATATATGCTTAATAATTCTATAATATTGAAGCGTATTTAAAAAAAGGCTTCAATTAGTTGGATGATTTAAGTAAACCGTAGACTATTTATGACAGTTTACCATTGGAACTGCTGCTTAAAACAATCTTATGATTTAATAACCATTTTGGAAAATGTTCAATGTCCAGATGAAAATTTCTCAGAAACCAGAAGCGCCCCAGTTACAAGATTTGAAACAAAAATAGTTTGTAGGTCTTAGGGGTGCAGGAATATAATTTGAAGCTCAATATCAAAGGACCCATATGGCAAAATATTAATTAAAGCTCGAAATTTCACCATTAAGATTAACAAGGAATATAAGATGTTTTTAATGCCACATTGGTTAGTTGGTTGAAGTCAAGGAGGTCTATCGGTAACACTGGAGGCAACATTAATGAACATAATTGCGAGCCTTTCTCCACCAAGTTTTGGTGAGACAAAGAATTACTCGCTTAAATCGAACCAATCAACAAAGTGAATCAAACAAATAATTATTCATGATTTTAAATTTAATAACGTCATATTTTTTAATTTTTTTTAGTTTAATCATTGACAATAAATATAACTTATATTCATAGTCAACTAGCTGTTACCTGCAGGCTTCGCCCCGCAAATGATTTATAAAAACTATGATAGTTGTATGTGCTGCATTCTGTTGTTAGACTGTGGAACTACTACGAATCAAGATCAGCTGTTTGTATTTCCATCAGCTCAAACAAAAATAAATGTCTATAAGAAATACATAGGAACTTTGTTGGGGTCTCTGGCAGAGCCCTAAGGTCAGATCAGGATGAAAACGATATAGTTTTCCTATTTCATGCCTAAAAAATCAGTGTACAAAATTTCAACTCTCTAGGTAAATGGGAAGTAGGAGAATTCGTGATGAGTGAATGAGTGAGTGAGTGAGTCAGTGAGTGAGGGCTTTGCCTTCTATAGGTATAGATAGATGGTTTAACATATTTCATAGCAAGAATAGAGATAAATAAATCAAACGAACCAAATTAATTTGTCTAAACTTTTTTACTTTTATTCCAGTGATTTGCATGAGTAGGATCACTTTAGAAGAATAAGAAAACCAATTAGGACAGTTCAAAGAACAAGAAATTTGCCCCACTAGTTTACCAACCTGACAAAATCACCAGCTCGCTTTTTCGACAAAAACTGCTAAGCAGAGTTGTCTCCAGTATTAGCAATAGACCTCCTTGGTTGTAGCAAACATTTATGTTTCTCTATATTTATTTATTACGAATATATTTTCCGTTTTTAGATAAATCAGCTATAGATATAGCAAAAATGTCATACTGCAGCAGTATTTTTTCCCAAATGGGTGGTTTTCAGTTTTTAGTGGCCAGTATATAATTCCAATTTTGTCATATATTATGATCTATGACAATTCTGTTATGTTTGTTAATAAATTACAACATATCTCTGTAATTGGATGTTTAATTATTAATATATAGTCACCAATTTAAACGAGTTCGCATGCAGCACGCTGACGTGAGGGAAGTGAATTTCCACATAAAAACTTTTAAAACTCAAAATCAGTGTAAAAACATACATTTGTCCAATTTGTATTGGAATCTGAAAACATTGATTTTTTTGGCTGTTCTGATACTCCTGGTTTCATTTACTTGCAAAGCTGGGAATACAATTTTGTGCATTATAAGGTTAGGAGAAGGTCCAGACAGGTTTGAAAGTAGGCGTGAGGTTGCTGGGGGTAATAAAAGTAATCTAACAAAGGAATAACAGGCTTTTCTAGTGTAAAACCCCCATAAGACAACGTACTGTATTTAGCCGATACACATTTTCTTTAATAACTCGGTAAATATTTATGCTAGAATGACGAGAGAGGGCTTAAAATTCCCATCTTTTTACATGCATTAATTTTACATCTGGGGCTTTTCTGACCCTTTTTGGGCCCAAAAACTCGAAATTTCAAAGATTAATCCCCAAAAAATAGGTTTAGAGTTTGCCGATTGTTTTGCCCAACAAACTTGTCTAACAGATTATAGAAAGGAACGTCCCTACCAAATTTGAAGTAAATCGGACAAAAAATGCGACCGCTAGAGTACATACACACATATATATATATATATATATTATTTTTAAAAATATAAATATATATATATATGTGTGTATATATATATATATATATATATATATATATATATATATATATATATATATATATATATATATATATATATATATATAATTTTGAACAACCCCCCAAAACGTGTTCAGGGGGTCACGTTAGGAACTTATATGGTGGTCCCGGGCTTAAGTTTCACCGTGCGGGTCATGCTAATAGTTCACTTTCCAAAGGAAATTCACTAAAAAGCCCAATGTCCTGAATGTCCTGATGAAAATTTCTTAGAAGCCAGAATTGCCTCAATTAAAATCTCAATTAGCTAAATAGTTTGTAGGTCGTAGAGATGCAGGAATATATTCTCAAGTTCAAAATCAAAAGCCCCGCACAATAAAGAAATGAGTTGATTTCTAAAGGAACAACCCTTCTCAATAATGTATTTGCAGTTTTGAAGGGGACAGCTGACTCAGGTAATTCAAATTTTACTACTGTAGTTAATACCTTCAACTATGTAGTTTTCTGTCATTAATGACAAGTACAGTAGCAACATACGATACAATTATGTTTATGTTTTATAATTAAGATAACTACAAAGTGAATGATCTAAGCTAGGAGACCACAGCTTAGTGGGTTGGTCAAATTGGTTAATTTACTAATTTAATTTAACGCTTGCTTAGGTGTAATATTTTCAGCGTTGGTAGATAGGACACAAACACTGAGCTTTAACTAAATATTGGAGGCAACTCATATCAAGGAAACTGTGTGCTAGTCATTTTTCGTCAGTATTTTACCATTGTATGACAATAAATTCACAAACATAACGACTAAAATATGATGGTTAGACTTTTAGTTCTTTTAATGTTTTGCAGATCCTACTTATCACTGTAACAGAAAGAAAGAAACATAATCATCACTAGCAATTATGCAACGGCCCGACATTCCAACATAAATCGTTCTGAATTTTTACCATTTTTCCTTCAGTATTTTTGGTTAGACTTCAGTGGTTGAAAAGAACTATAATGTAAACATACGATTTAACATTTTTTTGTAGAATGAATCAGCTGATCAGAGCAATATCAGGGAAGTGATCAACCATGGTCTTAGTGTTAATCATAACTACAGGTAGCAGTCAATAGTCATAATTATAACTGCTTGATCCAGCACAAGCTCGAGAAAGTAGGTGTTAAAGGCCAGGCAAATGCCTGGTTCAAAAGTTATTTAGAGGGATGAAAACAAGTGGTAGAAGTTAAGCACAACATCAGGAGAAACACTCAAAATGCAACATCAAAACCGATGCTTATAAAAATAGGTGTGCCACAGGGATCAGTTCTTGGCCCAGTACTTTTTATACTTCTGTCTAATGACTTGCCTCAATAATACCTGGAAGCACATTGCACACCACTGATGTATGCAGACGACACCACCTTGCTCCTCTCTGGAAAGAATCCTGGAGACCTGGCCGTAGACTCATTTATTGCACTCAATACGGCATATCAATTTTGTCATAAAAATTATCTGGCGGTAAATACCAACAAAACCAAACAATTGACATTCGGTAATAAACAAGAAGACATAGAAACAGTACCTGATGTGGAGGTTGAAGATCATGCCAAATTCCTTGTCATTATTATCGATGGGAAAATCTCATGGAACGAACACATTAACACTCTGTCTGGCAAACTAATCACCAGCTTATGTGTCCTAAAGAGAACAAAACACACAAGTGATGAAGGTTCCACAAAGACCGTCTACCAAGCTTTGTTTGAGTCACACTTAACATACGGCCTTGGAGTCTTGGGAGGAACTTCAGCAGGAAACTTAAATCGTATCCTGCTCCTTCAAAAGAGAGCTATCCGACTTATAAAAGGCCTCCGACTGGAGGGAAAGTTGCAGAGAAGCCTTCACACAACTAAACATTATGACAGTCGCTGCACTTTAAATCAGGGAGATGATTCTATATGTGGACGGAAAACCCCTTCAAAAAGAAATAGACATCCATAGTCATAACACCAGACATGCATCCAGATATTAGCTACCACTTCACCACAGCACACTGTACGACAAGAAGCAGGATACATCGGCAGGAAACTCCATAATCTGCTTCCTGAGGACATGAGAAGCCAAACAGGAAAAAACTGAAGACAGCCCTTAGCAAAAAGAAGCAATGAAGAACCCCTTCCACTCCCTGGACAAGTTCCTGCTATGGAGGGTCATTCTTCCTTTGTACTAATTTAAACTGTTGTTTTAAACTTGTATTGACGCCATTACAAATCTTGATGTTTTGTGAATAAAGATTTTTTGATTTGATTTGATAACCGTTGATTTTTACTTTCTCTCCCTTATATGGTATATGGAGAAAGTATTGTTTTCATCAATATTTTTGAATTTGAGTTGTTAGTGGAAATATTCCTTTTGGTGCTCCCTGAATCCAAAAAAGTGATTTTTCCGTGATGTATGTGTGTCTGTCTGTCTGTATGGATGTTTACAGAGCTAGAGCCCACACCGATGGACCGATTTTGATGAAATTTAGTATGTAGATGCTAAGCCACGATATCTCCAGGCATTTTTTCATTTTTTGAATTTTTAATTTGGGTAATTATCCCCAAAAACCGCCAAAAAAATGAAAAATGAAAATTTCTCAAAAAACGGCTTTGACAATTTGATTAAACTTTAGTCATTTGTATAACTTTAGTTTTCCAACAAAAAGACACCAACCGCATTTCTGTAAAAATTTAGGTTCAGAAATTACAGGTCTTAAAATATCAAAAATTCATTTTTTTTATTTTCTTAAAAAACTTTAATACAAAAAATATTACTATTCACCATTAAAAAGAGCTAAAAAAACTGAATAATTTAGTATTTTGAATTATTATTCTACGTTTGCTGGTTGCGGAGAAAATTTAAATTTTCATTTTGCGGTAAACACAGTATGTTGTCCTATGTTATTCTTATGGGGAATACAAAAATTACTATTTCTCTCTTATTTACTGATAAGTTTCGTTCAATCTTGATATGCTTGTCAAGTTAGCATTGACCAACAGAGAGGAAATTCAAAATATGTTGCCCCTTAATAACCCTGGGGGGGGGGAATAGGGAGCATTTCCCCTCTTAATACAACGTGTGTAGCAATGGATTCTGCAGTACCTCCAAAACAGGGATTTGGGTGGATGTTTTTGAAAACAACTTGTTTACAAGATTTTCCGTACATTCGACCGTGCTTTGTATTCTATATTTAGTAAATAAAAGTAATTTATTCATTAAATTTGGGCTAAAAGGGAGAAAGTATGTGTCAGTTTCCTGATGTGGTGTTACGCTAGTACACAATAAAAGCCATGTTACTGTGCTGACAGAAATTGTTTAACACGTTGAGTGCTAGTGTCATTGGCCGATGATGATGATGTGAAATATGGAAACATATGAAATTTGTATGTTTAAACATGTTAGCCACAGCGAATGTGATAGTAAATTAGTCATGTACAAGTATAGACTATAGGGATTCTTGTTTAAATGAAGACAGAAATTATAGGCTAGATAAAAAAAATTATTACAACTTTACTATCATTATTATTGGATTATACTATTTGTTCCTGCTACCTTGTGTACTTTTACAATAAATATCAATTTTGTTTAGTTTGAGTAATGATATATTTGTAGGATTGAGGTTTATATGTTTGTATTTTGTCATGAGTTTGTAATGTCGGTGTGAATTTTGCTTCACTCAACCATTGACGATACAACTGTAGTAGACGATAAATGCAATGCTAAATTCGGTTAACCAGGAAACAGCACAATCTATTGAGTGCAGTCGGCACCAGGGCTATCGAATGTGCTTCCGCCTAGTAGACATCCCGCGAACTAGTTGGAATCGCATGGGCAGACGAACAGACAGAGTACGCTTGATTGACGCTGGTGAAAGACGGTTATGACGTCGACACCATTTTTATTACAAGTTTTTAACAGTTATTACAATATTATTTTTATTTCACACAACCTTTGTTAAATCGTATATTAAAACTTCCGAGTTGCGAGGAAAGCGAGACAGTTGTTTTATTAGCAAAATGAGATTTCAAAAACCAGCCACGGCCGAGATGAGCGCGCCAAACGGCATGAGCCAGAGTTACGTCCGCCATTGCGTGCGATGGTAGCGATTTCTATCCAGTGCCGTTGGAACTACGTGGAGAATCTCGCATCTTTTGTTATCAGAAGGGCCCATAAGGTTTTCAGTCTAGTACAGGTGTATAGTCAATGACTCAACCCACAAAAGAACATTTATCTCCTTTATTGAACTGCACCAGTCTATTCTGGCTTAGAGTTAGATAGAAATCAAATAAATAATACTCTGGAAGTGGAAGATGGATCAAGCAAACAAAAAACAAACCTGTTTCTGGAAGAGTCGTAATGTTGGTTGTGCTACCATCTTGCTGATTCTTCCAATTTGATTTAAGCAGTTCCAAGTTGAAGTACAGTCCTGAAGGATTTAGAGCTGGATTTGGTTGTAGCTCTTCATTCGTCTTGATAAAAAATATTAAAAATTTAAAATTCAAATTTATTTATTCCAAAATCGTACAGTAACATATTCATACATGGTTATCATGGAATTATTTCCCCGCAAAGATCATTTTGAGCAGGGAAAGAGTTCATACCTAACATCAGACATGTAAAAGTTTAAATGGATCACTAGCACTACACAACTTAATTTGTCAACAGGAGCTACGAGGTACAACTGCTTGAAGTAACTTATGATCTAATATGATTACAAAAATAAAACTAACTAAGTAAATTTGGGTACCATAACTTGTGTACGGTATATAATGTTAAATAACAATAAAAATAAAAATAAAACAGAAGTTTATAAATTTAAACTGGAATATCCGGAGAGTGAATTATTCGGTAATCTTTGGTGAAGTTGTGGCGATAGGGATAGGCAACCATGTTGACCCTGGTACATTAGACAGATGTGTATTATGATGGTCAGTACTAAACTCGTGTCACTACGCGTAGGGAGACCGAATCAGCGCCTCTGTAGCCACCCGACCAATATCAAATATCATAAAGTAGTAAACTATCACAAAATAAACTGTAAATTTATATGAACTTTACATAAGTAACTGTATAACTAAATATAAGAATGGGAACCAGCGTCGTCACTGCATTAACACTGAGCAATATACCTTTGAGTCCTTTTGGCCCACATTCTTGGTAATTGCCCGTTTGGAGAATTGCTCAGAAATGAACGCCACAATAAAATTAGGCAAATCATTGCTGACTAGGATATATGGTTGATCCAACTATACGCTTTGAAAGAAACAAAGAACAAGCAAAAGAAGCCAATCAGGGAAAAATCAATCTACGATGAAACCAAAAACTACTTTAAAGAAAAATATCAACTAAAAAGTATGGAAATATTTGGAGTATTGATGGAAGCAAGAGGTACCATCCCAATCTTTGTCGCGGATGTATGAAAAAAGTTTCACTTACAACAAGAACAAATTCAAACAATAGCCACAACCACAATGAAATTCACTCTATCTATTCTGAGGAACAATTTGTATAACAAAATTGATGTATAGATAACAAATAATCTTGTCAAAATCAATGTAAACTGTTTTAGTTTTACCCAACATTTTATTGTTCTTAGTCCTTTGTTTTAGCAGCTTCAATTGTGAAGAAGGTGTAAATTATTTTAATACATTTTATTTATATAACGTTACACAGCTTTATATTATGCCTGAGCTTCATATATATAGTTGTTGTTTTTAATGGTGTTTTTGAACTAGAAATCCTTTAAAGAAGCGAATTGAACGACACCACAAGGTGCTTTGCACCGGAATTCTGGCGCTTGTACCCACCCATGTTTATTGAGTCTGCTGTCGGTCAGCATTATGATGATAATGCGCTTTGGTTGCAGCAATGTCCCTGCCTGATGGACACTGCATTTCGAAGAGAGATGGAAATACATGAGTGGCCCCGAAGTCTGACTTGTTTCTCTTCGGCCATCTCCGAGAACGTTTGGAATGGCAGCGCGGCCTTCGGAATCATTTGTTTATCACCGGCTACTCGCAAGCACCGTGCCTGACAGGGCCGAGACATAAGTCAATCTACTCGCTCTCGCTGTCCGTCAGTTAGTTGCCTACTAGCTGTGGCAGTGAAAACGTTGGGTTGTTCGCGCATCTGTTTGCCGCTTGAAGTTGTTATTGTCTACTACCATTATTATTAACTACTGTGACTGCTAGTGTTTGTTTTAACATTATATAGTGTGTTTGGGGGGGGGGCGGCAGTGTTAGTTATGCACAGGTGTGGCAAACATCTAAATCCAGCCCTGGCCATGCTAAGCGCCACAATTCAGGCTCGAAATTATGACATCACAAAAGTACATAATTTAGCATTGGAAATGTTTTGAAACATCGTATAGAGGCATATGGCATAGAGGTCTTGTCTGGGATAAAAAACCGTGCCTACATGCTGACCGCCATTTTGACCCTCTATACCCTCCGGTCTCCATGGAGATAATAAGTATGCCTTACACGGTTTATGCCATAAATTATTAATTCCTTTCATTAAAAACTAGTAATGCTAAGCCATGCTAAGCACTAGTATTCCGGCTCAAAATTATGACGTCACAAACAATTTAAATTTTCATTTGAATTTAGTTGTAAAAGTTGTTTCAGATCCTCCTTTGATCTATATGCTTAGCAGTCAATGTGTAAAGATAAATACAAATAATAATGCATTTATTGTTTAACTTATAAGTAATAATTTACACCATCATAACTTCTAAAGCCCGTTTGCTTAGCCTAATTTGGTTTTTGTTTAGTAACTGTAATGATATAAAAATCGCTTATACTTGGAAATAAAAACAATCAGCACATCTTACCTCCATTTGCATAGTTTTTGGCTCTTCAACATATTTGTTGGATGCGCTGGAGTAAGGGAAGACTTCTGCTTCGTAGTTCATATCGAAGATGGAAATGTAATGCTGTTGTCTGGCCTCAAAGCTTGACTCGTGGGTAGTAAACCCATGATCGATTTGGTGCAGGTTGTTTGTTGTTTGAGTAGTATTCATGGGATCAAAATTTTCCCCCTCCACTTTAAGTTTTGAACTAAAACAGTAGCGGTCTATGTACATTTAAGATGTTGGCTATACAAGGTCAGTTATACTGGGGATAGGATGGTCATGTCCTGGGCCCAGATTCCTTAGGAGAAAGTTTTAGCCTAATCTTATTATAACGTCATACACAGATGTTCAAAGACTTTTCCTTCGGTTTAAAGCATATGAGGTTGAGTCCAGGTGGTTAATATGTTCTATCATGAATTATTAACCTTGCTCATAACTTTGACACATTACTCATCTCATGCCATAGTAGTTTACAATGTTTATAAACGTGCTAGTTCTCAATTAATAATAAAATTTACCCACTTCAAAAGAAGTATAAAGTTTAAATTTGACTAAGTTTAAGTTTAATTCAATATTCCACTCTGGGTAAAAATAAAAGTCAAGTATTGTTTTTCTTATGGCTCATTCCCCTGGCCTTAATAGATGTAATGGCATTTTCTGACATAAGTTTTATCATAGGTGTAGCTTGGGGTGAAAAGGGAGCAGTTGCCTCCCATTATT
The DNA here is from genome assembly GCA_963675035.1 of Allygus modestus. Classification (NCBI taxonomy): domain Eukaryota; kingdom Metazoa; phylum Arthropoda; class Insecta; order Hemiptera; family Cicadellidae; genus Allygus; species Allygus modestus. Next base: position 76,727,258 of record OY776114.1, on the reverse strand, counting down.
TGGAGAACATATGGTAATATGTGAAAAGATAAAAAGCCACAATAATAACGATTACATTCATTTTGACACCAATCGAAATACTGCACACACTTAGCTTATATGTATTATGGTCAAAAGTTTTCATTAGATCAGATGGTTATAAAAATGATATATCTTTATATATAATTCTGTAAGCAAAGTTTTTAAGTAAAACATTATGGGAGTTTGGCAAATCCCAGGATGATGGGAAATTTAAGGTCTTCATTCCAGGGACACGGGAAAAATAGCAATATTTCTAAAAAGTTACCAGCAAACAAGAAATAATGTAAAACATCCCCCATAAGAAAAGCATGGCGATGTAAAAACGTCTGTACATTAAAACAAGTGGTTATGTGTCTACTTTGTTTATTAACTGACATGTGTTCCTACTTATATTGTTTTATTTTCTTCACCATGTATAAAGAGAACACAAATCAGAAGGCAGAGTATTGGAGCAAGGTTAGGGGCTATGGCGAACAAGGTATATATCTATAGAGGTCTCGTCTGGGATAAAAAACTGTGCCTACATGCTGACCGCCATTTTGACCCTCTATACCCTCTGGTCTCCATAGCAACAATATGTTTAACCCATGATGTAAGTACCAGACATAGGAGTTCCCCAATGCCGACCAAATTCGGTAAGTTTCTGCGCATCCCCCAAAGTTGACATAATTTGTTTTGATTTTGTACATATGTTTTATTTTTACTATAAGCTTTTCGTTCCGATTTAAACATTAAAAAGTAAATAAACCCGATGAAAATAACAGATGGTGGTTTGTTGGACGACTACCAGTTGATTTTCTCCAAAGATGACGTCACTAAACCTGCGCAAGAGCACACCTATGTCTGGTACTTACATCATGTGTTTAACCAATCAAATCCTCTCTTCACAAGTTATGTTACTACAATTACTCTTTGACCAGATGATTTGTTAACACAAATATCCTCCAGTGAGGCTTCACTTTTTTAACACGAAACAAGAGCTCTATATTTATTTACACCTCATTGGCTATGGCCCCTTCAAGCCACTTAGTTCATTTATAAACTAATAAAATCTGCTGATTGAACTCGAGCAACAATATTCTTCTTATGCTTTTTAATTTACCAGGTCTTTTGTAATGTACTATGCATACTGCAAAGTCATTCCAGTGATAATATCATTTTTACAATGTATATATAATATATGTTTGGGGTTTAGTGCTGTGTTTTGTCACTGAATCAACAGCTGTTAAATATAAAGTTCAATAATTGATTTCTATTATTCCATGAGGTTTTGTATTGAAGCTTTGAGAGTAATGCCCTAAAGACAAATGTAAACAATAAGAAATTTTGTTGAATTTACACCACAACCTTTTAAAATCAGGCAAATAATTGGTTCAGTATCTTAGATCTTGTCCTCATGAAAACATAACTTGTCCTCATAAAACTGCTTGTGAGTTAAATGGTTAACCAGGTTCATTACAGAACGTAGAACACCGAACTGCAGTAAAATTTGCCTATCTTGAAGATGAATGAGTGAAGTTGTTTTGTTTCTAATAAAAAGAAGGTGAATACCACTACTTTCAGCATTATCTCCATCCTCGATAGTTGACCAGCTTGCTGGTTGGATCTTGTTCAAAATATATCAAATTGAACACTAAAACCTACTGTGTATTTTCATAAATGGCAGCAGGTAAGCAGGTGTAATACCTACAAATATGATGCCTGTTGTAATTTCATACACAGATTAAAAACCTTTTTTTTGAGGCACTGAGTATGTATGTTTAATAAACACAGTCAATTAGCTCGCTGGGGAAATTTAGAATATACAAATCCCCAGACCGGGTGCTCTAACTCATGTGTAATTAAATCTCAGCTAACAGCTTAGAACATTAATAATAAAATTCCTATAGCAGAGCTTCTACAGTAATTTTAAAATTAGATTACATTGAGTTGCAGAAAGAGTTTAATAAACCTCCCACCATATTTTTTTAACAATTAAAAAATGGGATGTTTTAAACCCACATTTCTAAGCATTCAAAATGAAAGTTTAATCATTAAGTAAGTGATATAAGCAAGTAATAACAATTTAACTTGCCTGAAAGCGACAGGTTGGAACTCTGGGACCTCAGCGTTCAGACCGAACGTTTGGCTGTAGCTGCCATCTGCAACCAACGTTTCAAATATTACTTTCACAGCTTTTCCATTTGTCTAGTAAGAATACTTTTTAATATATTACTTTAATTGCAAACATAGGGTAGGGTCCATGTAGTAAACAGTTCCAACTTCCAATATTAAGTGGGACATTTAGTTTCAAAAATTCTTTCTGCAATAATGTATAACGTCTTTAAACATGTTTAAAATGAATTGATTTAAAACAAAAAATGAATCAACTAATTTTAATTTTTACCTTAACACGTAAAAACATCATAATACTTAGTATTTTTAAATAGTGTTTTGTTAAAAAATTACATAGGATATTTAAAGTCATGTAGGATGATATATCGTTTTATGATCATAGCCAAGAATTTTAAACTTGATTAAAAATATACAGATGTAATTATAAAAAAATAAAAAAGTTAATGATGTAAACATTTATTTTGAATGAAATATTATTATTTTTATATTGAACAAAACAGTAGTATGCAATACTCTCTAAGCAGAGAGAGCTGAGACAATATAATAAGAGAAACAGAGGACATTATTACTATTTCCTCTCAAATTCACCCAGCAAAACTATGAAAAAAGTTGAACATTTCAAATGAAGTTATATAATTGTAATGGATACTGACAAGGGTAGGAAGGGGTAACCCAAAGATTTCTTATGGTCGGTGAGTTGATTATTTCATGAAGCCTGTGGTCAATGTTGGTTTCAACCAGATATTTGGGACATGGATACTCCAACAGTTTCATTTCTACTTCCTCAGGATCATAAACTGGTGGCTCCAGGTCTGCAAACAAACTTATCTATTTATTAAACATTCAGCAAGAAAAAATAAAAATTGGAATCGAGCTACTATTAAAAAATAAATATACACCTTATTCACAGTTAAAGCTGATAAAAGCACAGGATTTTGAACATTAATATGTACTCTTTTATCGACCTTGACACCTGTTAAATAGATTATTTTATGAGTAAAATACTCACATAAAATGTTTTACGATATCAAATTATTTCCTAGCGGGACTAGCAAGATGGGCTTTATTTTAACATGAAGAGGAGCGGCTGAAACTAGTACTACTGAAACTACCTGAAACCATCGAACTATATAAACACTGGAACGCTCAGGCGGTCAGCGAGACTCAAAAACGGTCCGGCGCGCCTGGCGCCCACCATACTGTGAAGGGGCAAGAGACGCCGAGTAGCCTAGTGCTCACTGGGCTCACGTGTGGGAAAGGTTGCTTGGCACTCGGCCAAGCAACCTTTTATTGACAATTTTCATTTTTTTCGCACTATTACTTATGGTGAGATCATTTCGAACAAGACTAATCATGGGGAGGTCTTGTTCTGCATATAACTGCACTTCCACATATAAAAAAGACAGTGGAATATCATTTTACAGGAAAGTTAAAAATTAAATAAAACCATACGGTATTGTTGGTTCTGCCAACAAATACTAATACACACTATTATAATTTTCTTTGAATATTTTAGGGTTGGATTTAATGTAGTTTATTACAGTTCTGTAATTGCAGTAGTTAGCTTTACTAACAATTTATATTTATTACCGTTTAAGTTCCTCTAATTTTTATTTCTCTGTGTGGTGAAACTTAACAGCTCAGTGTTTTGGACATTATATTACATATTGTTCCAAAATGAAGGGCAATAATTTTAATGGTAAACAATAATTAATTTTGGTCAGGTAATAGGTAAGAAGTAAAGTAACGGTAAAGTAATGCTTAGTTTATTTTTACAGTACTTTGTGTTATGGTTTTTTTAGCTTCCCAAAAGACCATTTCAAATTTATGTACTCGTTGTTAGCTTAGTCACCCATTGGAATGAACACCCACAATGTGATAACTTTAGTTTGTAAGAAGATTGTAGGAAGTGTTTTTAAATATCACAAGACTAAAAAAGGTTTCGGTGAAGATTGGTACAAACATTGGAGATCAACGTATTAAAGAAATCATCATGCTAAAACGTTCCAATAACAAACGTTACGTAACGTTGGCCAGGCAATGAATACTGTAAAATGTGTTTAAGCAATATGTTTATTACTGTAGATATATCAAAAATAATTAATTAGAACTAGTTTTGAGTGTAGTTGAAACAATATTCTTTTGCTTTTCGCCAAAAATTATAGTTTGTATATTTTTGAATATGAAAATATAAAATATTATGATTAAACTATATATTTTAAAGTTTACTATTATAAGAGGATGTATACAGTAGAAAAATAATAAGATTTTATCTTATATTTTTAGACTTTCATCTCCTTTTACACAATAACTATTCCAAGATTTATGGTAAAGTGACGATAATGCATTGTTTTGTCCCCTATTACGGACAAAACAATATCCTCCTATTTGTTTTGTCCCCTATTTGTCCTTATAACGGATAACCTATTAACTGTGACATTAAATTATTGGTAGTAGAACATTATTATGCAAAAAATAAATGCAAAAGGTAACTCCATTAATTAAATTAATAATAATAATAATATTGCTTTATTGTCATTAATCAATTGAAATATACAACGTCACAAGAAATACAAGAGACATGCACATACCATTCTTCAATAACATACAATATCACATGCAAAATACAATATTACAATATCAGAATTCAAGCTAAACATAGCATGCCATACTAACTATGCAAATCTGTAATTGTGATCAAGCCAAATTTATTCATGCTATATCTATATTCCAAATTAACGCATAATGCAAATCAAGCAATTTATTCACTTCAATATGACAGGCAAGTTGCAAGTATAAGGTAGATTTTCGACAAGCTTATAAACAATATCAATAAATAGACACAGTATGGGAAAGCATTTAACACATATAAAAATAACAAACAACGTAAAAATAAGAAAATCTAACAGAGACATTACATTCCAAGTGATAATAATAAGTTAAAAACAAGCAAAATCATCACAGTTTAAAAACTCGTCAATTGAGTAAAACGCCTTGCTCAATAGCCACCTTGATAAACGTTTTTTAAATAAAATAGAATCTAAGCTACGGTAATCTACTGGAATTTTATTAAAAAACTTAATCTGTAAATACTTGTGGCTGTTAATGAATTTACTTAATCTAGCAGCTGGAGCATTTAAATCACAAGATCCTCTAGTATCGTAACTATGAACTGAATCACGAGTAAAAAAGTTGTTAATATTTTCCTTGACAAAAATCATATTTTGAAAAATGAATATGGAAGGCAGAGTCATAATTTCATAACTAATAAAAAAAGGTTTACTACTAGTTCTAACAGGAATATCAAACAAGATTCTTAAAGCCTTCTTTTGCCAGATAAAAACATGTCTAGCTCCACTACTATTACCCCACAAAAGGTTTGCGTATAAGAGATGGGTGTGAAAAAAACTATGGTAAGTAATAAGGAGCATATGAATAGAAATACATTTTTTGAGCCGTCTCAGTAAAAATAGAAATACATTTTTTGAGCCGTCTCAGTAAAAAACAAACTCTGGCCAATTTATAAATAACATTGTATGTATGAGACTCCCAAGTAAGCTTGACATCAAGTGTGACTCCTAGCAGTTTAACGTGGTCATAAATCTTATTATTAGCACAGCCTAATTGCCTCAATGAGAAACAAATTCTTTCTGTTTTCTCATCATTAATAGATAAAAAATTACTACTAAACCAGGTTTTACCAAAATCAATCATATCAGTTATAACTTTTTCAGTCTCCTTAAAATCCTTACCCGAGTACAGAAAAGAGGTGTCGTCAGCGTATAACAATGTTTTACAAGGCATGGAGTTAGGAAGGTCATTAATAAAAATTATAAATAACAATGGTCCAAGAACGGACCCCTGCGGCACCCCAGCAAGGACTTCTCTGAATGAAGAAGCTTCGGAATCTAAAAGAACCATCTGCCTCCTTCCACAAAGGTAGGATCTAAAAAACTCTAATTCTTTATCTTTAATACCATAAAATTCCAATTTGTTCAGCAGAACACTGTGACAAACAGAATCAAAAGCCTTGCTGAGGTCCACAAGGGCCATGCTCAGGTACTCATTACACTCAAAACTGTCAAGAATATCAGACACTACCATATCTACTGCTGAAGTTGTTGAACGGTCACTCCTAAATCCAAACTGGCTGTTACAAATAATATTATTGTCAGTTATGAATTCATTTAGCTGTAATTTGACACAAACTTCAATTATTTTAGAAAATATAGTTACTATTGATATCGGTCTATAGTTAGAGATACATGATCTATTACCTTTCTTGTACAGAGGTATCGTTTTTGACGGTTTTAAACAATGAGGAAAGTGAGATTTCAGGAAAACTAAGTTAATTAAAAATAACAAAGGTTGTAATATAAGAGGGGCCATTAACTTAACGATTTTGTTTGACAATCCATAAATATCTTCACTGCCGGAAGAACTTAAATTACTAATAATTTTCGTCAAGTCATAAACAGTTATTGGTTTCCAATGGAAACTGGAACATGGAGGATTAACATTATGACTTTTGACTTCTCCAAATAGCAGCTGTCATAATGTAAATTATTTATCTTTTCTTCATAATGTTAATCCTCCATGTTCCAGTTTTCATTGGAAACCAATAACTGTTTATGACTTGACGAAAATTATTAGTAATTTAAGTTCTTCCGGCAGTTAAGGTTTAAAACATCAAATAACAACTGTGAGAGGCGAATCGCTATACAAACGCAATGCACGCCGGCCGGCTTCTGTCCCGAACCAAGATGGCCACTGGCCGGCCGGCGGACCGTTTTCGGGGCAAGCAGCGCGCGTTCCAGTGTTTATATAGTTTGATGCCTGAAACTAGTCGCGAGAAGTTAGCGATAAGAAACAATTTTTCATCGTAAGGCATTTAAAGTGAGTATTTAATCATAAAATAATATATCAATATTTAGTTAGTATTAAAACTATTAAAACATATTATATTGGTTATTATGAATAATTATTTTAACAGAACTACTCCATTCATAATGGGATAAATAACTACTCTAGTCTTTATCATGCCAACAGTGATATTTTTACATGATACTGGACTTACCATCCCTAAACAGTGAGGGGTCAGTAGAGAGCTTCAGGCAGTAAAGTTTCTCAGCGTAATGGGAGAGCAGTCGATTAGGCCATTGAGTCTCACTAAGCCATTTTTGCGGACTTGCATTGGTTATACGCTCAATGGAGATCAGCTCTCGGCCCGATGGGTACCGTGGACTCAACATACACCACCTTGATGAAACAAATATTTTCAAATGTTACTGCTGATTTGTTGAATTTAAATCAAAATAAAAATGAATCTATGATTTATCAATCAGAATAAACATTTAAGAATCCAATTGTTTCCAAAGTTCTATCTATAAGTTCAAAAAGGAGACGGTGACTGAGGAGAAAAACTGCAATATATTTTTCCAACGTTGGCAAACAATTAATTATAAGTACTTTAGTTTAAAAGTTTTGGAAATAATTCCATACAATTAGTTATAGTATAATTGTTTAAACTAAAATAAGTTGCTTGTGGAGTGTTTTTCAATGTGTTTTATCATTTTGGCAGTATGATTCATAGTACCTAATGGATTACTTTGATTAAGTCAAATATTCAGCCTGTAATATAACAAATGCCTGTTGGACTCACTACTTACCTAAATATTTATTGAATCAAACCAAAAATTTCATAACCATTTATCCTATACATTTTAAAAAAGTAATGTGCTTTCTTGAAAAAGGACAACATATATGCTTCTTCTCTTAAAATAATAATATGATTTGTTGTTTCTGTATGAAGTATTTATTTAACTCATTCAGTGCGGTGTGCCGGAATTCCGGCGTTTGCCTAGCAAGGAAACAAATGCAATAATCATGTATAAACAAAATTAACACAGTGAACATGTTAAATCCACATATAAAATATTCAGTAGACCTCAACTCATTCAAGAAAGCAAGATACACCTTCTATCTCACTGTCCAGAGATAACTTGATGGCAACTAAAGGTGCAGAACTTGTGGGAAATTGACTTTTTCTCAGATTATCCACTCATCATACACGACCACTATATATAGTATGTGATGAACTGAGACAGGAAATTATGAAACAGTTAAAACCAATTAATAATTATTTGCTTCAATAAAACAGTCTTAACTCTTTTAGTGAGATTTGTAGACAGGTGAGATTTGTAATCCAAAAGTGTGGGTATTTTCTCTGAGTAAGTCTTAAAAGTGCCAGACTTTCTGGCATATAAAAATACAGTCAAAATCTATTTTGATATATGGATCATTAATTCTCAATCAAATCTCCCGACTTTAAAGTTCTTAAATTGGTTTAAAATATCTGTCAATCCATGATGCATATTCAATTGTTATTACACATCTGGTTAAGAGAACATAGTTCATTTTGTGCATGTTTTAAAAATGTCCGGTGTTCCAGACATTTCGGCACTGAAGGGTTAAGTCAATTATACCATACATAAATTTTCAGCTGATGATTTAAAAAGTTTTCACAATATACAAGATATAGTCACAATTACTTTGAAATACTCTATTTGCATTTTAAGAAATAATTTATTTGGCCTCAAAAGCCCACAAAGTCAGTAGTATTACTAAATGTATTGTTATTTTGAGCTTTCGTACTTTATTTGAAAGAGGTAGTCCCGATTATTGGGAAAGTTTTATTCAATTGAATCAAATTTTTTAAAATTGTTTCTAGTCATAATAGATCCCTTTTCTAAGAGGCATTAAAAGGAATTATTGTATATAATAAACATATTTGTCACCACAAAGAAGAAACATGCTTTAACTAATTTAAGAAGAAATTAGCTTTTGCAAGCATGGATACTACAAAATTAATTAATTTCTTCAAGATAAAACAATATTATAAAGGCAATAAATATATATAAAAGTTAGGCCATCCCTTATACTATAATATTACTTTTCGTAATAATTCTAACACACAATTGTATTATTTCTGGCTATTAAACATTACTATTAATTGAAAACTTATTAATCATACCCAGATTGAGAACCCTTTGTATATCTTTTAAACTCCTTCTCAACCTCTGGCAACATCCATACTTCAACATCTTTTTGGCCTAAGTTATATGAGTTTTGAATGTACTGCGGTGGCTCATCATCGGCAACATATATCTTCTCTCTTCCTTCATTGTACTCAAAATTATTATACGTTGCAAGTCTTGAAAAAGGTATAACATCTTGAACAGTGTAAATTGCTTCAGTAGAGGTTGATAGATCATCAGAGCTATCGTCCTCAATAAGACGTTTTTCTGTTTCATTGAATCGGATCCATAAATATAAATTAGCTTTTTTATAATCTACTTCTTCGTTTTGATAACTCCAAACATCACTTGCCAATAATCCGACATTTGCATAAGCCCGGTCAAATTCCTCATTGACAGGGTTTAAGCACATATCATTTCAGTAGGTAATTATATTGAATCTAAATATTTTAACCAGCATAGTTGAAAATAAATAAATAAAAGTTATGATGTTTAAAGTAAAGTGTTTATGTTTATGGTTGTTTTAAAATTAAAACCATATGATTGAGGTTGTAATTATTAGTTAATTTATATATGAGTTCAATTTTATATATGACTATCTATGATTATGGGATTTTAGTTAATACAAAAGAATGTAGATTTAAGTTAAAGAATGTAAGTTTTAAAGAATGTAGATTCTTTAAATATTTAGTATGGCTTTAGCCATATCCCATTTAAAAACATTCAAATTTAGTTGGATTTAAGTAGTCATAAATAAAAATAAATAACTTGTATTTGCATATTTTTGTAAACATCAACTGCCTGTTACCATGGGCAATTAGCCCTGTGCGCTGATCTAAGGACAGCGAGGTACCGAAAAGGCATAGTCACATGGGCAAACCAGAGGTGACTGCTTATGAAAAAGTATCACTGCAGTCAGCCGGGATCGAATCTACGTTTGACAATGACTGACGGTCTGCTCTTCTTCAGAGCTACCATGTCCACTTGGTTTATTCAGAGTTACCGTAGTTATTTTCCTTACATAATTAGGTTAAAATTCAAAGCAAATTCTAGTTGTTCAGGGTCTTTTCTGCCCAGCATTAGCACTGCTGTCTCTTGATAATACATCAGAGTATTGCTGTAGCTTTTCTGTTCCTTAGAATATAATTTGTAAACAGGATGAAGAGCACAGATCCTAGCACAGATCCTTGAGGCACTCCTCCAATCATGGTGTTTGGTTGGGATGTTTGTGCTCTGAATCTTCTTGACTGATATGTGTTATTTCAATACATTGGCTTCATCCAGATATAGCTGTTACACCAATCGTTTGCTATTCCCAATACCCATTGATGATTTGTTCAGGTGTATCTTCCAATTGAGTATAACATTTTGAAAACTAAATAAAAAAAACTCATAAAACTCAATTTTATATTCATATACAAAGGATATTTTATATTTAATAGAGGGTAAATTTCATGATGTTCCGTTGCGGGTTTGATTTAAAGTAGCTGATATTTCTTCTCTTTATGGCTGTCTCTAGAACTTAACAAAAATATTTTACCATTAATTTATCTAGCTGGCAGGCTCTTTACTTGTATCTAGGGAATCCAATCCCGGGATCCCGCCCAATTTTACAGTTTCTTCCATTTGAATCCCGGGATTTTCGGGATTGCTAAATTGTCTCAAGTTAGCAATACAGGTGATGTTTCTAACTGATGTAACCGCAGTAAATCACTTTAAAACCACTTTAATAAAGGTAAAAACCAAAACTTCTTCATTTGATATTTTTTCTTTTTTATACATTAACTTGGTTTATATTTTAATCCAATTTCTTACAGTCACTTGAAACAATCAGATTTTACCTAAATAGGGTAAGTGATGTTTGTCAGATAATTATGCCTTTTTTATGATAGTTGATATTTTTTCTTTTGGTTAAGAAAAAATTTAGTTTGTTTTGATCCCAATATAATAATAAGTAAATTAATTAAAAAACCAACATTGGAATTTTTTAAAGTAATGTTTACTTGATTTATTTTAGATCGTTTACTAATTGTTACATGATTTTATTATGAAAGTACTGAGTTTACTGAAAGGATAGTTTTGTTTTATCACGTAGGATTTATTAATTTATTCATAGTCTTAGTAATAAGTTGATAATTTCATTTAGCTGCAGCTACATTAAAAAATGTACTTCTACTTTTTACAAGGAAATATTTGTTCATGGATACTTTTTGAAAGAGTTTTTCTGTCAATTTAAATACATATTATAGTGTTAAAATCCAATCTTGAGTTGCTTTATCAGTTTATTGCATACCCGAAGCCCTACCCAATGTGAGACCAAACGTAATAGTACTAATAGTGTAATAAAGATGTTTATCTTTCACCGTTGATCATTTGTGATATTTAAATCATTGTTTTGTATTTTTAATAAACAAAATAGTATTAATTTACTATAATTATCATCAATATATACAAAAGTACACTTATTCACATTTTTCCAGGCTTTTTAAAATTACGGCCAATCCCGGGATTGTTTTTTACAATCCCGTAATCCCAGGATTGAAAATATCGACCGGGATTGGATATCCTACTTGTATGTCTTTCTGTCTATTGTGTGCTGAATGTAAATTAAAACAATATTTAGTGTCTAGAACAGGAAAAATTAATCACAGTTATCTCACTGCCCAATCATCATTATGTTTAGAGGATATGCATATGGTATTAGGTCACTCAATTCCTGGACTGTATATGGCCACCAAGAGGTTCTAGCCTGTAAAGGTGTAAATCATAAAATTTGAGAAACTTTAAAGTCCAAAGATTCCAAATTATTCTTGCATCTATAAATTTGGGGTGTGCTGCTGTGGCGTGAATCATTAGATTGAGAAATCGCTTAGTTTGGCTTTGCTTTATTAGCGAATTTCCCCTATAGGGAAGAAGCTATTACCGTAGGTCTCATAGTAAGACCTAAGCTCGAGACCATGATTCATTTTGAGGTCCCCAGATGCCAAAAACACCATTTGTTCAAATTTGTATATATGTGTGTGTGTGTATATATATATATATATATATATATATATATATGTCCGTAAGCACGATAACTCTCGCAAAAAAGGTCTGATCTTAAAGAAATTTGGTACAAATGTGTAAAGTACTATTTATTTGAACGAGTTTGAAAACCAGATGAATCGGACCATCCGAAGACAAAAATTTTTTTTGTTGGGGTTTCCACATGTAATTTTGATTTAAATCAAATTTTATTTTTTACCATTGAATTCAGCTTAAAAAAAACAAACAATTTGGTATTTTGATCATTGTTTTACGTCAATTGGTTACTGAAATATTGAAAGTGCTAAACACAGTACGTCTAATGTTATTGTTATGGAGAAAAAGAAAAATTGTATATCTCGCTTATTTATGGATATAACCTGATTAAATTTGGTATATGGCTTCATCTGGTTGTGGTTTATTGAAAATTTTTGTCTATGGTTCCCGTAGCAACAAACCTAGGTACTTGGTCCCCATGTTATTCTTATAGGAAATAATTAAAATGTTATGTATCAATTATTTATGAATGTATAAGGATGAATCTTGGTATGTGACTTCACTTAGATGAGTTCTATTGATATTTGCATAAAAACCCATTTTTTTCCTTGTTTTTTGATTTATTTGGACTTTACCTATCGCTTCTAGTGTTTAAAACTACACTACGTTTTGGGAGGTAAGGAAACTCCTTCCGTTATCAAGTGAACCCTACTTACATCTAAATATCAAATTCTTACACCTAACTAACCTACATTTTGTTTGGATTTTTTAAAATCTTTTTCTTTTTTCTTCATGCAGGAACTCTGTTATTGTGTATTTTGGTTTATTTATCCACTAGACGTTATCCATCATGGCTTCGCTCACATTCATGTAGCTTTAGTGAGATCATAGACGTAATTCGAGGGTGGCAAGGGGGGCAGTTGCTCCCCCCAATAGTTTGAAAGCAGTATTATTGTAATATATGAAAAGTCACAATAATCACGATCAAAACCATTTTTGCCCCTCCAATCAAAATACTGAAATTACGTTTATAAGTAAGAGTACCTGGGGGGCCGAGCTTTGCTCGGGGGAAGGTCAGTCTGTTTAGATGACTTGGAGTAATATTTCACCACTTCCCCCTACTGATAATCAGATTTGTATTATTCATTAGCCTCTTTTTCTACATTTTTAAGGTCCCTCCAGTTGTTATTTATAGCTCAATGTCCCTTTGATTTATTTTACTACCCTATATATGTAATCTTTACTCAAATCTGTTAATCTCTGCTCTCAAGAAACCACATGTTAATAATCATAAACAACATGAGTATTACTTTGACAGTTCCCTGGTTAATTATGAACAGCTGTTACAATACTTTTGTTTTGATTTTAAACTCCATAAGCCCAATGTTAATTTTTTTAACTTTTCATTTTAGTTTTTTTACATTATTTGATTTTTCCTAGGGATGAGGCCTGTCTAGAACTTATTTTTATCCCAGAAATTAGTTATTTTGAACATTTGAAGGAAATCGTTGGAGCCGTTTTTGAGATCCGTGTCGCAAGCAAGCAAGCAAACCTTACTCATATTAGAGTATAGGATATATGTTACTGACCAAGAGTCACGTCGTACTCCAAGGCAGCAATTACAAAGACACCCAAGTATTTCTGGTGAACATTTGCCGCTTCTGGACAGCTCTTACAACAGTAGCTCGTCTGCTAAATTCAGCTTCCTCAATAGTTTCTGTAGATTACTGCCCTGCCACAGTACCATTTCAGTTGCTCTCAAACTGGCCCGCTGTTATGAGCTTGCTCTTCCATCACGTCGAAGTTGCTGTTCTTCTGTAGTTTCTTTTGCTCTGAGTGCTGCCTGCCGTAGAGCTTGTTGAATGGATGAATGACACAGTTTTAGAAAATAAGGATAGAATGACTGATATAGTTATAATGCTTGGAATAGGGACAAGACAGTAGTAAATAAGAGAAGATATAAGGATGCATTAGATAATTATCAGAAAAGAATCAACGAAACAAAGGAAAAGTCATATAATGGTAGGATTATTACAGTAGTGCAGTTTTGAGCAAATCGATAAGAGTTGAAAAGAACTTTTTCAACATTTTCACCAAAATCATTGTCTGGCCTAGATGGAATTTCAATAAGATTTTTAAATGTTGTCAAGATGAAACTAAATAATCTCTCCTACAACTGATAAATCATTTTATAGTCAATGGGCCTGTTCTCTGGTGGCAAAGAGCGGGAATGAGTGTGAGATATGTAATTATCGCCCAGTCTAGCAGCTGCCAGTGGTTATAATGTTATAACCAATCTGTGCCCAGCTGATTACCTAGAGAGGAATAACCTCTTGTGGGGGCGGGGATGGCCACAGTATCTAGAATAAATATTATATGGTAAATATTATCTATTATAAATATTATATGGTAGGTATCATGCACAGCTTTGATGCCCGTCTGCTTTTGATTGGGCACCGCAGTGACGTCACTTTGTTTACATTTTTGTTTTGTTTACATTCCAGATCCACACAGAAATATAAAGGAGCATCAAAGTCAAAACAACAGCATAAAATAATTTTGACAGATGGGAGCTTTGATATATTACAAACAGCTGGTGGGCACCACTGCCTTCACTAATCTATTGTGCATCTTATTTATGGTACCTACCGTATAATTATTCTAGGTACTGTGGGTACAAAGTTCGTAGAGCTTTCAGCACAGGTGTCAGGTGTGATCATTTCCGTAAGAGTTAAGCAGGAAACCCACTATTCCATCCCCGTCAGGCACCGACCGTCCATTGCATACCGGCACCATTGCTTTGCATTGTTTTTAATGAACGGCAAACGGCAACCCACTATATCCATCCATCACAGGCCTGTACTGTCTCCTTCAGTCACCATTGCTCTTTGGGGCATTCTTGCCAGACAACCGTCATTTCGCCACTCTCCAGTCGACGTTCAACTACCAGTGAAGTCACATCGCCAGTGATTTGTCGTAGTGCGCCTTTGTTCTGTGTACAATGAGTACGGACGAAACTTCTTTGGACTTAAACTTAAACTTCTTTGTTGTAAAACTTCTTTGGAGAAAACTTAAACTTCTTTGTTGTAAAACTTCTTTGGAGACATACAGAAATATAAATAGAACTTAGCTTCGTCTTTTTACTCTCTCCCCCTATATACATAGTAAATGGAGAAAGTATTGTTTTTGTCTAAATGTTTGAATTTGAGTTGTTAGTAGAAATATTCATTTTGGTGCTCCCTGAACCGGAAAAAGTGATTTTTACGTGATGCCTATGTGTCCATCTGTCTGGATGTGTACAGAGCTAGAGACCTTACCAATAGGCCAATTTTGATTAAATCTGGTATGTAGAGGTACTAATCCATAATATCCTGGCGTTTTTACTTTCTCCCGTTATACATAGTACTATAAGGAGAAAGTATTGTTTTCGCCAAAATTTTTGAATTTGAGTTGTTAGTGGAAATATTCGTTTTGTTGCTCCCTGAATCCAAAAAAGTGATTTTTACGTGATGTCTGTGCGTCTGTCTGCCTGTCTGTATGGATGTGTACAGAGCTAGAGCCTGCACCAATTGGCCGATTTTGATGAAATTTGGTATGGAGGTACTAAACCACGATATCTCCAGGCGTTTTATTCATTTTTTGAATTTTTGATTTTTAAGCGTAATTATCCCCCAAAAAACATGATAAATCAAAATTTATCAAAAAAGTTTAACGATTTTAATTAAACTTTAGTTTTTTCTAGAGCTTTAGTTTTCCAACAAAATTACCCACCGACATTTCTGTAAAAATTTGGGTTCAGAAGTTACAGGTCTTAAAACATCAAAAATTCATTTTTTTTAATTTTTCCTAAAAAACTTTAATATACAAAATATTACTATTCACCATTAAAAAGAGCTCAAAAAACTAAATAATTTATTATTTTGAATTCCTATTTTACGATTGCTGGTTGCGGAGAAATTTAAATTTTCATTTTGCGGTAAACACAGTACGTTGTCTAATGTTATTCTTATGGGGAATACAAAAATTACTATTTCTCTCTTATTTGCTGATCAATTTAGTTCAAACTTGATAAGCTTGTCAAGTTAGCATTGACCTACAGAGGAAATTCAAAATATGTTGCCCGTTAATAACCCTGGGGGGGAATAGGGGGCATTTCCCTTCTTAAAACCACGTGTGTAGCAATGGATTCTGTAGTGCCTCTAAAACAGAGATTTGGGTGGATGTTTTTTAAAACAACTTGTTGAAAAGATTTTCTGTACATTCAACCAGGAGTTGTATTTTATATTTAGTAAATAAAAAGTAATTTATTCATTAAAGTGGGCTAAAAGTGAGAAAGTATGTGTCAGTTTCCTGATACCGTTATTTTAATTTTTGTTTTTAAGAGTAATTATCCCCCCCAAAAAACGCAAAAAACATTAAAAATCTAAATTTCTCAAAAACGGCTCTAATGATATTGATTAAACCGTGGTTTGTATACCTCTAGGTTTCCAACAAAATGACACCACTCGCATTTCTATAAAAACTCGGGTTCAGGACTTACATGACTTAAAACAACCAATATTAAGTTTTATTTTTATTTTTCATACCCAAAAAAATGTAAAAAGATATTAATTATCACTATTAAAAAGAGCTAAAAAAACAACTAAATAATTTAGTGTTTTAAATTATTACTCTACAATTGCTGGTTTTGCGGAGAAAATTTAAATTTTCATTTTGCCGTAAACGCAGTATGTTGTCCAATGTTATTCTTACGATGGGGAATAAGTCAAAGTCAAAAGTCAAAGTTCTTTATTGTCGTAAGCAAAATGAAATGCGATGACAAAAGTCGGTAATATGTACATGGAATTATAAAAATGTTTGACGATATGTACAATACTAAACTTACAACACAAACTTATAACTAAACAATTGAGTTATCGTTTACAAATAAATGTACACTGTAATATTCTTTAACAACTAAAAATTCTTTCACGCTTTTCCTGAATATTTTAAAATCATTTAACAATCTAAACTTATTTGGAAGGCTATTGTACATCTTTATTGCTGAATACAAAACTTGCTTCTGAAAAAATGTGGTGGAATGTGGTAGGATTGCCAGGCGGTTAATAGGGCGAAAATTGTATGAGGAGGACCTTTTTTTAAAATATTCTCGATTTTTCATAATTAAACAGGTTGATTCCAAAATATATAGACAAGGGAAAGTCAGAATTTTATTCTTTCTAAAAATTCCTCGACATGACCTAGACGATCTCAGCCCGAATATGACTCTCAGTGCCTTCTTTTGCAATTTGAATATGCTTGCAGTAGCCGTGTTCTTTCATATCCCCAGATAGGAACAGCATATGCAAGGTGTGGATAAAAACAACCATAATATGCTGCCATTAAAATATCAAGATTAGAGAAAGTAGATAACCTACGCAGTATAAAAATACCACAGCTCAGTTTCTTAGACACTTTATCAATATGGGATGAAAATTTCAGATTTGAGTCAATTATTAAACCTAGAAAATTAGTTTCGCAGCAAGAATTAAGTTCAATATCACCTATTAAGACTAACTGATTAGAAGATTTAGATCTTATACAAAAATCAATGTACTTAGTTTTATCACCGTCAACAAGAAGATTATTTGAGTCCAACCACTGCAATAAGGAACTACCCTGAATAAACATCTCAATTTCAAGTTGATTTCTGCTTTTGTTTGATACACAAAATGATGTATCATCTGCAAAGAGGCAAATATTACCTTTACCAACTGAATCAGTTATATCATTCATAAAAAGCAAGAAGAGCATCGGACCAAGAACCGAACCTTGAGGAACACCAGAACTTATCAAAGTTTGAGTTGATTCATGGTAACGAAGACATCCAGAAGGGTCAATGTATGGCATTGTTACAGACTGAATCCTTCCCTTTAAATAAGACGATATCCAGTCCTGTGCGACTCCTCTTAAACCAATACGCTCTAGTTTTGAAAGCAATAGATTATGGTTGACAACATCAAATGCCTTTTTTAGGTCCAAAAAAATTCCCATTACATGTTCGTGACTATCCAAGGACGAGACAATATTCGAAATAAAATCAAACATAGCATCAAGGGTAGACTTACCCTTCTGAAAACCAAACTGCTTGTCAGACAGAACATTATTTGCATTCAAAAAATTGTTTAAGCGGATTAGAAAGATTTTTTCCAATAATTTAGAAAACGTGGATTGGATTGCTATGTCTCAGAGTAAGACAGATGGCTATAGATAAAAACAGGCTCTCTTGACTACCGAGGTGGCAGTGTTTGGTGGGCTGTAAATTAGATCAGGGGAGTCAAAGCGACAACAACACCTCTCTCCATGGGCAGCACGGGTTTTTCTACGCAGCAGAGGAAAAAGCAGAAACATGATGCATGATAAATTAATACAAACCACGAAATCAATGACGAGCGCCACAATGAGAGAGTTGATCACTGCAGTGTCTGTAGACCTATAACGTCTGATGCGATGTGGAGGTCAGAGAAGAGTTGGTATTCTCAACGAATATTCACAAGTTGATTTTCCACCACTGTATCAACAACTTTTCCAAATATAGGAATGACTGAAATAGTGTTATGGATGCTTGAAGGATCCCTTTCCTGTAGAGCAGGATTGTATGTGTAATCTTTAGAAGATCAAGGAAATTATGTAAAAATAAAAAACATTAAAGTCTATACCTCGCAGATCTTTCACCCAGTGGGATAACCGTCCAGTCTACCTGAGACACAGCATCTCTAAACTCAAACTGAGCCAGAAAGTCATTCTTAATTACTCTAATACTCCTAGTGTAACCTAAGTTGTTTTTTATGGCAAATACAAATCTTGAATCTAAGTGCCAATAAAGAAAGGTAGCAGGGTGCAATTGCAACCCTCTCTCACCAAATGCATCGATGGCTTTATTGATCACCGCCAAAGTAGTAACTATCTTCGCTCAACGACGATCAAATGTCAAACGTAAACGTCAAAAGTCAAAACAACATAACCTTTTTATGTTTTATGGTTATGTTGGAAAGCACAAGCAAGCGAAAGTAACATAATAATTATAATTTTAACCTGCGCCTTTCGAGGATCTTGTCTTGTCTTTTCCAGTATAATGACAATGAACAGGACGATGACCATTCTGTGACTGATATTCGTATAAGTAACTTGGTATCTGATTGACTATTACAACATTGTTATCTCGCCATTTGCATATCAGATGATTTTAAACATTTAATTTGTTTTCTTTGTTTAGCATATTTTAAGTGAGAGTTTACAGGCTAGGGTATTATGTTTTCAATATTTAAAGATAAATTACAGTCAGTTCAAGATAATTTAACAACCAGGTAAGTTAGGTTGAATGTAATATATATCATAGCAGTTACCTTATAGTACTTATATACATTAAATATTTGCTTATCTAGTTTGTTAGGATTTACTGTAATTGTAAATTGCCCACCTAAGTAAAGTGCTAATTTTTAAGTTCTTGCCCCAAATGTTTTAGAGGGTAGGCCTAATTTAAATACGGTTTTGCTTAACCCATTGGCGTAGACTTACGAGCTGGTTCCATTCCTTATTTGTCACTCTTAAACCTATGAATTGGAATATAAAATTTGTGTTTTTAAATGGATCAATGGCATATTTTTATTAAATAGCTCACACACAGTAAACAAAAATAAAAAGTAGCAAAATCAGTGTTGAACATGAACGATTGACAAAGAATTAACCAATCCCGTCAACTTCCAAGTAAGCCTACCACCATTTATTTTATTTGGGCTCTCACCAGCGTTGCCACAGATCAGATAACTTATTAATAGTTGTACGACTGGTCAGTTTTGGCCGTGAGCGGGAATTGCACTTATGAACTTCGTAAGAACACCTGGCCAAGGTGTTTCCATGATTTAGCCCATTCGGCTATCACGACCAGTGGCCGATCAACGTTAAATAGATTTATAGTCAGTCTGCCCCTGGCGGAGAAAACTAGTTGCCCGCAGTCATTAGTTACATTTTACTACTAGAGTGTAGCACCAACGGATCATGTTGTTAGCTATAGAGAATTGAATAAAATTTTAACTTTAACTGGGTTAACCATACAGAAGGGGATATGCCACCTTGCAGCATAGGCATAGTCGTTGTAAATGTAGCCTATAACTTATTCTTAAAAGTGGAAAATATGTAACTAGGTGGCATATAATGACATTTAGTTAAACTGCGCAACAAAATTTAAAGAAAATGTGAAATTTAAAAAAAATATATTTATCAGTCAAAATAGGTTATAATTCTAATATTTCATCTATAAATACGAAAACTGATCATCCACCAGGCCAAACCTCTATACCTACAACCAACAAATTTGATAGGCCTATGCTCTTTCCAGAATGTACGTAACCACTAAGAAAGTATTTTAAGAAAATCCCACAGTGCTCCGCCCCACGAGGAGTCAAAGTTCCAACAGTGTTATCCTTATGGACATTCACTTTGGTTTGAGCTGATCAAAATTCAAACAGCTGATGATGATTTAACCACAGAATGCAGCACTTCCACCGATTTTAATCCTGAGTGAAACTGGGTACGATGGCATAAATAGCTAGTTTTACAAAAATGAAACTCATAATTGCAGTAGACTAGTGTAATCAAAAGTAAGCTTAATAAGTGACAAGAAAGACATTTTCGCAGGAAGTCAATTCAGGATAGTTTAAAATGTTGACCAGGACAAAATCATGTTGGCCGGGTGCTTAGAATATTCAAATCATCACAAAATTTGGCATGAGCATTTGAATTTGGATAATACACACCTTGTAAAAATTTAAATAAAATATATTAACATTAAGGGGTTGTTTATACTAATAAACCTTGTTGACCAGTACAAATACGTGTTGACCGGGTATTTAAAATAATCAAAATATCACCAAATTTTGTATGAATAATTACGATCACACATAATCTGTACAAATTTAAAAAAATATATTAACATTTGGGGGTAGTTTAAACCAATAAACCTTGTTGACCAATACAAATACATGTTGACTGGGTATTTAAGACTTATCAAATCATCACTAAATTTGGTATGAATAATTCACTTTGGGTCACACACACCCTGTAAACATTTAAATAAAATATATTAACATTTAGAGGTTGTTTATACCAAAAAACCTTGTTGACCAGTGCATAAACATGTTGACTAGGTACTTAAGAATATTTTAATTTTCACCAAATTTGGTATGATTGTTTCATTTTGTTCCTTACATACCCTGTGAAAATTTCAATAAAATATATTAATATTTAGGCGTTGATATTTAAGTTAGGATATTCGAGTTTGAAAATTTAAACTGGCCGCTATTTTGAATTTGTTAAAGTTAGGATTTTGAACAAAATTATGCTTATTTACATTGACAATTAATTTAAAACCATATACCGAGTTTCAAAGCTTTATCTTAAACATAATTTAAATACAAAATTATATTATTTCAAACACGTACAGACGGACTGACAACCAAACCACACTTACGCATACTTGAAAAAGATTCTTATTATTTATGAGTTTACTAAGCATCCAGGAACAACACCCTAAAGTATCGGACACAAATTCTGAAGCACCCTGTGTATATATAAAAAAAATTGCTAAAGGAAACTAAAACTAGTTTTCTTGGTTCTGCCATTGTGTCATTCGAGGCAGGATATGGTGGCAGACGCAGAAATCAAAGATGAGCCGTTCCTCTGTAGACTTGACCTGCGCCAAGCAGAAGCCGCTTGCCGCGCCAAGCGGGACTACCGACCGAACTTTAACATGTTTTCTTTGCATGGGTACCCGTAAAGGCAGAGCTGTACACACCATAGAACTCTATTAATACACCTGGAATGCTAGCGCAGTGGAGTTTTTGATGCGAAAAACGGTCCTTCCCCCTCCACTTCTTAGGCAACTTCGTCAACTGAGTGATTTCTGCCGGCAAATATTTTAATGCGCGCACTCATTAACACGCTCCTCCATCGCACAGGGATCATCCGATTCTAATGAAACTTATATATTTATTATCTGGAAGAACTGAGGATTCTAACGGAGTAAACAACTTACAGATAAGTCAGTTAACAGAATTATAAAAATACAAAATATAATTAGCTAAACAAATTGGAACATAAAAAAGTTAGTAAGCATAAACTTTTTTATTTTTCGGGTAGAAACAAACTTCAAGCGAGAAAAATGTTGAAAATGAGTAGAATAACAACATTTATTTGAAACATTTGTTTATACAGTCTGTAGTTTTCTTATATTTAAAGGTTAAACGCGCGCTTTCAACATCGCCACCGCCGCCGCACGCCGTCGCCGCGCCGTCGCGTCGTGTCGCTGTCCCGCGCCGGAAACATCCTTTATTCCATGATATCCATTCCAATGTTTTTAAGTTGAGGAATATTTTTTGCTTATATCTCTTTATGTCTCAAACTCTAGAAGGTGGTTGACGACTATGTATTTATAAGTGATGCTGTTATTTCATCATGCCAACAAGCTGTGTAGCATTCAACTGCAGCAATCGTGCGAAGAAAGGGAGCGGGGTTAAGTCAACTATTTTAAACTAACTTATATTATTTCCAGTTCGTAGACTTACATATTAAAAATATCATCACTTAATTTTAAAGTGTAATTTCCAATGTAAGTAAATTGTGCGGAATTCATGCATTTGTAAACAGTGCAATAAATTACTTTGGTGGCAACATTTTTTGTTCCTATCCGATCACCTCCCCTGACGATGATCGGCATGAGTTACAGCTTATAAAAAAGATTCGCTATTTGTTTTTCAAAGTACGATGCCATGATTTAGCTCGGACTCGATCCATGGAAGAAAATAAAGCAATGGGCCTAAGGCAGAAACTGAAAAAGTTAATTTTATTTAATCACACTAAGATCTCTAAGAGCAACTGTATAGTCTTATATTGTAATAAAATATTGTTTAAAATTGGGTTTCAAATTAATTTTGAATATTAACCTGTTCCCTGTGTCATTTTACATGTTACCGTATATGTTGGTTCCACTTGTGATTCAGTTTATTTAATACAAAACAGCGGTAATGAAACAAATATCTATTTCCAAAATAAAAACAAGAGTGGCTACCATAGCACTTACTGCCTGTAAAATAATAAGTCATAGTTCAGCTTATTAATACAATCAAATTCGTGTTGTATAGCAAAGTGTCGTGTCAGTTAGCTGGGATGAGTGCGGCGCGAATCGGTTTGAGCACGGGAAACGTTAATACCTTCTTTTCAGAACAAATAAATCAACTGATGAAAAAAAGTTTGGAATAAAAATTGTGGATCAACTAATTGTCTACAAGTTTTCCGCTGGAATTTTCTTTTCAACCCCAAAACAAAAAAAGTTTACGCTTACAGACTTTTTCGTGTCACACATTTAAAACACTAAATAGTTTTCATTACTACAAATAAATTAAATTACCAAACTATAAGAAGTTAGATTCTGTAGTTCATGCAGATCAATAATATATACACTTTATTGTAATTACATGAATATGGCGAGGCGCAAAAGCGTGTAAACGATAGGGCGCACAATGCTGAAATCCACTGAGCGGCCGTGAGTGCCTAAGAAGGGGTGGAGGTAAAGACCGATTTCTTGACACAGCCCGAGCGTTCCAGGTGTATTAATAGAGTTCTATGGTACACACTCATAGTGGTGGAAGGCGCTAAGAGGATTATGTAAACATGGATGGATGAATGATGCTCTCACCCCTCTTTTACTCTTTCCCCTACGCAACAAGTCTAAACAGTGTAGCAGCACAAGCGCTAGTCTCTGCACATCTGTGGTCTGTAATGGTGTTTGTGTCTTAGTATAAGTGATTTTGAGTTGGCCTAATCGGAGACCTGTAAATTAAACTGTTAATGAGTGATTTGATATAAGTGATTGGTGAGGCAGGAAATGTATAGAATGTTCATAGATATTTGTTTATTTGGCTTTTTAATATATATTTTAGTTATCGTTTTTGGATATATTTCTTTAAATTACGTTTCTTTGTGATTGTCATTATTATTCTTTACATAGATCATAAATAATAACAAAATACCAAATATACCAAATTTTATGATGATTCGATAAGTCCAAATACCCGGTCAACATGTTTTTGTACTGGTCAACAAGGTTTTCTGGTATAAACAACCCCTAAATGACAATATATTCTATCAAAATTTTCACAGGGTGTGTTTGACTCAAAGCGAATTATTCATGCCAAATTTGGTGATGATTTGATAATTATAAATATTTGGTCAACATGTTTTTGTACTGGTCAACAAGGTTTATTAATATAAACAACCCCTAGAAATGTTAATATATTTCATTGACATTTTTACAGGGTGTGTGTGACCCAAAGTGAATTATACATACTAAATTTTTTGATATTTAGATGATTTTAAATACTCGGTCAACACGTATTTGCACTGTTCAATAAGGTTTTTTATTATAAACAACACCTTGTTAATATATTTTATTTAGATTTTCACAAACTGTGTGTTATCAAAAATGAAATGCTTATACCAAATTTGGTGATGATTAAAAAATGTTAAGTACCCGTTCAACATGATTCTGTCCTGGTCAACGAGGTTTATTGGTATAAACTACCCCTAAATGTTAATATAATATATTTGATTATTTGATTGAGATTTGTACAGCATATGTGTGATCCTAAGTGAATTATTTATACAAAATTTTGTGATGATTCGATAATTGCAAATACACAGTCAACACGTTTTTGTACTGGCCATCAAGGTTCATTAGTACAATCAACCCTTAAATGATAATATTTTTGTATTGAATTTTTTATAGGGTATATATGATACTAAATGAAACGGTCACACTAAATTTGGTGAAAATTAAAAAATTCAAAGTACCTGGTCAACATGTTTTGCATTAGTCAACAGTTGTTTGGTATAAACAACCCCTAAATTTAATATATTTTATTTAAATGTTTACAGGGTGTGTGTGACCCAAAGCGAATTATTCATACCAAATTTAGTGATGATTCGATACCCTGTCAACATGTTTTTGTACTGGTGAACAAGGTTTATTGGTATAAACTACCCCTAAATGTTAATATATTTAATTGAAATTTGTACAGCTTATGTGTGATCATAAGTGAATTATTTGTACTAAAATTTGGTGATATTTTGATTATTTTAAATATCCGGCCACACGTATTTGTACTGGTCAACAAGGTTTTTTAGTATAAACAACCCCTTAATGTTAATATATTTTATTTAAATTTTCACAAGGTGTGTGTTATCTAAAATGAAACGCTCAAACCAAATTTGGTGATGATTCAAAAATTCTAAGTACCCGATCAACATGATTTTGTCCTGGTCAACATTTTAGGTATATTCAGTCAATTCTGCTGTATTTTTTTGATATTTCACCTGAAATATCAAAAAAATAAGTGGTTATGTATATTGAATAATGGCTCATTATGTATTTGTATGTACAGTGGGGAAATAAACTGTACTTATTATATATATCTTGATTTTTCTATACAAAAGCCTGTGCTCTATAGTGGTCACTGAACTTATAGTAGTGTGTATAAAGCTTATAGAAAGTTATTTTTACTGTTAGCCTAAAATTTTTTTGAGTAAAAGATTAGGGACTTAATTCTGTGTAATAATATTTTAAAATTATACATAGGCCTAATTCAAAATTATCTTTTTAAATATAGATTTGGGTAGAACTTGTAAGAACTGTGATATACTTTTCTATTATTTCTAATATCCTTTTAAAGAAGAAATTGAGTTTTTATTACGATACATTATTTTTTTTTCAGTTTTCGGGTGTTGAAAGTATCTGAGCCTGCATCCCCCAAAACTACCTGGAGACATCCTGTTGACCTGAATGCAGGTGCTGAGCTTCTTCTCAGATATCAGACAGAATGGGAAGAAATGCATAAGTTAGCAGAAGAAAATGCTGCTGCGGCCAGAGTGAGACTGAAAAATATTACTATAAAAATTGGCTTTGCTTGGTAATTAGATTCAAAAGCACCCCCACAAAATATACAAATTGAAAATTAGTGGATGTAAAATCTTATTTTTTAACTTAGCTTTTTGAAGAAGAGGGGATAATTAATTGAAATGTCAATAACACGCCATGCTGGAATGGAAAAGTTTTAGTGTGTACATATGAAAAAATGTACTATTGCGTTAAGTTGGATCACTGCGTAAGGCGTCGATACAACTAAGGTGTATTTTCAGGCGAATTTGAGTGAATGATAAGTTTTAAATGAATATATTATATGAAAAGTATGAAAAAATAGGGCAAGAACATCTTGCTGTTTTGGGTTTTAATTTTTAACCTTAGATCTGGCATTGGTCCGCGCGCAGACCCATTTTTTTGAGGTCTGAGGTGGCATGGTCCCTGCACGGACCAATTTGGCATGTTGCGTTTCAATGACATATTTTAACAATTAAACAGTTGTAAAACGCAATGAAACTTATACCATTAGAATGTTGAGATTCCCAGCTTTCATTGTCATATATAAAACATTATCCATCGATTATTATTTGGCCAAAAACATTATGAAAACACGTGATTTTAAATAATATTTTAGCGGGAGACAAAATTCATGAGTTTGTAAAGAAAACAACTGTTTTTGTCCAGCAATAGAAAAATGAACACGAGTCACAGAGAAATGGCAGTGTTACCGTAGTAACGGGAATTTCGCAAACTAAAATTCGTCTGTTGACCGTTTTTGTCTATCACTTGATCAGCTGGGAATTCATTTGAAAGAAGTCAATGTATTTATGACTTTGCGTCATTTTCCATTGTGTCATTGGTCCGCACACGGACCAATGGAAAACAATCTTATTTCCGGTATAAATAATTTATTTTCCAATTCATATATATACTGGAAGAAAGAGGAATAACTAGCCTGTAATGTGATAGCAGTTGCAGACCTGCGCGATGGGAAATTTTGATTTGCTAGTATCCTGAAGTCAGCCCTGATTATGTGTTCATAACTTCTAGTTTCGGTCACATCGTCTTGTTTATGCGTGTTACTGTTTTATTGTATAAGCTACTGAAGTGTGGTCCTAAATATCGGTACGCATTTTCATATATTTGCTTGTACACCTTTTTCTGCTGTACATTTTCTACTATGATATTACATTTTTGGATACTGCAATAAGTTTCCTACAATTTGTATATCTCAGAATTTTTATGGGGTTACTTATAATAATTCTACACGCTTTTGAAAATGTTAAAAAAATTAGGTATTCATATGAAAAAAATCTAATGTTTACATTCTGATGTTGATTACTCAGTTATTTTGCAAGTAAACTATATAAAAGTTTATATTTTCTGAAAGATCTTTTATTTTTATTTCAATCATTATCATATTTATTTACTTCTGATTCATTCATTTATTTTCTATATGACAGCAAACAATGTTTGAATTTTTTGGGAAAAAGATTTTTTCAGACAAATATTTTTATTTTTTTTATTTTTAGGAGCATTTCAAATATATTGATATTTCTATGTAGGGAATTACATTCCACACAATTTTTACATTTGGATCAAATGTGTAAACATTTTTTGTTTGCTTTATCTTGAGTCGCTTTTGAAATTTCTGATTTGCATAATCCGAAGATTAGCAAACCTTTTGCTACTAAGCCTAAACCCATAGGTAGAAACAAATAATTATTATACCATTCTATTCTAAATTCTTCACTGAAACAGAATATATATATACTTATATCCTGAAATAACTTTTCTGTGGTGAAATATACGTCACCACAAAAAACAGCCCAAAAAATCTCTGCCACTGTCAAAACTCAACTTTTGCCAGATCTAGGGTTAACAGTATTTTCTATTACTGAGAAAAATCATCAAACTGGTATTTATGCGAACTAAGATAGTGAGATCATGTATATCAACAAAACATTTGAGGTCTTTAAAGTGAAGTAAATCATCTAGCATCTCATGAATAAATATTTACAATTACAATTATTTTATTGTTAAAAGCAAATAAGAAATATGTAAATATTTATCAATATGGACAATATGTTTAAAACAGGATTTTTCTAAGATTGGATAGTTCCAAGTCTTGTAAGATTGGCATCTGTAGTTATTTTAAAAGAATCAGGCACCATTTTTGTTTTGAATGAAAAATAACCAGAAAACTAAATATCTTAACCCTCTAGGTGCCTTGTCATAATTGTCTTAATGTCACGTGATTTTTAGCTCTCTTACAGGGTTTTATTTGAAAATTTTAAAAAAATTTAAATTATCACTAAATGGTATACTGTTATACATTTTTGTAAACTAGATAAAATTGACTATCTTACAGTATATAACTTTATGTCCTTATTTTATATACAAAAAATCCAGTATAGGACCAAATCCATAAATTGCAAAATAAAATTTACTTTCCTTATGTATCCACATATGTACAAAAAAGGTTGTGCACCAGGTACAAAATTCAAGATATACATTTTGTTCAAAATGTAATTAGGAACAAGAATATATATATATATATATATATATATATATATATATATATATATATACTCATTATTAGTAAAATACATAAGATAATCTATGACGATCAAACCAAATATGATCACCTTGGTACTAACCTAAATCCCATAAAGATGCATGTAAAACCAACCAAGACACACAGTATCACTTATCGCTTATATTTTTACTAATAACCTTGTCCAAACACTTTATTTGGCAATAATAAATGCACTTTAATGATAATAAAGAACATTTTTAATTGAATATAACCTAAAAATCAATAATAAATGACGAAAACGTAAACAAAACAGAAGGCAGAAAACAACAGTGACGTAAAAAATCTAGGCACAGATGTTTTCTTTCCAACATAGAGTAGAATCTCTCGAGACAGACATTGGAATAAAGCTTGAAATCTGCCGTTTACAGCGATACCAAATTCAATGCAGTTCAGTACAACTAGAGTGTATTCAGACCGTTGTAACTGAACGTCTGCAAAGTCGCCCGAATTGGGCGGGCGGCACCTAGAGGGTTAAGTTCACATCTAAATACCTATATAGCCCAATGTGTAATTCACTCACGTATACGAATTCTAGACCACTTGCAGAAGAGTTAGAAACGTGAAATTTAGCATGCAGGTAGCTTGTACCTAGAAAATCAAGGGAAAATTGTCAAAAGCTAAACATTTATATTTTGAAACCTCTAATTTTTATCGTCAAAACTGGAAATTTTAACATTGGCCTTATTGAGTTTCAAATCAAAACAAAAGAAATCATAACAGCTGTAAAAAATATCCAATAAACTGTCAAAGTAACTTTCACATGTTACAGTATAAACAAATAAAAGAACCTTTGAATAAACATAACATCTAGTGTTGATCTGTCCTAAATGAATCAAAATAGTATACTGTATAAAAAATACTTGAAGGGACATTGAGTTTCAATAATAACTGGAGTGACCCAAAGCGGGGGCTGGGGGCGAAGCCCTCAGCGAGCGAAGCGAGTCTAATATATATACAACCGCATGAGTAACACACCCAGATCTGTCGACATCTGAATTCTAGACAACTTACAGATGAGCTAAAAACGTGAAATTTAGCATGCAGGTAGTTTGTACCTCGAAACCCCCGGAAAAATTGACAAAAGTTACAATTTTCAATTCTAAACCCTCTAATTTTTACTTTGAAAATTATAAATTTCAACATTGGGCTTATGGAGTTTCAAATCAAAACAAAAGAAATTGTAACAGCTGTAATAAATCTTCAGTAAACTGTCAAACTAACTTTCACATTGAAGAGTGTAAACAAATTATAGAACCAAAAATAACGATTTAGAGAGGATATATCCCAAATGAATCAAAACAGTATACTGTATAAAAATACTAGGGACATTGAGTTATACAACAACTGGAGCACCCAGCGAGCAAAGCGAGTCTTTATATATAATTCTGTAAGCAAAATTTTTAAGTTAAAATTGTGGGAGTTTGGCAAATCGCAGGATGATGAAAGACGGCTAAAATTAAAGATCTTGATCCCAGGTGGGGAAAAATAGCAGTACTGGCAAAAAGTTACCAGCAAACGAGAAATAACATAAAATATCCACTATAACAAAAGCATGGTGATTTAAAAACGTCTGCATTTGTTTACATTAATTTGTTAAGTGCACGCTTTGTTTACGAACTGATATGTGTTCCTACTTAGTGTTATTTTCCTGAGCATGTAAAGAGTAATTACCCCCGTCGCAGCAAACCTGCGTACTCAGCGAATTTCCAATGCATAATATATGTCTTAATACCACATAACCAAGTTCCATAAAAATATATTCATAAATAAGCAATATATACAATTTTAATTGTTCTCCATAATATTGGGGATGAGTACATAGGTTTGCTGAAACAAGGAACATAAACAATTGCTTTCTCTGCAAATATCAATATAACTCAACTAGGTGAAGCCACATACCTAGTTTCGTCAATATACATTCATAAATAAGCGATATATCCCATTTTGATTAATCTCCATAAGAATAACATGGGGGATGAGTACGTGGTTTGCTGCCACAAGGAATGAAAAATATCCCCGTCGCAGCAAATCTGCGGACTCAGCGAATTTCCAATGCATATTATATGTCTTAATACCACATAAAGCCGCAAACCAAGTTTCATAAAAATACATTCACATATAAGCGATTTTAATTATTCTCCATAAGAATAACATTGGTAATGAGTATGTAGGTTTGCTGAAACAAGGAACAGAAACAATTGGTTTTTATATAATTATCAATATAACTCAACCAAGTGAAGCTACATACCAAGTTTTATTAATTTATGTTCATAATTAAGGGAGTCATTACATTTTACATATTCTCCATAAGAATAACATGGGGGCTGAGTACGCAGGTTTGCTGCAACAAGGAACAGAAAAATGGGTTTTTATATAATTATCAATATAACTCAACCAAGTGAAGCTACATACCAAGTTTTATTAATTTATGTTCATAATTAAGGGAGTCATTACATTTTACATATTCTCCATAAGAATAACATGGGGGCTGAGTACGCAGGTTTGCTGCAACAAGGAACAGAAAAATGGGTTTTTATATAATTATCAATATAACTCAACCAAGTGAAGCTACATACCAAGTTTTATTAATTTATGTTCATAATTAAGGGAGTCATTACATTTTACATATTCTCCATAAGAATAACATGGGGGCTGAGTATGCAGGTTTGCTGCTACGGGAATAATCAACAAAAAATCAATTTTTGTGCAAATATCAATATACCAGTACTACTTGAAGCCACATACCAAGTTTCATCAACATACATTCATAAATAATCGAGATATCAAATTTTATTTATTCTCCATAAGGATAACATTGGACAACGTACTGTGTTTAGCCCTTCGAATATCTCTACAACGGTTGGGCGTAGAATCACAATTTAAACACCAAAATGATTGTTTTGTGGAACTGAACAGATTGGTAAAAGCAAATGTGAAGTTTACATTAAAATAAACTGAGGAAAAGCAAAAAACCTTTTTCCCATAAGATTAACATGGGAGATTTTATGAGCAAGTTTTTTTGGATTTTCTCCGCAACCACTTAACCTAGGTTAATAATTCAAAATACTAAATTATTTTTTTTTTAAGCTCTATAACATGGCCAAAACCAAAATTAAGTTTTTTAAAAATTTTAGGGTGAAAAATGCAAAAAACTGATTTTTGGAAAATTTAAAACCCCCCTTTCCATGGTCCGATTTTTCTGGTTTTCGAACTTAAAGTCATGAATGTCATTTTACACATTTGAGCCAAATTTCATCAAAATCGGACGTTTTTTACTCAAGTTATCGTGTTAACGGACACATATATATATATATATATATATATATATATACATATATATAAATTTGAACTAATAGTGTTTTTGGCATCTGGGGACCTCAAAACAAAAAGTTATCATGTTTATCATGTTTCATGGGCTTAAGTCTTACAATGAGACCTACGGTAATAGCTTCTTCCCTATAGGGGAAATTCGCTAAAATGGGTGTTTAGGCAAATATCAATATAACTCAACTAGGTGAAGTCATATACAAGGTTTTATTAATTAATGTTCATAAAGAAGGGAGATATAGCATTTTAATTTTTCTCCATAAGAATAACATGGGGGCTGAGTACGCAGGTTTGCTGCTATGGGTACCTTTAGCAAAAAATGTTTTTTTGAGCAAATATCAATAGACCACAACTAGATATCAATAGACCACCAAGTTTTGTCAGTATATGATCATAAAGAAGTGAGATATAATTATTTTCTTATTCTCCATAAGAATAGCATTAGACAACGTACTGTGTTTAGCACTTTCAATATCTCGGTAACCCATTGACGTAGAGGAATGATCAAAATACCAAATTGTGTGTTTTTTTAAGCTGAATGTAATGGTGAAAATTAAAATTTGATTATTTCAAAGTTTATATCTAAAAAGTTCAAAAAACCCATTTTTGGGGTACAAAACCCCCCCAAAATACCCTTTTAGATAGAGCGATATGGCTGGTTTTTGAACTTATAGTCATAAATATTGCTTTACACGTTTATACCAAATTTCATCAAAGTCGGACCTTTTTTACGAGAGTTATCGCACCCACGGACACATATATATATATACAGTTTCGAACGAATGGTATTTTTGGGGTCTGGGGACCTCAAAACGAAAAGTTATCATGGTCCCGAGCCTAGGTCTTACCATGCCGACTACGGTAATAGCTTCTTCCCTATAGGGGATATTCACTAAAAACAGATAAGGCAGAGTATTGGAGCAAGGTTAGGGGCAATGGCCCCCTTCAAGCCACTAGTTAAAATCTGCTTGCATTTGAAAGCTCCGATGAAAGTTTATTTGTTTTTTTTTCGTCTGTATACACGCCGGTGTTATTTTTTAATATTTTGAAATCCTGCTTTTGTTGCTATCCAAGGTTGCTATTTATTTAGGAAACACATAATGAAGTAATATTGTACAGTTACAAATACAAATCCTTATATATATGTGAAGGCGATTTCTATGAAACACTACTCCTCCGATAATAATGGACGGATTTTTACAAACTATGTTTCAAAATTAAGTGTTTTTTATGTAGACGCCCCCTTTCACCAATTCCTGTAATAAAAGTCCTCGGGCTTTGTCCCACAGGCCTTATAAGTTACAGTGTATTCCTTATGAAGAAAAGATTTTGTTTACTTAAACAGACGAATAATTTGTATTCATTGCATACTAGGTGTACGCTCATTCTTCCCGTAAGAGGATGAACGAAGACTGAATTTTTAAAGATATGTAGGCAGGTACTGGATTGATAACACTCTTCTATTATCCGTTTTAACTCCACAACAGCAAGAACAGATAATTAATAAACCAAACATTTTACTAACGGAATGGTAACACCATTCCCTTATCCGTTATAACTGCACAACGGCAAGAACAGATAATTTAGGACTAATGTAAATAAAAAATAATACTGACTACTGGAGTGGTAACACCCTTCTCATATCCGTTTTAACACTACAGTACCTGGGGGCCGAGCTTTGCTCGGGGGGAGGCCAGTCAGTCAGTTTAGATGACTTGGAGTAATATTTCATAACTTTCCCCTACTGATAATCAGATTTGTATAACTCATTTGCCTCTTTTCTACATTTTTAAGGTCCTTCCAGTTGTTATTTAAAGCTCAATGCCCCTTTGATTTATTTTAATACTCTATATATGTAATCTTCACTCAAATCTTTTAATCTCTGTTCTCAGGAAACCACATGTCAATAATCATAAAAAACATGAGTATTACTTTAACAGTTCCCTGGTTGATTATGAACAGCTGTTAAAATTCTTTTGTGTTGATTTAAAACTCCTTAAGCCCAATGTTATTTTTTTTAACTTTTCATTTTAGTTTTTTTACATTATTTGATTTTTCCTGGGAATGAGGCCTGTCTAGAACTTATTTTTATCCCAGAAATTAGTTATTTTGAACGTTTGAAGGAAATCGTTGGAGCCGTTTTTGAGATCAGTGTCGCAAGCAAGCAAGCAAACATACAAGCAAACCTTACTCATATTAGAGTATATGATACCTGGGGGCCGAGCTTTGCTCGGGTGAAGGCCAGTCAGTTTGTTTAGATGACTTGGAGCATATTTCACCACTTCCCCCTACTGATAATCAGAATTGTATAACTCATTTGCCTCTGTTCTACATTTTTAAGGTCACTCCAGTTGTTATTTATACCCTTTGATTTATATCCCTTTGATATCCCTTTGATTTATTTTACTACTCTATATATGTAATCTTCTCTCAAATCTTTTAATCTCTGCTCTCAGGAAACCACATATTAATAATCATAAACACCATGAGTTCCATGTGGTTCCATAAAATCAGATAATAAAACCTTTGAATGAAGATTACATGTAGAGTGGTCATATCCAGAATGACTCAAAGGTACATTATAATAACAACTGTTGTGACCTCAAAAATGCTCGTTAGTAGGGTACATGGTGAAAAACTACTCCAAGTCATAAACAAGATTGACCTTTCCCTAGCAAAGCTCAGCCCCAGGTAGTACTTAAACTATATGAGTATAACTTTGAGAGTTCGCTGATAGATTTTGAACAGATGTTATGACTCTTTTGCTTTTATTTTAATATCAAAAAGCCCAATGTGATTTTTTTAATTTTCCATAGTGGCTTTTTACATTATTTGATTTTTTTGGGGATGGGACATGTCTAGAACTTATTTTTAACCCAGATATCAGGTTTTACAACACAAGTAGTTGGAAGGACACATTAGTTATTTTTCAAGAAAATCGTTGGAGCGGTTTTTGAAATCAGAGTTGCAAGCAATCAACCAAGCAAGCGAGCATGCAAACGTTACTCATATTATAGTGTAGGATAGGATTGAATCAAAATAATTCAGCATTTGTATTAATTGACTATAACATATTTTTACTCTTAGGCACATAGAATGTACACGAGACAGGGACAATGATTCTGGATTTTTAGCATGTTTGAAGTTCTGCATACAGACGGCCAGGGCTGAATTTAGGGTCTGTACAGGCTCTGGTCTACACCCTAAATGCAAGATCGGGCCCTTAAGGCGGTCCCACACTACTCGCGAACACGCCCGAACATTCGGCCGAACTCCGAACGTTCGGAGTATTCGCGAGAAGTGTGGGAGCTGCGCGAACTTTGAATGTTCAGTGAACGTTCAGTGAACATTCGGGCGAATGTTCAGTCGAACATTCCGACGAATGTTCGGGAGGCTCCCACACTGTTCGCGAACATGCATTATTGCATCACTGCATCATTGATAGTCAACGATCTTGTTCTACTCAGATAATACTATAAAACTGCGTATTTATTTGTATGCGTACCGTATTTATTTGTTGTGCTTTCAAGTAAGTATTGAATACCACTTAAGTGGTCATTGGTAATGAATAATCAATAATTAAATGTCAATCTCTAGTTGTACTGACATAAGCCTACTATGCGTATGTCAGTTATAATTATAGCTATAAATAAGTTATTTTACTGTTATTTGTGTAAATTGAAGTTTTGTTTTAAGGCACAGGGGGTTTTCATTTATTAGTATACTGTCGACGGATTCTGCAGGATTCAGGGCTTGAGTCACTTCTTCAACTCAGCTGCACTATTTTATCAGTGCGTTGAGGCAATGTGTTGTTTCAAATCATTCAGTTCATACAATCACTTGCGTTTTCGCGGCAGCAGATTGACGCCAACCTCAATAATGGGCATTTTAATTCATTATTTATAGAAGATACAAATAAATCCTTTAATACGGAACCCTTAATTATTGTCCCTACATATCCTTTATTTAAATAGCAGTTGATTTTCTTCCACACTCCATAATCAGTGCCGGTCACAGTGGTGAAGAGGGGACAACTACTCAAGGAGAAAAAACATTTGTTTGTGGTCAAATCACCCAAAGATATCTGTTTTTGCAAATTAATATAAGTGTGTCATCTAAGTTGAGTAACCGGCAGTGGAACCGATTTAATTTACTTCAATTATTTAACAAGACATAAGAAGCTCCCAAGAATTACATCAATCGCATCGGCAGCGTGGTACAGGTGCACGACCAGTCTGTCATTCCCACGTTGAAATTTTCCCCGAAAAGAATAGTTTTCTGAGTTATCTTGTTAACTTGTAAAAGCTTGACTGTTAATAAACTTAATATATTAAGGCAATAGGTTGAATGAATCATGTGAGTACTGAAACAGATGTTTACAGTAAGTAGGATTTTAATCAGCTGTGCGAAATACTGGTGTCAGCTAGTATACTTGATATATTTATATTTGATTTTTTACTTCGTAAAAAATAGGCTTCTCATATTTTTGTTGGTTTCTTCTACACGACTAAATTCTACACCTTTTATAATTTATTACATCAGGAGAAGACATATTTACTCGATGTTAATTAATTGCCGACAAATGAAAACATTGTTATTAATATGATTATCATGAATTAATTATAAGCAAGTCAAATACAAAGCGTTTCCTTGCGCACACTGAAGGCAGAGTGGTCCACAATGGACGATCGCCGCGTCAACGCCCAAACTAGCAGTTATTACAGTTGATTTCCAACAATTGTTTATAATCAGCTGATTAACAAAATCAAACAGGCGTGTATCTGCTTGGAATTTATTTATGTTCGAGGGAATGTTCGCCCGAACATTCCCCCGAATGTTCGGTGGGTGTTCGCGAGAAGTGTGGGAGCTTCATCAGGGCGAACGTTCAGTGAACGTTCGGTAGAATGTTCGGCCGAATGTTCTGGAGAATGTTCGGCCGAATGTTCAGGCGTGTTCGCGAGTAGTGTGGGACTGCCTTAACCTACGCTTATATCAGGCTCTACAGATGGCGTTGTGCAATTACTTAAATTTCAAATTGCCAAAATCCGTATTGCTGCCTAGTGTATATTAATTAACGTTGTCATGGCAAGATATTATTAAGTGATTTTCATTATCTAAATACATAAAACAAAGTCGGGATTGTATGTTAGTTATTTAGTTTCATCAAACAGCTGTTATAAGGATGATATCTAAACATACTTGAAAAGCATACAAACATATGTTTATTATAGAAATAATAAATCTATTCGAATAACAACTCATTTTCAATACCGAAGCAAGCTCTATATAAAAATAGGAAAGTGAGCGTAGCTAACGAGCTCATCTTGAAAAAGAACGAGAATCTTTGACATAAAACAAATTCAGTGACATTAGGACAGAATAATGTCTGTCTGACCAGCTAGTAGTACTCAACCCGATCGCTGACCCGAACTCCCGAACGCTTACCCAAGGATCATCTTTCCTCCATAAATTTAACAAGGCAACTTTTAAAGCCAGTGAGGCGGAGCTCTAAGGTCGGGGTTAAAAAATAACAATTTGTTGTATGATTGAAAATTTTCTAAAATTACTAAAAAAGGCGTAAATAATAACATAGAAAATTTTCCTGTGCGGTGGAGGTCTATGGTTGAGTAGGGCGGCATATCAAACGTGGGGACATCTTTCAGGAGATGCTGCTTTAACAAAATAAATCCAACGAATCATACGTTAAAATTAAACGTTGGGAGTGATAGTAAAGGCAGAACCCTGAGGTAAGAACAAAGAGGTATCCATAATATTTTGGTACCCAACAACGCAGTATATAGGTCTGGAGCAGTTTTGAGGAGCCGCTTTCGAAATCTTTGGATTTTTTATTTGGTGGTTTATATTAGGTTTCTAATAAAATATACCACCTGATTTTTTTGAAAAATTTGGGTTCAGAAATTACAGGGCTTAAGAGATCCCAAACTTCAGTTTTTTTACCTTTCTTAGTACCATAAACTTTAAATATTTTTAGCAGGTTTCAACAGTTTTATCTCATTGCCATAAAAAGCTCTAAAAGATGAACAATTAGTACTCCAATCCACACACGGTTAAATTAGTATGGCGATAGTAGGCTATTCGGCTAATGGTTGTGGAGAATATTTCAATTTCCGATGTATCTCTATATAGTCCGATGTTATTCTTATAAGAAATAAAAAACATATATCTCTTGTATAATGATTAATTTTATTAAAACTTGGTGTGTTAGCATTGACCAATAGAGAATATTCGTCCTAGGACAACCTTAAAACTGGTCTATACCAGTTTGGATGCTGACATTGGGTACAGCAAATGAAATTGTCATTACATATGAAGTTTTTTGGCTGTCCATTATGACAAACTTCCCTTTCACCTTTGGCTCCTTCACTTGCAGCGGCTCGTGGCGGAAACTCAGGGGTTGGTCCCCAACCTGAGAATGTATGGTCCCTGGCTGTTGTACATGGTCCATCCGTTGAGTTGGCCAGTTGGAGGGCAGAGCGGGTCCACCTGTTTGAGCCTGATCTCAGCTGTCACAGGAGCACGGGAGTTGGTACTCTGAAAGGCCAATTTGGCTGCCTGTCCCATCCCACCCTTTCCTTTCCTGCTATATCCTAACCTTCAGGTAACCTGCGCAAAATTCCCGCTTGTAGAAAATGTGCCTATAGCAGCTATGCTGGGGTTTCCTAATCCAGCAACAATGAATAGAGAATATGCGGAATACGTTTCCATCTAACCCTGGAGGGTGAGGTGGAGCAATTAACCTCTTAAAACCACTGTGTGTACCTAGAAAATTAGATTAAACTGATTGCGTTTATTTGGTCACAGGTCCTAGCTATGGCCATCAGGCCTGGTCACGCATTTTTACGACTCGGCCAATGACTTTAATATATTTTTGGCACCGGATGGTTTTCGACGAGTTTTAAATATATCACTTGAGGGAAAAGTTGCCAATTATTATTAGGCCTATTAATTTCCAGCTCCAAAATCAGGGGGTTAAACATACAGAAATATACTTGTTTTAAACCCATTGAATGTAAAAAAAGGAATTCAATGATTTATTTATAACACAGTATCTTATATCCTATCTTCATACCTTAAATTTAAAAATGTTTACATCATTAATATGTAGTTTGAATTTAAACACACAAGCTACTGAAATCGCAGTACGAGAGGTTTAAAAGCAAAAACATCATCTACATTAATGACAATTTTTCAGGAGGGCAATCTGTCTACAACGTAACTAGTTGAACAATGTAGACGGTTGGGATTACGGAGTTTTAGACATCTTGATTGTTTATGAAAATCAATATTATTTACAGAAAATGCCCACAAATATAAACTGTAACCAGACTATTTTACTGACCGGTAGATTACAAAACTTTAATTCCATGTAATTAGGTGACAGTGGGGCTTATTTGGCACATTACATGTAATAAAGATAGTTTGCACGTTTGATCGTTTAGTAAGTCTACTATCGAGTAATTTATTCACAATGAAAAGAAACTACTATAGGTCTACAACACTCTTGATGTCTTGATTATCAATCACAGTCAGCCGTGTTACGGAGTTATACTGTCCCAGTAATTCAAAAATTCCAAAACTTATTGTATTAATTTATCATCACTAGTCCAAACACTTAGCTTTTACATCGAAGTTTTCCAGTAAAAAATAAACTACTAATAAATCTAAATAGATATAGGATAAATATTGTTTTAAACACGACAAAACACTATTAATTTACATAACACTCACATTTTAAACTATTTAAAAATAACAAAATTGATGGAACAAATCATAACCTAACTTCAAAGTTGAAAACCTGTTTACATTTTTTGTGATTTGTAAACAAAGATTCAGTGTTTCCACGCAGCAGTAAAAATATCCCACGTGCTGATACAAAAAATCTCGCTTTATCCCACACTCTCCCCTATAATATCCCTCGTCATATCCCACACTTTCCCACTGATTTGTTAAACAATGCAACACAATTAATGTTAAATATTATATGGTTATTGAATAATGTATTAGTACAATATTTATACCGTTAGATAGAGCTTATTTATATCTACTAATTACCTATAGGTATTTTACATTTTAGTACCTCAAAGGTTTTGAGCAATGCGACATAGGTTAAATGATACGGTGAATTAACTAAATTAAATAATTTATTTACGTGAGAAGTACTAATATTTTTAATGGTAGTACTAAAGAGTACGAAGTAGGTACTAAATAATGGCAAATAGTTTGCTTGTTAATTCCAACATGGCTTGGCCAGCGAAATTGACATGATTCAGTGTTCGTTCTGTGACGTTTATAAAATCATAATAGGTGCGGACAGCGAGGTTAAAAAATGGGAAACCCCGCAACTGCCAGTACGGGGAGAAAATCCTCTAGAAGTGCTACTGCTAAGGTGCTCTGGTCGTAAGTTGTAAGCAAACTAGCAGACGTAATGACGATTTCAAAAAAATCCCACTTTATCCCACAATCCCATTTTATCCCACAAGCAGTCAAAATATCCCATATAGGGGATAAAAATCCCTCAAGTGAAACACAGATAAATCCCAGCTGACATTTTAAAGACAACCATAGTCAATAGCTTACTACGAAAACCAATTCAACTACTGAATATCAAACATTAAAATTAGTTTTAATAATTATTAATAATCCAAAATAAAATACAAATGCTGTGTTAAAACATCCCTTTGGTATCCCAAATGACTCCTTCAAAATTTCATTAAGAAATGTTGTACAGTTATTTAGTATTTCGATAACACACCCACACACACACACACCCACACACGGCCACTGAAACTTCTTAATCAATACAGTGATTCACTTCGTTCATCAACTAAAACAGCTGTTGATAGTAAAACACAAGATAACAGAAGAGCTTACATAAATATAATATAATATTACGTTGTGATCGCGAGCGAAGCCGCAACAGGCTACTAGTAATAAATTAATAGCTGTACGTAAATGAATAAAGGAAATTTTAATTTCAATTACAGCTGGTCTAGTATCAAACCTTCACAATAAATGTTTGCTCAGGTCTATCTGGGGAATAACAGATTATGAGAAGAAGCACTCTTCACTATGCTATCCAGCAGAAGAATGCTGTTAAAACTGCAGAGCTTACTGCCAGAATACCGAGTTGAACTAGCTTAATAAACTGCATTGCTAGGTTACCCAACTTAGCTGTTGGTAATTCTTGTTATATACCCTTACAGAAGGTGGATGATCGCATTGGTCTCCTTCACGGGGAAGTTACCAAGCAGTGGCGGGGGATGGCTCAACTGGCAGCAGGGCTGGCAACTGTACCTTCTCTATGTTCTCGCACCGATCAGATCATCTCTCAG
The DNA here is from genome assembly GCA_963675035.1 of Allygus modestus. NCBI lineage: Eukaryota > Metazoa > Arthropoda > Insecta > Hemiptera > Cicadellidae > Allygus > Allygus modestus. The sequence continues at coordinate 76,685,834 of OY776114.1, read as the reverse complement.
ATAGGTTAGTTGGAACTATGCTGACGTTTTTAACTTATCTTAAACCCTTCATGATTTCTTATTTCATTGTATCAATGAATATACAGTAAGTAGATGACTAGCCGGACATAAGCTGAATTGTACATTCATTGTTTCACAAAAACGTTAATTTTCTTGATCTCTAATGTACTTTTAAAAATTTTGACTTATTTAATTAGTAATCATCAAACATTTTATACTTATATGTGTTTTATATGTAATTGGTGGTTTCTGAACAAGAAAATGAACAGTTATAAAATATCTGCTAGAGCTTAATTTGCTGTGGGGTTGCCTAAATTATTAGGTGTTTTTTAGCAGGAAAAGTGTTAAAGGTTAGGTTAAAATCCAATCCCACCAGCAAATCACGGCACTAGCATGTTCGAGACCACGGGTGCATACAACAATACTGCAGGTGAATCAAGTCATTGATCAAAATGCCGTAACAATGATATTCACAACATAAAACATGTGAACTACATTTACAAACATATATTGAAGTGTATCTCTTAATATATGCTGATTGGTTTTGTCTTATATGATATTTAAATTACACTAACGCAGTTTGAGTAGGGCTGGTGTTAAGTTCAGTTATTTGTACTCTTTAAATGTAAATGGATTTATTTATCTAGAAGCGATGTTTACTTAAGTTAAAATAATTTTCTGGGGCTTTAGCCTTCAGACTCTTTTTAGAAATTTATTTTTGCTGGTCAGTTGTTGGCATAGACTAGTGGGTAACAGTATTCAGAACCATAGCAAGTAACGAGTTATGTATATAAATTTAGATTGCCATCCTACCACCTATAAATTTTAATATATAAAACTCAAACACCACTGACTCACTCACTCACTCATCAAAAAATCTCAAAAACCACAAAACGGATTGCAATGAAATTTGAAACATACCTTCCTCTTGGGTCTTAGGTGCTCACTAAGAAAGGTTTTTAAGAAATTCCCCTAGGGCTCCGCCCCACGGGGAGTCAAAGTTCCAATCCTGTGGTTATTCTTGTGGACATTCTCTTTAAGTTTGAGCTGATGAAAATACAAACAGCTGATCTTGATTTGTAGTAGTTCCACGGGATAACCACAGAATGCAGCACACACACCTGTCATAGTTTTTATAAATTATTATTGGTGGGGCGAAGCCTGCGGGAACAGCTAGTTATTAATATAGTAATGAAACAGTGGTAATAGATTATTTTACATTCTGTTAATCATTAATCCTAGCTTTTTTTAAATTCGTATTTACATATTTTTGTGAAAGAATACCAAATGAATGTCTGCTGATTGTGGCACAGAGGCTGTGCAGCGTTTAGTGGAGGAGGTGGAAGCGTCGCTGCTAAACCTTGCAGACACGGTCGAGCAGAAGGAGCTGCAGGAGCGCCAACTTGACAAACGCTTCCAGCTGGCCATTCATGGCGAGCAGAGACTGGCACAGCTCGACACTTTCAGAGGTGAGATTAGTAGCTTGTGACAATATTTTTAGCTGTGGCAATGCAGCAAAGTAAAATGTCATCACAACAACTGTATTAAATGTGGTTTTCCATATTTTTTAATCCGTAGACTCAATCCTATTATACTCTAATATGAGCAATATCTGTATGTTTGTTAACGAAGTTTATCTCGGAATCCCCAGTAGAACGATTTTGCTAAAACTTTGGAATTAGGTGCTTTTGGACCTAAAAATATGATTGGTAAAAACCTCAACCCCAGGAAAATTCATATATTGTTGAAAATTTCATTTGAAAATTGGAAATTTTAACATTGGGAGTTAACATATGGAATTCAAATCAAAACAAAAGATTCGTAACAGCTGTGAATAAATTAACCAGTGAACTGTCAAAATAGCACTTAAACTAGGTATCAACGCATGACTTGTTGAAAACAGCAACTAGAACTATTGAATATAGAAATATTTTGCACCCACGAAACTAATCAAATATCAACGAGCCTGGCTCGTACTTAATTTTATCTCTGAATTTTTGGCATTATTGTTAAAGTGAAATGCATTCATGCTTCATGTAAACTGTTTTGATGCAAGGGTTGGAATATGGGTTTTCAATCCACATCTGTGAAGTAAATTTAACCATTTATGCCCAACTAAGTTTTGTAATGGATCATTCTGTAGTTCGCTCAATATATTTCTTGCATAAGAACACGCAAAGTAGGGTAAAAGATGCCATGATGTTGTAGTCCTTAACTATAATTATAGCATTTGTTTTAATACAAATAATGAATAATGATCTAGCATCCTGTATAAATGATACTATAACCACGGTGTTAATACATTAGTTCACTTTTTTCAACACCCTATACACATGCTGTACAATAATTTATTTTATGGTAGAACATTTGACTGACAAATTTCTTAGAAAAGTAAATTGAGTTGGCCAAAGAAATTAATTTAAAAAAAATCGTATGCACCGAAAACTGAATGGTTAAAAAAAAAAAAAAAACTGAATGGTTTAAAGAGAACTTAATGGTTTATGCTGCTACTCAGTTTTATTGTTTAATGATTATCTTAACAAATCATGAAAAACAATTCTCCTCAAGAACCAATTGAATTTGAGATTTTTTCATTAATTTGACTTGAATAATAATAATAATAACAGTTTTTTTCACTTGAACTGCTGATATCATTTAATTTTGGGTTGTTGATATATATTATGCAACACAGTTCATGATAGTCAATTAATTGACAACTGACCGTGTGCAGTGTGAGGATTCTGTTGGTTGGTCATGTTGCAGTCAACTTTTACATTAGAAGAAGTATCAGTTCTGGGTGTTTTAATTGACAGTAAATTAAATTGGAGCAGTAATATTGAAAAAACATCTAAAAAAAACTAAGTTCATGTTGTTACTGTTTAAGAGTTTTGTCAAAGTCTCTAAGTAGAGAAATTTTACGAATAACATATTTTGCATATTTTCAAAACATACTTTCCTATTTCCTTTTCCTATTGTTTACCTTGGTTTGGCACTTCATCAGAGAACAAAATAAAAATTGTCAAAATTGAAAAACAAACAACCCAAGTTATTTACAATATACCACAGACGGAATCATGTCAAAACTATTTTAAAGATTCAAAAATATTAACTGTATTCGGCCTGTATATATTTGATTTAGCAACATTTTTCTTAAAAAATAAAAGCCAATTTACTGAATCTCAACAAGTAAACAAATATGATACAAGACAAAATTCTTTAATAATACATCATATTCATAGAAAAACTTTGTACGAAAGATCAATTATATATACATCTGGAAAATTGATTAATCACATAAAAAAAAAAATACAAATTAGCAATGGAATCAAGAAAAGATTTAAATAAATTAAAAAACATTTTGCTTGAAAACCCCGTCTATTACATTGATGATGATTTCCACCAACTATAAACAAAAGAACCTCATACAAATACCCAAGTGAACTTCTTTACATTTTATTCTCTATTTTTATACCAACAAGTTTTTCTTATATATTGTACACATTGTAAAATGTTTATCTCTATATATAATTCCGTAAGTCAAATTTTTGTAAAGAAATTGTGAGTGACTGGATGGCCGTAGAAGGATGGGAGGGGTATCATTTTAAAGGTCTTGACGTGAATTTTGAGGGAAAACTATTCATTTTTCTTATTTTTTTACCATAAATTCGCAACAGAATAAAACTTTTCCCATTAAAACAACATGGGGTTTAATTTGTTTACATCTTTTGAAATTAAAACAGCTGTGCCACAGAGTTAAATTAGCCTTTGATATTGATACCAGCTGTACACATTCAGTTTGTTTACTTTTAAACTACAGCAATGTATAGTTGTTTAGGAATGGACATTTTATTAAAAACATAAGACAGTATAATAATATTATATTATAATGCTAGAAAATCAGTGCTTATTTATAAATGACCAATGAAGGTTGATAAAAAATTTATGTATTTTGGTTTTTTAGGGGCTTTTGCCCCTACAAGCCCCTAGTACAATAAAGATCTGCAGTGTGTTTAGCCTACCAACGGAAATTTCTACGGGGAGGCGGAGCAGGTTCCACGCGCCGTACGTAATGTACAACAAGCTCAAACAAGTTTCAGAATGAAGCTGTTGCATATCTAATGTTTAATTACATTGTGCATTATGTTCCTCTTCTTATTCTTACTAATACATTTTAACTCTTAAGAGCACATACCTTATAAGAATAGGACTTGACCCACAGTATTAATGAATCATTAATTTCTATCAACATCACGTTTTATTTATTCTAGCTAAGCTATCAGAAGGACATAGACAGAAAGTGTTGCAATATGAAAAAGAATTTGAAAAGAAACAAAAAGAAAGACAAGAAACATTTGGAAAGGCGTTTGAGGATGATTTGGAGACTTATAAACAGACTGGAGTTGTCCCCACCATTAGTAAGTATATAATTCAAATCGTGTCTACCGGGTGTTTGAAAAAGAACTCGGTATTTATGAGAACAAACTTAATGAGAACTCGGTATTTAATGGTGAAACTTACAAAATCTTACATTTCTGGATACATAGTGTGAAAGAGATATCTTCAAGTTTTGGTTTTGTCCTAGTAAACTTTGACGTGCGCACCATTTGTTGCTCTACATAGATCCAAATGGTTTTCCACTTCTCGCCAGGTATTCGCCAACATTGCAGGTGTGACTGACGCAACTGCTCCAATGATCCTTAGTCATAAATGGTCAATGTCACGGATATTTTCAGCATACCATATTTTTTACATGTCCCCAAAAGAAAAAGAAAAAAAGGCCCAGCGGGGTTGGATCTGGGCTTTGAGGTGGCCAGGACAAAGGATCATCGGAGCAGTCGCATCAGTCACACCTACAATGTTGGTGAATACCTAGCGAGGAGTGGAAAATCGTATTGATATGAGTATAGCAACTACTGGTGCGCTCATTGAAGTTTATAAAGACAAAACCAAAACTTGAACATATTTTCTTTTACACTATGTATTCATAAATGTAAGATTTTGTATGGTTCACCACTAAAATTGTTCTTAAAAATAGGGAGGTATTTTTCAAACACCCTGTATATTATTGAGGCTACAGTTCCTAGGGACACAGGTTAGTTGAAATAGGTTTGACTTCCATTCAAAATTGTTCATATTTAAATTGCTGGTGCCTATATTACAGTAAACCTCGAATTATCCGGACTAATCCGGCGGCATATTGATCCGGGTAGCGAAAAATGCGGATAGTCTGAAGCTATTATAATATCGCATAAATAATGATCGGGACACCAGCACCTGCAATGTTGATGCTGAAGATTGTGTGGAAAGACTGTAAAACAGAATAGACACAGTGCATTAAAAGCAAAGTAAAGGAAAGCAAAGTACATTATTGGGTCAATAGCAGTGGCTGTTCCTTTATTGTGAATTATTATTAGAGCAGATATATCTAGTTTTAAGCTTTTCTAGTATTAATATACATTGTAGATAATGGATAATGACTTGAGACTCCCACCCATAAACAGAAGGCTGATACTTCTCTTGGGTGTGAATTGTTTCTCTTATTAGTGAATTTCCTTTGGAAAGTGAACTATTAGCATGACCCGCACGGTGAAACTTAAGCCCGGGACCACCATAGAAGTTCCTAACGTAACCTCCTGAACACGTTTTGGGGGGTCGTTCAAAATTTTATATATATATATATATATATATATATGCACTCTAGTGGTCACATTTTTTGTCCGATTTACTTCAAATTTGGTAGGGACATTCCTTTCTGTAATCAGTTGGACAAGTTCGTTGGGAAAAACAATCAAAAAACTCTAAACCCCGTTTTTGGGGATTAATCTTTCAAATTTTGAGTTTTTGGGCCCAAAAAGGGTCAGAAAAGCCCCGTATGTATAATTAATGCATGTAAAAAGATGGGAATTAGTGAGGCAAACGTTTTTTAGTCATCTCTCGTCATTCTAGCATACATATTTACCGAGTTATTAAAGAAAATGTGTATCGGCTAAACACAGTACATTGTCTTATGGGGGTTTTACAATAGAAAAGCCTGTTATTCCTTTGTTAGAGTACTTTTATCATCCCCAGCAACCTCACGCCTACTTTCAAGCCTGTCTGGACCTTCTCCTAACATTATAATGCACAAAATTGTATTCCCAGCTTTGCAGGTAAATGAAACCAGGAGCATCAGAACAGCCAAAAAATTAATGTTTTCAGATTTCAATAAAAATTGGAATAAATGTATGTTTTTACACTGATTTTGAGTTTTAAAAGTTTTTATGCGGAAATTCACTTCCCTCACGTTAGCGTGCTGTGTGCAAACTCGTAATTTTTTTGATATGATTTATATATTTAAATTTGTATGATGAATTTTGGCTAGGTTTGCGTTTGTTTAGTTGTGGCTACAGCAGAAATGTTTCAAATTAAGTTTTATTTCCAATTTTCATTTTTTTGTTGTAATGGTTTTGTAAATATGTTTTTTGAAGAGAAATAAAGATTTCTATTATTATTATTTATTTTTGTTTGTTTGACTGTCATATTACACAATCCAATCATAGCTAAAAACATAATATAAAAAATTGTGGTTGGTAATGAACGGTCAACCAACGTGGTTGAATATATCTAGAGGTCTTGTCTGGGATAAAAAAGTAAAGCCTACATGGTTGACCGCCATTTCCCTCAGGTAACCAATCAAATCCTCTCTTCACAAGTTAAATTTTTGTCAGCTGACTGTCATATAACTCGTGAAGAGAGGATTTGATGTTGGTTGCCATGGGAGCAGAGTTGATAGAGGGGAAAAGTCCCGGGACAACCTCAAAATTGGTCTAAGTGAAGTTGTCATTACATATAGTAAGTCTTTTGGCGCTGTCCATTATGACAAACTTCCCTTTCACCTTTTGTCCCTCCTTTTGCAGCAGCTGGGGACGGAAACTCCAGGTTTGGTCCCCAAGCTGAGAATGTATGGTCCCTGGCTGTTGTACATGGACAACCTGTCAGTTGCGTTGACCAGTTGGAGGGCAGAATACGGTCCCCTGTTTGAGCCTCATCACAGCTGTCACAGGGGTACAGGAGTTGGCCCTCTGAAGGGTAAATTTGTCTGCCATCCCATCCTACCCTTTCCTTTCCTGCTATATCCTATCCTTACGGTAACCTGCGCAAAATTCCTGCTATGCAATTTTTAGAAACTATGCTGGGGTTTACTAATCTAGTAGCAATAAAAAGAATGAATAGAGAAGAAAATGGTGGTCGCCCATTTAGGCTGCACTTTTTTTACACGAGACCTCTGGATATATTTAACCTCGCCACAACATTAAAATATTGCGGTTGTGTCTGAAACTTAGAAGGCACACTAGCACGAGAGAATAATCGCGATTTGACTGTAATTTACATTTTTTATTTTGGCAACCTCGTTAGGATCATCCGGGATCCGGATAATCCGAGGTTTACTGTACATTCAAACGCCCTTGTGTCTTTGGAAATATAAATTTGTTTGTTAGAACATTAGAGTTGGAACGGGGCATTGCATCCTCAACCTCTGATGAAGTGTTTGATCGCTGATTTATTATTGTGGGATTTTGAATTTCTTTTGCTAAACAAACAAGGGATAAACAGATTAAGAGATCATTTTAGTTAAGGACAATTTATGTCTTCTGAGGTATTTGTTCGAACTATGATTTTTAGTTTTGCATTCAATTGGGATAAAATTATGTGTTAACAATTTTTTTAGTGTGACTGATTAATTTAAAAGTGTTAAAAGATGTGGCTACCTCCGCTCTGCTAACCGGAAAAGCAGCTGGCTTGGATGACATATTTCGGAATTCTTAAAGCAAACTGGTGTTAGTGTTCAAATGTAGCTCCTGCCAGTTTTAAAAGCCATATTGTTAATTGAAACCTACTCGCAGCCTCCACTAAGATCTACAATTTGTTGCATACTTAAAGCCAGGAAAGGAACTAGAGCGAGTGGAAAAATAACGTGTGACAGTGCTATTCTAAGAGTTTGTTGTAGCTGAGGCTAATATAGTACAATATCCCCTATTCTCGATGCCAGCATCCATTTAGAGAGAAGATCATCCATTTTCAGGACTGGTCAAAGCTGCTGTGACTTAAGTTCTTGTTCTCACATCATTCATTCGTAAAGGGTTTAACCAAAAACAAACTGAAGAGAACTGTAGTTTAATAAAATGAGTTATTTCTAGATTTATTTCACAAACTACTTGGCCTAAAAAAATACTCCTTATGAAATGTGTTCGTACTTACAAGTTAGGCTAGTTTATAACATGTCAATTCCACTTCCCATGTCCTGCCATCTAATTCCCTGTTCCTTGGTTAAGGTCATTTGGTGGTGGCTCAGGGTGTATTTCTCACCAAAGTGGTCCTGCCCAGCTTAACCCACGTTTTAATCAGTGGTAAAGACGCTAATATCTGTTTGAACAATAACATTATGTTTGTACAATTTTCAGGACCACCGCTGACCAGCGGTCCTTCCTTGGAAGAAGTGGAGCTCGATATTGACACAGAAGCATTGGACCACATGTTAGAAGAGAAGAGTGAACTTGAGTAAAAGATTAAACCCAAACCAGACAAAACTCAAGAAACTGTCAGAGTAAATTTAAGAAAATTACATCGCAAAACTGTATACTGGGCATAACCTCACTAAAATGTTGGAAGAGGTTTTTATCTTTCTGGTTTGTGCTTATTAGGTGAAGGAGATATAACATTAGAATAAACTAAGTTGTAGTATTGAGAATTAACAGAGAGTTTCTCTTAGACTCTGAGGTAGACAGGTTATCCCAGTAACCCATGCCACTAAGTTATGTTGCTCACATAAGGTATTCTAAACCGTCCATCTGTGATAAATTGTGTTTGGGAATATTTTATTGAAATGGTATTTATGGGTTTGTTGATTGAAAGAAAAATTTTTATCAATTTTAAAAAGTTATATCTTGAAATATTAAATCATTGTTATAGTATATTTTTTGTAATTTCAAATATATTTAGATGTTCTACTTCACATTACCTATTTCCATGTAGCACTTTAATGTTTAAAATACAGGGCATTATCACCTCTCATCATGTCCTTCTTGTATATGTTCCTTTTTTCTTAGTTTAGATGACTACAGACGATTAAACACCTCGTGTTATTTAACATTTAAATTACAAAAAATTAAACTTTACAATTTCTTTAGTTTTTTCGAATTTACAAATTCAAAGCAGCCTCCGAGAAAACGTAGCAGCATCATTTTTGCATGACCTCATAATATGGTGTCGACTTTGACTTTCAAAGATCCTAATCTCTTTAACATTTCGGAAAAAATTATCTATCCACCATGTAAGAAAGATGTGGCTATCCTTAACAAGGCCATTTACTCTAAAAAAAGTGTCTTTAGTCCCCAAAGATGAAAGACAGCTCTGGGTCCAGTATCAAATTTTCTGTGAGGTTGGAATTTCACCTTAGAGTAAGCCTTCTACTACTTATTTACTCAGTCATCAAAATAGTACTCCAAAATATACGCCAAAATGATGTATATAACATGTTTATAAAAGAGAAAAAACCCTCTAACAAATTTGATCTTTAAAAAAGTAACTAATGTCTTGGAATGTAGTCTGATATTTAGTTCGGGTTTAACTTGCAATATTCTTTAGAAACTCAGTGACTTCAGTGTGTTGAGTCTAAATTGCTCGTTATTAAATGTCATCTTAAAATGTTTTCCAATTACATCAGGAGAAAATGTCTTTATTATGTATTATCCTTTTGTAAACTAAAGGTGTAGATTGATTTTGTTTGTAAGTGCCTTAATCATCATTATATTATTTTTCTAATTGTAATGGAGATTAACTCTGTGCGTTATAGAATAATGAAACAATTGTTATAAATATACAGTTTACTCGGTTATTTTATAGAAAATTACAATAAAATAAAGTATTTGTTTACAAATTGTTTTAATTAATTCCATTTTGGTAAGGAACAAGAAATATAAAAAAGTAGAATCTACTTTTTTATAGCTTTAACAGCCGTGACAGTTATAATTCTACAGTTTATTTCATCTCTCAGCAATCAGATGCTGTGATAGTTGGGAGATCACAGTGAGTGATAATCTAGCTACCAACAATATTGTTTTCCTAAAAAAACTGACAGAAGGAAGCAAATGTAAACTTGAGAATTTTCTTGAATGCGGCATTTTTTTAGATATTACAGGAAAGATATGGGGATAGTGGTGAGTGGGACGGCTTCCACCACTCCAGCAATACTCAGGGATCAAGTAACCACTTGCTATTCGTTAAAACAAGTTGTTTAATTTTTATTCTTCAATATTACTTGTTTCTTTCATCATAGCTGTTAATTTGTACAATCTGTTAATTATACTTGCTTTGAGTTCTGTATGAGGATTTTTTAAGTATCTGTTACAACAACTGCTATTGCAATAGTATATTTCATTACTAGTGCCAAAAGTGGTGTCGGGGCCGTACTCAGCTTTCACAGGCCCCTGAGAGGCCTGGTGGTGTGGGCCACCAATAATAATAATACAAATAATATAATAATAAATAATAATAATAAAAATAATAATGAAACATCCTTATTAGACACTCTTATCAGGGTTGCTGAGTAATATCAATGACTACATAAACTACAATAAGACGCGTAAGCGCCATGTTAAAAATTCAGCGCCAAGCGGTAACTCTGCGACCTGCCGCTAGTAGTGCTGCATGTATCAAATCAGCGCTTGGACTGACATTCATGTCCAGTTCTCAGTCTTGCCGCTAGGAGGGGTTGATGCGCCACTCTCGCACTCCTCTCCATCTCTGTAGCCTTAGCCCATGGAGAGCTCGCCAAATGGACAGAAAACAGTCCGGCTAGTCGCTAGGACACGGCAAAACTGAGTAATCCCGAGCGGTGAACTTGTTGCCATTTAAACGCTCCTGTACATTCTAATAATAATAAAACTACAATGAAACTTATATATTCCTTTTCTGCATGAGTTTCCGCATCCAACAGTATAAATATATTTTAGTTTAAAATTATGTGTAATTTTTAATAATGAAAATATTAGAGAGTTGTAACAGGATGACATGAAAAAGTCAGCAAGCGATAACTTTTATTATTTTTTAGGTAGAAAAACCTTCCAGCGAGAAAGTTGTAGCTAATTAGATGATCTTAAATTTTCATTCTAAACAATTTTCAATATAACTTATAGTTTGTTCAATAATCCAATATAAATAACCGCTATGTTCAGTTCTACGCGCACCGCCAGTGCCGTCCTGGACCACATCCAGCATAGTTAAGTGCTCATCATTTTATTTATATCTTCACCTAGAAAATATTAATTATGTACATTTTACTCATATTGTGTTGAGATTATTGTTTTTAACATAGCTTTCAATTTTGATAAAAAATTCAGCTTTCGGATCATGAGGAACCTTATAATTTGATATTTAAGGTAAATTAGGCAGTAAATAATCAGAAACTTATTTGTTAGAAAGAATAAAACATTACATGATAAGATAAACATATCTGATTAGTGATTATATTTTACTCATGAAGCAAAAACTTGTTTTAATCAGTAATGAAATAAAATACTTAAGTAAGAAAACATAAGGTTGCCTTTTTATGCAATCAAAACCTACCTTCTTTTAAAATCTCTGTTACTTAACCCTAGCCGTGGCCATATGTCGTTAAACGATAGATTTTTGTGTTGCCTTAAAATGGCCACTATCGCAAAACGACAGTCCTGGTCGAAATTTTTTTAACGGTAAAAAACATTAATAGTCAACTCAGAAGTGAACAATATTTATACCATTCGAAAGATCACATTCTGAACTTTCATTTTATTACATAAATGAACCGTTTACAAGTTTTATAACAATGTCACGACGATTATAATTACAATGAAATTTTGGCGCTACGCCATTCCTGCAGTCGACGCTCGGAAAATGTAAAAACACGACTACTGTGGAATTACCCTGCTCGGGTAATTTTTGTCTTAGGATGTTGCGGGTGGTACCACTGCATAGCCAAAGAGTTTAGTTTCACTGTGGTATTGATTTTTAGAACGAAATATTGATTGCACAACAGTTACGATTTTATGAACACAGCTGTTTTCTGACTTTTTAACAGTTGGCCATCTGACGTTATGCGACAGATTTTAAAATACGAATTACATCCAGTGCAAGTTATAAATACTAGTCATATAATATTTCATTTTGAAGAGGAAGAAATTTAGCTTTTGACATTGGCAGCCTTGCGCATCATCTTTTCCGCCTCGCTGTGGGAGAAGAAGGAAATACGTCACTCTTCTGACATATAATGCGTCGTAGAAGTCGCCATCACATGATTCTTTCGCCGTGCTATGTGAGTTCGCGCTCGCTTGTTATCCGCGAATTATTGCTAAATCCTTTATTATTTCGGAGTGTTAGTGTTAGTGAAGTGTATGTGTGTATATAACAGTAATCTTTATGCATTTTATTATGCATAAATATTACTGAAGTGTGTGAAATAGTGTTTTTAAAAAGTTGTTTTTCTTACAATGCCTCGAATGTTCGATTGTGATAATAAACCAACAGGATAACATAATAATGGGACGGGGGTGAGTAATTATATTTATTTTTATTACTTTTACAATTGTAAGGTAGGATATATTTCATTTATTGAGTAGGCCTAATATAAAAAATAACAACTCGCTTCGCTCGCTGGGGGCTCCGCCCCCAGACCCCAGACCGGACCTACAATCACACGTTATCTCTTATATAATATGCCACTACCCTGTGTATATGTATATTTATATATTTTATTGTTTCTAAATACCTGCAGGAATAATATATAGATATAATATACTAAATGTATATATAGTATTTGGAGGAATAAATTTCTAAAAAAAGTTATATACTAAATACCGTAGAATTTTTTTTCCGAATACCCTAAAATTTCCAAAATTCATCTAATCATAAGTGATATCAATTTTTTACCTTCAACTTTATGACTTTTTTACATTTCTTATTTCATTATCTTTACAAATATATACATATTATTATTAGCATATACATATTTACATTACCTATTTACAGTACTAACTAACACTGTACAATTTTCACGTTTTGCGGTTTTCCGTATATACTTACATAATACTTACAAATAAAATTCTTTCCCCAACATATTATACATTTCTATGTAGGGCATTGAATGTCCTACTAAATGTATATATAGTATTTGGAGGAATAAATTTCAAAAAAAAGTTATATACTAAATACCGTAGAATCTTTTTTTTTCGAATACACTAAAATTTTCAATATTCATCTAATCATAAGTGATAACAATTTTTTACCATAAACTTTATGACTTTTTTACATTCCCTATTTCATTATCTTTACAAATATATACATATTATTATTAGCATATACATATTTACATTACCTTTTTACAGTACTAACTAACACTGTACAAATTTCACATTTTGCGGTTTTCCGTATATACTTACATAATACCTACAAATAAAATTTTTTCCCCAACATATTATACATTTCTATGTAGGGAATTGAATTGTCTACAAAATGTATATAATGAATTTTCCATAAAAAATCGGACAAAAAAGTTTTACCGAGGCTGCTTTTGAAATTTCAAAAATAAATTTCAATTTTTTTTTATTTTTTTTACTTCGCTGAAAAAATTATCTCTTAGATCTTTTCTATTTGACTATTACATGATGCCCCTGTTCTTTCTGAACAAAAAGAATATGTGGTTGGCTATGTTTAGTTCTCATTTCAATTTTATACGAATTTTCAAAAAAAGGTCTGCAAAATCGCCAAAATTGGTTGGCCATTCTACAGTTTTTGGCTGGCCACTGCTAGGGTTAAACATTTTCCCCTCCAAATACGAAGGCTCCTTAGCCGCAAATGAATTGTTGTTGCTAAATATGTAAGTAAAATAATGAATAAATATATGTTTTTATATCAAAACCCAAAACTGATCCTCTATAGCAGCAATATGACCAATCCTATAAACATATGTTTGGCGTTAAAAGTAGAAAAACCTATCAAGGAACTTGAATACAAAGGATACTTAGTTGTCAATAAACATTTCTACCAAAAATATAAATTAAATGGAATAAATGTTTTTATGTCAAAACTCAAAACCAAGCCTCTCCAAGAGCCTTACAATCGTTGTTTTATAATTTGATTTCATGTCAAAAATTGAGGCATATATCGATTTTGAATGGCAGTTTTATAAACACGTGTAGACCTAACTTATGAACTCGGTGTCTTCATCAAAATTATTCCGAATAAGATGTACAATTGACTTTAGCTATAGAACAGGCTTTCCACGACCTTTAATGGTTAAGGTACCGTATTTGAAATAACCACTTTACTCACACTATAAGCATGTAATTGGACATTGTAGAAAAAAACTCCGAACAATGAAAGGACCACCAAAAAGTACTTGCATTTTAAAGCAGACGGGAAATAACTGTTTTCTCCTACAATCTTGTCCCCAGTTATAGGTTTAAAGTACGTTGTAAAATTGATAAATTACAAATCCAAAAGAGTTACTGTATCATGATAAGCAACACAATCTCTTAGTTCTTTCAAAACAACATCAAAAATACTATGCACGATCTTACAGATCGCTAAAACCATGGTTGATTAATTCTCTTGTTATTGCTCTGATCAGCTGATACATTCTAAAATAAACGGTATCAGGAAACTGACACATACTTTCTCCCTTTCAGCCCAACTTTAATGAATAAATTACTTTTTATTTACTAAATATAAAATACTAATAAAATACTAAATATAAAATTTAATTCAAAACAATATTCTTATTTTCTCCTTCTAATTCAAATCAACGTTCTGAGGATAAATAATTTACGCAACGTCATTGTTTGAGCTAATAAATTTTAAATGATGTATCTATAATTAGTCTTTATTCGTATTTAATTTATCTACCTTTTGTTGTAACTAAAATAATTATGTTATATACATATACACTTCCACCCTGCCATCCTTATACTCTATAAGGATAGCCAGATTTGATAGCTTTTAGGCACAGAAGGTAAACATCAGAACTCATATTTATTGGAGGTTATCTGCCTGTTGACATACACCTGAATAATGCCTGTATCCATTGCATGCATACACGCTTACTGCCCACTGCCATGCCGCTGGTACGGCGAAATAGAGAGAGAGGGTACTCGTACAGTCCGCACCAAGAGATCAGTAGTACAGTCAACGCCCGCCATAAGGCTTGTCTGTCTTATTGTAGTTTATGTAGTCATTGGTAATATTACTCACATCATAATGGCAACAATATTGTTTGCATTGTGTTTTTCTTAATCTAATAATTAAATTAATAAGAACAGCTGATTTAGAATGCATCACTAATATTAGTGCAGAACAGGCTACTATTGCGTCAGAATAAGGCCCCTATTATACTATGCAACTGTCGCCCGTCAACTCTTTAACATTGCTGTAAATGGGAGGTTTTATACTGAGTTGCGATTGCTGCAGGTGAACACAAACAGTCAACGATCGGCTGTCAGGCCATCAGTGTTGCCAATAAATTATAGTGAAATTGCCCACAGCACCAATACAGCGATTACTGCTAACCTTTTAATGACAAATAATAGCACACACTTTAGCTGTTATAAGTTTTAGCGAATTTCCCCTACAGAGGGAAGAAGTTATTACCGTAGGTCTCATGGTAAGACTCAAGCCCGAGACCATGATAACTTTTTGTTTTGAGGTCCCCAATGCCAAAAACACCATTTGTTAAAATCTTTATATATGTATATATATATATATATATATATATATATATATATATATATATATATATATATATATATATATATATATGTGTCCGTAAACATATATGTTTATATATATATATATATATATATATATATATATATATATATATATATATATATATATATATACATATTTA
Source organism: Allygus modestus (assembly GCA_963675035.1). NCBI lineage: Eukaryota > Metazoa > Arthropoda > Insecta > Hemiptera > Cicadellidae > Allygus > Allygus modestus. The sequence goes on along the minus strand of OY776114.1, from coordinate 76,669,918 downwards.
TGTGTCCGTAAACACGATAACTCTCGTAAAAAAGGCCCGATCTTAATGTAATTTGGTAAAAATGTGCAAGTACCATTTATTTGAACGAGTTCGAAAACAAGACGAATCGCATCATCCGAAGAGGGGTTTTGTACCCCAAAAATGGGTTTTTTGGGGTTTTCACATATAAATTTATTTAAATCAAATTTTAGTTTTCACCATTAGATTCAACTTAAAAAAAAAATACCCCCGTAGCAGCATACCTGCATACTCAGCGGATTTCCAATGCATATAAATTTATCTTAATACCACATAAAGCCACATACCAAGTTTCATCACTATACATTCATAAATAAACAATTTATGACATTTTTATTATTCTCCATAAGAATAACATGGCGGCTAAGAGTATGCAGGTTTGCTGAAATAAGGAACACTAAAAATGGGTTTTTATACAAATACCAATATAACTCAACTAGGTAAAGCCACATACCAAGTTCTATTAATCTATGTTCATAATTAAAGGAGATACCACGTTACTTATTCTCCATAAGAATAACATGGGGCTGAGTATGCAGGTTTGCTGCTACAGGAACTATCGGCCAAAAAATGGGTTTTTGTGCAAATATCAATAGACCGCAATGAAATGAAGCAATATACCAAGTTTAGTCAGGATAAGTAGATAAATAAGCCAGATATACAATTTTTCTTATCCTCCATAAGAATAGCATTGGACAACGTACTGTGTTTAGTACTTTCAATATCTCATTAACCAATTGACGTAGAGCAATGATTAAAACACCAAAATGTGCGTCTTTTTAAGCTAATACCAATGAAAGAAAAAAATTTTACTTTTTCAAAAATTATGTGTAAAAAACTCAAAAAACCCATTTTTGGGGTACAAAACCCCCCAAAATACCCCTTCGGATAGGTCGATCTGTCTGGTTTTTGAACTTAAAGTCATAAATGCTGCTTTACACTTTTGTACCAAATTTCATCAAAATCGGACCTTTTTTACAAGAGTTATAGCACCTACGGACATATATATATATATATATATATATATATATATATATATATATATATATATATATATATATATATATATATATAGTTTCGAACGAATGGTGTTTTTGGGGTCTGGGGACCTCAAAACTAAAAGTTATCATGGTCCCGGGCCTAGGTCTTACCATGCCGACTACGGTAATAGCTTCTTCCCTATAGGGGAAATTCGCTAAAAAACAACAATTTGGTGTTTTGATCATTGCTCAACATCAATTGATCACTGAGATTTCGAAAGTGCTAAACACAGTACGTTGTCTAATGTTATTCTTATGGAGAAAAATAAATATTTTATATCTCGCTTATTTATGAACATACAGTGGCCACTTGGTATGTGGCTTCATCTGGTTGTGTTTTATTATTGTTTACACAAAAAAATAAACGGTATCAGGAAACTGACACATACTTTCTCCCTTTTAGCCCAACTTTAATGAATATATTACTTTTTATTTACTAAATATAGAATACAAAGCACGGTCGAATGTACAGAAAATCTTGTAAACAAGTTGTTTTCAAAAACATTCACCCAAATCCCTGCTTTGGAGGCACTACAGAATCCATTGCTACACTCGTGGTTTTAAGAGGGGAAATGCCCCCTATTCCCTATGGGGGGTTATTAAGGGGCAACATATTTCGAATTACCTCTGTTGATCAATGCTAAAACGACAAGCATATCAAGTTTGAATGATATTTATCAGTAAATAAGAGAGAAATAGTAATTTTTGTATTCCCCATAAGAACAACATTGGACAACGTACTGCGTTTACTGCTAAATAAAAATTTCAATTTTCTCCAAAACCAGCAATCGTAGAATAGTAATTCAAAATACTAAATTATTTAGTTTTTTGAGCTCTTTTTAATGGTGAATAGTAATATTTGTTTATATTTATGTATTTTTATGAAAAATCAAAAAAACTGAATTTTGGGTGTTTTAAGTCCTGTAATTTCTGAACCCGAATTTTTACAGGAATGCGGGTGGTGTCATTTTGTTGGAAAACTAAAGTTCTACAAACGACTAAAGTTTAATCAAAATCGTTAGAGCCGTTTTTGAGAAATTTTGATTTTTCATGTTTTTTGGCGGTTTTTGGGGGATAATTACCCTTAAAAATCAAAAATTCAAAAAAATAAAAAACGCCTGGGGATATCGTGGATTAGTACCTACATACCAAATTTCATACAAATCGGCCCATTGGTTAGGGCTCTAGCTCTGTACACAGACACAGACACACAGACACACAGACACACACACACACAGACAGACAGACAGACATCACGTAAAAATCATTTTTTTGGGTTCAGGGAGCACCAAAACAAATACTTCCACTAACAACTCAAATTCAAAAATTTTTACGAAAACAATACTTTCTTCATAGTACTTTCTTCATGTATAGAGGGAGAAAGTAAAACAATTTTTCACCGATGGTTCCTGTAGCAGCAAACCTGCGTACTTGGTCCCCATGTTATTCTTATGTAGATTAATTAAAATCTTATACGAGGTGACAATTAAGTCTTAGGACGACCTTATAACATTTAAACGAAAAGAGATATCACAACCAAATTTGGCAGACCGTTACTGGTAATAGTAAGCTACTTTTCTGTGTACATGGTGATCGGATGTCACCTTTGGGGGACAGCTCGTTGAGAGTAAGAAGAAAATCTTTAATGTAAGCATACGTTGATATGTACATCGAATTCAAGGTCTAGTTGAACTAAAAACAATGCCGCAAACCGGACCTCAAAAGGTTGATTCAGTTGGAATTAATTGCTGTTCAAAGTACTGTTAAGTGAAAGTAGTGGGTCTTTTGGGGTTTTCCATTCACTGGACTTCCCCACAATGGCTATTACCTCTCTTTATCAGTTACACTCAAGCTACCATAGTAGTTGTTGCAGTCAAATCCTGTCACTGTAAGTTACAAGTTTTAACTGATAATTTTCTAGGTTCTTTATTCAGATATGTTGCTTAGTGAGCATGAAAGAATTACACTGTTAATGATGCGCGGGTGGGGTGATAATGTAAGACCAGATAATGATGTATGCAGAAGTTATACATTTATTCAGCCACACTTTCCCTGATAGGAATCCTGTTTCAAAATCCACAGCACAATACACAGTTACCCGCTTTTTAGAAACTGGTAGTGTTAAGGATCGAGTCAGATCTGGACGACCAACTGTTGTGACAGATGAAGACATTAGACATTCTGCAGTCTTTCATTGAAAATCCAAATACATCAGTTAGATCTGTATCACAAACTTATAGAATATCTCGTGAATCAGTTCGCAAAGTTTCTGGTTTCCAAGCATACCGTGTTATCCTGTTGCAGGAACTGAGAGAAGACGATTTTGATCGTCGGGTGGAATTTTGAGACATTGTTATGAATAGAATTGACAAACACCCACATACTTTTGGGCAATATTGTTTTCTCAGATGAGTGACTTTTATGTTGAAAGGCCATGTTAACAGGCATAACTGCCGGTATTGGAATGATGTTAACCCGCACGGGATGTTACAGTTAAAGTGTCACACACAACATCCTCAAAAGGTTAATGTGTGGGCAGGTATAGTACATAATACAATTATAGGACCATTTTTCATTGATGGAAATTTAAATGCCATCAAGTATCAAGCTATGCTCCAAAATGAGATAGTTCCTGCTCTACAAGCTAGTTTTGGCGCTGACTTCCAAAAATTTTTTTTCCAACAAGACGGAGCACCACCACACTATGGTGTTGATGTTAGGCAATACTTAGATACAGTATTCCCTCACCGGTGGATTGGAAGACGTGGAGCGATTGAGTGGCCAGCTCGTTCCTCTGGACTACTTTTTATGGGGCTACCTCAGACAAAGTTTATGAGACTCAGCCTACAGATCTGAATGATCTTAGACACAGGATAGCACAGGAAGCTCAAGCTATTCCACGAGAATACATACAAAATGCAGTAGGAAGCCGGTTAGGATATTGCCAGGAGACCAGCGGGGAACATTTTGAACACCTACTTTGAATGGAGTTCAGTAATTATTGCCTTCAATTTGTAACTTTCTGTAATTCATAAGTACAATGTATTAAACATTTTTAAAACTTTGAACAGCAATTACATCCGATTGAATCAACCTTTTGAGGTCCGGTTTGCGGCATTGTTTTTAGTTCAACTAGACCTTTAATTTGATGTACATATCAACGTATGCTAACATTAAAGATTTTCTTCTTACTCCCAACTGGCCGTCCCCCAAAGGTGACATCGATCATCATGTACACAATCTGCTTGGTAAGACTGGCCAATTCAAGATTGTTACTCTCCAAGTTCTGCATTTCTTTACGTTTTAACAATAATATCAAGATAACAAAATTGCAAATGGTGGGAGGGGGTCGGGGGGCGCAATCCCCATTGAGATAAAAGTGGAAATAATTACTTCAGAAGTTATTTATCTGACTGGTTGACTTATTCTTACCTCATTGTCGTCCAAATGGCGTCTTGTTTTGTTGGGTGTACAGGCCCCCATGCTAAGACTAAGGGGATGAGAAACTATTCTAAATCTGCTAGGTAAGACTGGCCAATTCAAGATTGTAGTACCCCAAGTTCTGTATTTCTATACGATTTAACAATAATACTAAGATAAAATAATAGCAAAGGAGGGGGGGGATTGGGGGGTGAGGCCCCTATTGAGATAAAAGTGGAAATAGTTACTTCAGAAGTTATTGATACGACTGGTTGACTTGTTACTCATAAGACTGGCCAATTCAAGATTGTTTTACTCCATGTTCTGTATTTATAGACGTTTTAACAATAATATCAAGGTAAAATAATAGCAAAGGGGGGTTGGGAGGTTGGAGGGCCCAGCTCCCCATTGATATAAAAGTGGAAATAATTGATGATGGAACGAAGTGAAGGCATCTATGTATTATCAGAGACAATGATTCGTTGTCCGTCAGTGTGTGGTCGTGTGTGTTCGGAACGCAATAACGTGAAAACGGCTGGACGTATCGTTTTCAGTTTTACACAGTTGTTTTCCAGTACACTTCACGCTTCCAGTTAAAAAATGGAACACATTCGTTAAACCATCTTCAATTAATTAACATTTAACAGTTGTACAATTTCCATAAGGTAAAGCATTGGGTAAGAATTACTGCTTGTAAAGTACGAGATACTAATACAATATTGTTTGTAACTATGGGAATAAACTACTAAAAAGTCCTATATATATATATTTCTTATGATTAAATCAATAAAGTACTGTCCGCGTAACATGAGTTTATTCAATATATTTAAGGTTTTTGAAATTTTCAGATTTAAAAAACTAATACCAGTTTTAATAAATAAAGATAACGTTCTCCTATAATTTGAGTAATGTGAGCAAGTTAATAGTTTATCCGCTATATTGCATCAGCCATTTATTTCTGCCAGCTGTGTTCTTTTGTCAGTTTATGATATTTAAATACCCTGTCATAGCAAACCTGCGTACTCAGCAAAGTTCCAATATACCTCACTACATAGGCAACTTACTGTGTTATATTTTGTTGAAGAATTTGCACCTCTAATATAATTTAATATAATTAAGAACGATTTATCCTATAATCTGAAATGAACCAAAAGAAAAGTAGATATTTTCCTACAGAGTACCCAGGACTATTATTTAATAATTATAACGATTTATCCTATAATCTGAAATTAACCAAAAGAAAAGTAGATATTTTCCTACAGAGTCCCCAGGACTATTATTTAATAATTATAAGGATTTATCCTATAATCTGAAATTAACCAAAAGAAAAGTAGATATTTTCCTACAGAGTCCACAGGACTATTATTTAATAATAATTATTGTTTATTCAGTCAGTCACATAACATCATATTTATATGACAGGTAACGGTAAGTAAGTAATACATAAATTTGGTCTTAGTGTAAACAAATACAAAATAATAATTCAAATTAACAATATGACATGTAAAGGTAAATTTAATTATAATACCATTTTTCCTACAGTCAAATTTCGGTTAGAACTTACATAACAGCAGTAACTTCTATCTACCATTTCTGAGTTCGGTCATCCCATTACTTGAATATTTTAGCGTACTCCTAGTTAGAAAGTTATTTATTTTAAAGGTTTTAAACTGTATTCATATTTGTTAAACAAAAAATAATAATAATAATAAATAGTAAATTGAATATTATGATTAGTTCAATTTATTAAGTGTTGCCTTCGAGTAGCTGTGATGATGTGGATGTGCTTACTGTGATTCACTACTTAGTTTCTTCTTTTCTGCCAATCTTTATGAAAATTTCTCGAGGCATCTTGGTCACTGCACTAAAAATATCTCTTGGGTAAGTTACTTTTCTTATCATCTATTGAATTTTACCTATTGAATAATTTAAATATTGAGGAGCACACTCAACAGCCTATATACCTTCATCCGCCATCATATTCATTCGATAAAACAATCGATTGACGAAATTGTTCGATACCGTACCAAACGATATTAGCGGTAACCGTACGTCAGCGTAGGCGAAAAAGTGCTCACCGTTAATCTTACGGAACAAGTTTGTTTGGATCAGATTGATTTCTTAAACATGTGTAGTAAATTAACTGAGATAGTTTATTTGGTTCATCACAAAATAATGTAGCACTTTTACAACTGCTTTCTTTCACGGGTATTTATGTATTTACGAGCAATCAAGTATTACTACACGGTAATGGAAGATTGAGAAATAGGCATAACATGATGCATGTTATTTGAATACAGTAGGATCTCGTTAATCTGGCCCTATATCAGGATTCATAGGGCCGGATTAGTGGAGGTACATTAAACAATGAAGAAATTTAACAATAAAACTATTTATAATTGCCTACGAAAACTACTGACAATGATTGTTCATGGTTTTGCGACATCACACTGCACTTGCAATGTACTCACCCGTGACAGTCACGCTGCTATGACCACAGTGGAACTTGAATAATTTGAATCTCAAGGGACCGCTAAAAATCTCGAATTATCTAAAAACTTGAATTAAAGAAGTTGTTAGGATAAGGCTTAAAACCTTTATATATAATTCCAATTTAAAGTGAACGAGTCTCATTAAAGAAATAGTTTGTTGAAAAACTTACACTTTTGGACAGGTGCAAAGTCACACACAACTGCTAAACAACAGGGATGAAGCAAGTGGGGTGATGGAAGGGTAAAAAAACCTTGACTATCAGGGTTTGAGGTGTGCCGAGCTGCTAGTAACGCAAAACAGCTACAGCTAGTTTCACAGAGCCCGTGGAACTGCTTCCAAAACCAGTTCCAGCTGCAACTAATTTAACCTGCGGGACACTACAGCTGTTTTCGGAACAATCCGCTGCAGCTGTTTTTGGTGTTGTGCAGACCGCAGCGCACACTATGTAGACAGGTTGAGACATAAAAAACTTCCGACTCGTCGGCATTAACACAGCGCCGGATTACTGTACGTGCCAAAGTATTTAACGGCCGGATTACAGACTCTACTGTAATTTAATTTAAATGTCAAATGTTTATGTTTTGACAGTTTTCTGTTAACTTCAACCTTTTCAAACTTTGGACCCACAAAATGCACAATGTAGAGTTGATACTTTCAAACAACACAAGCAATTTTCATTAGATTCCTCATGTTTCGCAATGAGCATCAGAACAAAAATCCCCTCTATTATATACAGAATGTCCCTAAACTCCCTGGAACTTCAGAAAGTAGTACCTGAGGACAAAACAAACCAAAACTCGCATGCGGTAAGTCAACTACATATTTTCTCTCTGTATGCATTTTTTTTAACTAGCAAATCCAGCTGCATGGATTAGAGCAGTATAAATTTTGATGCCATTCCAGAAGTTAGCTTAAGACAGCTGATCTTGCTTATGTACTGTGTTTAGTTGCCTTTTAACAGCTGTCAAAAGCTCAATTTCAATAATTACTGTTCTTCCATAAGATTATCATTGCAACTTTTGAAGGACTGTGCACTTGTGAAGCCCTAAGAACGTGAATTCTGAGATAATCCGGCATATCTACGCATTATCCCCTTTAATTTGGGACATAAATCTTGTAAATCGGTTCAGTAGTCACTGAGAATTTAGCTTTTCAATCGTGTATTAATTATATATATATATAGGATACGATACCTACGGAAGCACTCAATATTTTTAAAAGTTCGCATAGGGATTGTTTTAGGCTTATTTGGTATTGAACTTGACCCTTCCAGTCTTTATTATATGCTCTGCCTTTCACTCTAACTCAAAATTATCAAGTTTTTACACTTATTTCATAACTTAATGTTAATATTGTAATACTCAGAAAACCAAGAAAAATCTGATGAATGGGTTATTTTTGTGTTTTTGTTAAAGTAGCATTTTGTCTTCGGTTTTTTTAGAAATGTCCCTTAATTTGCTCTTACAGAGAACATTTGAGTTTAAACTTGTATTATAAACAAAAGGTTGAAACAATAGATATGTTGCATATTTTAAATGCTGGTTCCATTGCATAACTTATTCTTGAGTATCTTAGTAATATTTCATTTATCAATGTCTAAACTGAGAAATATTGGTGCATATTTTTTAAAAATTAATTTAATCCCAACAATAACAAAATACCCCCTTAGCAGCAAACCTGCATATTCAGCGAATTTCCAATGCATGCATATGTTTCTCACTACCACATAAAGCCACTTACCAAGTTTCATACAAATACATAAATAAATAAGTTTCATACAAATACATAAATAAATAAGTTTCATACAAATACATAAATAAATAAGTGATTTATAGCATTTTATTTATTCTCCATAAGAATAACATTAGGGCTGATCACGCAGGTTTGCTGCAAAAAGAAAAATAAGAAATATGTTTTTGTGCAATTATCAATATAACTCAACCAGGTAAAGCCACATACTAAGTTTTATTAATTTATGTCCATAGGGAGATATAAAACTTTACTTATTCTCCATAAGAATAACATTAGGGCTGAGTATGCAGGTTTGCTGCTACTGAGATAATCAATTGCTGACAGCCGCTCACCACGCGCTTGGCGCAAATGCTTAATGAATACTTTTTCTCAACAGATTTCTATGAATCTGTACGTCTAAATCTATTATCCAAGGGCCCTTCCGTTCACTCGTTTCCTCTCGTACATTGTGTCCTGATCTATTTTTGAATATCCTCAAATATAATCTTGGTATTTGGCTCAGAAAGTGGAAAGTGAGCTTGATCAGTTTATTTATTTCTTGTACTGTTTGTAGTGTTGTAGTGTTACGCGTGTACTTGTGATTGCCGTGAGTTTAATTATTTTTTGTTACTGATTTAGTTTTCACCACTATTGTTTGTAAGATTAGTTTAAAGCACTGGAAGTTACTAATGAATTCCGCAATTATTTTAGTAAGTATTTATGTACAATTAACAAATATTATTTGTACATACTAGGTATGACGAGCATCTAAATACGGGACATAGGACGCATTACTGATACATACAATCAAACGGTCTTATGAAATAATTAATACATTTGTAATTAATGTTTAACGTTTGTATATTTAATGTTTAACTAAATGTATATTTGATACGGTATGTCTGTTTTATTTATAACAGTCAAAGTGATAAATATCTCAAAAGTTTTTACAAACAGTACTTGGGAGTTATGATCACCGTGCCGATATCATGTTTTGAGACATCCCAGCAAATACAGGGTGTTTAAGAGTGTACAGTACTCATATTGTATAAGCTTCTTAGTGACATAATTTACAGTAAAAACGTTCTGGTTGTGTAATATTTATATTTGCACTAAACCCCATTTCTAGTCGGCCTCATTACAGCTAACCTTCATAATCAATCAGTCATCCTCCATATTCTTATGATGACTAAACTTTATATCTCGCTAATTTACCAATATATTATGATTAAACAAGATAATATAGTTTATTGTTGGTGAGGTATACCTACGTTTGCATTAGAAATTCTTGGAGTAAGCAGGTTTGCTGTTTTCAGTGAAATCTTGCTATTGTATAAGAAAAATTGATGAAGAGTCGAAAATCAAATTTATTTGTAAATAGTTGTATGTTAACATTTAGAAATATTTTATAATGGGTATGATCTGTATCAATATAAATATAAACTAAACTATAACAGGTGAGTATTTCTTTTTTCATTATCCAAGCGCTTTATTTATCTTTAGCAAAGTTGATTCTTAAATCCTCGCATGAATCCGTTGCCACTAAAGGAGGATTTTTGTTGTTTAAAAAAAAAAAACATAATGTGACTTAAAATGTGACTTAATGTGACTTCTTTTATTTTTAAATTGATCAAAAATAGTTCTTCTGGTGATAGTATTTAAGTTGTATTTTTATATACCGATAAAAAACTAATTGTTTTTCAACGTGATTCCATTTTATTAGTACAAACCTATATTTCTTACTAAATCATTTTATAAATAGTTCAGCTGCCAATCCTTTTGAAAATTATATCGCAGTAAAGCCTGATTCATCTACAAAATAAGGACAAAGTCGTATAAGCACGGTGTCTAATAGAACACAAGTTTCAGCTGTGCAAGTTGTAGGGGTAAAGCACTGGTAGCGCGGTACTTCGAGCCGACTGTCAGCGCGGTGACGTAGCCGGTCACGTGACAGGGGGGGTCCGCTCACAGGCAAAATGTTACGGCCCTTCTTACCTGGCCCTGCATAAACCCCCCCTTCCCATGGTCCGATTTTCTGGTTTTCGAACTTAAAGTCATGAATGCCACTTTACACATTTGAGCCAAATTTCATCAAAATCAGACGTTTTTTACTCAAGTTATCGTGTTAACGGACACATATATAAATATATATAAAAAATATATATAAATTTGAACGAATAGTGTTTTTGGCATCTGGGGACCTCAAAGCAAAAAGTTATCATGGTCTCGGGCTTAAGTTTTACCATGAGACCTACGGTAATAGCTTCTTCCCTATAGGGGAAATTCGCTAACAGTATACAAATAATTCCTCAAACAGTTAGAATAAATTCTTTTATTCCAGAATATATATACAAATTAACAATACAGCTATCCACAATAAAAGGAAAATGGAACAGGAATTTCACTGAGATTTAAAAAACATCAAATCGAACGTAACATAATTTATTAACAAAGGACCATCAGTTTAATCTTTAATAACTTAAGTCACAATGTCACGGCGTAGACATGGTCTATATTTACTACAAGATACTGAAGGTGACAAAGTATCTTATCCTAGGTGGTTTATATTATTATACAGGAGGCTTGTAAACGAGTTTGTACCAGTGGCCGCAAACGCAGCGCTTGGGGTGACCCTGGTGGAGCCACATCCACGCAATAGCCGGAGCGTCCTCGTCGCATATGCAGCCGATGATTCTCGAGTCGAATGCCGAGGGGATTTCAGTCGGACAGTCTTTTGTGCCCTTTGTTTTCTTTATTACTTTAAGATCAAATGGATTCTGGAACAGATTGAAAAAATCATTTCACAAAAGTAAGGGATGAAGAAGTATCTGTTGTAATAATTTAAAATGTTTGAAAACCCTGTAGCCTAATACATTTCAGTAACATAAGTTATAATCAACAAAACTTATAACATCAGTGTTGGTGTTTTTAGTAAAAAAGTTATCTGCTCATATTTTTTGGCATGCTATAATAATTCTATATGCTGAAAATGTTACGTAAATCTTAAATTTTGCTGTGGGGCTACAAACCAACTCCTCCCTCCCATTCTGCCCAGCTATTACACTACCTCTCTTCAAGTTGTACCACACTGTTTTCAAAAAGCAGACTCATTTTTACAGCTTTAAATTCCATTGTATCTTTCACACTTCTTTACTTCCTAAATTTTATTTGCTAAAACATTCTGGCATTTAAAAAATAAGCCTACCTTCTGATAATCCAACTTTTTTTACTAGAGGTTTTGTAAAAGCTGATTCTGTGGGAGCTTCAAACACTAGATTGTTCATGATTGGTTGCTATTCACTTTCTTCAGTCTTTGTACCGTACTGAGAACGAATGTAATATGGGATCTGTTTGAGAATGCGTTCTGACATTCTCAGTAAATCATGTGACTAAACAATTAAATAAATCCAATATCCATGAATAATGAAATGATATGTGATTAAAAAAGATAAAATGAAACAGAACAAAATTAATAGTTTTCTAGTTTTTGGCTATTGCATTTATCAAAATTATAATACAGTGCTTACAAATATTAAACAATAGATAATTGTATATAGGTATTAATGTTATCATTGCAATTTGCATGTCTAAATACAACAGGAGAATGTGATCTATCGGTTGACTACTATCATTGACTATAAATACTGAAGGAGACATCCCATCCATATGGCCCAGCTGTCCCACTTTTTGTGTATGCTAGAATTTAAAATTGAAGTAGTTTGATTGGGTGGTCACCGACAGATTGTGCTGCTGTCAACTTTTTATTTTAGTTATTTACGTTAACTTTTAAAATATCACCACCCCAGAAAGCAAGTGATAATCAACTTATGTTTGCTTCCTGACACACCAACTGTTGTATTATCCCCTCCTTGAGAGGATAGGTAATAGTTGACAGCAGTGTACTCTGTTGGTGATTATTGTAAACTACGACCGCTTTCAATCCTGGCATACACAAAACTAGGGACACATTTTACAATGGCAATGAGAAGTCTACTTCAGTATTTATTGTCAATGCTACTATATATCAATTAGCATTGAAATCATAATGTAAATCCTCTCCCACACTACTTGCAAATATACTATTACGGCCAATACCAAATATTCGGCGTACAGTATTCCCGAATAGCGTGGGGCTGTACAATCACCGAATTTTTACATTGTTATAAGCAGTGATGAATGGTTTGCAAGTAGAGGGGGACATGCTTCACCGAATACTCTATGAAAATGTTCAAGTTTTAACATCAGCTAATCACAAATGCATAGTTGATAGCTGGTGCTTGGTAATTGGTTACATTTATAGTCTATAATTTGGTCATGATTATATCACCAGTTTATCTAATCTATACATTTGTTTAATTGTTTTTAGGTAAAGCAAGTTCATTACTTATTGCTTACGTTGGGCTCACATGTTCATTTTACATGTTGGATTTGGAATATTGTCAAAAATTAATCCTGGAATTTATGCCCTTTCAAAAATGTCCTTTATTGTAATATTACAACACTAAAGAATATTTATTTTGCTTATATCCACTTTCATTTCATTCAGTATTATTTGTCAATTCGGAGCAAGCAAAAAAGTTAATTTGGACACAGATACAGATCTTTACTGCATAAACATGTTACAAATATGTACAATATCAAGAAAGGAGAACATTATGGCACATTGATTTTTGTATTAATCCATAATTTTTCAGGTCCATTTGATCATAGTTGTTGAAAATTGTCATCAATGTAATATATTCTATTCAAAATAATATATTTATTCTATGATTTTTTTTCTTGTTCTTTATTTTTACCTTTTTATTGACAGTTATATACTCACAAACGAAACATCAAAATAACAAATAATGAGACCACCTATAAACAGGAGAAATAAAACAATATACACACAATCTAGGGAAAACCAGGATCTGTTGGGAGTTGTAATTGGCAAAAGGTGACATTTGATTGTTTATGGAGACACTACAATTGGTTGTTCTGCAGTGGTAGGCACAACATCTCTAATAATGTGTATTCAACAGTAGTCTGCACTCAGCACCTATATAGTACCTGGAGCGACAATAACCCAAAATGGGATCAGCTCAGTTTGCTAACACTTTTCAAATTATAGTCCATTTCAGATGAACTTACCTCTAGAGAACTGCCCTCCTTGGGACTGAACCCTGGGTCGGATAACTAAAATGGGTGATTAACACTACTAACGAAACATGATTTTTGAAACGCTTAGCGAAACATATGGCAAATTTGACCGTGAACAATAGAAACATACACCTGGGTATTGTCACACTAAGCACTAAAAGTGATGAAACTTATATGACAGTTAAAAAATAGGTAGGCCTACCAAGATGCACTAAGGACACGTATGTTATGACCTAATCAGTCTTCATAGTACAGTACCGGAACGTCAGCTACAGTGGCAGACGTGAGTCATTTCCAGGAAAGAGGGCGGTTGGAGCGAGGATGGTTAAGAGAGTTTCTACTGTATATTAAGTCATACAAACCTCATTTCCTGCTGATTCGGCTAACATTTCTCTTTTTTCGAGGCCAGTTGCAACATTTATGGGCTCATCAAGTACTGAAAACAAATCATTATATTAATAGACAAGCACAAAAATTGTGGTGTGCTTTTCTCATTAACACAGAATAAATGTAGGCCTAGCTACTTTATTCTTTAAAAACAATATAACAAAAATTGTAATACAGAATTTATCTGTATTTTTACCAATCGGCAAGCAAGAGAGACAGGTAGGAGAGAGCTAGGGAGAGATAACTAATTCATTTTGTATTTTATAAAGTTCAGTATAATGATACTGGTTCCAATTTTATTGTTTAACTCATGAAGGACATGGAAAAACATTCATGCAAATAGCCATTCTTTTTATAAACCAAATAAGTAGCCTACATGTAGAATTATTTTTAACCTCTGAGCGATCGCTAGTCAATATAAATTAATAAATGTAGAGTTCACTGACTCAGCTGCGAATAATAGCTGAAGGGAGTTTTAGTTTATACTGTTCAGGAAATGTTTACTTCAAGAATAAAATGTTTATCCTCACATCATGTGGAGTGGGGTGACATTTTCTCCCCGCCATTGATTGCACAATGACACCTAAAATTCCCTTTTCCCAAAATAGGTTGTGTAAACTATGGGAAAATATATGCATGTATTTATGGTGTTTTTAATAGTTAGAACTCCATGTTTTTTAAAATAGAAAGTCTCAAACTATTGTTTTTTAAATTCCTGCAAAAAAATATAACAAATTAAAACTGCTTTGGATATCATTTTATCAAAACGTTCGCCACTTTGATAGTTTTTCATCAATTCAGAAAAGCATCAAATTAATCATGCACCCATTGGGGAGGTATCACTTATAAAATGTACAGGAACATTAGTATAGCATTAAAATATATTTTGACTCAATTCTGATGTTTAAACAACACATGGTTTCACAACTCAAAAATCCCTTGTTCCGTGCTTGGATCGTCTGCACACGAGCGCTGCCTACCAACCCAGAGGATGTCAGAATTTGCAAGAACCACTAAGAGTTCTCATTATGAAGGCATTAGAATGGCCACATGTTGAATGTCGGTGGGAACGGGGGAAGAGCAGATGTATCGCTCAATACTGTAAATCTTGAATATTAGTCAGACTAAAAATACAGCCACATAATACAGAATCAAGATTCCGCGAACATTTATCACCCACATTACATAGTTTAGGAAATTATTTTTATTTTCCGACACTTTTCTGGCGACAACGCACCTAACATTTGTCTGATTGCAATAATTCTGACAGAGGCAATATATTCGTGTTAATGGTAAATTTCTACACAATCTAGCTATATAGCCATAAATACCGGGTGTCCCACGAAGAGGTTTAAACGTTTGATTTTATATTACGTGCCCATTCATGCACCGAACTTTTTTAAACTTTACACAGTTTACAAAGTAGGTTCTAAAAATATTCTGGAAAAATTTCAGCTCCCTAACCTTAATAGAAACAAAATGGCGGCAAATTGAAAAATTTTCCAATTTGCTTCCTATAAAAACTACTTTCATGATTTATTATCTGATTTGTTTACTACGTTGCGGTTCTAACGCTCATTGTTGAAGAACAGCTGTTTGATTGTAAAATTTCGCTTGAGCCATAAAAACATAACCTAACTTTCTTCGGTACTGTTTTACTGAAAGTGGAGTCGAGAAATGGCTTTTAACGTTGAACAAAAAGTTAAGTGTTGTGCGTGGGCTATTGCTTTTGGCAACGTCACTGAAGCAATTAGACAATTTCAGGTTGCCTACGCAGGAATTGAACCACCTAGTAATCCAACAATAACCAAGTGGAAAAATCTTTTGTTAGAAACTGGTAGTGTTGTCAAAAAGTACTCTAGGCGATCTAATGAGGAAAGAGAAGAACTGGTGTGCGCATCAATGCTCCGCTCTCCAGGTAAACCGAAATCACTAAGGAAGGTTGAACTTGAAACTGGTGTTCCGAAGTCTTCTGTACAGAGAATTATTAAGAAAAACAAAATTAAATTTTTCAAAAGTCACCTAGTTCATCAACTTCTTGAAGATGATCCGGACAGGAGAGTGGAATTTTGTTCTCGTATCATTGAATACCATGAGTCAGATCCTGATTGGCATACTCAAATCATTTTCTCAGACGAATATGCCGCCATTTTGTTTCTATTAAGATTAGGGAGCTGAAATTTTTCCAGTATATTTTTAGAACCTACTTTGTAAACTGTGTAAAGTTTAAAAAAGTTCGGTGCATGAATGGGCACGTAATATAAAATCAAACGTTTAAACCTCTTCGTGGAACACCCGGTATATAAATATATATATATATAAGCTATGATCTAGCTTTTGAGCAGCTGTGGATTATCGCACGCAGCTTTTATAAAATGCCTACAGAAGATGATCACTATGCCGTTACAAACTTAGCCGTCAGCTAATATAATAATTAATAATCTATGTGAAATAAATTAAATGGTAATCTTATTTAATTCTTATTACGATAATTAAAAAAAAATCCTTCTTGTGTACGCACAAGAAGGATTTTTTAAAAATTATCTGACTGTCAACAATTTGTTATAAGGGTATAGGGCCTACTCGTTATTCTTTGGTTCTTTTTACCCAAGATGTTTACTCGATGACGTGTTATGATACGTTTGATAGATCTATATCCAGGGCCGTAGACAGCTTTGACAGGCCCCGGACAAAATTACTTGGCCGGGCCCCACCCCCACCCTCTTTTGCCATCCCTTGCTACCAGTACATTGACTGAATAGCATTTTACCGCTGACTAGCCCTCTTTAAAACGTCAAATATGCAAAGGTTTTATCACATATAAAAGTAGGACCTGTATTTATACTAAACATAAAACAAAAATTAATAAGTGCAAAAACTACCTAGGCCTATAGAAACTTGAAATAAGAATATTTAAAAATATGGGATATTTTAAATTGACATCAGTTGATTATCCTTTCTACTACGGACATTTTTTATCGAAAAAAAAATATTCCCAGTTGTACCATACCTATACTAATCTTTCTCTATTTCGTGGTGCACCAGTCACGTTGTAAAATGCAGAATATATAACACTTATTATTTCTAACAAATGTATTGCTGTTGTTGCTTTCAAACTTACTGAAATAGATAGTTCATTTGCTAAATAATAAATAATAATATCACAAACAGAGAATAATACTTTTTGTAATTAAATTTACACAATATTAAATCGTAAACACAATTGTTAAAATACATGATTGTTAATGTCCTATGGATAAAAGTAAATGTTAAAAGATTGTTATGGCTAAATGAGGGAGCTAATTGTTAAGCCTAAAATAATATTTTACTGCTTTTTGTGAAGTCCTGATATAAAGTTATGACATCATTTAAATACCCCCGTCGCAGCAAACCTGCGTACTCAGCGAATTTCCAATGCATAATATATGTCTTAATACCATATAAAGCCGCATACCAAGTTTTATAAAAATATATTCATATATAAGCGATATATACAATTTTAATTATTCTCCATAAGAATAGCATTGGTGATGAGTACATAGGTTTGCTGAAACAAGGAACACAAACAATTGGTTTTTATGCAAATATAAATATAATTTAACTAGGTGAAGCCACATACCAAGTTTAATCAATATTCAATCATAAGTAAGCGTAAGCACTATATAGGTAACATTTTAATTATTCTCTATAAGAATAACATGGGAGCTGAGTAAGCAGGTTTGCTGCAACAAGGAACTAAAAAAATGGGTTTTTATGCAAATATCAATATAACTCAACAAGGTGAAGCCACATACCAAGTTTTATTAATTTATGTTCATAATTAAGGGAGTCATTACATTTTACTTATCCTCCATAAGAATAACATGGGGGCTGAGTACGCAGGTTCGCTGCTACGGGGATAATCAACAAAAAATCAATTTTTTGTGCAAATATCAATATACCAGTACTACGTGACCCCACGTGCCAAGTTTCATCAATATACATTCATTAATAATGGAGATATCAAATTTTATTTATTCTCCATAAGGATAACATTGGACAACGTACTGTGTTTAGCACTTTGAATATCTCTGCAACGGTTGGACGTAGAATCACAATTTAAACACCAAATCGATTGCTTTGTGGAGCTGAGTTGATTGGTAAAAGCAAATATGAAGTTTACATTAAAATTATCTTAGGAAAAGCCAAAAACCTTTTTCCCATAAGATTAACATAGGAGATTTTATGAGCAGGTTTTTTTGGATTTTCTCCGCAACCACTTAACCTAGCTTAATAATTCAAAATACCATATTATTTGTTTTTTTAAGCTCTATAACATGGTCTAAACCAAAATTAAGTGTTTTAAAAATTTTAGGGTAAAAAATGCAAAAAACTGATTTTTGGAAAATTTAAAACCCCCATAAACCCCCCTTCCCATAGCCCGATTTTTCTGGTTTTTGAACTTAAAGTCATAAATGTCACTTTAGACATTTGAGCGAAATTTCATCGAAATTGGACGATTTTTACTCAAGTTATCGCATTCACGGACACACACACATATATATAAATTTGAACGAATAGTGATCTGGGGACTTAAAAAAAAATCTGTCATGGTCTCGGGCTTAAGTCTTACCATGAGACCTACGGTAATAGCTTCTGCCCTATAGGGGAAATTCGCTAAAAATAGAGAAACTAAAAAATAGTGAAAAAATAGAGAAAAATAGAGAAAATAGAGAAACTATTTTTAACGAGTATCGTCAATTTATAGGTTGGGGAGGGGTGACGAGAGTGAGAAGGACCTTCCATTATCTGTCATGAAACCAGGTAGCCTAGTTGGCAGCAAGATTTTGGGTGTGGGCCCTGCTTCCTAACCGAAGATGCGGATTGTCATTGTAGAATACAATGTTACGAGAACATGTTGTTTCAGTTCCATTTAAAGAAGTAGGCTGACGTTTGACCGACGGTGAGGGATCGGGCCCGGGCACTGTTGTCTCAGATTTATCTTCATTCAAGGAAAGGAAAGATTGATTGAGTGACGGTAAGCGTCCTGTTGTACTTTTAATGTCATTAGACGTTTTTTAGAATCTTATCAGAGATGTTTGGCCTCTGGAAGCCCCAATCTCACGTGTTTATTTTAATTTTCTCTCTTGGCACCCTGATTTATAAGTACCGGTGGTATTAATGCCGGGGCGGCGTTGAGTTTTAAACTCAAAATCACCAACGAAATAAAAACAAAACCCTTCCTTCCCCTAACAAACTGTTAAATAATAGAAACAATACACATCATGCAATGAATCAGAATGACGACTAGCCTACATTACAAGTACTCCGCTCCGCAAATAACAAATAAAAGAAGTCGAGATTCGAGATACAACAGGTGAACACCGCCAGTGCTGTAGTTAGAGCAAGGGAGGTTAGAGACGCGCAACACCATTCAAAGCTTGGCAGGCTGAGGCAGTACGTCAGTGTTGTCATAGATTAAGCATACTCCTTGTGTTCATAGTTAAGGAAGACATTACATGCAACTTATTCTCCATGAGAATAACATGGGGCCGAGTACGCACGTTTGCTGCTACGGGAATAATGATTAAACATTTTTCTTGGGCAAATAACAATAGATCACAACCAGATGAAGCTGTAAACCAAGTTTCATTAGAATACGTTCATAAATAAGCGAGGTATAAATTGTGTCTTATTCTCCATAAGAATAACATTGGACAACGTACTGTGTTTAGCACTTTCAATATCTCTGTAACCAATTGACGTAGATATATGATCAAAACACCAAATTGTGTGTTTTTGAAAGCTGAATCCAATGGTGAAAACTAAAATTTGATTTCAATAAATATTACAAGTAAAAACTTCAAAAAAACAATTTTTGTGATACAAAACCCCCCTCCAAAATACCACTTCGGATGGGGCGATCTGTCTGGTTTTCAAACTTAAAGTGATAAACGCTGCTTTACACGTTTGTACCAAATTTCATCAAAATCCTTTTTTACGAGAGCTATCGCACCCACGGACACACACACAGAAAAAAAAAATATATATACAGTTTCGAACGGATGGTGTTTTTGGAGTCTGGGGACCCCAAAACGAAGTTATCATGGTCCCAGGCCTAGTTTTTACCATGCACTACAGTAATAGCTTCTTCCCTATAGGTAGGGGAAATTCGCTAAAAAGCCTTATTGTTTAACAAGTTTACATGTAGTAGCATATTAATAATATAGATTTAATGCATGTAGCGTATTATTAATAATATAGATTTAAAACAAGGTAATTTTACGACACTGGAAAATGGGTAGACCCCATAGGGAGAGCCACAAGTCTTTGGTTATCTTATGCTGTAGGTTAGCGTTTTGTAAATCATAAACAAACACATCCCCAGTTAATACAAAAATAGGTACTTTGGTATTATACGGATGCCACCCTTATGCAGCGCGCTGCGGCAGTTATGTTAAGATGGGTTATCATAAAAATGATTGTAGGACTTTCCTTGTTTTGTTACGAATCGAATGATACCTGATGAGTCATACTTCCGGCCGCCAAACCCCCTCCAAATAGGCCAAGGTCAGGTCGTTGACCGGAGCGCGCGCATCACCTGTCACCGCCTGTATCTGGGTCAGTGTCATGAGTGATTTATTGCCGTGCACTACGTTACATTTGTTTTCATAATGAGTGACGTTCTTTTGGTATGGGATTTACCTCGAAATGAAGAGGAAACCGTACGTATTTTTATGATAACCCATCCTAACATAACTGCCGCAGCGCGTTGTATATTTGGCGGAGTACCTGTGGCGATCGGGTGTGGCTGCTAGCGGCAGCGACGCATTCAACACGATCCTAGCGGACATCGCTGCCTTTTGGAAGGCACAACACGAAGACCGCTCATCAGAATGATGTAAAATTTGTACAGTAAGTTAATAAAAGTACGTTTTTTCGAATTATGTAGTTATCCTTTGTATCCGGTAAAAATTTAACCTCCAAAAATAGTGGCATCCGTATAATACCAAAGTACCCAAAAATATATAATAGGCCTAGTAAAAATACCCCCCGTCACAGCAAACCTGCGTACTCAGCGAATTTCCAAATTTCCAATGCATTTATATGTTTCTCACTCCTACATAAAGCCACTTACCAAGTTTCACAAAAATACATTCATAAATAAGTGATTTATAACATTTTATTTATTCCCTATAAGAATAACATTAGGACTGAGTACGCAGGTTTGCTGCAACGAGGAAGATAAGAAATGAGTTTTTATGCAATTATAAATATAACTGAACCAGGTGAAGCTACTTACCAAGTTGTATTAATTTATGTTCATAATTAAGGGAGATATAAAACTTTATGCTTATCCTCCATAAGAATAAAATTAGGGCTGAGTATGCAGGTTAGCTGCTATGGGGACAACCAACAAAAAATGTATTTTTTGTGCAAATATCAATATAGGTACCAGTACAACGTGAAGCCACATACCAAGTTTTATCAATATACATTCATAAATAATTGAGATACCAAATTTTATTTATTCTCCATAAGGATAACATTGGACGACGTACTGTGTTTAGCACTTTGAATATCTCTGCAACGGTTGGACGTAGAATCACAATTTAAACACCAAAATGTTTGTTTAGTGGAGCTGAAGTGATTGGTAAAAGCAAATGTGAAGTTTAAAGTAAAATTAACTGAGGAAAAGCCAAAACATTTTTTCCTATAAGATTAACATGGGAGATTTTACGAGCATGTTTTTTGGATTTTTTCCACAACCACTTAACCTAATTTAATAATTCAAAATACCATATTATTTGTTTTTTAAGCTTTATAACATGGTCAAAACCAAAATTGAGTGTTTTAAAAATTTTAGGGTGAAAAATACAAAAAACTGATTTTTGGAAAATTTAAACCCCCATAAACCCCCCTTCCCGTGGTCCGATTTTTCTGGTTTTCGAACTTGTCATAAATGTCACTTTACATGTTTGAGCCAAATTTCGTCGAAATTGGACGATTTTTAACTTACTCAAGTTATCGCATTCACGCACACACACACACACACACACACACACACACACACACACACACACACACACACACATATATATATATATATATAAATTTGAACAAATAGTGTTTTTGGGATCTGGGGACCTCAAAACAAAAAGTTATCATGGTCTCAGGTTTAAATCTTACCATGAGTCCTACGGTAATAGCGTCTTCCCTATAGGGGAAATTCGCTAAAAAAGAGTAAGTATAAGGCTAGCCGAGGCATAACATTAATCACTGACTGAATTTAAATTGTTCATATAATTACTGTATCTTAGAACTAGACTATTAAGTTAGGTCTACTCTACATAAGTTAAGAACTTGGATTAAAATAGGTCAGTAGGCCTAACAGAAATAGGTATTTGTTATGTTGCTGTAATAGTATAGGCCAAGTTAACAACTGATGGCTTCAGTATTATAACTGAAGATAGTAAAAAAAACTCTGTTATGCTACCTAAGTATATATCCTGCTGCTGGGTTATCCTCAGTTTTACCAACCTTACAAAGGCCCTATTCCTCAATCGTTTCAATTTATTATGCAGTAGTAAATTGATTGCCAGCCCACTGGGACTGTTGACTTGGGTCGTATTATCATCAATATATCATGACTTTATCATTAAAAATATAGTACCTGTAGGCCTACTCATTAGCGAAGTTTATTTTTCAAAATTTGTAGGTTAGTTTCTTATCTTGATTTTGGATTATGAGGCAAATTTGTTACTAAGTTATACTTTCAAAAAAAAAACTACTCAGTTATTAAAGCATTAAAGTGAATAGGATTGCCCTCGGGGCAGATGCGTCCTTGACCTTATACCTGTAGATAAGTATTAGCTACCTTAATTTTCACAGAATAAAATATAATAGCAAGATCTACATCCTATTGTCGAAAAAGTTACCAATACTGTATTGTAGCTAGGTAGCCAAAGCCAATCTAGGATAAAAATGTTCTAGAACAGTCTTATATCACTGTTACTTTAAAGCCGTATTTTGGAATAAATAGGCAGTAATAAAAGTGATAAGACCATTTGCTTAGCTACAAAAGTGGCTGAACTTGAGCTATGCCTAGATATTTTACCATTACAGAAATTGGCTTCCTGCCCACAATTTGGTTAAAATCTTATTAAAAAAATTAATAAAGACCTATTCATAGAACGAAGATTGTAGTAAAGTATAAGTTAAAAATAGGGGACAGGGTTTTCAGAAAAGGGGTTTTACATATCTTGCAAGTTAAGTTGGGTTTAGGCTGTCTGAGGTAATCAACCTATTTTCTTGAGAAGCACTTAGGCTATCCGAAACAACTTAACTTACATTTGTCAAATCTTGTGGATGTTCTAGAAACATTTCGAAGAGAAAAGGTTGATCGTGTTGCACATCGAAGTAATAATCGGCCACACAGATTTAACGAGGCCATTTTAACTATGCGAAAATTTGCAGAAATATGTCCGACAAAGGTCACCAAGAACTTCGTGAAAACAACTGAAAAGTTTCACAGAATATACGCCTTGTCTGCTTAACAGGTTAGCCAACGTACCAAAGTGAGGCAATCATTTAAAAACATATATTACCATAAAAAATGTCTTCATTTGTATAATAAATTCAATGAATTTACCATTCAGCTTTGAAAGAAAAGTATTTTATTTGTGATACCATTGACTATACACATTTTGAGGTGTGTAGACAATGGTGATACGAGATATATCCTAAATAATTATTGAATGTTATAAGTTACAAAGCTTCTGTTACATTTATAACAAGGATAAGTGACGATTTGATTATAGTCGTCATTTAAATAAATAATGATAAAATTGTCATTTGTCCAGCAGTACAGACCAACAATTATAGTTAGTCTATGGTAACCGCAATTATTGCATTAATACCAAACAACCTTATAAATTTACAGTGAGGTTGAATTTTGAGGATATTTTTAATCAGAAATGCCTCTAACGATGTCGGACATGGAAGTGTATTTCACAAATCCTCGATTGAGTTTGGAAATCTTGTGAGTGGGCATATCCAGCGAGGTAGAAACCATGGAGAGCTCGCCAAATGGACAGAAAACGGTCCGCGCATTGTCAGGCCAGACCAAAAGTGTAGGACTCGGCAAAACTGAGTAATCCCGAGCGGTGAGCTCGTTGTCGTTTACACGCTCCTGTACATCTTAATACAAATAAAACTACAATGAAACTTATATATTCCTTTTCTGCACGAGTTTCCGCATCCAATAGTAAAAATATATTTTAGTTTAAAATTATGTATAATTTTTAATAATGAAAATACTAGAAAGCTGTAACAGAATGACATAAAAAAGTCAGCAAACCAGAACTTTTTTATTTTCAAGGTAGAAACAAACTTCCAGCGAGAAAAATGTAGCTAATTAGATGATATTAAATTTTCAATCAAAACAATTTTCGATATAACTTACAGTTTGTTCAATAATCCATTTTAAATAACCACTTTGTTCAGTTCTATGCGCGCCGCCGTCGCGGACCACGACTCCACGCTGTTCTACCATATCCAGCATAATTTTGTGGTTCTCATTTTACTTATATTTTCACCCATAAAATATTAATTATGTATATTTTACACCATATTGTTTTGAGGTTATCGTTTTTTAACATAGCCTTCAATTTTTATAGAAAATTCAGTTATCAAGGTGTTATTAGGCTCATGAGGAATCTTATCATTTGATATGTAAAGTAAATTAGGCAGTAAATAAGCGACTTATTTGTAAGAAAGAATAAAACGTTATATGATAAGATAAACATTATCTAGCTGATTAGTGTTTATATTTTACTCGTGAAGCAAAATAATCAATAATTAAATAAAATGTTTTAAAAGAAAATATAACGTTGCCTATTTATAAAACAAACCCTACTCCCATTTAAACTATCTGTTACTTAAAAATTTACCACCCCTCCAAATACGAAAGCTTCTTAGCCATAAATGAATTGTATTGTAGCTAAAATTTGATTAAAGTAACGAACAAGTAAATGTTTCTATATAAAAACTCAAAACTAATTCTCTATATCAGCAATATAATCAATCCTATACAAATATGTTTGGCGTTAAAAGTAGAGGAACATTTCAAGGAACTTGAATACGAAGGATAATTCGTTGTTAATAAACCTTTCTATCAAAAATATAAATTAAATAATATAGAATCAATGTTGTAACCCATTTAGCACGTCAATTTGACGTAACAAATTTATCAAAGACGTCAAATTAATGTAAAATAAAATAATTTATGAAATATTGACGTCAAAATGATGTAACATTTTTGACATATATATCTTTTGATATAAAAATATTAGAATACCAAAACTGTATTATTTTGGTTTAAATCAGTTTTATTTAACAATAATTATTTTTTAACTGCCGAACCCAGTAGTGGCGAAAGGGGAGGTCTGGGCCAAGTGATTGACAGCTTCCGATCATGTGACCAGATACGCAGAGTCATTATATACGTCATCTGAGGCTGAGCCAGTGACGTAGGAGGTTTTGTGACGTATGAGGGAAAGGTTAAAGTTCAAGGCCACGGGGAGGTTATTTTAAAAAAGTACTACCTCGCACGCGTAAAATTCGAATTGTGATTCGATAGTTCAATCGATATAAAATATCGAATGAAAACAATCGAATGAAACAATCGAATTATACGAGTGCGAGGTAGTACTAATGCAAATATTACTTTATTTTATTTACAATGTTTGTCCTTATTTACAATGCGAAGCTTCTGCCGTTGTTGGTTATAATCGAAGTTGTTGATCCCGACGAGTCGCAACCATCGTGTTTCTTCCTGATGAAAGAAGGTAGATACTTTGTTGGTCCCTGCGCAGAGTCCATTTTGTTTTTTGTTGCGTAAAGTTCCAAAGATAAATCGTAACCGGACGCTATGAGAAGTCTTAACTCTTCACTAAAAACCTCGAGGTCTTGGAAAATCGCCAGATGAATAGTCATAATGAATACACCTAATTGTAATGGACATTTCAATATAATGTTTTACGTTTGTGAAGAGCGTGGAGAGAGAACTCGATGTTCACCGGTCGAGAGCCGGAGGTGTTCTGACTATTCGCTAGATAGCGTTCTGGTATCAAATAAAATGGTAGGGGTAAAAGTGTAGGATGCGGGGCAGATGGCGCGGGGCAGGTGGTTACAAAGCAGCTGGCGCGGGGCAGATGGTGCGGGGCAGATGGCAGCTGGCGCGGGGCAGATAGTTGCTACTACATTCGCCGCCAAAGTAATGCCTGGTCAATATTAAAAGATGAAGATGTGGAAGAAACATTATTGTCTTGTATTTGTGAATCCATGTATACCGCGCAAGAGCTAGGCGTATAGTGATGTAGCGTTTGCGTGTAGGTTGGGTACTCGGCTCTTCCCCCACCACACCACTTCCTCCACCAAGTTGTTACATCACGCAATAAACATGGAGCATGTGTTAGTTATGGTTTAACTCTTACACTGTGAGGTTCGTAGCTCCGTATCTTAGAACTTCAATCATCTTGCTCAACGCTGTGATGTGTACAATTATAACAGTCACTGTGATCTAAACTATTGCATGTATCCATGTGTTGCTTCTTGTGCAGCAGACAACTGGCTAAGAGTGTTTCAGCCTTGGCTATTCTATGACGGAACCTCTCATTGTCCGCTAAAAGCGTAGACATTCTATATTCATAGTCGGAGAAGTAGAAGGTGGTGACAAGCGGACTACTGAAGGACACCTTCCTCATATTTCTGTAAAACTGTGACATTTATCAGACCCTTTAGGTAGATGTTCATCCGTCAAGAGCTGGAAGTATAATGATGTAACGCTAGCGTGTATGATAGACACCTACCCCCACCACAACGTTACCTTGTCCTTCAAAAACGTTGTTTTTCGCTACGGTTGCTATACCCTTAGACGAATCTAGAATCTGTTTGCACCTTCTTGTTCGTCTGACCAAGCCGCGTAATTTGAGTACCCACTCGGTACACTTTAAACAATAAATAAAGGAGTTATTTAGGTTTAACCTTGAAAATAGCTGTTTTTCCATCGTTGTTTCTATACCCTTGGTCGGTTCTCATTTTTGTTTGCACCATCTTGTTCGTTTTGACAAGCCGCGTAATTTGACTACCCACTGGATATCGTTAGACCATAAATAAAGAAGTTATTTAGGTTTATCCTTCAAAATAGTTGTTTTTTCGATGTTGCCGCTATACCCTAGGTCAGATCTGAATTCTGATTGCATATTCTTGCTCTTCTTGTCAAGCTGCGTAATTTAAGTACCCACATTACATACTTTGGACGAACTTTATACCTCCAAGTTGTTTTTCGACTATTTCTGCAATACCCTTGGTCGGATCTGAATTATGTTTGTACCTCCCTGTTCGTCTGATCAAATCGCGTAATTTGAGTACCCATATGACATACTTTGGACGAACTTTGTACCCCCTCACCCTTTGTTGGGTCATTTTCAAGGCCCCCCTTTTTTGGGTGATGTTCAAGGTCAAAGTCACTCAAGGTCAAGGCCACTTGCATATGCATTTAAAGGCAAAGTCCCTAACTTGAAATGCTTAGGAGCTCCTTTTGTTTAAATGGACCTTTTGTGGGGGAGGAACGGTTGAGGGTTTTACTTTACAATCCACCTCACTCCGCTCTCTTCTTTCATTAAGTACAATTTCCGATCATAAGGTACTTCTGGTGATGATGGAATTGTGTTTGGTAAGTTGACCTCGAATATAACTCCATCGGCAGATAAATAATAATTGTTGTTGTTGTTCTTTACCTCTACTCTGTATGCAAACCCTCGTCTTAAGTTCTTAAATTTCGTTTTTGTAATGTCAATCGGTGTTACAAATTGTTCAATGGTCAAGGTCTTCATCTTCTTAATTTTCTTCATGACGGAGTGATGGAGTGTTTTAACAGATGATGAAGAACCTTGGTTGGAGTGATTGAGTGTTGTAGTAAATGATGAAGAACCTTGGACGGAGTGATGGAGTGTTGTGGTAGATGACGATGAAGAACCTTGATCAAAGAATAGAGGATGGTTTCAAAAATTATTCTTTATCCTCATCCTGAAAGAAGACGGTCTTTTAAAACCGCTGGCTTTTGGTGCTGCCTTCCTTAACGACTCCTTGATCCTTTGAAGTTGCTCATTATTCAATGGTGTAGTCATGATGAAAGCGAGAGAACGACAGAGGTGTGGAGAGCGCGAGGAGTGTACCAGTCAATGGTTGAAGCTGGAATGAGATGGCAGGCGGAGTAAAGTAGATTGCAAAGTGAAACCTTACCTTATCCATATATGGTTAGAAAGCTGGGGACTGGTTTAGAACCGGTTTGACCTAGACCTCCCCAAGGTCACCCCCCTTGTTTGGGTCATGTTCAAGGTCACCCCCCGTTTTTTGGGTCATGTTCAAGGTCCCCCCCTCAAGGTCAACGGTCAAGGTCCCGCCTATAAAAGCGGGAGCAGCCCGCAGAGGGTTCGCAGTTGCAGGCCGATAGCCTAGCTAGCTGTTTACCTGCGCTGTCTGTAATAGCATCTTTAGTAAAGAGGTGGTAACCCCTGTATACTAAAGATTCTACCTTAGCATTTTAGTTTGTTTGTTAGATTATTGCTTGTAGTTTGCTGCTAGAAAATGTAGTTAGTGTTGATGTTTGTAATTATTTGTGGTGTTGGTTTTTGAAGTGTTTTATTTACTAAAGAAATATGTACTTTTCTTACACGCTTTAAAACTGACCTTGGTCAAAACTTGGGTTCGCTGTAGCCTGACGCCGGGTGTTTGGATCTAAGTCCCACCGGGTTTCAGTGATACTGTTGACCTCTGTAAAACCGACCTTGGTTGGTCTTTGTAAAATTAACTTTAACTGATCAGTATGTTTCTCATCCTTTTCCTAACCCCTTACAAAAAAGGTATGGCGCAAAAACCGACCTTATGTCAATACGGCATGCAAACCGGTTGACATTACCCATCTTACCCTCGAGAAACCTTTGCGAATACTCCCTGCAAACCATTTGTAACTTCTTTTGGGGTAAATTAATAAAAGGTTCCGTTATCAGGTTCATTGCCTATAACTGTGAGTATTTTCCCTTGTAATTTTGGGAGGTTAATAAATAAAAGGTTCCGGTTATCAGGTTTATTGCCTATAACTGTGAGTATTTTCCCTTTCGAATTTTAAAATCAGTCTTTGTAAAATACCTTGGTCAAAAATTTGTTTCTCAGCTGCCTGGCGCCCTTTACTGTCCAAAGTCCGATTGGTTTTCAGGATGCTGTTAGCCAATGTACCACCAACCTTGGTTGTAGCTTTTTGGGGTTCTTCAAAATTATCTTCCCGAATACAGAACGGGAATAGAGCAGTTTGTGGTCCAAGTGAGAATCACTTACTGCTCTATTCCCCATTTTGGCAACATGTTCAGATGACCTTGGGGACTTACAAAATTCTCGTTTCTTAAAATACTGGAAGATATGTATTGATTTTTCGGGGAGAGATTAATGTTTAGTTATTACACTTATTGTTGTTTAATACAGAGCGGGGAACAGAGTAGTTTGTGGTCCAAGTGAGAATCACTTACTGCTCTGTTCCCCGGTTTAGCAACATGTTCAGATGACCTTGACCTACATCGGGACTTAGAAACATCTTAGTTTGATACAAAATGTATTTCCTACAACAATATCCCTTACATTTACCCCCACCACAAGAGGAGAGGGGGTTCACAAAAACTGGTTTCCCCCTCCCTGTGAAACCAATTCATGTGAGGTGCTGCGGTCCTTTGTTAGTGTCATTCCTAATCAGACATTGGAACAAGCAACACCATGAGCAGCGCCAACAACAATATTTGGGGAGATGCGGTTAGTGAGGAGGAGTTGGTAGCAACTCTTGAGGCTACCGAGGTTGACCAAGGAGCGGCGATGCAAACTACATCCCAGCAGCCTAGGACATTTGAACAAGTCCTGGATGAATATAAGAACGCGTATGATTATGCTTGCAAGAGGTGGTGTGGACAGCCGCAATTTCCAGAGCAGGAGGATGAGATGGAAGCAGATTTTCGGCTGGTCACCAAACTAGAGGGAAGAACTTCGTCGAGCAAAGGAGTCGACTTTATAAACTTTCATTCGAGTGAATTAGTTTCAAATACAGACCGGGGAATAGAGCAGTTAGTGGTCAAAGTGAGAACCACTTACTGCTCTATTCCCCGTTTTGATAGTATGTCCAGGAGACCTTGACCCACTCACGACCTTCCACCCCCCACCACTTTTTAAACAGGTATAAAAGTAGTAGAAGAGTGCCGATTCAAGCACTATGAGGATGTACGAGATGTACGAGATGTACGAGGTCATAGTTCAAGGCCATGACATCAGAGCGATGTACGAGCAATGTACGAGTGACGTCATAGCGATGTACAAGGTCAAACAACCGTGAAATAGCGTTTTGTTCTTATTCAAACCCCATTTTCACCTTAATATAAAGTAAAATATCGTATTTTACAAAAAAATTTCATTGTCTGTAATCACACGATTTGCAGTGACGCACTACGAGGGTTACGAGGGTGTACAAGGTGTACGAGGTGTACGAGTGACGTCAAAGTTCAAGGCCATAACGTATGAACGGTGTACGAGTGGTGTACGAGTGACGTCAGAGCGTTGTACAAGGTCAAACAACCTTCAAACAGCGTTTTTTCCATCCAAACACCATTTTCACCGTAAAATAAATTCAAATAGGATATTTTACAAAAAAATAGCATATTTTACAAAACTTCACATATCATAATCACACGATTTGTAGCAATGCTCGTGAAAATATGTTTTTCGTCATACAATATTATTAAAACAGAACTTTTCATTTAAGAAATTCCTATGACGGTGTACAAGGTGTACGAGGGTGTACGAGTGACGTCATAGTTCAAGGCCATGACGTATGAACGGTGTACGAGTGGTGTACGAGTGACGTCAGAGCGTTGTAAAAGGTCAAATAACCTTCAAACAGCGTTTTTTTCCATTCAAACACCATTTTCACCGTAAAATAAATTCAAATAGGATATTTTACAAAAAAATTGCATATTTTACAAAACTTCACATATCATAAACATAATCACACGATTTTTAGTAATGCTCGTGAAAATATGTTTTTCGTCATACAATATTATTAAAACAGTACTTTTCCATTTAAGTAGTTCTTTAAACATCATATAGGTAAGAAAATCACATCACTATGCTTTCAGCTACCCAGTTTCAGCTATGAAAAAATTAAAATTTAAAGTTAAATCTTCGTTTTACACTATTTTCATGTTAAAATTCAATAAATAACGGCCAATTCACAGCGTCAACCTGTCTAGAGCCTGTTATCTCGAGGTCAGAGGCCAATGTCATGGTGATAAACAGTACATAATTATATTTGTCTATACATTTAACTTAAAAATGTTCAGTTTTGAATGATATTTTTTGAACCCAAAACCACTCCAAAAGCATCATTTTACTCTCAAATTTCCTCGAACATCGCACAAAACGCATCTAACAAAGGGATGAACGAATCGTTCACCCCTTTTGAATTACCAATATGTAAGATAGTCCGCTTTGGTTGTACAAAAATTAATACTTAAAGTAAATATAAAATTGAGAGCACTTGGCAATAGTGAGAGGTTACTACTGATCACTTGATTGGAGAGTTTAGGATCAGAAATAATTTAATGCTACGTTTCTGATCAATAACAAGTATAATATAAATCAAAGTATAAATTTACAATAATTTGGTAATTATGAACTGCTGTGAATGTTTTCAGAGATTATTTGATTGGTATTAGTATATTAAAATATCTTTTCTTTATCAATGAATTAACTATTACAATTATTTTGTATACATATGAATAAAAGTTGAATTAATCTTTAAAGTAAACTGTCTAAATAAAATGCAAATTAATGAATGTTTGCTTTTGAAACCTTATTATTATAATTATAAGTTGTATTACACTTCTGTGATTTTAATATTAATTGAACAAACTATACAAAATTAAATGCAAATCTAATAAAGTTGTTTCATATTTTCTGTATTGAGTTAAATCATGCAATTAATTTAAAAGGTTAAAACATAATGTTATTACAAAATTCACCAGTTCATTGTTAGAGAATGCGTTTGAATAAATTTAGAAGAGTTACTTGTATCTTTGGGTTAATCCAGATTTTTCACTGCACAGACACTTCACTTAAATTCGAATTGCCCATTTTTAGCACAAGGCCATCACTCCCGCACTACTAGTCACTGAAATTTTCTAATACATTGTTCTAGGATGATGTTGGCAGACTAAATTAATTTTCTTCATCGTCCTTCCATCCCCTTCCACTCCAAAGCTGTGGATCGTTGTCATAGGCTGTCTAAGTATAATTTTTCATGGAGAGGAAGAAGGCTATTGGTTCAATATGATATGGGGAGGTCTTTAGTTGGAGTTAGTATAGTATCAGCATTTCTCACGGGTACTGTGCAATGTGGATGGATCTCATGGTGATAGGGTTCAGGGTCAAAAGGGATAGGTTTACTGGCTCTATTGTCTGAGAAAGGAATTTGTTCTTAGAAAGGTTTAATGTCCGAGGAAGGAAAGATTCATTTGTTTGGTTAGAAATTGTAAGGGAAATGATTTTAGGAAAATTTAAAGTCTCTTACAAATATTACTTAAAAACATGCATTATCAACATCAAAAAATAAAAATTTGTAATCAAACTTGTCTTTAAATCTTACCCGCTAATGTGTAGTATAAATTATTCATCACCGTCAATGTGTAGTGTAAATTATACATGAATTTATAATGCATGGCCCACTAATATGTAGTATAAATTATTCATCACCGCCAATATGTAGTGTAAATTATACATTACCGCCAATGTGTAGTATAAATTATACATGCATTTGGGTCTTGTATAGGGTGCTTAAGGTCTTTCAGCTAAAAATGTATAATGTGAACCACCCCCTTCAAATTACCAATATCGCTTAAACATCGCAAAAATGCATCTAACAAAGGACGGAACGAATCGTTCCCCCGTTTTGAATTGACAATATCACTTAGAAATATGCATTTTAACATTAAAAAATAAATTTTGTAATCAAACTTTTCTTTAAATCATACCCACCAATATGTAGTATAAATTATTCATTACCGCCAATGTGTAGTGTAAATTATACATGAATTTGAAATGCATGGCCCACTAATATGTAGTATAAATTATTCATCACCACCAATATGTAATGTAAATTATACATGACCGCCAATATGTAGTATAAATTATACATGACCGCCAATGTGTAGTGTAAATTATACATTACCGTCAATATTTAGTGTAAATTATACATGAATTTAAAATGCATTGCCCGCCAATGTGTAGTATAAATTATTCATCACCGCCAATATGTAGTGTAAATTATACATGACTGCCAATATGTAGTATAAATTATACATGAATTTGGGTCTTTTATAGGGTGCTTAAGATCTTTCACCTACAAATGTATAATGGTCATTGACAACGCACGTCATCCACATCGTCAGGTAGATCGCACCGTACAAAGATTGCCGTTACCGAGCGTCAACGATGGTTGCTATACCGTGACGTGCGTGACTTGCGTGAGTTTCGTACGGTCGCACTTTAACGAATAGTTTGACGCAAGTCTAGACGCTCATTGTTATTATTTTTTAAGCTTGTAATTTCCAATTATATTTATTAAAAGTGAAGTATAATTTCGTTAAAAATATACAAATAAAAACTTTCAAAATCTATATTTATATATGATTAAAAGATGTAGTGTTAGCGTTATAGTCAATACTTTAGTTAAAAAACAAAAGTTTTCCGATGAAATTTGGCCTGACGTAATGTCACCCGAAGCGGCTAAAAGAATTGAAAAAATGCAAGAGGGGTGGCATGAGGATAGTAAGAGAATTCAAAGGGAGCAAGTGGATGAGCAAGCAGAGTTTCGTAGAAAACACCCAGTTGTATCACCGGTAAAATTTAAAAATGAAATTATACTTTTGCCAAAACGCGTTAGCACACCGTATATCAGTTGAAGAAGCAAACCGAATAGATAAATTACAAGACAAGCTAATAGATAAAGCGCAAGAATATCACACTCGAGAATTCAATGAGAAACGAGAGATCGAAAGGCATCACGAACCAGTTGTCAATGCGTTGGAAAAACTGACAAATTAAAAAGAAAGATGAAGAGATAAAAGAACTGCGAAGTAAACATAATAGACTCGTTTTATTTAGACCGCGTGTGATGAGTACGCCCAGTCGTAAAGTCATTGAAAAAGGTACAATAATGCCGGGAAATTATGAAAATTTGCCAGAACAAGACGTTTTCGAAAAAGAAACAATGATTCCGGAACAGAATGTACCACAACAAAAGGGTCTTTTTGAAGAGGAAACGATAGTGGAGGCCGCTATCACACCGTTGCCCGACAAGGATGACGATATGCGTTTTGATAAATCGATTCAAGCTATCGTTGAAAGAAGCGGTACCGAGGTGGGCACCTTGGCGAGACAATATTTATCTAGAGTTAACGATAGGACATTTGGTCTTGACTATGATATTGGAGAGCGAAAACTTAAAGTAGGAAATTCCAGTGTCACTATTTCAAATTATGATATAGTTATCGATAAGACGAACCAAATATATACCGGACTCCAGGCCTATGGAGACTTTTAACACAGTCTGGAGATGTCGGAAAGTACGAAAAGTGATAGAGATGCTTATAAAAAGATTTTAATCGACTCCCGAGGTGCATCTTTGGGGTTTTATTAGTAGCTGCTTAATCTTTGAGGAAGACACAGTAACAACATGTATCGGTGCGATATTTGTAAAGCTTCTTTTAGAGATGAATGGCTTTTAACCATTCATAAATAATTGAAACATATCATCAATACAAATAATGAAGAAGAAGTACAAAATGAAGAAGAATTATATTCAATTTACCATCAATTAGCACAACATCAATAAGAACAAAACGGAGAAGAACAAAATGAAGAAGAACAAAATGAAGAAAAAGAACAAAATGTAGTTTCAGGACCAAGTGTCATTCATTATGCGCCTGAACCATCAGTAAATGTGGAACTACACGCCCGAGCACTTCCGGGTAATGTAGTAACCCACTTTAAAATTGACAATGCAAAATTAGAACTTGAAGAATTTTTAAATAACGCAAAAGGATTGGTAACCAAAACTCTGCAAAATGAATTAAAAAATTAAATTTTATCAAATTTGGACTATTACTGGATGCTTTATTTACAAACATTCAGAATGAAACCTCACCGAGAGGTTTATTAACAAAAAACCGAACTATTATGTTTTCGTCAGATAATTATTCAATAGTATCTGAATGTTTTGAAGAGCTAATGACAAAAATACAAGAAAACGAAGGAAGAGGATCTGGATGGAGTTTGTTGAGCATCACAGGGCTAGACTTAAGAGTTCATAAACACGGTTATGGAATGAGAGGAAGTTGTTACATTCCTCTTCCGAAAAAAGTAAGTGATACCAAATCATTTTCTTGTTTCTTGTCAAGTGATCTGCGCTCTGCTGGCATGTGGCAATTTAATTCTTACCTCATAGTTTCCACTACGTAACCTTTGATGTTCTAATAACCATTCTGAACCTCCTCTTCTTAATGGTTTGCCTACTTGACAAAAACATCTTTTACAAATGGTTTTTTCTCCGTATTTTTTTGATATTTGTTTAGAAACAAGAGATCCAAAATTTTTAATGTAGACAAAGTGGGATATGTCTGAAAAAACAATATTTTAACTAAAATACACCATTAATACATTTAAATGATGATTTTTATATTCCAATTCAGAGGTTTTAAAAATTAAAGCCAGGAACGGCACCAGTTCGTCATTCTAGTCCAATAGGTTAAGAGTTAAGTCTTTATATCTCTATTATATATGATTGTATATTAATGAAACTTTGTATGTTGCTTAGTTGTGGTCTATTGATATTTACATAACAAGTTTTTTTACTGTCCGCATAGCCGCAAACTTGCTTACTTAGCCCTAATGTTATTCTAATGAGGAGAATAAGTAAAGTTTGACAGGTATCTCCCTTAATTATAAACTTAAATTAATAAAACTTGGTATATAGCTTTATCTGGTTGAGTTTTACTGATAATTGCATAACAAGACAGTTCTTATCCTCCGTGACGCAGGATACCTGTGTAAGTTACTGAGGCCTAATGTTATCCTTATGGAGAATAAATAAAATTTGATATCTCGATTATTTATGAATGTATATTGATGAAACTTGGTATGTGGCTTCACCTAGCTGGTACTGGTGTATTATTTTTGCACAACAAATTTGTTTTTTATCATCCCGATAGCAGCATACCTGCATACTCAGCCATAATGTTATTTTCATGGAGAATAAGTAAAGTTTTATATCTCTCTTAATTACAAACATAAATTATTAAAACTTGGTATGTAGCTTCACTTGGTTGTGTTATATTGATAACTGCTTAAACACACACATCTTATCTTTCTTGTTGCTGCAAACCTGCGTTTCGTACTCAGTCCTAATGTTTTTTTATGGAGAATAAATAAAATGCTATATTCACTTATTTATATATGTATTTTTATGAAACTTGGTAAGTTGCTTTATGTGATAGTGAGTAACTTAGAGGGCTATATGCATTAGAAATTCGCTGAGTACGCAGGTTTGATATCTCTCTTAG
The DNA here is from genome assembly GCA_963675035.1 of Allygus modestus. Taxonomy (NCBI): domain Eukaryota; kingdom Metazoa; phylum Arthropoda; class Insecta; order Hemiptera; family Cicadellidae; genus Allygus; species Allygus modestus. The sequence continues at coordinate 76,632,996 of OY776114.1, read as the reverse complement.
TTATGAACCTAAATTAACATGTTTGCTACCGAACGTCACGTGAGTCTGCCGCATGGGTGTTCGTAGCGTACCAACTGTAAATTATATACTTCCAGAATAGACCAATGCAAAAATATAAAAACATACCTTCAGTCCAAATTTGTTATGCAAGTTTCAACTGTTATTATGGTTCAAAATATCAATGAACAACATCTGACTCATTTATAAACAACAATTGTACTGATTTTGTTTTTATTGCCCCTGAACTGGTAGAACTATTATAGTGGTTTTAAATTACCTTTCCGTCACCAGTTCAAAGTTTTTGTAGATTCCTACAACCTCAGGTTTTGATGCGGTTGCGTCATGTTCACGTAGTGCAGGTCAATTGTTTCAAGCTAAAACTGCATTTTGGTCTAGAAGACGTCGTCGTCAAAGTTTTTTAAAAAACACGAAAAACATGAGATACACACATTCACACACTTAAACATGTAAATAAAACTACTGGTCGTATACGCACGACTCAAAACCCGCTATTTGATTCCGTCACGGTAGGCAGTGGCGGCGCTAGGACACTAAGTTCGACGGTGACGTTGACCAGATGTTGTTATCAGGTGCCTTGATAATGGACTCATCCTTGGGGGGTCGGAGTTTGCAGTTATCAAGGTAGATGGACTCGTCCGCCGAATTTAAATGTGAGCTGTATTAGAGTTTTTCGTTTAATACTGACTCGCTATCTTGTCTGAAGGCTTTGTAAATGTGGAACTCTTCTAATGTAAAAAAATACTCTTTTATTGCCGATATGTAGATGATACATTGGTCCTATTTGATGGAAATGCCCGCCAACTACAGTTATTAAATAATTGCATGAACAGCTTATCTCCAAAATTAAACTTCACTCTAGAAACTGAAACCAACAATAAAATCAACTTTTTAGCCCTCACAATAGAGAAGCTCAATAATAAGTTAAAATATAGTATTGACAGGAAATCAACCAAAACTAATCAAACGATTCACGCCACCTCGTATCACCCGTTTAGCCACAAGTTAGCTGCTTATAATAGTATGGTCAATATAATACTCAATTTGCCCTTATCACCTGATGACTACTCCGCAGAATTAAATACCATTAAACATATCGCTCTTTCAAATGGCTATGACACGAAAATGACTGATAGGCTTGTAAACAAACATTTGAAAAAGAGAGAAAAATTAAATAATACAGACAACGATTCATCGCCAAAACAAAATATGTTCCCGTAGAATACGGCCATAGGTTACACTACTTACTTAAGAAGGAGCTGAAAAGGTTTAACACTATCCCAGCACTTAGGACCTCAAATAAAACTGAGCGGCTACTTAAATCAAAAGTAGGACCTGACAAAAATAAATTAGAAAAAACCGGAGTATACAAACTAAAATGCAATGATTGCGATAAATACTATCTTGGTCAAACAGGGCGCTCTTTTTTAAAACGCATTAAGGAACACAAACCCAACCCAAAAATTAATCCCTAGAAGTCTAGTTATGCTCAACACGTCTTCGATGAAGAACACAGCGTTGAAATTATTGAGAACAATGTGGAAATATTAGAAATTTGTAAGAAAGGGCCCATATTAGACACATTAGAAGAGTTCCACATTTATAAAGCCTTTAGACAAGATAGCGAGTCAGTATTAAACGAAATACCCCCGTCGCAGCAAACCTGCATACTCAGCGAATTTCCAATGGAGATATAAATGTCTTTATACTACATAAAGCCACTTACCAAGTTTCATAAAAATATATTCACAAATAAGTGATATATACAATTTTAATTATTCTCCATAAGAATAACATTGGGGCTGAGTAAGCAGGTTTGCTGCAACAAGGAACACAAAAAATTGGTTTTTATACTAATATCAATATAACTCAACTAGGAGAGGTCGTATACCAGTTTTTATTAATTTGTGGTCATAATTAAGGGGGACAGAGCATTTAATTATTATCCATAAGAATAATAATATATGAACGGGCCTGAGTACGCAGGTTTGCTGCTACGGGATGATTATGCAAAAACAATTTTTTGGAGCAAATATCAATAGACCTCAACGGGATGAAGCTGTATACCAAGTTTCGTCAGTATACGTTCATAAATAAGCGAGATAAAAAATTTTTCTTTTACTCCATAAGAATAACATTAGACAACGTACTGTGTTTAGCACTTTCAATATCTCGGTAACCAATTGACGTAGAGGAATGATCGAAATACCAAATTGTGTGTTTTTTAAGCTGAATCGAATGGTCAAAACTAAAATTTGACTTTTTCAAAAATTATGTGTAAAAAATTCAAAAAACCCATTTTTGGGGTACAAAACCCCCCCAAAATACCCCTTCGGATAGGTTGATCTGTCTGGTTTTCGAGATAAAAACCAGATAAAAAGAATCACGAGATAAAAAGCAGTCATAAATGCTGCTTTACATGTTTATACCAAATTTCGTCAAAATCGGATAATTTTTACGAGAGTTATCGTGCTCACGGACACATATATATATATATATATATATAGATATATATATATAGATATATATATATATATATATATATATATATATATATATATACAGTATCGAACGAATGGTGTTTTTGGGGTCTGGGGACCTCAAAATGAAAAGTTATCAAGGTCCCGGGCCTAGGTCTTACCATGCCGACTACGGTAATAGCTTCTTCCCTATAGGAGAAATTCGCTAAAACTCTAATACAGCTCACATTTAATTTTTAATCAAATTATTAAAAGTGAAATTTGGCGGGTGAGTCCATCTTCCTTGATAACTGCAAACTCCCACCCCCCAAGGATGAGTCCATTATCAAGGCACCTGATAACAACATCTGGTCAACGTCGCCGTCGACCTCAGTGTCCTAGCGCCGCCACCGGCTACCGCGACGGAATCAAATAGCGGGTTTTGAGTCGTGCGTATACGACCAGTAGTTTTATTTACATGTTTAAATGTGTCAATGTCTGTGTCTCATGTTTTTCGTGTTTTTTAAAAACTTTGACGACGACGTCTTCTAGACCGAAATGCAGTTTTAGCTTAAAACAATTGACCTGCACTACGTGAACATGACGCAACTGCGTCGAAACCTGAGGTTGTAGGAAACTACAAAAACTTTGAACTGGTGACGGGAAGGAAATTTAAAATCACTATAACAGTTGTACATTTTTATGGATTTTTATTATGCGTCACATGTATGTGACGTCGGTCTATAGCATTGTTTTACTGATGAAAAAATATATGAATTGTACTGCTGACCGATTGTCACTCATGTGTGACTCAAAAATAAAATATATTTATCAAATTGTATTGGTAAGAAAATAAAGAACACTGTTCAGCTAAACAACGTAGGTTTATTCAAAACTAAATAAAGTCCCCTCACTAAAATCATCGTCTATCACACGGTCAATTTCACTTAAAGTCATGCCATCTCTCCTCTTCCTTACTTTTCACGTTTTGCCTTCTTCATTTATCACCCAACAGCACAGAAACAGCAGTTTATTATAACATAAACAAACGAATAATACGAGGGTTAGAATCACGTGTAGTGAATCTCAACCATGGTTCAGCGTAATGTAAACAACAGGTTGGCTAACACACCCCTAGAGTCAAAACGAAATATCCACGCTCGGACCAAGCGACCCTTATGTGTGACAGACATTCCTATAGCCCGATATGCAGTTAAAAGTACGATCAAATACACTGACAGGCTGCCAAAGCGTATTTAGTAACAATAATAGGCTCGAGTCACAAATACGTGACGTCGGGCTGTGGTTAGCGCTCCACGCGTCACAGATATGTGACATGTGAAATCCCAGATAAAGGATGCTATAGATACAGTTCTCTGGTTTTGAGCAACATGTCCACGAGTCTTGCGAAAACCGGTCTTTATAGCGAAAACCGGAGCGTCACAAACACGTGACGTCGGTCTATTGAAAGTCTAAATTTGGAGTCGGTAGCGAACGTGTTAATAAAACGAAGTGACTACGTACACGTCCAATGTAAAGGCAAATTCACATCGCTACCGGTTAGGTTAGTTTTAGTTAGTTTTACGTTACGTTACGTTAGGTTAGGTTAGGTAACGTTAGGTTAGGTTAGGAGGTTTTCTGGCTCTCAATCTGTTTTAAAAATCACAGGAAAAGTAACGTACGGTGCATAATTTGGAACGGACGTGAACAGTAGCTGCTCACGTCGGACGTGTACGTAGCCTCTGCCTTAATAAAACTTGTTATGTAGATAGACTTGTAATTTGTAACTTGGTATCTGGTTGAGTGATATTGATTATCACAAAAAACCATATTTCTTATCTTCCTTGTGTCAGCAAACCTGCGTACTCAGCCATAATGTTATTCTTATGGAGAATAAATAAAATGCTATATATCACTTATTTATGAATACGTTCATGGGAAACTTGGTAGGAGGCTCTATGTAGTAGTGAGACTTATATATGTGCATTGGAAATTCGCTGAGTACGCAGGTTTGCTGCGTCGGGGGTATTTTTTGATAAAATGTTACCCAAGGTTTTATGGAGTATTAGCTTAATTTTTTTATTTTCAGGAAACGAGGCCATGATGAAGATGAAAACAGAGAAGGAATTTAATCAACAACCACTACTTACTGTGTGTTTACATCCCCTGGTTTATATAACTTACATTTTGGTTTTATATCAACTTATTTTTACTGCAATTATACTGCCATTTTGTTTGAATTCACTACTGTATTATTTAAAAAAATCCTTAATTGTTTGTATCACATCACCGAACAATTATAATTTGGAATCCATTCTTCAATTTTTAAAATCTGGATTTGATTCAAGTTTTGTTCTGAGAAATGTTTAGGCCTACATATGCATATATTCATTTTATTATAAACTTAAGTTAAAACAACTAATTTATTTTAAAGATTTTGGGTAAATTTTAATAGAAAATTATAAGTTGTGTATATATTTCCAGTGTCAATCCATTTAAGTACCTATAATCAGGACATTTGTGACACTTTACAATTGAATCATGTGCTAGTAATGATAAAAATTAGCATAAAATGTGACAAAGGTAACAATATAAAGTTGTAAAACATGAATTTCAAGTATGTGTCAATGAATACAGTCTTATAAGAAGAACTAGTCTTATGGGCCAGAGTCTGTCAGTATTTGAAATTTGTCGTGCTAGTTTTGCGCTTGGCCACGAGGCAGTGCACGCTGTCTACCCAGTCATTCCTCCCCCAGACCGCTGCTACAGCCAACTCCGCCCTACTACAAGAGCGAAGGGACCTAGGCCATGGCAACACCTCGTGTTTTCGGTACCGGTCTGCAGTGCTAGAGGCGCTTCACAGCGGCGTGGCGCAAAACTACAGATTTCCAGCGCGCCAACATCAAATAAGCGACAGAATTTTTAACACGGGACGTGTTCTTATAAGACTCTGTATTCATTGTATTTGTTCTTTTGAACTGTGATGACACAATTTAAAGTTTTGTGGGTCTGAAGATGACAAAATTTCCTTTGACAAAAAGTGTCATCCATTAAAAAGATATCCTAGAAACACAAGGTAGATTACAGGTATTTAACGTTTATACACTAGTCAACCTGATTAAAAAACAACATCAATATGAAGTCAAAACTTGTGTTTCTATGTGAAAGCTGGGCATGGGCAATTATAGTATTATTTATAAAAGGATAATTTAAAGTTGTCTGGTAATTTATTTTAGAACTCCAACTGTCTTCCTATCAGATTGTCTGACCATATTGAAAGGTGTCCCATTATTCTATCAGTATGAATCCCCTAATCCCACAGATATCCCTGCCTACCCCATGATAATTCTGTGGTCATCCTTAGGAAGCTATATGGCTTTAGGATACACACTACCTATTACTAGGAGCCATAGGGCCTCCTAAGGATGACCGCAGAATTATCATGGGGTAGGCAGGGATATCTATGTGGGGTTAGGGGATTCATACTGATAGAATAATGGGACACCTTTCAATGCATGTCAAAGGCATGTCTCCAGTAAATCCTGTGGGATATCCTGGGGATGTCCTAGGGCTTCAGAGTACAATATCCCTTTGAGGTCCGAGGGATGTCCCCAGTACATCCTGTGGCACATCCTGGGGATGTCCTAGGGCTTCAAAATACTATATCCTTTTGAGGTCCGAGGGACATCCCCAGATAATCCTGTGGGACATCCTGAGGATGTCCTAGGGCTTCAAAATACATATCCTTTTATGGTCCGAGGGATATCCCATGGTCATCCTGAAGGATGTCCCCAGGATGTCGTGGGGAGAGGACATTTTTGTGTCCTGAGGACATCCTGAGGGTATCTTGAGGATATAATGGGATGAGATAGGGATGATCCTGGGATATCCTGCATATCCCACTGTGATGTCCTTGGGATGTCCTGGGGAGAATCTTGTGCTGTGTGGGCAGGAGCATCAGAACAGCCAAAAAAATCAATGTTTTCAGATTTCAATAACAATTGGAATACAAGTATGATTTTAGACTAATTTTAAGTTTTAAAAGTTGTTATGTGGAAATTCACTTCCCTCACGTCAGCGTGCTGCGTGCGAACTCGTTATTCTTCTGTAGTCTTCAGCAAACCCTAGGAGTAATCTTAAAGATACGTAGAAATCAAAGTTTCCCGAAGAGTCAGGAGTGATTTTACTTTTGTCTGGTGCAACCCATCCTGTGACAGCTAACAGATTCTTCTCATTTGGTGTTAAAGACGCTAATCCTTTCAATGTACTGGAAATTCCAACATTTTTTGTTGAATCTACTGTAACTCCTGAAACTTCATATCTAATTTCGTCAAACAAAAATGCTATAGGATTATTTATGAACGGAACAGTGGTTCCAGTAGTACCATCAGCTTTTGTTACTTTTCCTTCAATATATAAATAACTTTCGCATGGAAGAGTATAAATGTCTTGTTGTTGTATAGGAATCCTAATTTCATCGTTATTGTTTAATTTGGACGAAGCGTAAGGGTTGTGCATGTGATATTCCTTTTCCCATAAGGTCTCGTCGAATGTTGAACCCTGCACTATATCCAGTATATCTATTGTTAATGACTTTTAATCCAATTTCTTCTATAAAACGAATGTTGTCATTTGTTAATCCTTCTACAGCTGATGAGCTACTGGCCTCTTTATTGGTTGGCTCTCTCTTTTTAAATGATAACCCCATTAAGCGGATGATTTTATATGTATTCTTACAGTAATAGCTTCTCCTCTAAATTCAATAAGGTTTCCGTCTTGATCTACTATGTTCAGCACGATGTCTGAAATGAAACTGGTGTTTAACGGAAGGTACACGAGGTTTTGAGGCTTTTCTACTATCTTGAAACCCGGTGCAACTGATGGGTAGAATGTGTTTAATATATGACGATGCTCTCAGTAGGATCCTTGTACAATGTTACATGTAATGTCTATGCTATTAACTTTGATGATCGTCACAGTTTTATTACCAGAATGAGTTGTATTAGGTTCTAATACTTTTGTTTCCTTCGAAAACCCCAGTAGACTACCAATTGAATGTTCTTGATTAAAATCAATATAATACTTAGAAGTAATTTCGGCTTTCATTGTATTGTTATTGCCTTTTATCGTTATATTTTCTTTTCCCATATGTTTTTGTATAACTTCATTTATATTGTCAATTTCATAAGCTCCTGTCGGTAAACTGAATTCTTCCGAAGCTGAATATTTTCCTTTATCATCTTTTGTCTTGTAATAATGTATTTTGTTATAAATTCCTTCACTAACTTTTTGGAATAGAGTTATATATTGTTAAATCCAATAATGCGGCTTCCCATAGTTTTCCTTTTTGCAAACGTAGCGCTGGAAACAGAATACTGCGCAAAGTACATGAGTTACCGGTTAATGACACTGTATACGAAGACATCTTAAAGTTGACTAACACTTTTAGCTAAAAAATCTAAACATAAATGACCGCAAATGGATGTATCCTCAGGTTTTTCTCTTGTATAATTGTAAAAAACATTTTCAGCCGCACGAAAGTATTGTTGAAGTTCTTTCTGTGGTGGAAGATCTTTAAAACTGTCGAATTATTAAATGGTTTTACCAAGTTTCTTGTAACACACCCAATGAGTGCCTAATCCTTCACTATTATCCAAATTTACAATACCAGTCTCATTTTTCCACATTTTAACCGGTAATTCATCTTTCATAAATACTCCTCGAAAAAATGGGATTTTCAAACAAGAAGCATATGCAATCAGTTCTTCATTGGTTAATTCTTTGTTTTTAATTATTAATTGATTTTTCTTATTTAATATGCACGATGCGGTCTTAGGTATAATCCTCTCCCTTTTTTATAATTGACCATATTGTTGGTTTCTTTTTACCTTTACCACGGGTAGATCGACGTTTTCTTCTGATATTACCTCCTTGTTTCTTAGCGGGTCTTTTCCCACGCCTTCTTTTCTTTCCTCCTCCAAACGTAGTTTTTGCTTTAATTGCTGCTGTTACTGCTAAAGACGCTGCTTTTTCACCAATACTCACGTCACTAGATTTTACTCTTTGCCAAGCATTCTCAGCAAGTGCTCTACCTGCTATTGATCTATTTTTAGTATCACCAAATTTGGAATAGGCTATATCGTGCTGTTTACAAGCCTGATCGAGCTTATTTATTCCAGGATCTCCTCTAGCAAGACGTTTCTCTAATTTGGTTCCTGGACCACAATATTGATATCCTCCAGGTAAATGTAATTCCACAGGTAATAAATCAATCGCCTTGTTAACTATAGCTCCAACCGCTTTACTCAATAAATAAAATGCTGTAGATGCTATTCCCCTTCCTCTCTGTAATCTCTCTCGATTATGACTGATGCGTTTAACCCTCGACATGACTATTTATAGCAAAACTTACAATCAGTAGGTGCACTCTATAAATGTTTTACAATTAATGTAATATCAGTTTTGGTTTCATGCATTATATACTGTTTAAAACCCATTTATTATATAGAAATTGATTGATTAATTAAATGTAGACATATTAAATAAAAGTAGTAAAAATAGAAATAAGGTGTAATTGAAGATGTTCCAGATGTTTCTCCGCTGGTGATGGTATCGTTGTCTTCGATACAATGAATAAACTTTAAATAGTTTTCATGATCCCTTAGAAACTTGCCACTTAATCGTTGGTGATTGAATAACACATCCCAGTCTAGTTTATCTTTAAAATTGTCAATGTAATTCTGAGAGAGATTTTGATATTTACTTATTACTTCCCAACAGTTATTAAAATTTGATGTCATCTCTACGAGGAAGTCTTCCGAAAACTGTTGTCTTTGTAAAATATGGATTCAGTTAACTCTGTGAAAATAAATTCTTAACATAGTCATTGTGAAGAGGTAGAGTGTATGGAAAGTTGTTCCCAATCAATATATCTATCAAACCGTTGAACAAAACCATCTGTCAACAATCCTTGGGGAAATCTCGGCTCTTGAGATATTAGTTACCCAGTAGTAAGCTTATTAGTGAATTTCCTTTGGAAAGTGAACTATTAGCATAACCTGCACGGTGAAACTTAAGCCTGGGACCACGATAGAAGTTCCTAACGTGACCCCCTGAACACGGTTTGAGGGGTCTTCAAAATTGTATATATATATATATATGGACATGTATATATATATGTGTGTGTGTGTGTGTGTGTTTGCACTCTAGCGGTCGCAATCTTTGTCCGATTTACTTCAAATAATGTTAATTTATACCCCATCACCACAAATCGTTGGGCCAACGCAGGAAAATGGAAAGCCAACGGCCGGTGCGAGGTTGGCCTATCAACTCAAATCGTTGGGCCAACGTTGGGCCATCGTCGGCATTGTAGGATATGGTAGAGAAATGGACTTTTGGCATTAATGCAGTTGGGCCAACGAACCAATCGTTGGCTAGCTCACGTTGGCAAATCCAACCATATCCGACGTTGGGCCATCAAACGCTATTGTTGGCAAATCCTACCATTATATTATTATTAATTATATATTATATGTATATATATATATATATATATCATATATATAAATAAATAATAAATAATTATAGTAATTATATATATATGGGTAACCGCTAAAGGCTCAATGACGGAGGCAGGTATTTCACCCCACGCCAATATTCCGTACTAAAACAGGGATTGCACATACGTAAAGTATACACCCCTACGTAGGGTGACCAATCGTCCCGTAAAAACGGGATTGTCTCGTTTTTTCACGATCGTACCCGGAGTCCCAAAAAGTCACTCGGGTCACCTAAATTCCCCATATTTACGTTGGATATTAATAAACACATTTGAAAATCACACTTCCTAATTTATAAAATGACTTCAAGTCACATTTTTCATTTTTGCTAATTATGTAGTCATGTATTGTAGGTAGCCAGCGCCAGTAACCGAGTAGCCAGAATTGTATGTTTCAGAATTTAAATTAAAATATAAAAGCAAATGTAATTTTAAAAAGATGTATAGGTCTCAAAATAGTTAAAAAGAGCATGTTTCAATGATTACGTCCCGAGGGAGGCCCGTCGGACCCCTCTTTAGCTGGAGGTATGCTTAATCTATGGTATCGCCCCAATCACTTCTTTGGTGTGTCCCGTTTTTTCCAAATTATTTTTTGGTCACCCTACCCTACAGTGATCAGCAGACAACACGTGCCCAATCTGCGAAAAGGCATAGATCTGCGTATTGCAGAGAAGACACCGGATGGTAAATAGTAAATGGTAGATCCGCATAGATCATTGTTCTTAATCTTTTATTAATATACTGATCCATCGTATCCAACCGGGACCTTTTATCCAACTCAGTTTACTATCACTCCAAGGAATTTATATTGTGCCACACTTTAGATAATTTCACAACCGCATCAATCGTATTATTTGTCTGTAATAGACATGTCCCCTTTTTATACTTTTATATATATATTTTTTTCTATTTGGCAATATTAATTACACTTTTTATATGCCTTTGATATAAAAAGGAAACAGTGATGCACTTCTAAACCCGAAATATTCTTTCTAATATATTTTCACTACGTGGCAACACTGATGCTCCCTCTTTCTCTGTTCTGCTGTTGAGGTAAGAAAGATTCATGTTAATTCTGTAATATTTAAATCAAACGAAATTTGTTATTAGTTTATATACCTCCAAATGTTTTTATAAACCAGCTTTCTTTTATCTGGAGAAGGTATACATTTTAAACTTTCTTACTTACATTGATGGGAATGGATTTAATACTGTGCCATACTCAGGACACGGCTGGTATAACCTTAGTTTTCATTTGCCTCATATGTTATTTTAAATTTATCGTTGTGTATTGCAATGTCTGTCAGTGGGTTCTGATTCATACTAGCCTTAAATGTTTAAAAATATTAAACCCTTTGGTCTAACCTTGGATGTTATTTTTTTCAGATGTTTACAGCAAGTTCAAAAATAATCAAAGCAGGGGGATCAGAGCCCGATCCCTTTGAGGTTTCTATCTCTCAAGCCCTCCTTGAGCTTGAGATGAACAGTGATCTTAAGGCACAGCTCCGCGAACTGTACATAACTAAAGCGAGGGAAATTGAATACAATAACGGGAAGAAAGTGAGTACCTATTTTAACTTTCTCCCCCTATACATAGTATATGGAGAAAGTATTGTTTTTCGTAAAAATTTTCGAATTTGAGTTGTTAGTGGAAATATTCGTTTTGGTGCTCCCTGAACCCAAAAAAGTGGTTTTTACGTGATGTCTGTCTGTGTGGATGTTTACAGAGCTAGAGCCCTAACCTATGGGCCGATTTTTATGAAATTTGGTATGTAGGTACTAATCCACGATATCTCCAGGCTTTTTTTTCATTTTTTTGGATTTTTGATTTTTAAGGGTAATTATCCCCCAAAAACCGCCAAAAAACATGAAAAATCCAAATTTCTCAAAAACGGCTCTAACGATTTTGATTAAACTTTCGTGGTTTGTAGAACTTTAGGTTTGCAACAAAATGACACCACCCGCATTTCTTGAAAAATTCGGGTTCAGAAATTACAGGACTTAAAACATCCAAAATTCAATTTTTTGGATTTTTTATAAAAAATCATAAATGTTAAAAAAGATTACTATTCGCCATTAAAAAGAGCTCAAAAAACTAAATAAATTAGTATTTTAAATTACTATTCTACGATTGCTAGTTACGGAGAAAATTGAAATTTTCATTTAGCGGTAAACACAGTACGTTGTCCAATGTTATTCTTATGGGGAATACAAATATAACTATTTCTCTCATATTTACTGATCAATTTCATTAAAATTTGATATGCAGGTCAAGTTAGCATTGACCAACAGATGATGTTCGAAATGTGTTGCTATTTAACCCTGGGGGGGGCAAGGGGGCATTTCCCCTCTCAAAACCACTGTGTGTAGCAACAGACTCTATAGTGCCTCCCAAAAAGGGATTTGGGTGGATATTTCTGAAAACAACTATTTTAAACAATTTTCTGTACATTTATCTATACTTCATGTTCTATATTTAGTAAATAACAAATATTTTTGTCATTAAAGTTTGGCTAAAAGGGAGAAAGTATGTGTCAGTTTCCTGATACCGTTTATTCTGGATTGTTTCAGGTTAGGACTATAATGTTCCTGAGAAACGTTTTTAACTTAGATAGGGTTTCTATTATATTTATGGCCTACTTTTACATATTCTTTGTTTGCGATAAAATACAAGTCACTGGTTGTCAAGTTAATTAGGTTGAACCATATTTATTATTTTTGAAATTTAAGTAAGGGCTAATCAAATTAGCTAGTATTAGGCTAAATTTGTCTATTTAACCCTTTCGCCGCCAGATTTTTGTCTTATATATATTTGAAAACCGCCGAGGTAATTTTGTACATATACGCAATGTTTTTATAAAACGGCTGTAACTTTTTTATTTTTGCAAATATTTTGATAATACTTTTTTCTCTAGATTTGTAATAAAATTGCCTTCATAAAAATATAATATTTATGAGGGTGTGAATGAATTTTTTTTATGTACCAATTGTAAATATAAAAAAAAAAAAAATAAACAAATTTTTTTTGTAGTAAAACCAAGATAACTACCATGAATAAAAATCTGTCACCAATATTAGTGTTATTTTTTATTAGTACACACATTTGTTAGTAAGCATGCAAAATTTGAAAATCCTACCTTGAAAAATAAGCTCCTTTTTAGGTTTTGAAATCAATTGTCTCCGGAGCGTTTTTAAGAGCGTGTTTATGTAATTTTGTACATATACGCAATGTTTTTAAAAAACGGCTGTAACTTTTTTATTTTTGCAAATATTTTGATAATACTTTTTTCTCTAGATTTGTAATAAAATTGCCTTCATAAAAATATAATATTTATGAGGGTTTGAATGGATTTTTGTTATGTTACCAATTGTAAATATAAAAAAAAGTAAACCAAAATTTTGTAGTAAGACCAAGATAACTACCATGAATAAAAAATCTGTCACCAATATTAGTGTTATTTTGTATTAGTACACACATTTGTTAGTAAGCATGCAAAATTTGAAAATCCTACCTTGAAAAATAAGCTCCTTTTTAGTTTTTGAAATCAATTGTCTCCGGAGCGTTATTATGTCTTCATGTCACTCAAATGCACTATATAAAATCTGATACCAAATCTTCACAAGAAAAGGAAAGTAGCCTACAGTTTTTCTTTATGTCCAAAAAAAACAAAGATAATACAAAACCATTTACAACACAAAACTATATATACACTTAGCCTAAAAAAGTAAAATGGTCTAACACCTATGTTGGCTGAAACACACAGCGTGTACACCTTTCTGGCACCTGGTGCACACGGTTCGAGATTTTTTTCTTTTTCCACCTGCTGCAATACTGATAGGGCTACATACACAACAGTTTCTCTCTTTCTTATCAGGTAAGGTTTCCATGCCAAACTGGTAATTTTGCCGCTGATTGTCTCCTCCTGCCATCCGCAAATTGTCTCCTCCCGCCAACTGATACGGTCAAGCCACTCTTTTGACAAACTGTCAATTATAGATAATGTGAACTGAAACTGTAAAAAATAAATAAAAATAATCAATAGGCCTAGCAGTACCATCAGGGCAGTGTTTTGGGCCAGGAATTTCATCGTACAAGAAGGAATGAGGGAAAGAATCAGTTCCTTCCTCGACAGTGTCCCAGATTATGGGCTCCTTGGGAGGTTTCTCTTGAGGCACATTAGGCCTAGGTTCATCATCTAAGTTACCTAAATTTTCATTATCTATTGGTGCTGTATTAGCAGCAGGAGCAGTACTTTTTTTAGGTCTACCTCTAGGTCGCTTTGGGCCAGTACTAGGCTTAGGCCTAGGTACAAACTGACTACAAGTAGGAAGGTTTCGGTCAATCTCTTCCTCAGAACTGTGTACATCTGTAGAAGGTACATAGTCAGGGTCTTCATCTATGTCATCCCCAAATAATTCAGGGAGAGAATCATCTGATTCATCCAAATCATAATCAGAACACGATTCCGGTGGTTCTGGAGACGACGAATCAATTTCATTTACAAAACCATCACTCAACTCACCATCGTCAAATTGCTCACCACTTTCTGTCAAGTTATTAAATATTGTGTCTTCACTCACTGACGACTTATTTCTACTACGTTTACTCATATTTACCCACTAAAAACACATCAGAACAACTTATAGGCACAAGAAGTAACGTAAACACGAACGATCACTTGTTTACAAACAACAGACGACGCCACCTCGGGAAATCTCGTCGTCACGAGAAAAAAAACACGAACAAAGGCAGTCAAAGCTTATGCTACATGAAGCCCAGATGATGCCGATTCGATTGGTGTGTTATTTATGGCTTTTGGACGTATAGGTGGCCAGTAAACAAACATTTAGCAGACGTCCGATATATCGGACCGTGGCGATTTTCGCGATAGCGCCACGGTCCGATATATCGGACCGCGGCGACGAAAGGGTTAATGAAAGTTGTCACATTCACTACGGGAATGTCTGGGCGCGTGGTCCTGCCACACTGCAACTGTTCCAATAGGCACATCAAATCAAATCAAAACACTCTTTATTCAACCAGTACAATTAGTACAAAGAATGGTGTTAAAGGTACAAAACAAATTTATCTTAATTACTCAGTAATGTTAAAATAATAATAACACCTTCAAAATAACATTTATCTCCCAGCCTCAAAACCCTTGCAATTTCAGAATTCCTGAATAATCAGAATTCATCAAGGGAGTATAAAACTTTAGCAGTGACCAATTGTTTCACTTTGTTTCGAAAAATTTCAAACTTATTTATGTTTTTTATTTGTTGAGGTAGTGAATTAAAGAATTTTATTCCATTGAAGGTCGGAGTTTTTGTGAAAAGTTTTGTCCTGTGTGCCATTGTCAATAAATCATTTTTGTTCCTTGTATTATAATTATGGATTTGACTATGTTTAAAAAATGTTTCCAAGTTTTTCTTTACATGTGAAACCGTTTCAAGTATATATAAACCATAAACTGTAATTATTCCCAGAGTAGCAAAATGCTCTCTGCAAGAAGCCTCAGGACTTAAATTTAACATAATACGAACTGCTGATTTCTGTAGTTTCAAAATTTTATCTAAGTTATTTTTTGTGGTTGAACCATAAATGGCAATTCCATAAGCTAAATGAGAATGGATGTTTGAATAGTAAATCATTTTCATTGCATCCATGTCTAAAAAATGTTGCAATTTTCTCAGAGAAAAAATGCCAGAAGAAATTTTGTTACAAACTTTATTAACATGTAAATTCCAATTTAAATGGTTATCTAGATGCAATCCTAAAAACTTGGTTTCACTTGATATTTCAAGTTCCTCATCCATAATATTAATACTATTAAACTTTGGACAATTCTGTGGGTTATAAAACTCCATAATTACTGTCTTAGAACAATTAAGCAAAAGATTATTCTCAGCCAAAAAATTTTTGATATTTTGTATTATTAAATTTGTTGATTGATTAATTACATTTTGGTCTTTGCTGGAAACTGAAAAACTGATGTCATCAGCATAAGTACAAAAATTTGATCTATAATGGATGTTTTTTTGAGGCACATTTCACTCTTTGTATTCCGGGCTAACGAATGACAAAAACACCTGGTAGGCACCTGGTTGTACGTGTTAAAACTTAATGGAACATATTTTTACAAAAAGCCAATAGGTAGCAGCACAATCCAGGTAGCAGGAGTCAACCAGGGTTGCCATCTAGAGGGACTAAGTTGGACAAAAACGAATGCGAGCCGGGATTCTTAAGGGAAATTTATTTCTAACCTACCACATTAAAGCTCGTATTCTAAGCTAGGGTCAATGTAAGTAATTGGAAACGCATTTGGGTGTCGTCACCTAAACTTGTAAATTATCGGATAATGGAAAGAATTAGGCCTATGGTACCACATATTGAACTAACAACAAGTAATTGTGCACCTTTAAAGCTATACGTGCCAGTTCCAAAATAATTTGTTGGCCATAATAACAGAGTTACCTATTTCAAAGTCATAATTACCCAGTATTTTGGGGTAACGTAGATTGAATGAGCCTGGGAGAAATACTAATCAGTTTAGAACAGCAGATATTTATATTTGAGAATGAAGGAGATTTCAAACTGTTTACTTTAAGCCCATTTTCTTAAAATATTGGATGGTTTATTGGTTAACAATTACCCTTCACTTGAGTCGTACCTCAGAATACATAGAAATCAGGGATTACAAAAATACTGTTGTACAGCATAATGGTGAAAAATAACTTACTGTAAGTTATCTAAGTTAATAAAAGGGTATAAAATAGCTAGTATATAATTCTTAAATATATTTAATTCTTGATTTTAAATTCTTAATTAATTTTCAGAATTGTTTAGGCTAAACTGGGGCAAAAACAATAATAATAACGATATGAAACATACTGAAAAACTAAAAACTCCTCTGGTAGGCCTATAATACTGATAACCTACATCTAATCTTATATGTTAAAGAATCTAAAAAAATACGCTCCGGCAATCTAGCCTTATAAATAAAATATACCTTAAAAAATAGTAGGGTTGCCACCGACCTGGGAATTATGCGTGAAATTTGGTGACTGGGGAAAATGTGTGGATTATGCGGGAATTTTCGGCCGAATTGCAGATTGTGATTGTCGGCAACTGCGTAACCCTATCTGAATAGTAGGCGAAGTTAAGGATACGTTCTCGATTGCCAGCAACGTTAGCGAGGCGTTCTCAATGGTCGGCGACGTTGGCGATGAGTTCCCGATGGTCGACAGTGTTAGCAATATGTTTTCGAAGATCTGCTGCGTTCCTGAAGATCGGCGAACTTAGCGATGCCTTCTCGATGGTCGACGACGTTAGCGATGCATTCCCGAAGATCAGCGAAGTTGGCGATACGTTCTTCTCGATGGTCGTCGATGTTAGTGATGCGTTCCTGAAAATCGGCGAAGTTTGCGATGCGTTCTTCTCGATGGTTGGCGAAGTTTACGATGCGTTCTTCTCGATGGTCGGCGACGTTAGTGTGAGGGTGAGAGCTATTCATTTATTCTACAACATGTTTATATTGTTTTGGTGGGAAAAAATTTCTAAAAAAAGTTATATACTAAATACTGTAAAAATATTTTTTTTCCGAATACCAAATAATTTCAGAAAGTCTTCTACTCATAAGTGATAACAAGTTTTACCATCAACTTTATGACTTTTAGCGAATTTCCCCTATAGGGAAGAAGCTATTACCGTAGGTCTCATGGTAAGACTTAAGCCCGAGACCATGATAACTTTTCATTTTGAGGTCCCCAGATGCCAAAAACACAATTCGTTCAAATTTTTATATATGTATATATATATGTGTGTGTGTCCGTAAGCACGATAACTCGGAAAAAAGGTCCGATCTTAATGAAATTTGGTACAAACGTGTAAAGTACCATTTATTTGAACGAGTTCGAAAACCAGACGAATCGCACCATCCAAAGGGGGGTTTTGTACCAAAAAAATGGTTTTTTTTGGGTTTTCACATGTAACTTTTATTAGAATCAAATTTTAATTTTCACCATTGAATTCAGCATAAAAAAACAAACAATTTGGTATCTTGATCATTGCTCTACGTCAATTGGTTAATGAGATATTGAAAGTACTAAACACAGTACGTTGTCTAATGTTATTCTTATGGAGAAAAAGAAAAATTGTATATCTCGCTTATTTATGAACATAAACAGACGAAATTTGGTATATGGTTTCATCTGGTTATGGTTTATTGTTGTTTGCACAAAAAAACAATTTTTTGCCTATGGTTCCCATAGCTGCAAACCTAGGTACTCGGTCCCCATGTTATTCTTATGGAAAATAATTAAAATGTTATATATCGCTTATTTATGAATGTATATGGATGAAACTTGGTATGTGACTTCACTTAGCTGAGTTCTATTGATATTTGCATAAAAACCCATTATTTTGTATTCCTTGTTGCAGCAAACCTGCGTACTCATCCCCAATGTTATTCTTATGGAAAATAATTAATATTTTAAATATCGAATGTTTGTGAATACATTTCCTATGAATCTTGTTAAGTGGCTTAATGTGTCATGTTATAATTCATTGGAAATTCGCTGAGTTTGCAGGTTTGCTGCGACGGGGGTATTTTACATTCCTTACTTCATTAGCTTTACAAATATATACATATTGTTATTAGAATATACATATTTATATTACCTTTTTACAGTACTAACTAACACTGTACAATTTTCAAATTTTGCGGTTTTCCGTATATACGTACATAATACTTACAAATAAAATTCTTTCCCCAACATATTATACATTTCTATGTAGGGAATTGAATTTCCTACTAAATGTATATATAATATTTGGAGGAATAAATTTCTAAAAAAAGTTATATACTAAATACTGTAGAATTTTTTTCCGAATACCCTAAAATTTCCAAAAATTTTCTAATCATAAGCGATAAAAATTTGTTACCATCAATTTTATGACTTTTAGCGAATTTCCCCTATAGGGAAGAAGCTATTACCGTAGGTCTCATGGTAAGACTTAAGCCCGAGACCATGATAACTGTTCATTTTGAGGTCCCCAGATGCCAAAAACACCATTCGCTCAAATTTTTATATATGTATTTATATATTTATATATATATATATATATATGTGTCCGTAAGCACGATAACTCTCGTAAAAAAGGTCCGATCTTAATGAAATTTGGTACAAATCTGTAAAGTACCATTTATTTGAACGAGTTCGAAAACCAGATGAATCGCACCATCCGAAGGGTGGTTTTGGGGGGGTTTTGTACCCCAAAAATGTGTTTTTTGGGGTTTTCACATTTAATTTTAATTTAAATCAAATTTTACTTTATACCATTGAATTCAGCTTAAAAAAACAAACAATTTGGTATTTTGATCATTGCTCTACGTCAATTGGTTACCGAGATATTGAAAGTGCCAAACACAGTACGTTGTCTAATGTTATTCTTAAATGGAGAAAAATAAAAATTGTATATCTCGCTTATTTATGAACATAAACTGGCGAAATTTGGTATATGGCTTTATCTGGTTACGGTTTATTGTTGTTTGCACAACAAAAATTTTTTCGCCTATGGCTCCTGTAGCAGCAAACCTAGGTACTTGGTCCCCATGTTATTCTTATGGAAAATACTTAAAATGTTATATATCGCTTATTTATGAATGTATATGGATGAAACTTGGTATGTGACTTCACTAAGATGAGTTCTATTGATATTTGCATAAAAACCCATTATTTTGTGTGCCTTGTTGCAGCAAACCTGCGTACTCATCCCCAATGTTATTCTTATGGAGGATAATTAATATTTTAAATATCGCTTGTTCGTGAATACGTTTCTTATGAATCCTGTTAAGTGTTATAATGTGTTATGTTATATATTCATTGGAAATTCGCTGAGTATGCAGGTTTGCTGCGACGGGGGTATTTACATTTCTTACTTCATTAGCTTTACAAATATATACATATTATTATTAGCATATACATATTTATATTACCTTTTTACAGTACTAACTAACACTGTACAATTTTCAAATGTTGCGGTTTTCCGTATATACTTACATAATACTTACAACTAAAATTCTTTCCCCAACATATTATACATTTCTATGTAGGGAATTGAATTTCCTACTAAATGTATATATATATATATATATATATATATATATATATATATATATAATATTTGGAGGAATAAATTTTGGAGGAAACAATTTGGTATTTTGATCATTGCTCTACGTCAATTGGTTACCGAGATATTGAAAGTGCCAAACACAGTACGTTGTCTAATGTTATTCTTAAATGGAGAAAAATAAAAATTGTATATCTCGCTTATTTATGAACATAAACTGGCGAAATTTGGTATATGGCTTTATCTGGTTACGGTTTATTGTTGTTTGCACAACAAAAATTTTTTCGCCTATGGCTCCTGTAGCAGCAAACCTAGGTACTTGGTCCCCATGTTATTCTTATGGAAAATACTTAAAATGTTATATATCGCTTATTTATGAATGTATATGGATGAAACTTGGTATGTGACTTCACTAAGATGAGTTCTATTGATATTTGCATAAAAACCCATTATTTTGTGTGCCTTGTTGCAGCAAACCTGCGTACTCATCCCCAATGTTATTCTTATGGAGGATAATTAATATTTTAAATATCGCTTGTTCGTGAATACGTTTCTTATGAATCCTGTTAAGTGTTATAATGTGTTATGTTATATATTCATTGGAAATTCGCTGAGTATGCAGGTTTGCTGCGACGGGGGTATTTACATTTCTTACTTCATTAGCTTTACAAATATATACATATTATTATTAGCATATACATATTTATATTACCTTTTTACAGTACTAACTAACACTGTACAATTTTCAAATGTTGCGGTTTTCCGTATATACTTACATAATACTTACAACTAAAATTCTTTCCCCAACATATTATACATTTCTATGTAGGGAATTGAATTTCCTACTAAATGTATATATATATATATATATATATATATATATATATATATAATATTTGGAGGAATAAATTTCTAAAAAAGTTATATACTAAATACCGTAGAATCTTTTTTTCCGAATACCCTAAAATTTTCAAAATTCATCTAATTATAAGTGATAACAATTTTTTACCATCAACTTTATGACTTTTTTACATTTCTTATTTCATTATCTTTACAAATATATACATATTATTATTAGCATATACATATTTACATTACCTTTTTACAGTACTAACACGGGACAATTTTCACATTTTGCGGTTTTCCGTTTATACTTACATAATACTTACAAATAAAATTTTTTCCCCGACATATTACACATTTCTATGTAGGTAATTGAATTTTCTACAAAATGTATATAATGAATTTTCCATAAAAAATCGGATGAAAAAGTTTTACCGGGGCTGCTTTTGAAATTTCAAAAAGAAATTTCAATTTTTTTATATTTTTTTACTTTGCTGAAAAAATTACCTCTTACGCCCCTAGATCTTTTTTATTTTACTATTTTCAGATTCCCCTGTTCTTTCTGAACAAAATGAATATGAGGTTGGCTATGTTTAGTTCTCATTTCAAATTTATACGAATTTTCAAAAAAAGGTCTGCAAAATCGCCAAAATTGGTTGGCCATTCCACACTTCTAACATTGGTCACTGCTAGGGTTAAGGGAGTCATTACATTTTACTTATTCTCCATAAAAATAACATGGGGGCTGAGTACGCAGGTTCGCTGCTACGGGGATCATCAACAAAAAATCAATTTTTTGTGCAAATATCAATATACCAGTACTACGTGACCCCACGTGCCAAATTTCATCAATATACATTCATTAATAATGGAGATATCAAATTTTATTTATTCTTCACAAGGATAACATTGGACAACGTACTGTGTTTAGCACTTTGAATATCTCTGCAACGGTAGGACGTAGAATCACAATTTAAACACCAAAATGATTGTTTTGTGGAGCTGAGTTGATTGGTAAAAGCAAATGTGAAGTTTACATTAAAATTAACTTAGGAAAATCCAAAAACCTTTTTCCCATAAGATTAACATAGGAGATTTTATGAGCAGGTTTTTTTGGATTTTCTCCGCAACCACTTAACCTAGCTTAATAATTCAAAATACCATATTATTTTTTTTAAGGTCTATAACATGGTCTAAACCAAAATTAAGTGTTTTAAAAATGTTAGGGTAAAAAATGCAAAAAACTGATTTTTGGGCCCAGGCCGGCCCGCGGTTCAAGTCGCCGAGCTGTCACCCGCAGCGACCGTGTTAACAGATAATTTGCTTTTACCTTTGTCAAGTGACATAACTTACTTTAGGTACAATCAGATATAAAAGAATTATGAACTAGCTTGTCCATGTTATTTTTTAATGAACATAAAATTGATATTCTCATTGTTAATGCGTTCAGTGTAACGTGCGGGATTTCCGGTTCAAGGAAATAATCAAGAAGCTTTATTGGAATAGCCTATTTCAAAGTTTAGCTTATTTGTAAGATTGGGAGGTTTTTATTAGAAAATATAGGCGTACGGTACTTTTAATTTTTCTTGTGCGGTGTAAGTTAGACTACCTATGTTTGATATGAATGGCTGCAAGTTGTGTATATCAAAAGTTTTATTGAAGCAATTTAAAGATTATAAAAGTAAGGAGAAATGTTTAGGGTTATTTAGACACCCTGTGTTATTATATTATCTAATCTGCTGACATCTGTACTCAATGTTTTATTGAAATACATTTTGATTTTTAAATTTTGTAAAAGTTGTTTGGTAAATATTGTGTGAATAATTTAATAAAATGATGTTTCAGTCCATTGTCATCTATGTCCCAATCCCTCAGCTGAAGTCTTTCCAAAAAGTTCAGATTCGGCTTGTTCGTGAATTGGAAAAGAAATTCAGTGCCAAGCACGTGGTTTTCGTTGGAGAGCGCAAGATTTTGCCTAAACCCACACGGAAGACACGTACCAAAAACAAGCAGAAGAGGCCCAGAAGGTCAGTATGCTTCTAAAAACTTGGCTTTAATGTTCTGTTTTTTTTTTTTTTTTTTTTTAAATATTAAAATGCATTTCAATTTCTTGCTAAAAAGCCGTAACCAATATTTTGGAAAGATTACAGCCTTATAGTGCTCCTATATTAACACATTTATTAATTATATCTAATAAAAGGTACATATAAGGGTCTTCAGTCCATATCAGATGATCCGACAACTAAATATTTGGTTGCTTGACCATTTTAAGAAAAAATTGATAATTTACTTATTGTTTCTATTGTATTTGAGGAGTTAAAAACCATTTTGGAATTTTTTATCTTATCGTCCAAGTGTGGCGGCCATTTTTGTATTCCTAAACACGCCGATCTTTGTGTTTGCAATCTATTACGTTAACAAAAATATTTCATAAACTATTTATCCTAAAATGATTAAACAAAAACCATTTTAAAGGTAAAGTCCCTCTCTTTAATTTATGTCACTAACAACTTTTGTCTATTTCTCTCTCTTCCATCAGAAAAGTTGACCTAAAGTTGAATATCAAAATTGTGTGAAAATCACTTTTTTCAATACTATAATTCACATTTGTCTGTGGCTCCGTGCGTCCATCCGTCCATGGCTATTTCTCGAGCTGTAATGGCTCCCAAGCTATGAAAAGATTTTTGCTAGGGGTAATCGAGGTCGGGAAAGCTGCACGTGTCGTTTTTTTAGCGATTTTTCCCTATAGGGAAGAAGCTATTACTGTAGGTGGCATGGTAAGCCCGAGACCATGATAACTTTTTGTTTTGAGGTCCCCAGATGCCAAAAACACTATTCGTTGAAATTTATGTATGTATATATATATATGTGTGTGTGTCCATTACCGCGATATCTTTGGAAAGAAACGCCCGATTTTGATGAAATTTGGTACAAATGTGAAGAGTAACATTTATGACTACCCTCGCCTCATACGAGGGAGAGGGAGCGGCAGTCATCGGCTGGACGTGGAAGCAGGCGCACCACAACAAATAAGTTCGAAATCCAGATCGATCGGACTATGGGAAGGGGGTTTTATTGGGGTTTTAAATTGTCCAAAATTCAGTTTTTTGATTTTTTCCCCCTTAAATTAAAATACCCCCGTAGCAGCAAACCTGCGTACTTAGCGAATTTCCAATGCATATATATTTTTCTTAATACCACATAAAGCTACATACCAAGTTTCATCAATATACATTCATAAATAAACAACTTATGACATTTCAATTATTCTCCATAAGAATAACATGGCGGCAGAGTATGCAGGTTTGCTGAAGCAAGGAACACCAAAAAATGGGGTTTTATGCTAATATCAATATTACTCACCTAGGTGAAGTCACATACCAAATTTCATTAATTTACTGTCATAATTAAGGGAGATAACACGTTACTTATTCTCCATAAGAATAACATGGGGCTGAGTGCGCAGGTTTGCTGCTACGGGAGCCTTTGGCAAAAAATTGTTTTTTTGAGCAAATATCAATGGTTCACAACCAGATGAAGCCGTATACCAAGTTTCGTCAGTATATGTTCATAAATAAGCGAGATATAAAATTTATATTTTCCTCCATAAGAATAACCTTAGACAATGTACTGTGTTTAGCACTTTCAATATCTCGGTAACCAATTGACGTAGAGAAATGATAAAAATACCAAATTGTGTGTTTTTTAAGCTGAATCCAATGGGAAAAACTAAAATTTGACTATTTCCCAAATTATATGTAAAAAATTCAAAAAAACCCATTTTTTGGGTACAAACCCCCCCAAAATACCCTTTTGGATAGAGCGATCTGGCTGGTTTTCGAACTTTAAGTCATAAATGTTGCTTTACACGTTTATACCAAATTTCATCAAAATCGGATAATTTTTACGAGAGTTATCGTGCTCACGGACACATATATATGTATATATATATATATATATACAGTTTCGAACGAATGGTGTTTTTGGGGTCTGGGGACCTCAAAACGAAAAGTTATCATGGTCCCAGGCCTAGGTCTTACCATGCCGACTACGGTAATAGCTTCTTCCCTATAGGGGAAATTCGCTAAAAAACACTTTATTTTGGTTATAGCCATTTTATAGAGCTTAAAAATAATAATAATAATTTGGTATTTTGAATTATTAACCTAGTTTAAGTGGTTGTAGAGAGAAGTCAAAAAACGTGTCTATAAAATTTCCCATGTTATCTTATGGGAAAAAGGTTTTTGGATTTTCCTCAGATAATTTTACTAAAAACTTCACATTTCTTTTTACCAATCAGTTTAGCTCTACAAACAATCATTTTGGCGTTTTAATTGTTGTTCTACATTCAACCGTTGCAGAGATATTCAATGTGCTAAACACAGTACGTTGTCCAATGTTATCCTTATGGAGGATAAATAAAATTTGATATCTCGATTATTTATGAATGTATATTGATGAAACTTGGAATGTGTTGAAGACAAGTTGTAGTATATTGATATTTGCACAAAATAGGTTTTTTGTCGATTTTCCCGGAGCAGCAAACTTGCATACGCGGCCCTCACGTTATTCATATGGAGAATAAGTAAAGTTGTATATATCTCTTAGTTTGAACCTAAATTAATAAAACTTGGTATATAGCTTCACCTGGTTGAGTTATATTAATAATTGCAAAAACAAAACACATTTCTTATCTTCCTCGTTGCAACAAACCTGCGTACTCAGCCCTAATGTTATTCTTATGGAGAATAAATAAAATGCTATATATCACTTATTTATGAATGTATTTTTTGTGAAACTTGGTAAGTGGCTCTATGTAGTAGTGAGACATATATATGCATTGGAAATTCACTGAGTACGCAGGTTTGCTGCGACAGGGGTATCTTGAAAAGCAACTTTATTTGAGTTACGGTAGCTTAAAGCTTTGTTTTTAGGCCATTTAGCATATATTAGCGGAGCCGGGAGTATTCAAGCTTTGTTCCTGAAACATCTGATTATTTCCTGCGGCCGCGATAGCGGCCGCCAATACTAGTTTTTTATAAATGTTTAAAAATTGAATTTTTCTAAAATTGATTTTTTCTTACCTATATGGGGGGCTGATGAAAAAATTCTGAATTTTTTACAGGTTGTAGTTTTTTTGTTGCCAATGCAATAAAATAAAAAAATAATCTTGTATTGGGGTAGTATTAAAGTTGCATTCTTAAAATTCAAGAAAAGGTTCCTTGGGAGACTATAGTATCTGTATGCTTCCATGACTAATTGAATTGTTGAGGTATTTGTGGTTTTGTTTCTGGACCTTTGAAGTTCATAAAAAGTTTTAAGTTGCTAAATTCAACTGTAGAGTATAAATTTATCAAATAAAATAAGCAATAATGTGACCCATGAACAATTATTTACATCATTTCTAGACTACGAACAATTAATTAGTCAATATGAATGTGAATAGGCTACTGTACAGGGTGTTTCTGATATACTTCAAACAACCTCGGGAGCAGACTTCTCAAATAAAAATAAAAAATAAAAAAATGTCATGTAAAGGTATGTCCTAAAACACTTAGTTTTCCGTCTGTCTCTATGTGTTTTTTACTTAATGCTTTATATCTTATGAACATCTGAAGATATCACCTTCAAACTTGGTACAGTAGAACCTTGATAACACGACTCTCAAGGGGATCTCTAAAATAGTCTTCTTATCGAGGTGCACTTGTAATTGAGTGTCGTGCTATCAAGGTGGTTTTCACAACAAGACGTGCTATCGAGGTCACAGACTTTTTGCTATACCAAACACATTTTTGATGAAACATTTCTACATTACTGTATACTAGTAGCTTACAGGGGCTATCTAACATATGGTGTTTGTGTAAGTGGATAATTACAGCTGATCATTAGTTCATTTTGCTTATTAATAAAAACACTGTAGTGATATTTCCATAAGAAAATCATTGGATCCTTGAAGTCCAGTGGAGCGTAGCCCACGTAATTTTTGACAGTTCTGATATTTTTCCCACCGTCTTTGGCCCTCAAGCTTTCAAATGAATCGTCATAACCTAACTTAACTTCTTCCTAGCTCAAGATATTTCGTGGGGACCAATTCGCTTACGGAATTAATATAAAGAAGAAATCATTCATAAATAAAAGAACACACGTACAAGTAAAACAAACTTCTTTATTATTGCCATATAACATGATGATGCGACTGATCTGACTGATCTGTGATAGATAAGGAAAGGCTGGAAGAGGAAGGGGGGTAGGGAAAGGGTTTTCTTGTTGAGACCTGACCCAAGATGTTGTTTACTTCAAAACATCTATTTTACCCGTGGGAAGTATGAGTGAGAAAGGTTGAGTCGTGCTATAAAGGTTCCGTAACGCAAAACGGCGCGCTATTGAGGTTAGAGTCGTGAAATAAAGGTTTACTTACCCAAAGAAGCGTGTTATTGAGGTGGGAGTTGTGCTATAGAGGTTCAGTTATTTGAAAAGACGCGCTAGAGAGGTTTATTTATTAGTAATATGAAATGACAAAAAGACGTGCTATCGAGGTATTTATTTGAAAAGGAGTCGTGTTATAGAGGTATTTATAACATTGAGTGTTATGGGAGATTCGCGGGGATTAGAAAATCAGACTCATTATCGAGGTTTTTGTCTTATCGAGGGTCGCCGTATTGAGGTTCTACTGTACATGTATTACATCTAATAAGACCCTTTTTGGTGTGGAATATCAAGTTTATACTTTGTACCATTTCAAAATGGCGGCTATTTTAGTTTTTTATAAGCTTCAAAGGTCTAAACAAAACCTGAAATACCTCAATAATTAGTCATGGAATCATACAGAAACAATTGTCTCCCACGGAACTTTTTCTTGATTTTTAAGAATGCACAACTTTAATACCACCCCAATACACAAGATTATTTTTTATTTTCTTGCATTGGCAACAAAAAAGCTACAACCTGTACAAATTTCAGAATTTTTTCATCAACCCTATGAGAGATACAGAGGTCAGTAAAAGCCAAATTTTAGAAAAATTCAATTTTTAAACATTATAAAAAAAAGGAAAAGAGTTTTACAAATTACATTTTTTGGGGTAACAGTAGCTTACTCATATATAACCTTTTCCATAAAAATACCAAGATGTACATATAGGACTGATTCCATGAGAAAAAATGTCTAAAAGTGAATTTCACACAATTTTGATATTCAACTTTAGGTCAACTTTTCTGGTGGAAGAAAGAAATACCCCCGTCGCAGCAAACCTGCGTTCTCAGCGAATTTCCAATGCATATATATGGATATCACTACTACCTAGAGCCACTTTCCAAGTTTCACAAAAATACATTCATTAATAAGTGATATATAGCATTTTATTTATTCTCCATAAGAATAACATTAGCATTGAGTACGCAGGTTTGCTGCAACAAGGAAGATAAGAAATGTGTTTTTTTGCAATTATCAATATAACTCAACCAGGTGAAGCTACATACCAAATTTTATTAACTTAGGTTCATAACTATTATCCATATGAATAACAGGGGCCCGAGTATGCAGGTTTGCTGCTACCGGTAAAAATTAACAAAAACCATTTTTTTGTGCTACTATCAATATACCACAACTAGTTGAAGCCACATACCAAGTTTCATCAATATACATACATAAATAATCAAAATATAACACTTTATTTATTCTCCATAAGGATAACATTGGACAACGTACTGTGTTTAGCACTTTGAATATCACTGCAACGGTTGGTCGTAAAACAACAATTATAACGCCAAAATGATTATTTTGTAGAGCTAAACTGATTGGTAGAAAAAAATGTGGAGTTTTTAGTGAAATTATCTGAGGAAAATCTAAAAACCGTATTCCCATAAGATTAACATGGGAAATTTTATGGACACATTTTTTGACTTTTCTCCACAACCACTAAACCTAGCTTAATGATTCAAAATACTAAATTGTTTGTTTTTTTAAGCTCTATAAAATGGCTTTAACCAAAATCTAGTGTTTTTAAAATTTTAAGGTAAAAAGTTCAAAAAACTGATTTTTGGAAAATTTTAAACCCCTATAAAACCCCCTTCCCATAGACCGATCGATCTAGTTTTCGAACTTAAAGTCATAAATGTTACTCTCCACATTTGTGCCAAATTTCATCAAAATTGGGCGCTTCTTTCAAAAGTTATCGCGGTAACGGACACATATATATATAAATTTAAACGAACAGTGTTTTTGGCATCTGGGGACCTCAAAACAAAAAGTTATCATAGTCTTGGGCTT
Source organism: Allygus modestus (assembly GCA_963675035.1). Lineage (NCBI taxonomy): Eukaryota > Metazoa > Arthropoda > Insecta > Hemiptera > Cicadellidae > Allygus > Allygus modestus. The sequence continues at coordinate 76,603,720 of OY776114.1, read as the reverse complement.
AAGTCTTACCATGCCACCTACTGTAATAGCTTCTTCCCTATAGGGGAAATTCGCTAAAATAGGCAAAAGTTGTTAGTGTCATGAATTAAAGAGAGGAACTTTACCTTTAAAATGGTTTTTGTTTGATCTTTTTAGGATAAATAGTTTATAAGATATTTTTGTGTACATAACAGATTGCAAACACAAAAATCTGCGTGTTTAGGAATACAAAAATGGCCGCCACACATAAAGGAGTTAAAGATTAAAAAATGACAAAATGGTTAATCATAGCAGTGGCCAAAGGGCGGCTCCCGTACTTTGGCTGTGTCGCCTTAAAGTGGCAGAGGACGGGAGCCGTACTTCTGGGACCGAAAATTTTGTAACGTAAAAAACCACTAATATAATTGGTTAGTTTGTAATCAACTCAAAAGTGAACATTTTATATATTATTCGAAAGATAATATTCTGAACTTTCATTTTATTACATAAACGAACCCTGTAGCAGCTATATTACAATGTCACGACGATTAGAAATCGAATGAATTTTTGGTGCAACGATATTCCTGCAGCCGATGCTAGGAACATTTCAAAACATGACTGTTTTGAAATTACCCAGCTCGGGTAATTTTTGTCGCGGAAAGTTGCGGTTGGTACCAATGCACTCCTAAATAGTTGTTTTTCATTTTGGTATTGATTTTTAGATTGAAATATTGATTGGACAGATAATATGATTTTATGAAAACAGGTGTTTTTTGTTTCTTTGTGGAATGGCCAAAGGACAGGCTCCTGCCCTTCATGAAAAATCTGATTTATATCTAGTATATGTTAAAGTTACTAGTCAAATAATATGTTATTTTGAAGAGAAAGAAATGTAGAAGAATTTAGTTTTGTCATTGGTAGCACTGCTCCTAGCATGAGGTGTAACAGCTGTGATATATTTCGTGATATTGTTTTGTGACTTTCACATTATAGGCTATCTTGGGTGTTTACTTTGATCGCGTTAGGTAATGTATTTCCGTGAAGTATCAATAAATTAGGTATTATTTCGGAGCTTAGTGTTAGTGAAGTGTTTGTGTGTATTATTGTTTATTAATACCTGTAATAATAATAAATAGATATAACATAACATTATTTAGGTCTTATACAAATTACAGAGCTCTCAATGAAAAATACTACTTTTTACAAATTTACCAAGTGCGCGAATATTTGTATATTGCTACATAAAAATTGTAAAAAAGAATTTACCCAAGGTATTATATATTTTTATATAGGTAATTGAATATACTACAACATGTCTATATTGGTTTGGGAAGAAAATATTTGGTGAAAAAGTTATATACTAAATACTATGCAATTTATTTTTTCCAAATATGCAAAAATACCAAAACATTCTTTTATTTACAAATATTTATAAGTAATAATAATTTTTTACCATCAACTTTATTACTTTTTTGGATTCCTTACTTCATTAGCTTTACAAATATGTACATATCATTATTAGTATATACATATATTACATTACTTATTTACAACACAAACTAACACTGTACAGTTTACACTTTTTTCAGTTTTCCGTTTATTATATTATGCCCCTAACACTTATAACAAAAATCTTTTACCAATATGTTTATATTTTTATGTAGGGAATTGAATTGTCTTCAAAATGTATATAATGAATTTTCCATAAAAATCTGTGGAAACAATTTTACGAAGGCTGCTTTTGAAATTGAAAAAAATCACATTTTTTATTCTTTTCACTTTACCAAAAAATTTACTTTCCTACAGCTTTTTTATTTTGCTATTTTCAGATTCTACTGTTCTTTCCGATCAAAATGAATACAAGGTTGAATAGGTTTACATGTACGGTTGAATCTATACGAATTTTCAAAAAAGGTCTGCAAAATCACCAAATTTAGCCTGCCATTTCCCACTTACACCATTGGCCACTGCTAGGGTTAACTCCTCAAATACAAATACCCCTGCAGTAGCAAACCTGCGTACTCAGCGAATTTCCAATGCATATATATTTATCTTAATACCACATAAAGCCATATACCAAGTTTCATCAACATACATTCATAAATAAATGATTAATGACATTTTAATTATTATCCATAAGAATAACATGGCGACTGAGTATGCAGGTTTACTGAAGCAAAGAACACAAAAAATTGGTTTTTATACAAATATCATTATAACTGAAATAGTTAAAGCCACATACCAAGTTTTATTAATTCATGTTCATAATTAGGGGAGATAATATGTTACTTATTCTCTATAAGAATAACATGGGGGCTGAGGTCGCAGGTGTGCTGTTACGGGAACTACCAGCCAAACAATTTTTGTTTGCAAATATCAATAGACCACAACGATATGAAGCAATATACCAAGTTTCATCAGGATAAGTTGATAAATAAGCGAGATATACAATTTTTCTTATTCATAAGAATAACATTGGATGACGTACTATGTTTAGCACTTTCAATATCTCTGTAAACAATTGACATAGAGCAATGATCAAAACACCACAGTGTGGGTCTTTTTAAGCTGATTCCAATGAAAAAATATTAAAATTTGACTTTTTCAAAACATATGTAAAAACGCTAAAAACCTATTTTTAGGTTACAAACCCCCCCCCCCAAAATACCCCTTCCGATTGGTCGATCTGTCTGGTTTTTGAACTTAAAAGTCATAAATGCTGCTTTACACGTTTATACCAAATTTCGTCAAAATCGGATAATTTTTACGAGAGTTTGTGCTCACGGATTCAGTACATATATATATATATACACAGTTTTGCACGAATGGTGATTTTGGTGAATGGGGATTTAAAAATAAAAAGTTATCATGGTCCCGGGTCTAGGTCTTACCATGCTGACTACAGTAATAGCTTCTTCCCTATAGGGGAAATGGCTAAAACAACAAGTAAATTATCAAATTTGTCTTAAATGGTCAAGCAACCAGCTCTGGATCATATGGATTGACCCATACGTTATAAATATTCATGAAGTAAGTTATTTATATTTATCACATCCTTCACTAAATGTTCTTCATATCCTAGGCCTCTTGAATTGAATATTCAAATAAGTTCTTTATTCATTTGGTTGCACAAGGTACATTTGTGAATAGTGTCTCAGTATAACGTGAACATTGACGTCCTAGTGTTGCTGTGAGACTATGGTCACTCAGTGTCAAAACGGACGTACAGTAAAGTTGTTCTTCCACGGTGAACTGTCTTGTGGCATTTCATCACTAAGGGAGCAAAACAGATACTAGGCTATGTATATTAAGCTATTATTTACCTTTTGGTAGCTAGGGATGCCTACAAGATATTAGTGATTAAAATTATATGCCTATAATTTAATAAGTCTGCAAAGAATAACATTTCTATCAAACATGGTTAATAGGGAGCAATCGTAGGGTGTAAATGTATATAGCAGAGATAGATAAGACTAATTTGAACATTTTACAAAATTTTTAAGAAATTACTTAATGTGTATCAGTTGGTGGGGAAATAGTCAGGAATATCATAAGGTCATAAATCAGTTTAGAATTTCTGTATTAGGGCTCAGTAAAACTAACTAAAAAATCTGAATTATTAATTAATTTATCACTACAGCAATACAAATTGGTTTACATATCACGGTATAAAAATATCATTACTTATCCCTTTTACTGCCGACGTGCGCAATAAAGCACGTCTAATATTTCTAACTTATTGGCCTTAAATGTTTCCCAAATGCCACGAAACTTGAGATACTCGTTGTCGACTATAGAAAAGTACAATTTATACTCTGTGACTTGTATAACCTATAATGTTATACTCATTGATTTCCCCTAGTACCGTCTGTGTATAGTCGACAGTTGCTTTGTGTAGTGAGTGTTGTCTGCCGTCCGTCTTTCGATTGTTGTTTATGTTTACTGGTGTTAGTTTGTTGGTTATGTTTGTGAATTTATCCGTGGTTTAGTGAGTAAAGTTTTTATATTATTACGAAAATGGACAAGTGGAGTAGATCGCCAGTAAGTGAAAATACCATCGTAAATAGCTGTTCACCCTACCTGTTTCGGTGAGCCCAGGTGTTGAAAGGGTTTTTTTTATGAAATGTTCTCCTTTGTAAATATTTTTGTCATTGTTAGTTTATTTTAGTTTTTTTTAGTGTTATCCTGCATTTATCAAGGTAATGGCATGAAAATTTGGGTGTGTGTTTACTAATGCCTGTTTAACAACATATATGTCTAAAATTGGTTGAGGTATAAGTTTTAGAGATAATTTTTATAGTCCAAACTAAACAAATATATACATATATATATATATATATATATATATATATATATTTATTATTTGTACATTTGTTAACTAAAAAACTATTACATACACCAAAATATATATTTTATTTGAAACAAACAACCCAATACAAATAAAACAAGACCTTAATTATAAATTTCTGATGAAAAATAAAGAAGTTACAAATTTTTTAATGTGAGCGTGAAATTTGCTCTAATTGAACCTGGCAGTCTTAGAAAGTAAATCTTAATAGTGGTCTGGCATTTTTTGTGCCAAAAAAAAAAGGTTGGCAGTAAAAGGGTTAACTTAAATAATACAAATATCTTGTCCTTACAATAAAAGGCAAGTCTTTTATAAAGGAATGTTGTCCTAGTGTTGCTGTATAGTTTGTAACTATTCAGTGTCAAGATGGACATACATCAAAGTTATTCTTCCACGGTGAATTGTCTTGGTGACATTTCATCACTAAGGGAATAAAACACAGGGCTTTTGTAGTCAGGGATACTGTATACAAAATATAGGCTAAGCCCTGAATAATGTGTATTCCTACTTAGTTTGAATTGAGGAAGGTTCTGTTTTACATTTATTGAATGCACTGAAATAAGCAACAAACTTGAAAAACTATTAAATTAAGCTTTTTTTACATTTCCTCATATGTAATTCATAGTAAATTTTCAACAACTTTTGTATTTAACATTCCTTGCCATCTCTTACTGTATTCTTGCAAAACACGCTCAAAGTGGAAAAATGTTAATTTTTTCCAACAAAATGTGCCCCGAAACTCAAAAATGTTAACCTCCATAAAATTTTTCTGAGAATTTCTCTTCAAGAGCTTTAATTCATGTATGATGTCGAGTAGGGTCTGCGTACGTCAACGTGAAGTGCCTCATAATTTATGTCAGTCAGTCAGTGAACCTGTTTAGCTTTATATAAGTAAAACTTATTAGTCTGGGATTTCCTGGTTAATACTGTTAAATAAACTTGTAGGGTTGTCCTAGTGTTGCTGTATAGTTTGTAACTATTCAGTGTCAAGATGGACATACATCAAAGTTATTCTTCCACGGTGAATTGTTTTGGTAGCATTTTATCACTAAGGGAATAAAACAGAGCTTTTTTATTCAGGGATACTGTATACAGGCCTACTAAATATAAGCCCTGAATAATGTGTATTCCTACTTATTTGAATTTGGGAAGGTTTTCTTTTACATTGATTGAATGCACTGAAATAAGCAGCAAACTTGAATCTATATTATTAAAAGAATTCCATCTTGATTTACCTTCGGCGATTTTCGACCCATAATACTACATACATATTTGTAATCACTCGATAGATGTTACCCTCACCTAGATATGGCTTTTGGGGGTTTGAAAAATATCCACCTACAGGGCTTTCGCCCCACAGACCTTCAAAGCTCCAATATTAATCTTATGGAGTTATACTTTATTTAGGTACTCAGCTGATCATAATGTAAACTTTTCAAAACATATGGCTTTACGACTGCTAGATTCTCGTGAGAACGGGATATCAGCTAGTAAACTACTAAAACAACTTTTACTTTCCCCCCCTTATACATAGTATATGGAGAAAGTATTGCTTTCATCAAGAATTTGAGTTGGTAGTGGAAATATTCGTTTTGGTGCTCCCTAAACCCAAAAAAGTGATTTTTACGTGATGTCTGTCTGTCTGTGTCTGTCTGTATGTATGGATGTGTACAGAGCTAGAGCCCTGACCAATAGTCCGATTTTTATGAAATTTGGTATGTAGGTACTAATCCACGATATATCCAGGCGTTTTTTTTTCATTTTTTTGAATTTTGGATTTTTAAGAGTAATTATCCCCCCAAAACCACCAAAAAACATAAAAAGTCAAAATTTCTCAAAAACGGCTCTAATGATTTTAATTAAACTTTCGTCGTTTGTAGAACTTCAGTTTTCCAACAAAATGACACCACCCGCATTTCTGTAAAAATTCAGGTTTAGATATTACAGGACTTAAAATATCAAATATTCAGTTTTTATTTTTATAAAAAAACATAAATATAAAATAATAATACGATTCACCATTAAAAAGAGCTCAAAAAACTAAATAATTCAGTATTTTGAATTACTATTCTACAATTACTGGCTGCGGAGAAAATTTAAATTTTCTTTTTGCTGTAAACGCAGTACGTTGTCCAATGTTATTCTTATGGGGATACAAAAATTACTATTTCTCTCTTATTTACTGATCAACGTCCTTCATAATTGATATGTTTGTCAAGTTAGCATTGACCAACAGAGAAAATTCTAAATATTTTGCCTCTTAATAACCCTGGGGAAGAATAGGGGGCATTTCCCCTCTTAAAACCACGTGTGTAGCAATGGATTCTGTAGTGCCTCCAAAAAAGGGATTTGAGTGGATGTTTTTGAAAACAACTTGTTTACAAGATTTTCTGTATATTCGACCATGCTTAGTATTCTATATTTAGTAAATAAAAAGTAATTTATTCATTTAAGTTGGGCTAAAAGGGAGAAAGTTTGTGTCAGTTTCCTGATAACGTTTATTTTACATTCCCTCACATGTGATTCATGTGATTTTCAACAACTTTTGTATTTAACATTTCTTGCCATCTCTTACTGTATTCTTACAAAAAACGCCCAAAGTGGGAAAATTGGAATTTTTCTCAACAAAAAAGTGCCCCAAAAACTCAAAAATGTTGAACTAAAAAAAATTGCTTTTCGCAATTTTTCTGACAATTTATTGTCAAGAACTTTAATTCAAGTATGATGTTGAGTAGGGTCCGATGTGCCTCATAATTTAAGACAGTCAGTCAGTGAACCCGTTTGGCTTTATATAAGTAATACTCAAACTTATTAGTCTGGGATTTCCTGGTTAATACTGTTTAATAAACTTGTAGGATTGTCCTAGTGTTGCTGTATAGTTTGTAACTATTCAGTGTCAAGATGGACATACATTAAAGTTATTCTTCCACGGTGAATTGTCTTGGTGACATTTTACCACTAAGGGAATAAAACAGAGCTTTTGTAGTCAGGGATACTGTATACAGGCCTACTAAATATAAGCCCTGAATAATGTGTATTCCTGGGTACTTGCTGATATATTAAACATTTTGTGTGTATTCCTACTTAGTTTGAATTTGGATGGCTAGGTTTTATATTTATTGAATATATTGAAACAATCCATACGTTTTAATATTGTAATTTAAAAGCTTTTTATGGGAATTAAGCCTAATTATTAAAACTAGTTGACTATATATTGGTTCTAAAAACATGCTTAAAGTACTGTGATTAACCGAAGATTTTCTGTTAATACTGTTTAATAAACTTGTAGGGTTGTCCTAGTGTTGCTGTATAGTTTGTAACTATTCAGTGTCAAGATGGACATACAGTAAAGTTGTTCTTCCACAGTGAATTGTCTTGGTGGCATTTCATCACTAAGGGAATAAAACACAGGGCTCTTGTAGACAGGGATACTGTATACAAAAAAGAAGTCTTACATAATGAGTTTTCCGTGGTACTAGTTATATGTTAAAAATATGTGTATCCCTACTTAGTTTGGGTTTGGGATGGTTTGGATTTACATTTATTGAATATAATGAATTATGCCAGAGATTTTAGTATTTTAGGCCCATTGCATATATTTAGTATCAACATTGTACTATGTGATTAGTATAAAAGATAAAAACAATTTTGTCCAGCTATTAAAAGACGTGTCAGTCAGTTTAGAAAATTAATCAAATCGTCCTAGTGTTGCTATGAAGCTTTTAGCTGCTTGGTGTCAAGGCGGATGTACATTAATGTTGTTCTTCCACGGTGAACTGTCTTGTGGTATTTCATCACTAAGGGAACAAAACAGCTGATATTGACAAAATATAACAGCTGTAAAGTGTGAGAATTATTTTGTTGTAAAATAACATTTTACTTAGCTACTTTTAAATCTTTGAGACTTATCTTAATGCTGTGTTTCAGCCGAACGTTGACTGCTGTTTACGATGCCATCCTTGAAGACCTGGTGTACCCCGCTGAAATTGTGGGAAAGAGAATACAGGTGAAAATGGACGGGAAACAACTCATCAAGGTCCACTTAGATAAAAATCAACAAACCAATATTGATCACAAGGTATGCCTTTATTGTAATCAATCTGTCTTATTTAATGTAACTTCTAACCTTTTTGTGTATAAATATGACATTTTATTTACGTTCATATTCATTCAGTTTTTTATTTTTTCCAATTTTATATTTGATCTCCATTTTAACACGTAGAAACAATAAATATAGGTAAATATTAAAATAATTTTGCTTGGTGAGAAAATCTACAGATTTTTAGAATAGGTACTTAGAGATGTGCAAGTACTCGGAAATTTGAGTAGGCCTATTTCAATACTCTACTTGACTTGAAACTTGAAAAAATACTTCAAATTTTGAGCGAGTATTTCCTGCCGATTTCTTGAGGATTGCAAGTGAACAATTACTAACCACCAAATCGTTTAAATTTTACCCGTGGATGACGATAGGACCACGTAATATCAGTAGTAACTGACAACAGAAAACAAATATTGGCCTAAAATAAAGACTGGAACTAGTATAGTGTTATCTAACAATCACTTTTCCCTAACCCCAGTAAAGAATTATTAGTTAAGGTTATAAGTATTCCTATTATATTTAAGTTCATAAAAGAGGGTTTAATTTTAAATTTCTGAGGAATGGAGGAATGTAATCAGAATTATCACACAAACATTAATCAATATTAATAAAATGTCGGGAAAGGAGGAAATTAACAACAACAAAAAACTCTGAATAGTCGGGAAAATTGATACACAGTGATTGTACTATTCACATCTCTTGAACGGAATGTCACAAATATTTAATTGACATTTTATTGAATTTGTGATTGATGATAAAATGAGCCATCATTTGTCTTTGTATACGACAGTTAGTTTAGATTGTAGCATCAGTAGGAGACCTTATCTCTTGAATAAATTACCGCAGCCGTTTCCAGATGCCGCCAAGCAATAGATCAGCCATTAAGAATGAGACAACAAATATAGGATCGCTAGTCGACTTGACTTTTTAAGTAAACAAACCAACATGGTTATTTTTATACTCATACTTTATTGTAAATCGCTTATGCATTGCCGTCGTGTTATCTGATTGAGATGTTTTAATTTTCTGGTAAATTAATTTGCGACAAATTTATTTTGTTTGTTAGCCCAAAATTTCCTCCGGCACCCAAAATTTTCCCTGAGCCTGGCTCGCCGGATCGGACATATTCTGTACCCCTGGTCTAAGAGTTTTTCCTTTCCAAAGATGTTTGAATCTTTTCAGTCCATTGGGAATTGGACTGATATGCAATGTAAACTCTTCCGAAATGCGGCAGTTTCCGATAATAATAGAAATCAAACTCTCTATAATGTGACAGAAAACAGACAGAAACATCTGGAGGGTTAAGTTATTATTATTAATTTATATTACTTAAACTAGCCTATTATTATTATATTCTTTAGTTCATAATATATAATCATTATAAGTAATTATTTGGTTTATTCATTATGTTACATTATTAATAATAATATAGTAAAAAGAGCTTGGCAATGAGGGATCTACCTCGAGGTAAACCTACCACCACGGTAGTAATGGGGTTAATGTTCAAAACCATTAGTTCGTAGAAACTGAAACATTCACTTCATTACACCATGTTATGTTTTTAGTACAGTCAACTCCCGATTATCCGAGCGGGTTAATCGGGTTGCGGTTTAACCGGGGTCACAAGGTTTTTTTTTTTTATCCCCTTCTAAAAATAAATAGAGCAATAATAACAATTTATTTTGTTAAATTATCTCCAGAATCGTTTATTTCATTTAGGCCTACTTTATTTATCAGAATAAATACTAAACAAACACAATTTAATAAACGCAACATAATCTCAGAATCTGTCATCTCTCTAATGAGCCGTGGGCGCGTAATGGGGAGCGATGACCTTGTCACTGCTCTAGACACTGCACCTGGCTAGGCAGTGCGATGATGGTCGGATGCGGACGTCTAAAAATAGAAACATTTCAAAACAATCACTCATCCCGCCGCTGCTGTTCACCCTCACAGTGTTTTCCCCGAGTGCGGAATTAATTAGCATACTGTTGGGTGTAGTTTAGAGAGTTCGGTGTTGAGATCTTTAACCTATTAAATATCATTCAGTGTTTTGGATAATATTTACTGCTATCAGCCATTGCTAGTATTAACTATTATTATTGTGATTGTAGATATAATCACAATTTCGAGATTTTCAAAAGTATTTAATTTACATAAATATATCTTAAATGACATTAAAACACAATAATGTAGAATACAAATGTTAATAAACCTTAATTTTGTTTGTAATACTCAATTTATTGAATCCCTTTGTTTTAACCTGGTTTTGGGTTATCTGTGACCCTCACACCGGTCATTACACAGGGTAATCGGGAGTTGACTGTATAGCTTTCCCAACAGCTTTGCCTGATTTCAGTTTTATAGCTAAATTAAATCACATTGCTGACCAAATTCCAGTATTAAACATAAAATTCCAGTATAAACATGTTTTAGCGAATTTCCCCTATAGGGAAGAAGCTATTATTTTAGGTCTCATGGTAAGACTTAAGCCCGAGACCATGATAACTTTTCATTTTGGGGGCCCCAGATGCTAAAAACACCATTCGTTCAAATTTGTATATATATTTATTTATACATATATATGTGTGTGTCCGTAAGCACAATAACTCTCGTAAAAAAGGTCCAATCTTAATGAAATTTGGTACAGATATGTAAAGTACCATTAATTTGAACGAGTTCGAAAACCAGACGAATCACAAAAATTTGTATATATATTTATTTATACATATATGTGTGTGTGTCCGTAAGCACAATAACTCTCGTAAAAAAGGTCCGATCTTAATGAAATTTTATACAAATGTGTAAAGTACCATTTATTTGAACGAGGTCGAAAACCAGACGAATCACAACATCCGAAGGGAGGTTTTGTACGCCAAAAATGGGTTTTTGGTGGTTTCCACATGTAATTTTTATTTAAATCAATTTTTAATCTTTGTCATTGAATTCATCATAAGAAAACAATTTGGCATTTTGATCATTGCTCTCCGTCAATTGGTTACTGAGATATTGAAAGTGATAAACACAGTCCGTTTTCTAATGATATTCTTATGAAGAAAAGAAAAATTGTATATCTCGCTTATTTATGCACATAAACTCACAAAATTTGATATATGGCTTCATCTGGTTGTGGTTTATTGTTATTTGCATAAAAAAAAAATTTTTCGCATATGGTTCCCGTAGCAACAAACCTAGGTACTCGGTCCCCATGATATTCTTATGCAGAATAATTAAAATATTATATATCGCTTATTTATGCATGCATATGGATGAAACTGGTATGTGGCTTCAGTTAGATAAGTTCTATTTATATTTGCATAAAAACCCATTATTTTGTGTTCCTTGTTCCAGCAAACCTGCGTACTCATTCTCAATGAATATCTTTAATATCGCTTATTTATGAATGTATTTCTTATGAATCCTGGTAAGTGGCGTAATGTGGTATTAAGACATACCTATATATTCATTGGAAATTTGCTGAGTACGCAGGTTTGCTCTGGCAGGGGTTTTAAGTTTTATGCTTTCCTTTAATTATTGTGGCATTAAGAGAACTCTTATCGAAGAACTAATATTCTTCCCCCTCCAATTTTTTAACCGAGACCTTTCATTCTGATAGGTATGTGGTTCATGGGTCTTAGACTTGCAATATTCTCAAAAGTTCTGGGTACGGTTGGGTTTTTAAATATAAATACTCACCTTCAGTCCGCTAATTCTGTAAGTTAGGCCTATTTATTATTAATCAAAACTTCTTCTTCAGTCTAATGATGATTTTTGTGTCATGCACCACTCATAAGCATAATTTGATGATTGGCTTGAATTTATTTCTGAAGTCTGAAGTCAAGAATTTATGAATGATTACAATTTTAAATGTTAAATTATTTTCTAAACTTATTTATGTGTCATAGGCCTGTCCAGTTTTTTATTCTGTTAACGAGTTACCTCCGAGCTATTGGATACAGTAGCCCAAAGGTCTGTCTAACCTTGTCTTCAGATCGCCGCACAGGCATTGGGACCTTTGGCAACAAGCAGTTGAGGTTAAATAAAAAATGAATGACGTAGCATTTGTAATCACTTATAAAACTTTAGAAAACTGACATTATGTCTGTGTTGTACTGATGATGATTTTGAGTCATGCACCACTCATACTTTTTGTGATGATTGACCACCTTGAATCTGAAGTACAGTTAGCAGTGTTTAGCAGTGTTCTGCTGTTGCATTGATCAGAGGTTTTGTAAGGGCCCCAAAGTTAACAGCAAAACCTCAAAATATTATTATTAAATGTTCCTATTCAAACACAGCATGCCTATTTTGCTCATGTGGCGGCTATTTTCTCAATCATCGTACATTAATAAGTTGATTAAATGTAAATTATTGAATATAAAACATTCATAAAGAAAAAAGTTGTATTCCTGTAACTTAAGCCTTGGTTTCCTAGACCTCGCCGAGACGGATTGCGCTAGATTCTAAAGTGAAGTGTGCCATGTGGATGGTTTCCTAGTCGACACGGGCGCGGACGTCGCGCATTCTGTCCGACACGATTACCCGGCGCGCCACGCCCGCGATATGTTTCCTTTGATTTCAGCTCGGTACGCCAAGCACCACGCTGGCATTATTAGCGAATTTGCTTTGGAAAAGTGAGGTATAGCACGACCCGCACGGTGAAACTTAAGCCCGAGACCAACATAGAAGTTCCTGTGACCCACTGAACACGTTTTGGGGTGCAGTGGTCGTTAATATATATATAATATTTAAAATCATTATTGACAAGTACCCTTTTTTGAAACTATTTTTGAATTTTTGACTTTTAATTTTTCAAACCTATAAGTCCAAATAAAAATGATTCAAAATAAGGGTACTTGTTAATAATTATTTTAAATATAATAATATTAGTAGCCCTAATTACAAGTCAAGTAAATATATATTTTATATACTAGTAGAATGTACCCGTTCTTTGCATGGATTAGAAAGGTAAGTTAGCTTGATACAGCTGTTCTTGCTTCTGCTCTTTAAGCTGTCAAATGGAAGTGTCCTCAGCTGTTCGCATTACAGTTTCTGAATGTTTACATTTATTTTGAAATGTAAATAGGTTGTTCACAGGGTGTAGCCCGAGGGGATTTTAAGGAAGTGAATTGGCCTGTGTTGCATGGGTTCAAGATCTACCTTTGTGTAAAGTTTCAGCCCAGTCAGTTTAGTAGTTTTTGCGTTTACCCGGAACATCAGACAGACAGACAGAAACCACCTCTTCTTAATAATATTATAGATGACGTTCCCGTTCTTTGCTCAAGGGGTTTCTTTACCCGTTCTTTAGTCAATGCATTTGTATTTTAGTTAGCTTGAAACAGCTGTTCTAGCTTCTGCTCTTTAAGCTGTCAAATGGAAGTGTCCACAGCTGTTACAGTTTCTGAATGTTTACTTTTTTCTGAAATGTAAACATTAAAACTTATGACGTTCACGGAGCGTAGCCCAAGGGGATGTTAAGAAAGTGATTGGGACCGAAAACTTTGTAACGTTAAAAAACCACAAATAATCAACTCTAAAGTGAACAATATATATATATCATTCGAAAGATCATATTCTGAACTTTCATTTTATTATATAAATGAACCGTGTAGCAGCTGTATAACAATGTCACGACAATTAGAAATCGAATGAATTTTTGGCGCGATGCGATTCCTGTAGCCGACGCTCAGACAATGGAAAAACACAATGTTTTTTTTAAATTACCCAGCTCGGGTAATTTTTGTTGCGGTTGATACCAATACACTGCTGAACAGTTGTACTTCATTTTGGTACTGATTGTTTGAACAAAATATTGTTTGGACAGATAATATGCTTTTTTGAAAACAGGTGTTTTGTGGTCTCTGTAACGAATGGCCAACTGTCCGAATCGGAATGTTAAGAAAATCGGATTTACATGCAGTCTAAGTTATAGTTACTAGTCAAATAATATGTCATTTTGCAGAGGAAGAAATGTAGAGGAATTTAGTTTTGCCGTTGGCAGCACTGCTTGCAGAGTAACATCTGCCTTTACTCATGAAGAAGGCAATATTGCGTCACACCTGATCCTTCACTTGTCTCTGTCACTCTGTGTCAGCCATTACGTGAAGAACTCAGTGCGTGCACACTATCTCTTTTCCGTGAATTATGACTATGTCCTTTATTATTTCGGAGTTTTAGTGTTAGTGAAGTGTTTGTGTGTATATAACAGTAATCTTTATGCATTATACCATGGATAAATATTGAGAAGTAGTGTTTATAAATAGCTCTCAATGACTAAAGTAATAATTTTCAAAAAATTACCATGTATGTGACTACTTTATATATTTTTGCAAGTGATAATAATTTTTTACTATCAACATTATGACTTTTTTTAGATTCTTTACTTCATAAGCTTTACAAATATGTATACAACATTATTATTGTATACATATATTATTATTAGACCTTTGCATGTTATACCATCTATTTCTAAAATCTTTGAACGTGTAATGTATTTGCAGTTAACTAACTTTCTTGATAAAAATAACTTTTTTGATCATGAACAGCATGGCTTTAGAATAGATCGGTCTGTAGTAACAGCTGGAATTGAGTTTGTTGAGACCATGGTGGATGCTATTGATAGGAGAGATAATGCCACAGGAATCTTTATGGACCTTTCAAAAGCCTTTGATAGTGTTTCGCATGAAATATTACTTAGGAACTTAGGCATTTGCGATGTTACATTAAATTGGTTTAAGTCGTATATGTCTAACAGGCAACAGTATGTTGAATTGAAGCATGTTACAAAATCAAATCAAATATCTCATACAAAATCTTACAAACAACCAAGTATGGGAGTTCCTCAGGAATATATTTTGGGGCCCGTTCTTTTTCTTTGTTATTTAAGAGGTTTTCCTTAAATTTTATCTGGTCATCAGAGCAAGTTGTGTTGGAGCAGACGACTCCAACTTGATAGTTACTGGTAAAACTGTAAATGAAGTGGAGACTATTGCTAACAATGACCTTGGGCTGATTAATAATTACTTTTAACAGTAAAAATTTGTTAATAAATTTTGATAAGACAAATCTTTAATTTCATACTAAACAAAATAGGAACAAACCTACGCCAGACATTGCAATATATAGTTTTAAAATATCTCAATTCAGAGATACAAAATTCCTCGGATTATTGTTAGATGAAAATTTAACTTGGAATGATCATACTGTAACACTGCAGAAAAGAGTTTCTTCTGGAATATTCGCTCTTAAAGCTATGTCTAGATATTGCTCAATCGAAACTCTAAAAACTATTTACCATGCTCATGTTCATTCTCATACATCCTTCGGCATTGTTTTGTATGGAGCAACAAGTAACAAAAATGTATTAAGTATTTTGAAACTACAAAAAAGGGCCATTAGAATAATTATGAATTTGAACAATAGGGATTCAGTTAAAGAATTTTTCTCCAGTTTAGGAATATTAATAATTTATGGGCTATATATTCTTGAAACTTGTATGTTTGTTAGGTATAACGGTGTCAGGTTTCCGAGATTAGGGTCAAATCATAATTATAACACAAGAAATAAGAATCAGCTGGTTAGTCAGCTACATTCAACGGAATTTTATCTTAAAAAAAAATTCTGCTGGTATTAGATTTATGAAGTACTAGCTGTATACCCGTCCTTCGTACGGGTTGTATATAAATGGTAGATTAACTAAAGCAAATAACAATCCACACTATTTTACAATATTAAAATTACATTGTACACGTTTAATGTACAAATTAGAGTTAACGAAATATACTGGCAGATAGTTCAGGTCCTGTTGCTAAGTCGAGGAACTCTGTCGGGTAGTAAACGGCATGTGGTTTGCGACTTCAAATCGTTACCCATCTTTGGATTCGCTTTTAGAAATAAAATAACTCAAGTACGACAAAAAATAAAGAATATTGGGGAGGGGGCATAAATATAAAATCGGCGGGGGGCGCAAAACATAAAATCGGGGGGGGGGAGGTGCAAAAATAAAAACCGGGGGGAGAGTAAAAATAAAAAAGGGGGGTGTACAAATTTAAAAATGGAGTGGGGCATAAACTAAACATATAAAATCGAAGGGGGAGCAAAATATAAAATGGGGGGCAAAGATAAAAATGGGGGGAGGCAAAAATATAAAATCGGGGGGGAGGGCAAAAATAAAATCGAGGGGGAGGGCAAAAATAAAATCGAGGGGGAGGGCAAAAATAAAATCGAGGGGGGAGCAAAAATATAAAATTGGGCGGGCAAAATTATGAAATGGAGGGGAGAGCAAAAATATAAAATCGAGGGGGGATAACATAAAATACAAATATAAAATCAAAGAGGGGGGAAATATAAAATTGGGGGTGGGGCAAAAATAGAAATGGGGGGAGCAAAAATATAAAATCGGGGAGGGGGACAACAAAATATAAAATGGGGGGGCTAAAATATAAAATGGGGGGACATAAAATAAAAATATAAAATCAAAGTGGGGGGGCAAAATAAAAATCTGTGGGAGCAAAAATATATAATCGGGGGGGCAAAAAATATAAAATCGGGGAGGGCGTAAAAATATAAAATGGGGGGACATGAAATAAAAAAATTAAAAAATTGAAGAGGGGGGCAAAAATATAAAATGGGGGTGGTGCAAAAATATAGAATCGGAGGGAAGGGGCAAAAATATAAAATGGGGGGACATAAAATAAAAATATAAAATCGGGGTTGGGGCAAAAATAAAAATCGGGGGGGGGAGCAAAAATATAGAATCGGAAGGAAGGGACACAACAATATAAAATGGGGGGACATAAAATAAAAATATAAAATCGGGGGTGGGGCAAAAATAAAAATCGGGAGAGGGGAAAAATATAAAATCGGGGGGGAGGGTATAGGAAGTATCGTAAAAATTGTTTTTTGTGCAAAAAGAATAGATCACAACCAGATGAAGCCACATTGATATTTGTTCATTAATATTAATTAATAGCTAGCTGACTCACCCGTACTTCGCACAGGGGCTTTCTCTGCCCGTTCTTTAGTCAATGCAATTTGCATTTTAGTTAGCTTGAAACAGCTGTTCTTGCTTCTGCTGTTTAAGCTGTCAACTGGAAGTATCCACAGCTGTTCGTATTACAGTTTTTGAATGTTTACTTTATTCTGAAATGTAAACATTGAAACTTAGGACGTTCACGGGGCGTAGCCCGAGGGGATTTTAAGGAAGTGAATAGGGCTGTGTGTTGCATGGGTTCAAGATCTACCTATGTGTAAAGTTTCAGCCCAGTCGGTTCAGTAGTTTTTGCGTTCACCCGGAACATCAGACAGACAGACAGAAACCACCTCTTCTTTATAATATTATAGATGTACCCAATGATCTCCTATTGGTAAAAATAATTTGAAATTTAAAAAATATTTTAAACACTTTTTGGTAGAAAAAGCTTTGTATTCATTTGGTGAATTCACTGGAAATAATTTGTAATAACTTTGTAAATACTTTAAGGGGATTTGCTAATTTAATTATTGAAATAAGATGCTTGTAATTTGTATATAATATACTAGATTATTATGATGCCATTCAACATTTGTATAACCATTTGTAATTATGCATGATCGTACAAATTTTATTGAATAAAGCTAATTTGAATTGAATTACTTATTCACAACAAAAACTAACACTGTACAGTTTACACGTTTCACGGTTTCCCGTTTATTAACGCCCCTAAAACTTACAAAAACAAATTCTTTCCCCAACATGTTATATATTTCTATGTAGTTATATATTGTCTACAAAATTTATATAATGAATTTTCCATAAAAAATCTGTAGAAAATATTTCACTAAGGCTGCTTTTGAAATTAAAAAAAACTTCAATCTTTGTTATTCTTTTCACTTTCCCGAAGAAATATTTTATTCTAAATTTTTTATATTTGTATTTCTAGATTCTCCTATTCTTTCCGATCAAAATGAATATGAGGTAGGCTAGATTTACTTCTACAGTTGAATTTATAGGAATTTTCAAAAAAGGTGTGCAAATTGGCCAAATCTGCTTGCCCATTTCCCACTTACACCATTGGCCACTGCTAGTGTTAAATAAAGGTATCTTCATATTTTAACCAAGTACTCTCTTTCATATGTTTTTAAATTTCAAACTGATATGTTTCGTGCGTATAGGCCTTTTTCAAACTCTAAACAAAATTTAGTAAACACAACATAATCTAAGAGTCTGTCATTTCGCTAATGAGCCGTGGGCGCGTGATGGGGAGTGATGATCTTGACACTGCTCTAGCCACTGCACCTGGCTGGGCAGAACGATGAACGGTCGGTCGGACGCAGACTTCTAAAAATAGAAACATCTCAAAACAATCACCCTTCCCCCCGTTGTGTACCCTCATGGGGGTTTCCCCCCAGTGTGAAAACAATTAACATACTGTTCGATGTTTAGAGATTTTTAACCTATTAAATATCATTTGGCGTTTTGGATAGTATTTACTGCTATCAACCATTGCTAGTATTAACTATTATTATCTTGATTGTTTGTAGATGTTATCACAATTTAAAGATTTTCAAAAGTATTTAATTTATATAAATATATCTTAAATGACATTAAAACACAATATTGTAGTATACAAATGTTGATAAACCTTTATTATATTCGTAATATTCAATTTATTGATCCCTTTGTTTTAACTGTGGTTTCGGGTTATCCGTAACCCTCCAACCGGTCATTACCCCAGATAATCGGGAGTTGACTGTAAATAGCAAATATCTATATATATTTGTTTGCACTCTTGTGGTAAATTTTGCTGTCTGATTTACTTCAAATTTGGTAGAGACAGTCCTTTTTATAATCAGTCGAAAAAGTTTGTTTAGCACAACAATTGGGTAACTCTAACCCCATTTCTTGTGATTTTCCTTGTTCAAATTTTAAGTTTTTGTGCCAAAAAAAATCAGAAAATCTCCGAATGTAAAATTAATGCATATTACAATATAGGACGTAAAAAGCCCTTTCCCATATATGAATGGTAATATAATAATAATAATGATAATATATGAATGTTAAGCCCTTCCCCATTATTCTAGCACAAATATCTACCGAACTATTAAAGATAATGTTAATTGACTAAGCACATTACGTTGTCTTAATTATGGGGAAAATTGATGAAATTGCGATAGAGCTTGTGAAAGATGGTAGGTTTAAATTATAACCACTATAATATAATGAATTTACAAAACGTAGGCCTAAGGGGTTTACTGATTACTGACGCACCGCCGTCGCATTGGCCCGCGAAATAATTACAGTCTAGGAAACCACAACCACGCCAGCGAACAGTGGACATCACGCCCGCGTTAGTGGACATTGCGTCGGACAGGTCGCGCTGGTGTGGGCTAGGAAACCAAGGCTTTAAACCAATGGCGAACTGTGTGATTGAGAAGGTGCTTACACGCTTCTTTAAAATTTTATGTGTTGAAATGTAAAACTTTGTTATTGTACTGACTTGGGTCTCAGATAAAATTTTGATGTCCACAAGATCAGTCAATTTTATGCTCAGCTCATTATTTACTCTTATCTCAGGGTCGCTATTTTAATTTTAATATTAAGTAGAACTTAAAAGTATTTAAAATGATAACAAAAGTTAAATTGCAAAATCAGAGTTTCTTTAATTTTATGTCAACTGAAAAATCAATACATTGAATACTAAAATAGTTATTATGGTTATCAATTCAACTAAATATCTAATGTTATTCTAAACAGAAAATCACACTCTATATAGTTCACTGAATGGTGAAGGGAGACTTAGCTTTTATTCACTCTGGTCGCTGTGATGTCTCGGAAGTTGGTAGAGTAGACTACTGCATGACGCCTTGCTACGGGGAAACAGCCACGGGTCAATGATCACGACGATTGTTCATAAATATAGTTCTTATCTGGAGATAAGGCACACGCTGTTTGCAACACGGCAAAGTTTAAGCGTTATTATGAAGATCTAAGTGTCTTGTGTTTAATATGTAACACGCTCACACACATACAGTCTCGAATTATTAAAACAAAGTCTTATTTACGCCACTGGTAATATTGTAATGTACGTCGGCCGGATACGTAGTAAACTAATTGTTACGATCGACTTTCTTCTGTTCCGACAAACTATTATTCTCGATTAAAATTGTCTACTACTGAGAACTAACTGAATATATATATATACCCGGGACGGGTGATCGGCGATGACTTTATATATGGCAACTAGGCCTCGGTTATGAATGACTAACTAAAACGGGCCAACCCGGCAAGAGTGGTGGCTGAGGACTGCGACCTCCCCGGCAAGAATGGTAGCTGACGACTGTGATACGCGTCACACGTACCTACGCCCCTCGGGCTCGGTGTCGACTGTCCGTGTGCCGAGCTGCTCCGGGTTATAAGGGAGCTTATCACATGACTACTCTCGGCCAATGATATTTGATTCTAAGATACCGTGGTCTGAACCGCCCTAGCTATCACGGTCAGTACCCTAGCGTTACTGTAAATTCGACTCCCCGTCCACTGTGAAGCACCGTCTATCTCGTTGCAACTGGATATATTTGACCGTTGGAAGTTACCGAATAAATCTCAACTGTCTTCTGACTTTATATTTTAATATTACTTTACGCTGTTTTATTGAATTTATTTGATTATTATTAGGTTATTATTTAATTGCTACTAGGGTTTTCGACCCACCACATGATGCACCATGCTTTGTTTCATATAATGATTTGTCTGTTTTTTTTGTTTTTTAATTTCTCCCTCTATACATAGTATATGGAGAAAATATTGTTTTCGTAAAAATTTTCGAATTTGAGTTGTTAGTGGAAATATTCGTTTTGGTGCTCTCTGAACCCAAAAAAGTGGTTTTTACGTGATGTCTGTCTGTGTCCGTGTGTGTCCGTGTGTGTGTGTGTGTGTGTGTGTGTGTGTGTGTGTGTGTGTGTGTGTGTGTGTGTGGATGTGTACAGAGCTAGAGCCCTAACCAATGGGCCGATTTTTATGAAATTTGGTATGTAGGTACTAATCCACGATATCTCCAGGCGTTTTTTTCATATTTTTGATTTTTAAGGGTAATTATCACCCAAAAACCGCCAAAAACATGAAAAATCAAGATTTCTCAAAAACGGCTCTAACGATTTTGATTAAACTTTAGTCGTTTGTAGAACTTTAGTTTTCCAACAAAATGACACCACCCGCATTCCTGTAAAAATTCGGGTTCAGAAATGACAGGACTTATAACATCAAAAATTCAGTTTTTTTTATTTTTCATAAAAAGACATAAATATAAAAAATATTACTATTCACCATTAAAAAGAGCTCAGAAAACTAAATAATTTAGTATTTTGAATTACTATTCTACGATTGCTGGTTTCGGAGAAAAATGAAATTTTCATTTAGCGGTAAACACAGAACGTTGTCCAATGTTATTCTTATGGGGAATACAAAAATTACTATTTCTCTCTTATTTGCAAACTTGATATGCTTGTCAATTTAGCATTGACCAACAGAGGTAATTCGAAATATATTGCCCCTTAATAACCCTGGGGGGGAATAGGGGGATTTCCCCTCTTAAAACCACAAGTTTAGCTATGGATTATGTAGTGCCTCCAAAGCAGGGATTTGGGTGGATGTTTTTTAAAACAACTTGTTTACAAGATTTTCTGTACATTCGACCGTGCTTTGTATTCTATATTTAGTTGATAAAAAGTAATTTATTCATTAAAGTTGGGCTAAAAGGGAGAAAGTATGTGTCAGTTTCCTGATACCGTTTATTTTATTTAGTCTTAATTTTACAGCAGATGGGAATTAATTCTGCAATCTAAGATGAGATTTCTTTATACTGTTAAGCAATAATTTAAAATTATTTATGCATCATGTATGACATGGCAAAATTTACCTTTGACAATAAGTAGTTGATATTAAGTAAAGAATTTGTGAATTAGGCCTAGTTGAGTAGTGTAGGTACTTGCATACATTTAATAAACTTACATAAAAACATTATTTAAAAACTATTGGGCCTATGTTGTACGTAGTACTGATGATGATTTTGAGTCATGCACCACTCATATATTTTGTGATGATTGACCACCTTGAATCTGAAGTACAGTTATAATTTGAAGCTTGCTTGCTGGACAATAGGCTTGTTTTGCACTGTACCTGTAAAAATCTAGTGTTCACTACGAGGTCATTTAGTCATGGTACATCTTGAGTTCAACTACCTCAGAATAATAATTAATAATGAACAATGACTTTTCCTTCTAACAACTTTGTTTTAACATGACTTTTAATGAACAATTTTTATGATTGAACGTGATATGATGTTTTATTTGTAATGAGATAGTGATTTTTTTCCTTAAATAAATCTGATGACATAACAATTTACAATAATTTAATTAAATAATAAAACAACATACTTTTTTAAATTACCAGAAACAATATTATTTTATGTCAAACTTTAAAGCCTGAGTTAGTCATGCTGAGTCTGCCCCCCCCTACGTTAAATTTGTTATTTAATATGTGTATGGCCCATAAGGTCCTAAGTCTTTTTGCCACATAATCATAAATCCTTACCGAGATATAGTCTTAATTAAGTAACTCTCTAGACTAATGAAGAACTTGTGTCATGCACCACTCTTATGTATAATGATGATTGACTTTTTTGTATATGAAGTCTGAAGTTTGAGTTATTTTACAGCGAATGGGAATTAGTTTTAGAATTTAAGATAGAGTTTCCTTATTCTCATAAGGAAATAGTTTATCATTAGCCTATTGACGTATTACATTTGACATTGCAGAATGGACTTTTTGGGGATGGGTAGTTGAGGTTATGATCAAAAATGAGTGGAATTTCCTTTATTAACTTAGTAAACTGCTACTGTGCCTGTGTTGTACTGATGTTGATTTTGAGTCATGCACCACTCATATGTTTTATGATGATTGACCACCTTGAATCTGAAGTACAGTTATAATTTTAATATGCTTGGTGGGCAGCAGGTCTGTTAAGCAGTGTTCCGCTGTTGCATTGATCAAAGGTTTTGTAAGGGCCCCAAAGTTAACAGCAAAACCTCAAAATATTATTATTAAATGTTCCTATTCAAACACAGCTTGCCTATTATTTTGCTCGTGTAGCAGCTATTTTCTCAATCTATCATCGTACAAACATAAATTATTTAATATATAAATACTCGTAAAGAAAGAAGTTGTATTGTTGTAACTCTAAGAGAAAATATGTGTCTAGAAAACTATTATGCGCTCCTGCTGTACTGGTGATGATTTTGAGTCATGCACCACTCATACTTTTTGTGATGATTGACCACCTTGAATCTGAAGTACAATTTTGATCTGAATTTGCTTGGTGGAAAACAGGCACCTGTAAGTAGGGTGGGTGGCCATAAATTTAATGGTCCAAAACAAGACGATTCATGTTGTTTTAGTTGACGATATGATTTTTATGTTATAGACCTGTAATGACAGGGAGGGAAGGAGAATTTAAGCCAGTCCTGTTATTAAAAGGTTTTGAGACCACCTGAAATTTCCTATTTTGTTGAGAACAAATATAGTTGGCAGCCAATCGAAAGACACTTAGCTCTAGCAGCATTATATTTAAATGTGTTTGTTACGACACAAAGCTTAAATTTACTGTTTTAATTTAATTTTAGAGTAAACAATTTAAATGAGGTTTAACATAAAATTTATTTTCTGTTTTTAATTAAGGGAGCCTCATGATAACACTATTTGACAATTAGTTTTTTATGAAAAAATTGTTCAAATAAACTGATGATGATTTTGTGTCATGCACCACTCTGATAATGTGATGATTGACTATTTTTATATCTGAAGTTTCATTTATGCCCAGTGACTTCGAACATTGTTGAGTCAAGATGCAAATGTTCTGTTTACATAAAAAAAAAAAAAATGTTTATACCAATAAATTTGCTGTAGTCAATTTCATATCTATTGTTTTTTATCAACATTTTAACCCTCCGAGTGATGCGACAATTTTACCATGTGTGCTGTTGGTGATACACAGTTTTACCACAATTTTTGCAAGGGTCTTTTGAAAAATTCAGAGCTAGGCAAGGAATAGTGGAAACCTACTGAAACTCATATTCTTTTTATTTGTAAAAGAAAGGGGATTGGGGCAACGGTAGTCTCTCACCGGGTCCTGTTTAGCGGGGCCTATCAAACGGGAGCTCGCCGCAATGATCAGAGCCAATCAGCTGTTAGCTCACCGAAGCACCTGTCAGTCGAGGCTTTGCTATATTTTCATTGATAATTTTTACACACTGTTCTATGAGTACCAACATAAGTACTGGAGAAAAAAATATCTCCATTAAGATAATAAACAAGTTAAAGTAATAATAAATATATGATTGTCATAACAAATATATTCTAATTCATAAATTGATCGATATGAGTAATTAGATCATGTGAAAACACTATTTTACCTGATAACTTTTTAATCACAGTTATTGCAGAAAGGCGCCTAGTTTCAAATGTACCAGGCATTATACCATAGTTATATATGTTAGCTATAAGTAAAAGTAATGAAACGAAGCTAATCTGTTAACGATACCGAACGTTTTCACTGGCTATTGCCACCGACCTGGAAACCCGGGAATTAAGCGTGAACTTTGGTGACCGGGAAAACGTGTGGATTATGTGGGAATTTTCGGCCGAACTGGGAATTTTAGGTAGCGATCGTCGGCGATTGCGTAACGCGTTCTGAATAGCAGGCGAAGTTAATCGATGCGTTCTCGATTAATAGCAACGTTAGCGATGCGTTCTCGATTAATAGCAACGTTAGCGATGCGTTCTCGATGATCAGCGGCGTTAGCGATACATTCTTGATGGTCGGTGACGCTGGCGATATGTTTTCGATGATCGTGGTCAGGGCGGTTACTTTATAATCTGAGGTTTGTTGTCAGATTGATTCGTAGCAAAAATCTTGAAAATGGTTGGAAAGTTAAAAACTGGATCTACCTGCCATACATAATAATAATGCTTTCTAAGAAAATGTTTGGATAGTAACAAGATCAGGGTTTGGGCCCACTCCGTATCAAGAACATTGAAAAATATGCCGTCGTCATCAATAGACACACAAAAAAAGATTGGTATATATTATTTTCTTATAATAGATTGTCAAAGTTAAATGGAATGTTATATAATTGGGTGTATCTGTTGACGTAATTTCCGCCTCCTATCAGTTAAAATATTGTAATGTTTTTATGTAGCGAGAAAAATCAAGTTCATTAATATAGATAATTGGCCCAGCGTATATACCCATTTTTTGTTGAAAGCATAACAAATATGAGATATAACTTAATAACAAAATAATAATATTCTTCGTTACAAGTTTTAACTTGTTATTGAAATAGCACTTTTATTTATATTGTAAATCGTTAAGGGGTCGATTATATCGACATTATCGATAGGGGTCGAAAATACATAAAAAATACCGCGCGAGTTTACCTGGAATTTTTAAATGCAACTTTTGGTGGCAACCCTGAACAAGGTTTTCATTCATCATCGTTGCCCCAACGCTAAGTGGCCGAATGCATGGTTCCCGATTTTCAGATGGATAATTTTTAAAATAATTATAAAAATTTGAAAAATTTTGTTGTTTGTTAACGTCAAAAGTAAAATAGTACTACATCCATGCTGATTTTTTCATGGTAAAACCAAAATATACCCCATGTGTAGAATGTATTTCCCTACGTAGAAATGTATAACAATCATAAAAACAAAAATTGTATATATTAGGCTACATCGAATAATTCAAAAAAAGTTAAAATAGCCATTTTTTATGCAATCAGTTTCATGAGCCAAAAAAAAAACAAAAAAACAATAAAAATAAATGAATAAAATAAAACCTAACTTGTTTTGAAGGTTATAAAATTATAAATACAAAGATATCAGAATGAACAGTGTAAAAATCATATTCATAACAATATTCAAAATTTATTGTAAACATTTCTTCTAAAAAAATATATTTTTCTAATCAAAGTTAGATACATTTGTGTTTACACCTAATAATCCAAAATTAAGTAACTAGATTCTTTGTTTATTTCCATACAATAAATATATAGATAGTTATGTTTAAATATATCTAGAAATAAAATTATTGTTACATACTTTATAAGAAAGGATTGTTTATAGTCACTATCCAAGTTGAAATAGTGATATATATGCACTTACAGTAATATTTACGCATAAATATTTCAATAAATATTACTACTGGGGTGTACACTACTCTACACTAAGCAGATTTGATAACACACACCGGGGATTTGCTCCTGAAACCCGAGTAAACTTTATAAAATAAATTCACTTACACTGACACACGCGACACATCACCATGGAAACAACATCGACACAGTTTCCGGTCAGCTGTCAGAGCGGACTCAATTTTTTGTTTGGGTCTACCAACCAGACCAATAGTGATACTAATTCTTTCTCTCTTTCTAATGAACATAAAATCAATATATCAAACGGATGTTTCATATATATAAAAATAGAGATTTGCTGATCAACTGCTGCCGTCGGTGTTATAAATTCCAGTAAACGAAAAACAACTAATTTCTCATTTTACCACTTCTCTATCCAAAGGTATTTTGTCATTATATCGTTTATGACGAGAAAGGAAATTTCCTAGTCATTCCAGTTCTACCTCTCGCTTTCTGATAGGAATTGCGTAGATATATTGCTGCTAGAAGGTACATTCATGTAATAACATGTTTTTTGTGCATCTGAACAAAATTCGTCCGATATCGATAGCTGCCTTCACCTATCAATCCAATGAAGCACCTGGATATTGGCGGCTGTTGCCGTCGCTCATCACTCGGAGGGTTAAAAATCTATTTTAAATTGAAAATATTTCATTTATCTATCATGTGAATATTCGTTATAGCTAATGATTTGCTGAGTTTATCTTATTATATAAAAGGCAAAGCCCTGGGATGTTCATCAAAAGTTCTCCAACTTTCCAATATAATGGAGGCGTGAAATTTTGGACGCTGGTTCATTGTGTTTAAAATATTAAAATTAAAGGGTTCTGATCTAAAGGCTTTGCACCACAGGTTGACAAAGTCCCAATGTTATTCTTATGTTCATTAATTGACCGGTTGTAAATAAACAGATATAACTTATTTGAAAAAGTGAGAGAATGCAGCACACGTACAACTTGTGTATTCCCCAGGTAAAACCAGGCACTGTAGCAGCTTGTGTTATATAATACCCCCATAGCAGCAAACCTGCATACTCAGCGAATTTCCAATAGATATGAATGTCTTAATACTACATAAAGCCACTTACCAAGTTTCATAAAAATATATTCACAAATAAGCGATATATACAATTTTAATTATTCTCCATAAGAATAACATTGGGGCTGAGTACGCAGGTTTGCTGCAACAAGTAACACAAAAAATGGATTTTTATGCTAATATCAATATAACTTAACTAGGTTAAGTCATATACCAGATTTGATTAATTTATGTTCATAATTAAGGGAGACATGGCATTTAATTATTATCCATAAGAATAACATGGGCCTGAGTACGCAGGTTTGCTGCTACGGGTGCCTTTGGCAAAAAATAATTTTTTTGAGCAAATATCAATATAACACAACCAGATGAAGCCATATACCAAGTTTCGTCAGTATACGTTCATAAATAAGCGAGATATAAAATTGTTCTTTTCCTCCATAAGAATAACATTAGTCAACACACTGTGTTTAGCACTTTCAATATCTCGGTAACCAGTTGACGTAGAGAAATGATGTAAATACCAAATTGTGTGTTTTTTAAGCAGAATCCAATGATAAAAACTAAAATTTTTTTTTTTTTTTTCAAAAATTGTATGTAAAAAATTCAAAAAACCCATTTTTGGGGTACAAAACCCCCCAAAATACCCCTTCGTATAGAGCGATCTGGCTGGTTAACTTAGTCATAAATTTTGCTTTACACGTTTATACCAAATTTCATCAAAATCAGATAATTTTTACGAGAGTTATCGTGCTCACGGACACATATATATATATATATATATATATATATATATATATATATATACAGTTTCAAACGAATGGTGTTTTTGGGGTCTGGGGACCTCAAAATGAGAGTTATGGTCCCGGGCCTAGGTCTTACCATGCCGACTACGGTAATAGCTTCTTCCCTATAGGGGAAATTCGCTAAAAGTAATTCCTGGTTTTCTTGCAGAAACCAGGAACATATTAGACCTATAGAGATAATCTAGAGAGTTTTAAGTAGGCCTAGACATTTAAGTAATACATTTTTACTGATACTTCTTTTAAGGTTATTGTTATACGATTATTGAAATCATTACATTACATTTTATACTTGGTTTAACGTGATGTGACATCATATAATCATTGCTGCTAAATTTCAAATCAGATATTGAGGGGAAGTATTGAGGGTTTTATTTAACGTAGCATTGCACCAGGGCTTGGTTCACCGTCAACATAGCAAGTTGACGGTTCATTCCTCAGTGCTACAGTAACCTTCCTTCAGACACCTTGTCACCCTTTGGAGCTCAAGGTCGTGAAAGAGAAGAACACATTTCCAGTTCAATTTTGTTCAGTTTACTGTACTAATTTGGTTTTGTTTTTTGATTATTTATTGGATTTATCATAATTACTTGTGTTTGCTTAACTCATTCACTGCCATAGGGTAAATTCAAATTAAAAAAATAAATTAAAATTTAGGTTTTGTGTAATAACCTAAATAGTCATAATGTGAAATTTAAACTTTGCATGGCAAACAAAAGTATTACACTTATTTTTAGTCTAATTCCCGTTAACTGTTCTTTCCTAGTTGCCAATATAATAATGGGTATGGTTTTATGTTTTAATCCAATTGATATTTTTGAGCTTGAAATTTTGACGATTGCAGCCTCTAATTTAACAGCTGGTATAATAATTAACAGTTTGTTTACTAAATGCACTGCCAAGTCTGTTGATGTGTGTTTCTCATTAATGGTCCACAACAGTGCAACATAAAAAGCTGTGGCTGTAGAAAAGTGACTTTGTTGCTTTTTCTGTGCTTTATGCTAACAGTTTTTTTTTTTTTTTTTTTCGATATTGATTATCAATTTTAAAAATTAATAGGATCACTTTGTCAACCAATAATTTGTTATTTGTTCAAGCCTATTTTTTTAAGAGTAAAACCTTAAATATCAATTTTATTGTCTGGGGGGTGCAGTAGACAATAGACAAAATACTTTAATAGATTATTGGGTAGGAGAGTCACCAAAGTTCTGATTGTTTTGTATTTGTGTTTCAGCTGGACACATTCGCGTCAGTCTACAAGAAGTTAACAGGAAGGGAGGTGAAATTCGAGTTCCCAGAACCATACCTGTAAAGTTTTTTATCACATTAACATGTTAAAATAATAAAAAACACCTGTGGTGGACTTTTGGTTTTTAATTTTTTCATTAGTTCCTCTGTTATAAGTAAAATATTAATTTAGAGCAAGTGGGACTGACATTGCTTTTAAAGGTCAATTTGTTGACTATCCTAGTTTCTCTGCTAATTATCCTTGAATTAAATGAGTGTTTCTCACTTCAGCATAAGAACAAGATTTCCTTAACTCTCCCAGGAACGTATCTATGGTTTAAAAAGGAGACAAAAATAGCAATCACAACCATTCTGCTTCCCCAATTGCTCATAACGCTTATGGACTTGATGATCAGAGTGACAAGTCAAAATAAATTGACGTGTGGTATTTATTATATTTTTTACTGTGCCGTTAGTAAGGGGTGACATTTTTGATTGGACTAAACGTTGTCGCATATGTGAAAATTATGTCAAATTGAATTCAAAACATGTCCTAAATTATTATAAGCAGACCCTTCTGCTCCATATGAACATTTCTGTAAAGTGGGTTATGACATATTTGAATTACATGGAAGGTTGCCTTGTGCTAGGTGACTATTTGTCAATGTTTGTAGCTTTGAATGTTTTATCAATAGGTTTGTGGCATCTGACTGGCATGTAATTAAATTCTGATTCTCTGGAATCCAATAATTCATAAGCGGATTTACTTACGACAGGTTACTGGTGTACATGACTCACATGACCTACAGCCTATTGCAAAACTATATATGTTTTCTTTATTAGCATGATACGTGTTGTTACAACTAAAAAGGATAAATAAAATATTCTTAACAACACTATAGTATATTTACACTTATACTGTACTTACATACAAGACGGTAAAATATACACAAAAGATCTTTTGTGTATATTTTACCGTCTTGTATGTAAGTACAGTATAAGTATAAATATACTTTATAGTGTTGTAAGAATATTTTATTTATCCTGTTTATATATGATTGGCATCTTTTCCCTTAAGCCGGTCATTCTCAAGGCCCATGTACTAATGGCACTTGTAACAATCAAAATACATTGCCTATGGTCATAGCCGCCTTTAACACATTCAGTGCGGTATGGATGATGTAAGGTTCACCCAGGAGCTGAAAATTTGTACTCACTATAAACATAGGTAATACATGTAGAAACAATGTTTGAGTGTTAAAAAAATATTCGGATAGTCCGTTCCTGTAATTAGTGCCGATACATTTTTGGAGCTCATGAGCTCCACCCGCAGTTTTGGCTCGGCGCAATAGTAGCAGGCGCCTGCCACGACACAACATGCACCACGATCCCACGCGACTGAAGCACACCATTCACCGGAATGCACTAACATAGCATGCATGTTATGCATGTTGCATGTTTCGTGGTTCCTGTGACCTACTAAACACGTTTTGGGGCGTGGTGATCGTTAAAATTATATTTTTTTATATTTCTAACAAATGTTTTGTGCGTATAGGCCTTTTTCAAACTCTAAAAAAACTTAAACCACAAACTTAAAATAAAATATATAGCAAATATATTTTATATATTTGTTTGCACTCTTTCGGTCAAATTTGTTGTCCGATTTACTTCAAATTTGGTAAAGTCAGTCCTTTCTATAATCAGTCGAAAAAGTTTGTTTGACACAACAATCGGTTACGGTAACTCTAACCCCATTTTTTTGTGATTTTCCTAGCTCAAGTTTTAAGTTTTTGTGCTGAAAAAGGATCAGAAAATCTCCGAATGTAAAATTAATGCATAGCAAATTATAGGACATAAAAAGCGAAAAATGGCAAGCTGTTCCCCATCATCCTAGCACAAATATCTACCGAATTATTAAAGAAAATTTAAATTGAGTAAGCACAGTACGTTGTCTTAATTATGGGGAAAATGGATGAAATTGCATCAAAAAGTTTGGGAAGGGGGTAGGTTAAAATTATAACCACTATAATATAATTAAATTACAAAAATTAGACCAAAGGGCCTAGTTTACTGATTACTGACACACCGCGTCGCATTGGCCCGTGAATTAATTACTAATTACGCTGTCTAGGAAACCACAACCAGGCCAGCGAACAGCGGACATCACGCCCGGCATCAGCGGACATTGCGTCGGACAGGTCGCGCTGGTGTGGTCTAGGAAACCAAGGCTTAAAGGAATAAGCCACGCCTTATAATACTAAGCGCTTGTGAATAATGAAAATTAATTTTAACTATAGTAATTTAAATACGATTTATTAATATTCTCAAGGGATAGAGAACCACCAGCAACAACCTTAAGTTATAACACAGTTTAGATAAATCATCGATATTTTAAAGAATTGTTTAAGGTTTAACAACTTCAAGGTTTACAAAATTGTGTGATTCGGCAATTTTTTTGACGGTTTCTAGTTACGAGGTACATTGCATGGACATTTCACGTTCCTAGCTCATCCGGAAGTTACTACGGAATAGGAGTGGTTAATTGAACGTCCCTAGTTCATCTAGAAGTGGGTTAGAATTTGTATACCTGAGTTAGTTACACCATGAGCTCGTATGCAACTGATCGCCAGATATGAGAATCTTGTCAACGGTAGTTATTCAAAACTCACCCCCCGGAGCCTGCCTAGCCCAGAACACTTAACAGAATTCGCCATGCACGTAGTTGCTCAACATAAGGTTCAAGTCAAGAAGGTTGTAAAAATTGTTAACCGTATCATCAAAGCGTGTGGTTAAATCAAGACACTTTCTTACCAGCGAGAACCTAAAATTATGGTTTTCGATATTTGTTAATTATTGCAAGGAATGAATAATAGGTTTATTAGTAAATGCACATGAGGTTATGGAAAAATATTTAAGTTAAAAATATATTTTTTAAATTTTAATAAGAAACAAATTTGTCCTGACTGTGGATTGCCACAAAACATCAGCAGGTAAGTCAACAACAACCTTACTAATAAATAAAAATGGGATGGTGTGTGTCTGTCTGCTTTTTGTTCCTCAATCACTCAAAACCTATTGAACTTATATTGGCATGAAAATTTACAGGAATTTTACTTATATACCAAATAAACACACAGGGTCAGATTTTCGTTTCAAAAATCCTTAAGGGATGCACCCTACGGCCCTTCAAACTTTACATGTTATTCTTATAGAGGAGTGTTATTTGGTTTCTTATGTCACATGTGCCGTTTCTTAATGTAATTATATCTAACTAGAGATTGTCGTTGTTTTGTTTACAATTTTCTTTACAAAACATAAGCATTTACTTTTTTGTTTGTATTGACGTTTTTCATATTTTTTATATGTACAAATACTACGATTATAGTAATTTTTTTTACAATTTTTGTCATACGTGTATTCGGTGTGAGCAGATGTTCAGGCGGTCCCACACTACTCGCGAACACGCCTGAACATTCGGCCGAACGTTCACTGATCGTTCGCCCTGATATAGCTCCTTCACTTCTCGCGAACACCCACCGAATATTCGGGGGAATGTTCGGGCGAATATTCCCTCGAACATAAGTAAATTCCTATCAGCTGTTTGCGCATTGTCCGTCGTGTCCAACAAGCATTGTCGTGAAAAAATGGGCGACTGTACAGATAATGTCACTGTTGTTGCATCTACAGTCGTATTTTTTTCTGCAATAGCAGATACACGCCTGTTTGATTTTGTTAATCAGCTGATTATAAACAATTGTTGGAAATCAGCTGTAATAACTGCTAGTTTGGGCGTTGACGCAGCGATCGTCCATTGTTGACCACTCTGCCTTCAGTGTGCACAAGGAAACGCTTTGTATTTGACTTGTTTATAATTAATTCCTGATAATCATATTAATAACAATGTTTTAATTTGTCAGCAATTAATTAACATTGAGTAAATATGTCTTCTGATGTAATAAATTATAAAAGGTGTAGAATTTAGTCATGTAGAAGAAACCAAGGAAAATATGAGAAGCCTATTTTTTACGAAGGAAAAAATCAAATATAAATATATAAAGTACTAGCTGATACCAGTATTTCGTACAGCTGATTAAAATCCTACTGTAAACATCTGTTTAAGTACTCACCTGATTCATTAAACCTATTGCCCTTAAGAGTAACATTGTAACTTTAAGGGTGACTGGGGTGAAGCTCTAAGGGATTGCTAAGATGGGACGTTGAAACGGAACAGACAAGTCGACAGACAGTCACCACCTTTCTTTTAATGTAAATATTCATTATAAAAAAGGTTAACAAATATTGGACATTATTTTATTATTCGACATAAACATTTATATAGTAAGTTTATTAACAGTCAAGCTTTTACAAGTTCTTACAATAAGGAATATACTGAACAGTAATATTAGTAAAAAGATAACTCAAAAAACTATTCTTTTCGGGGAAAATTTCAACGTGGGAATGACAAGACTGGTTGTGCACCTGTACCACGCCGCCGATACGATTGATGTAATTCTTGGAAGCTTCTTATCTCTTGTTAAATAAATAATTGAGGTAAATTAATTCAATTCCAATGCCGTTTACTCAACTTAGATGACACACTTATATTAATTTGCAAAAACAGATTTGTTTAGGTGCTGTGACCACAAACAAATGTTTTTTCTCCTTGAGTAGTTGTCCCCCCTTCACCTCTGACCGGCACTGATTAAGGAGTGTGGAAGACATTCAACTACTATTTAAATAAAGGATTTGTAGGGACAGTAATTAAGGGTTCCGTATTAAAGGATTTATTTGTATCTTCTATAAATAATTAATTAAAATGTCCATTATTGAGGTTGGCGTCAATCTGCTGCCGCGAAAACGCAAGTGATTGTATGAACTGAATGATTTGAAACAACACACTGGCAAAATAGTGCAGCTGAGTTGAAGAAGTGACTCAAGCCCTGAATCCTGCAGAATCTGTCGACAGTATACTAATAAATGTCAACCCCCTGTGCCTTAAAACAAAACTTCAATTTACACAAATAACAGTAAAATAACTTATTTATAGCTATAATTATAACTTGATATACACATAGTTTGTCAGTACAACTGGAGATTGACATTTAATTATCGATTATTCATTACCACTGACCACTTAAGTGGTATTCAATACTTACTTGAAAACACAACAAATAAATACGGTACGCATACAAATAAATACGTATGTTTTATAGTACTGTCTCAGTAGAACAAGATCGTTGACTATCACTGATGCAGTGATGCAATAATGCATGTTCGCGAATAGTTTGGGAGCCTCCCGAATATTCGTCGGAATGTTCAGCTGAACATTCGTCCGAATGTTCAGTGAACATTCGGTCCCGTATTCAAAGTTCGTGCAGCTCCCATACTCCGAACATTCGGAGTTCGGGGGAATGTTCGGGCATGTTAACGAGGAATGTGGGACCGCCTTTAATTACTGCTTCCTTGATGGGTTAATCCAAATCAGAACTTTGTTATCATTTATCCAAATCTATATTGGTAAAAAATTATGCCGAAAAGAAAAATACCCCTGTCGCAGCAAACCTGCATACTCAGCGAATTTCCA
The DNA here is from genome assembly GCA_963675035.1 of Allygus modestus. NCBI lineage: Eukaryota > Metazoa > Arthropoda > Insecta > Hemiptera > Cicadellidae > Allygus > Allygus modestus. The sequence continues at coordinate 76,568,435 of OY776114.1, read as the reverse complement.
ATGAATATATAACGTAACACATTAACACTTAACAGGATTGATAAGAAATATATTCACAAACAAGCGATATTAAAAATATTAATTATTCTCCATAAGAATAACATTGGGGATGAGTACGCAGGTTTGCTGCAACAAGGAACACAAAATAATGGGTTTTTATGCAAATATTATTAGAACTCATCTAAGTAAAGTCACATACCAAGTTTCATTCATATACATTTATAAGTAAGCGATATACAGGGTGTCACAAAAAAGTGTGATGGACTATACAGGACCTAATTCTACATGCAAAAATAAGTCAAAAATGCAGAATAACATTTTTTGGATTTCGGCTTAGTTTAGCCGTAATCCGCCATTTTGTTTTTTTGGGAAAATATTTATTATTTCAAAAACCCAATGAGATATTTTTACGAAACTTGGCAAAAGTGTTAACACTAAAGTAAGTAACATTTGTAAAAAAAAAAATATTTTTTTACCTTTCCAAATTTCAAAATGGCGGCCATTTGAATTTTTTTATGCCAAATTTCATGAAAACTAGTACCTAAATCAAAATGTTTCAAGACACAAAATTTTTTGTATTTATTATAACAAATCCAACAAAACAAAAATGAATAAAATCGGTTCATAAATAAAGAAGCTGTGTTTATTTTAGTAATTTAGACTGAAATTTATTTAATAATAATTTATGTAATGTAATTAAGTAATTTCAGTCTAAATTATTAAAATAAACACAGCTTCTTTATTTATGAACCGATTTTATTCATTTTTGTTTTGTTGGATTTGTTATAATAAATTAAATAAAATTTGTGTCTCGAAAAATTTTGATTTAGGTACCGGTTTTCATGAAATTTGGAAAGGTAAAAAAATATTTTTTTTTACAAATGTTACTTACTTTAGTGTAAACACTTTTGCCAAGTTTCGTAAAAATATCTCATTGGATTTTTGAAATAATAAATATTTTCCCAAAAAAACAAAATGGCGGATTACGGCTAAACTAAGCCGAAATCCAAAAAATGTTATTCTGCATTTTTGACTTATTTTTGCATGTAGAATTAGGTCCTGTATAGCCCATCACACTTTTTTGTGACACCCTGTATAACATTTGAATTATTCTCCATAAGAATAACATGGGGACCGATTACCTAGGTTTGCTGCTACGGGAACCATACGCGAAAATTTTGTATTTTGTGCAAACAACGATAAACACCAACCAGATGAAGCCATATACCAAATTTTATCAGTTTATGTTCATAAATAAGCGAGATATACAATTTTTGTTTTTCTCCATAAGAATAACATTAGACAACGTTCTGTGTTTAGCACTTTCAATATCTCAGGAACCAATTGACGTAGAGCAATGATAAAAATACCAATTTTTTTTATGCTGAATTAAATGGTAAAGATTAAATTTTGATTTAAATAAAAATTACATGTGGAAACCCCAGAAAATCCATTTTTGGGGTACAAAACCCCCCTTTGGATGGTGCGATTCGTCTGGTTTTCGAACTCGTTCAAATAAATGGTGCTTTACACATTTGTACCAAATTTCATTAACATCGGACCTTTTTTACGAGAGTTATCGTGCTTACGGACATATATATATATATATGTATATATAAATTTGAACGAATGGTGTTTTAGCATCTGGGGACCTCAAAATAAAAAGTTATCATGGTCTCGGGAAGTCTTACCATGAGACCTACGGTAATAGCTTCTTCCCTATTGGGGAAATTCGCTAAAAGAGTAATCTGTCATAAAAAACGTCAAAGGCTAGGGCAGTGAGCACTGCTAGTGCTACAGTAAATGGCATAAACAGTGTGATATTGACAGGCATCCCAGGAGAGGCAGTATCATATCAATGTCAATTGACACTGTCCTTGAAGAAGATCAAGCAGTGCATTATCCAGTCGAGTTCCTTAACACCTTAGAGCTTCCCGGTGTTCCTCCACACAAACTTGACTTGAAAGTGGGAGTCTCAGTAATGCTACTGCATAACTTGGAAGCGCCTCGACTCTGTAATGGCACCAGACTCATAGTGAATGTGTTAAAGCAAAATGTAGTCAAAGCCATCGTCCTCACTAGCCAAAGGAAATACTGTTTTCATTCGACGAATCCCGATTATCCCTTCAGAGTTACATTGACATTATTCATTTACATTCAAACGCCTACAGTTTCCACTTAATGTTACTTTTTCAATGACCATCCACAAGGCCAAACTCTCCAAGTGGCCAGCTTGCACCTAGAAAACCAACGTTTTTCTCATGCAGCTGTACGTGGCGTGTTCTACTGTGTCATCCAGCAAAAATTTGTATGTATATACTCCAGAAAACAAAGCAGTGAACCTTCATAAAACAGTTTTGTAGATTTTACTTTTATTAAATATATAAAAATTAAACAAAAACAACATACAAAATTTAATAAAAAAAAGAGTTAATTTCCACGCGGTGTTCCTTGGGTAACTTTAATCACAATACAATAACATTTAATTTACACTTTTCTGCCACCCTCAAAACCCGGACGAAGAATGGGTACTTTAGTTAGTACCAAATAAGTGCTTTACCAGGATAACTGTCTTTTTAGCGAATTTCCCCTATAGGGAAGAAGCTATTACCGTAGGTCTCATGGTAAGACTTAAGCTCGAGACCATGATAACTTTTCATTTTGAGGTCCCCAGATGCCAAAAACACCATTTGTTCAAATTTATATATATATATATATATATTTATTTATATATATATATGTGTGTCCGTAAGCACGATAACTCTCGTAAAAAAGGTCCGATCTTAATGAAATTTGGTACAAACGTGTAAAGTACCATTTATTTCAACGAGTTCGAAAACCAGACGAATCGCACCATTCGAAGGGGGGGTTTTGTACCCCAAAAATGTTTTTTTTGGGGTTTCCACATGTAATTTTTATTAAAATCAAATTTTAATTTTCACCATTGAATTCAGCATAAAAAAACAAACAATTTGGGATCTTGATCATTGCTCTACGTTAATTGGTTACTGAGATATTGAAAGTGCTAAACACAGTACGTTGTCTAATGTTATTCTTATGGAGAAAAAGAAAAATTGTATATCTAGCTTATTTATGATGGGCAGTTCGATTCTTCTTAGCAAACCGATTCATTTGAATCACTCGATTCAAAAGAATCATAATTTGAACCGATTCATTTAGTTCGTTTTGATTCATATATCTGTCCTCGCTGTATAATGTAAAAAAATAGATTATTTGGCCCTCCTGTTATTTTATGACTCCAATTTGAGATTTGCGAACCGTTAGTCCAAGTGATTCAATGAAATTTGACTATCCAACATCACAGATTATTATTGCACAGCCGCAAACTCCTCAAAGAACCAATAAGCAAACGTTTAGACGGATCAGCTGATACTCAAAGCTAGCTGAGTGACATAACAATCGGATCGCAAACCGATAGTCCAATTGAATCAGCAGATAGGATATTGTAAAGAAAGAGGTCAAAACAAAATAGATTTGCAAGGAATTGTGGGATCTCACAAAATGTTTGCTGCGCATATGCAAACCAATGAGATTGTGTTTAGCAATCTCTCCTCTTGTCCGTCTCCCACCCCTTCTTTCCACTTCAACTTCCCCCCCAACCATTTCTCAGCAGAAACGCAATTGAATCGCGAACAACGATGGCCTGCACCGATTTGCGAACGAAACCGAGCAACATGGCATTTGACATATTTACCAGAGTAGATTCGCACCACGATTTGGTTCTTTTAAAAGTTGAATCATTCATTTGATGTTTCGTTAGATTTTAACGATTCGTTCGCGAATCGCCCATCACTAGTTAACAGCCAAAATACTTAATTACAAAATTAAAGATTTTTGCCTTTTAAATGGTAGTAATACAAGTACAAATAAGGCATATTGAATGCCAAATTTAAATATCTAGTGTACTACTAAAATGCATACTACATTACTGAAACCTGTTAAACTTGAAAAAGAGAACTAAATTATCTATATTTATTTTTAATAAGTTTTAAATATGAAATTTTAAGTTTTGGATATTTTCCTGGAGGTTACTAACTATAAGCTATGTACATGTCAAATTTCAAGCTCCTACCTTATCTAGAAGTAGTCTAGAACCCATGTCTGGGTGTGTTACACATGCGGCTGTATATATGTTAGATGTGAAAGGCAAAGTGCTGGGGTGTCATCAAAAGTTCCCCAACTTCCCGAGATGCTGATTTTTTGCGCCTAAAATATAGAAGGGTTTTTATCCTGATTAAGTGATCTAACCTTAAGGTTCCGCCCCACGGATTGTCAAAGTTTCAACGTTTTTCTTAAGGACATTAAACTTATTTGGCCAGAAAATTGATTAAAAGATGTTAGTTATTCAAAATACTTAAACAGGATAAAATAATGTCTCACAACACTACAAAATATATTTACACTTACTCAATGTACTTACATTACAGACAGTAAGTGTAAACATAATTTGTTGTGTTGTGAGACGTAGTTTATTTGATTATGTTTAATTGTAACATCACGTATCGTGTGCTACTCAAGAAATTATCAAAATAGTCAAAAGGTTAACGACAGAATGTAGCACAAACAACAACTGTTGTACTCCCGAGTATTATAGCAGATAATTCGTAATATTATATTGATTTTACTAATTATTCTCAAAACAATGGTTAACATGTATTTAGACTTGAGTTCTATACTCAAGTTCATAAAAAGATTATGGCGTTTTTCTTTGCCAACTTTCATGCCTTATTTTGCAAAGACAGAATCAAAGAAACTAAACTCCCTTTCTCCTACTCACAACAAAATCAACGGCTTCTTCTTTAGCTCCTGACACTGACAAGTTTAATTTGTTTGTATAGGAAATTCTTACGTTTTAATTCACAGGATGGTGAAATGATTACAGTTATTAGTTGTGTAAAGAGCATTTTATATTCTATACTATGCTTTATACAATATTTAGTGATACAATGTTAATAACTGGATATGTCATCAATAACATTTACAATAATCATTACAATAGTAAATTACAGGTAAATACAATAGGTGTCAAATATTTGCAAGCTAAATGCATTTTTGTATACAGAAAAATTTATTTACATACTACCTGAGATGAAAATTCGGCTCAATGGCTTCTTTTTGCATACCGGGAATAAATATGGCACTAAATTAATAATATAAAACAAAGAGATGAAAAAGTAATTCACCGGTTTTGTAAGAGTAAGTAGTACATATTAGATAAAATAGACACTGGGCTGGAAAAGGGTTTCTACATCCATATTTTTCCTCTTAAATTTAGTAAAATTCAAATTTAGTTTCTAGATCATGGGCGGATTTTTATATAGGTCAACAACCCTGACATTTTGGAATGAAGTTATGAATTTCAAATTCAAATTGATGACGGTAATGATGGTGATAAAGTCAATGTTGCTAGTAGAAAAATACTTAACTTTTTTCGTTCATTTATTAAGGTACCTTACGAGATGTGTGTGCACACCCAGTATGAAGGAAAGAGTACGACTGACTGCACTGTGGGCGTGCGTGCGAGCGGCACGGAGAAGCAATAACAGTGAATGCGACAGGGCGACAGGTGGCTGTCTGCCCTTTCACTTTTCATCTGTTTCAACATGATTGTTCACGACTGTTCCTGTTGTGCACCTTTGCTGTTCTGTGTAGTTTGGTGTGTAATAACTATTTAGGGTAAATATGAGAAAATTATTTATGTAAAAAGATTAAAGAAAACTTTGGGCCTGAATCAACTAAAATTATGCATTTTGGATGTTAAAGATTAAAATTTTTCCTCAGGAGGACCTCCAGACCCCCCTTTACCTGGGGGTTATTGAATACACTCCCCCCCAACCGTATTGTCTTCAATACCAAAGTTCACCACCTACATCTGCCATTAAGTTAAACAACTTTTCTCTCAAAGTCTCAAGTGTAAAAAGTTATTAACAATTTACCACAAATTATTTTTGATTACACAGCTACAACTCTAAACATATAGATTTACATATTGTAAACTGTTATTAAACATGTATTGATAAGTAATGGCACATTGTGTTAAACATACAACTGATCGAGCTAATTACTGTAAAATCACTATGTAATGTTTTAATTCGTATTGTGACTGTTTGGGGGATGATTTCACTGCAGGTATGGTTACCAGTAGCTAACATGTGACTTAATTTGTATTGCATAAGTTACACACTCCGACGGGTGACCCAGAATCGGGTCATGACTCTACATTGAAACATACAAGATTTTCCTGTTTAACACAGTGAAATTGTTTAACCAAGTTAAAATATTTACAATGATCATGTGTTATTACATTCTGCTGCATTTTCAACGTCTATGATAACAATAGTACCGGGGGACCGAGCCATGCTTGATTCCGCAGAAGAGGCATTGAATTTTTTTTATTTCAAATACTCGTTCATTTTCAATATGAACTCGTTCGCTTCGCTCACCTAATGAAAAAGAGTTTGAGTTGCCATTCAAGTAGTTTTTTATTTCCATTATGAGAGTTGCCATTCAAGTAGGTTTTTTATTTCCATAATGATAAACAGCTGTTTACAATACTTTAATTGATATAAGCTGATTTAATGGTTTGTTTTTGTTAATAGTAACCAGTGTTATGATTTTAAACTCCATAAGCCCAATGTTAACATTTTCAATTTTCAAATGAGTTGTTTAGAAAAATACGAGTTTTCCTGAGATAGTGGTTTTCACCAACCGATTTTTTAGACCCGAAAGCCCCTAATCCCAAACTTTCAGCAAAATCCTCCCGCTGGATCTCGAGATAAATTTTGCAAACAAACAAACATAGCTCGTATTATAGAGTATAGGATTAAAGCCTACTGGAGACTGTGCACTTCAATGGAGTCATCTCCAAAAAAGCCATAATAAGAGATAACAACTGGTTTTTTGATTCTAAGGCAACATAAAACCGGTTGCAAATGATTTTCATAATCCCAGAGAAAATGAGATGGTATGAGCTGAGTTTTATAAATTTGCAACATTGATAATCTAGGTATCTCTCTTGGTACTTGTGCATAATATAGAGTACCAAGTTATAGTGTGCAGCGAAAGGTTGGGCTAGGTTGCTATCTTGTCGTATACTTTCAAGAAACATAATTTATAATTTAGGTTGTAATTTTCATGTAGAAAGTGTAAATTTAATAAGTAACATGCATACATCCTAATAAGTATACATTACCAAAATTAATAGAAAATTTTTTTTATTTTTAACTTTGCTATGATCTACAGTTTTATTGTACGTATGCATATATTTGCACGTAATTATAGTTTTCAAATTGGAAAAAAAAAAAATATTAGAAGTATTTTTAATTTAAAAAAAAAACTGTCAGAAATTATTTTATAGAGCTTGTGTTAAAAGAGTTTATGGTACATACTCGAATTGATAGACATAAGACAAACCTTTATAAGAAGATAAATTTTTCAGATAAGTTCTCATTGCCATAAAAGAATCAACAAACTTGATAGAATTATACAAATATTTATATTATAGTAAATTTATTAAAAAGTCAGTGAAAATAAATAAGTTTTGAACCTAAAATGTGATTAAATAGGGCTCATTTGATAACAAGGAGAAGTTAACTTGTGAAGTGTAAAACTTTAGTTTGTACAAGTAAAGGCCAAATAAATCTGAATAATTACCCAAGAGTTTCTATAAGATGCAGTTCAATGTAAAAATTACCAGATGATTTCAAAATTGTTATGAATGTTAACCCATTGGCGTAGACATACGAGCTGGTCTCGTTCCTTACTTGTAATTTTATTAACCTGTGAATTGGAGTATAAAATTGGTGTTTTTAAATGGATTAATGGCGTATTTTAATTAAAATATTGTTTTCTTTCAGATTAGAGAGTCGCATTGGCACACACACAGTAGACATAAGTAAAAATTAGCAAAATCAGTGTTGACCATGTACAAGTCTCAAAGAATTAACCGTTCCCGTCAACTTCCAAGCAAGCCTGCCACCGTTTGTTTTACTTGGGCCCTCCCACCAACGTTGCGATATTAAGGTTTTTCAGTCAGTCCACGCCCCTAGCGGATAGAACCATAGAGCCCGCGGTCATTAGTTACATATTTTGCTACTAGAGTGCAGCACCAATCAATTCCCGTTATAGGCTACTGCAAATAGAATAAAATTACTACCTCAATGGGTTAACCATAATTGTATTTTTATCAATTAAAAAATTCGTGCTCAAGCATATTGATGACCATTAAATAAATAAAATTAACGTGTATTACGATGGAACAAGAACCTTAGAAATGTACAAGGTACGGCACAAAGTAAAAAACATCAAGAGAGACAGGGACTACATATATATATATTTGTAAATGGATATTTGTAGATATGGATTTGTATAGATGTTGTGAACTCGCTATCGCAGGATTATTGAGGGTGGGAGATTGCCGAACTAGAATTAAGCTTAGAAAGGGGTTCAACCAGTCAACCGTCTTCAATAGTATAGCAAATCAACAGAACCTAACCAATGCAGCGTGTGGGATAAGTCAGTACTCCATATGATACCCAAGAACCTGTTCTTAAATGGTATTGATACAATAGGATTATTTTCTATACGGTTTTCAGAACTCGTGTAAATCAAGATTTTGAACTTTATTGATGAGACGGTTTATTAACTAGTGCGGTGAGAACAGACAACTAGCACATGTCATGTGGTGTGGTTTAGCCATGACGATAGTTAGCAAGCCGCTCGTCAACTAGATTAAATTAAATAGGTCTTTAGTGTCTTAATGCAGCATTATTTAGTTACTAACATCTAGTGATCATAATGTAGGACAGTTTCAACTCAGTTTCAATTCAATTTAACAAGGTAAACCATGAACTGATTTTGGTTTATGACATTTAAACAGCTCCCTTGTAGTGTCATCCTTAACCACAACTTCCCTTGGTGCTGAGCAAAAGGTTCACTTATCCTTTTTCAATTAAATTTTTATATCGATATCTGGTTAAAAAGTTAACAGTTTTTACAATCGTAAAGAGTTGAAACCGCCTGATTTCATTAAGTTTTTAAGATTACTTATACAAAGTCCTGACACTTAAACTTCAAAATCACTTAAATGAAGAGGCTGAGACTTTTTGTGTGAGTTGTTACACGCTACTCTTTCATTTATTATTTATACCTCTCCAAAATAGGCTTCGCCAAACACTTTGGTCACCAAAGGCTAAGACAATATAACAGCCTAATGTGTGATCCCTAAATTTTCCAGCCCTGCTTGGTAGGCAAATGCTTGTAGTGTATTATGTTTCAAGAGTTCACTTTGTGTTTTGTATTGACAACAGTTCAATTTATTAAAATAACTTAATACCTGAAATTAAAATAAGTATTGTGTATAAAATAAAGTACTTCCCTAGTTTTAAAGCTAAAATTGTACACAATCAGTAAATATAAATAAAAGTAATAATAATGACTGCAGAAAAACAAACTAAAGAATTCTTTCTAGCTAATCTAAAGAAGAAAAATAAAGTTGTCAATGATTCAACAACTTACTGATTCTGGTAAGTTTTATACTAACTCTTGACTAAATATGGTATTTACAGCTGAAATTATGGTAAAGTTACCACATAGGCAACAGTAACATGACTTGGATTTGTGGTTATCACAAATTAAACTGGGCCATTTTCATTAAAATTCATTTTTAAACATATGTTTTTAGTTCTGATTGGTAATCTATACTAATAAAGTCGTTTTAAAATATGATTATAAAACAATTTTAATCAGGATTGTATTCCAGTAATTAAAATTCCCGATAAATAATTGATAACATTATTTTCATAACTAATTCTTAAATGTGGCCGAGTGGTTAATTAATGCATCTAAAGTTAAAACTAAATAACAATCATTATGCGCTACCTAATGCAGCTCGAATATCACAGAAAGCTTAAAATTGAAATCAACACGACTCTTAGAGGTTAAGACTCGTGTGTTATGCTATGTTTCTTAAGATACTCCATGTTCAGAAAGCTCTTTCCACATATGTGGCATGCCACAGCACTTCCTCTGGCGTGTATTGTTTGATGTCGCCGCAGAGAAGCATTTTTCAAGAATGCCTTGTTGCATGTCCCACATACAAATGGCTTTACTCCAGAATGGATTGGGATATGATTTTTCAAGTGCGATGAGCTTTTGAAGCATTTAAAGCACTCCGGACATTCATAAGGCCGTGCTTCTGTGTGGGTGAGGAGATGTCGCTGGAGGAACAGTTCCTGAGAGAAGGACTTGTCGCAGATCTCACACTGGAACGAGTGCTCTCTGTCGTGGCTGAGCGAATGTTCCTGCAGGTGAATGGCGTGGGTGAACCGCAGGCCACAGATCGCACAAGTGTACTGTTTAGTGCCGTTTATTTTCGCTAAGAAATCCTTGGATCCATCGGAGTGTGTGTTTCTGATATGCGACTCCAAGTCGCTAGAACTGCTGAACGTTACTTCACAAATCTGACAATGGTAGGGAGGGCCAAGCATAGTTCTATTGAAATGATTTAGATGCTTGGAATGTGTTAGTGTGTGTTTCTTTAGATTGGAAGAATCTGCAAAAGCTAATCCGCAAATCGGGCAAGCAAAAGGACGGGCTCCAGTGTGAGTCAGAACGTGTCTTTTGACATCCGATGGTCTAGTGAATGCTTTCTTGCAGATATTGCAAGGGTAAGGTCTTCGGCCCGTGTGTGTGATCATGTGATTTCTCAGGTTGCTGGAGTTGGAAAAGTTCATCCCGCACTGAGGGCAAGTAAACGGACGTTCACCAGAATGAATCAAAGTGTGCCTTTGAAGCTCTGACGGTTTGCTAAAAGCTTTCTCACACTGGGTGCACGGATATGGTAAACCGCCAGAGTGCTTCAACTGATGAATTTTCAAGTTATAACTTGTGGTGAATGCCATCGGACATAAATTGCAACTAAACGGCCTCGCCCCACTGTGAATACAAGAATGGCGTTCTAAATCGGCTGATCGACGAAATGATTTTTCACAGACCGAACAGGGATGCGGCTTTACATCAGAGTGAGTCATGAGATGCATCCTTAGATTACTCTGGTTTGTAAAACTCATTTCACACTCTGGACAGGTGTAAGGCCTTTCGCCCGTGTGAATCACTGAGTGTCTATTCAAGTCCGAGGGCCGGCTGAAAGTTTTACCACAAGTGGCACACACATTGTGTGATGATCCAGTGTGTTTAAGCGAATGAGCTTTCAAGTCAAACTTACTTTCCAATGATAAACCGCATGTGTCACAAGTAAATATTTCTCTCTTCGGTTCTTGAGGAAGATTAGAAGAATGAGAATGATTGTTAACATAATCCTTGTTACAATCAGAACAGTTATTTGAGGAGAAGTCCTCATGTGTTTTTGCATGATCCTTCACTTCATCGGCAGTATTGAAGGTAATATTGCACTCTAAGCAGGAGTATCTTCCAGCGTGAATGAGCTCATGCCGCCTCAAATCCGAAGGTTTAACAAATCCTTTCCCACAAGAATTACAAAAGGATTTTGACCTATTGTCACCGGTATGGGAAAAAGAGTGAATTTTAAGGTTATGTGTGTTAGCAAAGTTTTTGCCACAAAATTCACAGCTTATTTGTCCTCGATGAACCGAGCGTCTGTGGCTCAATAACTCTCCCGAGTTAGAAAAATTCATCTTACAGACCGAGCACATGACACCGATATCGTTAGAAGAGTTATGTTCATCATCGTCAGAGTAAACGGCTTCAGCAACTGGCGCTTCTGTTTTCTCCGGAGTGTTGTTATAATTCGGTAAAGCTGTTGATGAATTTGGATAAGAGGGTTGCACAAAACTACTGGCCAATATTTCAAAATGAGGTGCTGAAGGTTGCATGATGTGGGTAAGATGGTTGGTACGTCTGTGATTCGTCAAGTCAGTAGCATTTGGAAAGTTCATTTTACAGACGGAGCATGAGAATCTTACATCGTTGGAATTGTGCTCTTCGTCGTCAGAGTAAACTGCCTCAGCCACCGGTGCTTCGACTTTGTCCTGCGAGGTTTTGAAGGGTTGAATGTTGCAAGGTTCCGAGACAGGTGGGTCGTTCTTCTCCTGAGAGTTGTTGTACGTCTGGATGGTGCAGGAGGGCGTCTGGTAGGAGGGGTTGGAGGGGTGGTGGTTGAAGCTGTCGCTCAGCATGCTGTACTGAGAGCTCGAGGGCTGACAAGACGACTGCATGATGTGACTCAGTGCTTCTAAACTAACTCCTCTGAGAGCCTCCTCTTGGTTCATCTGCAACACATCACATTCTGATTTACCTCTTAACAGTTCAAACAGCAATTTCACTCCTGACAGTAGTTGAAAAATGTAATAAAATACCCAGCATTAGGAACAAATGGGCTAAGTTTGATTACCGGTCAATGGAACCATTACAGATGTATACGTAAATGGTATGGACAGAGTAAGGTTTTATAACATTTCTATTAAAAAATAGGTCTTCAAGCATTAATACAAAGCATCAAAACTTCTTATTTACATTTTCAATATCAGAAAGAGATGATTAATTAGTCAATTTTATCTATAGCAATAGCCTGATGTTCTATTTCTCAGAAATCCATTTAAGTTATGTCTAACTAGTATGGGCGGCCGCTATCGCGACCGCAGGAAATAATCAGCTGTTTCAGGAACAAAGCTTGTAGGAATAGAAATCCACAGCTAAATATGAATACTCCCGGCTCCGCTACAATATATGCTAAAATGGCCTAAAAAATAAAGCTTTAAGCTACCATAACTCAATTAAGGTTGCTTTTCAAGAAAACAAACGACACATGCAGCTTGCCCAACCTCGATTACCCCTAAAATATATCTTTTAGTAGCGGGAGCCATTACAGCTCAAGAAACAGCCGCGGACGGAGGGATGCACGGAGCCACAGACAAATGCGAATTATATATTGATTGTTTGGAGATGAATAAATAGGGATGTCATATCCTAATTTGTAAAATTAAAGTTAAAGTTGACAAAAACAACAACAATGAGCAAACACATAGCATGCATGGTATTTGTGTTTGGTACGATTAAGTTTTTGTTACACAGACATTTTGAAACTTTGTTATACAGCTATACCTAAAAGAAGGCAAAGCCCTCACTAACTTACTGACTCACTCACTCATTACAATTTCTCCTACTTCCCATTTACCTAGAAAGTTAAAATTTTGTACACTGATTCTTTAGGCATAAAATATGTAAACTAAAATGTTTTTATCCTGACGTGACCTTAAGACCTTAGGGCTCCACCAGAGACCCCAACAAAGTTCCCATGTATTCCTTATGGACATTCATTTTTGTTTTAGCTAACAAAAGTACAAACAGCTGATCTTGATTCGTAGTAGTTCCATAGGTTAACCACAGAATGCAGCACATACAACTGTCGTGGTTTTAATAAATCGTTTCGGGGCAAAGCCTGCGGGTAACAGCTATTTTTGGATATTTTAATGTTGTACTGAGTACCTTTGTTCAAATTTAAACACCATAAATCTGTAGAAATAATTGTTATAAACTTGGATGCAAAGTTGGATGGAAAATTGACAGTAAAGTATAATATTACCTTCCATAAGAAAATGAACATAACATACATTATATATAATTTGAAATGGGGAACGGAAGTTGAAATCAAGATAGACAAAGTACAGAGATGTGACTTGTTTAGCTATATAAGCACGTACCCCTCGAAAATGGGCCTTACAAAATGATAATTTTCTCTTAAAACTGAACTTTTCTTTGGTTAAAGTCAATCAAACAGAAGCTTAGCTAAAAAAATGTACTACTAAACTCATGATTCCTCCTCATTGTTCTTGAAATTTAATCCAAGTGGCGTGATCAACTCATATCGGCTGGAAGGACTCAAACGGGTAAATATTAAACTAATAAACCAATGAAAATTATAATTAGGCCTAGGTCCTTATTGATATAACTACTACGGTACTAGTTAAAAACTATGCATTCATAATTTAAAACAGTAGAATTATGATTATCTGAGCTAATAGGGACAAAAAAACAAAATTACTCTGAAATTTTCATGGAAATTACAATACTGTAGGCCTAGGTTATTTAATATACTGGAAGAATTAGTCGCCCTCACATCAGCATTCCTTTTATCTTCTAGCGAGAAGCTTGTTAACTCGGAGGCTCAGATAATCGTGAGTCTACTGTATAAATTATTAATAAGCCTAATTTAAACTACATTATTCAGTTACTTTACATAGTTTTGAAGATACTAAGTTACATTTAAAAGGCAGTCCTGACAAACTTTATTAAGATCACAAGCTTGAAATTTTTAACAGAAATGGCCAACATCGATCAATTACAATATTTCTTTGTTTCAGGACAAACTTTTTCATTCTCCATATAAACATGATTATAGATCACGGCTAAAATACATGATCAATTAATTTATGCAGAACAACAAATGTACTAAAATCTGTTAGGCCTAATTCAATTTATTTTATATTTATAACTAGGCCTAGCTATACTAATGTCAGGGAAGGCCGAATAGATTATTCAAGATTCAAAATATAAGTGGTATAAATTCAGAATAATTAAAAAAGCTCACAAAGTTAATAATATTTAACTAGGTCTATTGTGTAGGTGCTGTATTTTTACCTGAAGAGTGGGATTTAGGAGATAAGTAGATGGTTGCTCTGAAGATACCACCCTGGAAAATAAGGGTTCATAAGTTATATTGAATCAACAAATGAAATGTTAGGTACTGTATTTAGTAAAATTGTATTATTAAAAAAAGTGTAGAAACATTTGAGCACATTCCAGGTTCTGTGATTTTCACATATTATAGGCCATTAATTTCAATACCGAGGGTACGGGATTTATTTACAACAGGCCAAATGTTGAGTGAACCGAACAAGAGTAATAAGACCTTTAACCATTAGGTCTTAGGTGCTGTAAAAAATAACCATAGGTACAGTATACCCCTTCACACTCCCCCCCATACAGGCTACTCTCCCCTCCTTAACCAAGCACCAAGCCTTGGGTCGAATAACTAAAAGGGCATTTAAAATTAATAATAACTGGGTATTGTCATATTAAGCACTATAAATGATAAAACTTAAAACAGCAGATAACAAATAATACCAAAAATAGGTACCAAGATGCAATCCTTGCTAACTATAGAAACATATGATAGATTTATCGTGACCTGAACGTTTTTTACGGTAGCCTATAGTATCGGGACGTCGCCTGCGGCGGCGGCCACCAGTCATTTCCTGGAAAGAGAGCGTTTAATCCCATTGACGTATGAAGTGAGGACAGTTTTAAGAGGGCGTCTACTGTATATGAACCAACAAGGTATATATCGAGAGCCATGCATTGCTCCGAGAAAGTGTAGGTCGAAAGGTAACACTCAGAAAATATTTTCCGAACAGTGCATTTCGGAACACTGCTTTCGGAGAGTGAATTTTCGGAACAATGCCACACACTTGATTTTATTGCTCAAAATGCACAGCTCCGAAAGGCAGTGTTCTAAGGCAATGCCCTGAGAAAAATTTCACGGTTCGACATAACTAGTCTGCTCACCGGACTACGAGCGGCGGCATAATGCGTTTCTACCATGCCCTCATGCTCCCTCTCCTCTTGGACGAGTTTTGTATAATCGGCGGCGTTTTGTACAGCCTCTGTAGTTTAAGCCTAACCTCTGAATAATGTATTAACAGCTTAAATTATTATAAATTTATTCTCCATGTTAATTTTATAGGAAAATCATAACTTTTAGGGTGACTCATGTCCTTCAGAATGAATGAATAAAAAATAAATACCTTTATGCAAAACTACTAATCAGGGCAATATTTTAATAGGCTACCTCAATTGTCACAATAGTTTCAGAATTAAGGAGGATTTCTCTTAAAAAATAATATGCAAGATTATTTGTTATTTAAATAAGTAATTATAAAGCAAAGTAATGTTATAAGATAATATAAGAAATTGAGTATTTATTGGAATCTACATCAACAAGCCAACTTAGGCCTCATTTGTGGAAGGGACAAGTTAGTATCTTTTCATTGGCCAATTCCGCCATTTCAAATCCTCCCCCCTTTGACCCCTCCAATTGAAAATGTACCACAAATGCATAAGGTAGCTCTGAAAAACAGTACTCCGAAATGAACTACTCTGAAAGCATTACTCCGAAACGCATTACCCCAAAAATATTTTTGGAACAGTGCATTTCGGAACACTGTTTTCGGAGTAGAGCATTTTAAGAGTAAGCTTTTCGGAGTTATGCATTTCGGACTAATGCCTTTGCAATTACCTATTTATTTCAGAGTGCTGCCTTTCGGGACTGTGCATTTTCAGAACAATGCCGCGCACCGTGAACCAACGAGGTATATATCTATATAGGTCTCTCGTCTGGAGTAAAAAACTGTGCCTACATGCTGACCGCCATTTCGACCCTCTGTACACTCGTCTCCATGGCAACAATATGTTAACCAATAAAGTG
The DNA here is from genome assembly GCA_963675035.1 of Allygus modestus. Taxonomy (NCBI): domain Eukaryota; kingdom Metazoa; phylum Arthropoda; class Insecta; order Hemiptera; family Cicadellidae; genus Allygus; species Allygus modestus. The sequence continues at coordinate 76,551,952 of OY776114.1, read as the reverse complement.
CTATCTTCACAAATTACATGTTCGTCAGCCATTAGAGATGAGACTATCCCAGCTGTTACTAAAACCATGTGAATTATTTTTACGATTTCAAAATACCCAGTTGATGAAATAGTTTGTTTACAAACAAAACTTTGTCTGCTTAATCTGCAAAAATATAGCTTTTTATTACATGAATTATCTTGATATTTGATATTTGTTTTTCTTCAAATATACAAGTTAGTTAATCAGAATGAATCATAGGCATAATTCGGGGGAGGCAGTTCATTTCATTTGGAGGACAAATTATTGTATGGTAATATATGAAAAGTCATAATAATCACGATCACAACCTTGTTTGCCCCTCCAATAAAAATAAAGAAATTACGCTTATGTGAATAGTGTTATGACATTCTGTTCTGTTGCTTTTGGCACTTTGATGTTTCAACTCCAAATACAAGTCAAGTTTAAATTGTATTTGCATTTACTAGTCTTTGACCAGATGATTTGTTTACAAAAATATCCTCCAGTGAGGCTTTACTTTTTTAACACAAAACGAGAGCTCTATATTTAATTACCTCGTTGATATGAACTGTCGAGACATTCATTGTCAGTCAGTATTCTCGAAAAGTGCTGGGACTTCTACTATGAAAATGTAAGAGTTCGTAAAAAACATGACCACAACTTGTTTATTGTAGTTTTTAGGCCTAACTAGTAGGTGCCCATCGAAATTTTACGGATACAATATTAAGGCCAACGGTACCCTGTAGGAACAATCAGCAACAATTAAATACTTTACTTAAAATATTACAAATTATTAAATGAACTTTTATACGTGGCATAGTACAGCTAAACTTCACAAAACTATTAAAGTAAAATAAGTTACTTTTAAAGGTTACATGTTATGTTTACTATACACTAAAATAAATCAAAAGCTTGATCGGCTGATCAGCTGTCTAATGAAAATTACCGAGTTGGGATTATAATCAGCTGTTTGTTGTAAACAAAACATACTATAAATTTCACCGAACCGGTTTGTAGACATTTACATTTTGTATCATTTAACAAAAATGAGAAAATTATAAATCTGACAATTTTTGGAGTATTGGAATGTTTTAGTTTCAAATTAGTATAAATCCCATCACCACACGTTACCTGGTTTACTCAAATTAAGGCCAAGTTCCTGTTCAAAAAATCTCCTATATGAATAACATGGGGAATTTTTGATGACTTTATACTTCATGTCATTAAACAAACTTAAAAGGAGAAAATGATCAATCTGACAATTTTAAGAATGTTTAAGCTTCAAATTGGTACATATTCCATGACCACACGTTGCCTGGTTTTCTTAAACTAAGGCTGAGTTCCTTAAAAAATTCTCCTATATGAATAACATGGAGCAATTTGAGGACTTTATACTTTGTTTCATTTAACGAACTTAAATGGAGAAAATAATAAATATGACAATTTTGGGGAGCATCGGAATGGTCAGGCTTCAAATTGGTACAAATTCCATGACCCCACGTAGGCTCGTATTCTCAAACTAAGGCCGAGTTCCTTAAAAAATATCCTCCCATTTAAATAACATAGAGACATTTTTAAATGTCGATATTTTAAAAACTAATGCGGTATTTAGAGTTTTCAATTTTTCTGTACCTCTCCAGTGTAAACACTTTAAAATGACATATTGATTCTCCAAATCGGTTGAGATATAACGACGTAGTGGGCCGAAAACGAAATTCCTTAGCTAATTAATATATGAGATGACTTTTACACCAATACATATTACCCTATAAGGAAAAAGTATTGTTTTCATCAAAATGTTGGGATATGAGTCATCGGAGGAAATATTTGTTTCAGTGCTCCCTGACCCGAAAAAAGTGATTCTGACAGTGAAGTCTGTCCTTAAGGATGTGTACAGACACAGACCTATAGATACCCTTTGGTAGGTAACTTATGTCTATGTCTCTCCCCAAAGTTTTAAACCCCCAAAAAATGGGGTTAGGCTTTTCTGATTATTTTGCACAACGAACTTGTTGTAGAAAGCCCACACAAAAATTTGAAGTAAATTAGGCAATAAATGTCACTGCTAGAGTGTGAAAACAGACTCACAATTTTATATGTACGGTATATAAAATGTTCAGTAGCCTCAACAATTGGTCAGGGGGTCAAGTTAAGAACTTCTAGCTCCTCATTCTAACTAACCTAACTTCTAGCACTTGCATCCGGGCTTAGGTTGTACAATGCGAGTCATGCTAATAGCCCACTTTTCCATAGGAAATGGCTAAGGCCATACGAATATTCAGTTACCTTTCAATATAAAAGTTGTAAGGAGTACAGTAGTATTCACTTACTACATATCTCAAAGTTTCATGGAGGATGAGCACCTTTTCAGAAACAAATTCAAGACAGAAGTTAAAGACAAGCTGAAATAGGGAGGGTGTCAAGGGAAATTTTGAAATGTTTAATAACTTATCGCTACAGAGCACTGTAAGGTAAAAAACGTTGTGATCGTGTATTAAAAGCAATAGGTAACAATCAAATGGTCTCAATCATGGTAATCCGATTTTATATTCAATTGTTTTGGTGGACGCTTATCGTACTGTATAGGTCTGTACACAGTACTTGGCATGTAGGGGAGATAGTGCGAGAGAGATAGTGAATACCTCCCACCACTATTCCCCTCAAACGTTGCGTGAAATCAACTAACAATTTTGCATGGACTGTAATGGCTTCTGATATGTTTACATACACTCAGCTTTGTTTACATTTTAAACCAGATGCATGAAATAATATGAAGCTGTTATAAATGAATGGTTATTGACGATAATAACTAAGATTGGTCATTTGGATTAATGCTATTCACATTTGACGTTTATGCCCAGAGTAGGCGAGCGAAAACGATCGCAAGAGTATACACTTGACGCAGAATATCTTGACCTGTGGGAACTGTTTTCAGTTCAAACAGTTGGAGTAGAGCGGTAGTTTGAAAAGAGCGGAGTGGTTCAAAAAGTTGGAGGAGGAGTCATCAGTCTAAATCTCTCACCTGCTGTTTCCATCATCTGTCCAGTCAATTAATCGTAATATTGTTGTTATGTAAGCAAAATAACTGTTCATTAGTGGATGAGGGGATCTTATAATTTGCAAAGATTGTGTATTGAGGGGGTTTATAGCTTAGACTGTTTGAAGGACCACACAAGGTTAATTTGGTACCTTGTGAAACCAATAGTAATAGTTGAAAAAAAAAGAAAAGACTAGAGTTAACAATTATTTGAATATTGCATTTTACAAAGGTATGAAATAATAATTTTACATACAGGTCTCAATGTCACAAAATGTTTATGGTTGAAAAGTTTGTTAATGGATAATTCAAGTCACTCACGAAAGGATGAAGTTCATTTTTACTCCACACTCAGTAGATCATCAAGGTAGGTCCATAGTTGGTTGTTGCATTTATTTCATACAAGGAAAGTTTCACACACAATAATCACAGATTGTATAAGTTAATAATGCATATTCAAATATTAATATTAAAGGGAGATGATTGAAGGGAAATACTAAATACTTTACTGAGAGAATTATAGGAATTGTTAAAAGAAAATGTAGTTTTTAAATAATGTGGAAAGGTTTTGTGAAAAGATGAAAAAACAATAAGTTTTGGGGTTGCTATATGAACAATGAAAACAGAATAAAAACAAAGGAAATTAAAACATATGATATTTAAAAATATGTTATTAACAGATGGTTACTGGAAAATATATAAAATGTTAGAACTGTATGCAGCTAATAAAGTGAGAAACAGAAAAAATAGGGAAAAGGAAAACGTGATGTACCCATGTCTAGTGAGTACAAGGAATATATAATATTTTTGTATCTTGACCTTTCTTCTTGTATTTAAAACTGAACAATTAGTATTCCATTATCAGTAGCCCAGCTGGTTATTTCAGTCACTCCAGCAGTGGAGTAAGCCACAGGTCAAGATATTGAAACGCGTGAAGTGTAGTAATATTCCGCGTGAAGTGTAGATGCGTAGTTAGCTTCCGCTCGTGTTATTCCAGCTGATTATTTAGCCTAAACTGTTAAACAAATGACTTGCCGCTTCGCTGCCAACATATTGCTCTCCCGAGTCCCAAGCGACTTGACGGAGCAGCACAAATATAAGCGCTGACCAAAATAGTCAAAACATATGTTTTAACATAAAGATGCGTATTGGTAGGCTGACTGTACTAAGACACGCGGAAGGGGAAAGGCAATACTGTGCATGCGCAAACAAGGTGCAACCACCGCGAACAGGGCTGTACCATTGACTATATATATTGAAGGAGACATCCCATATTTATAGTGCCCAGCTGCCCCACTTTTAGTGTTTGGTAGAATTTGAAGTGGGCGTACCTAGTTTGATTAGGCCACCGACAGAATGAGCTGCTGTTAACTAATTATTTTAGTTATTTACATTAACTTGAAAAATATCTCCACCCCAAAAAAGCAAGTGGGTATTTCAACATTTCAGAAATAGTCCATCGGTCGTTCAAAAATCCAGTACCTAGTACTACTGCGTATACTGTATCAATTTTAACAATTGTTTGGAGATCAACAAATAGGGATGTCATTTAAATTTTAAAATTAAAGTTAAATTGACAAACTTAAAACAACACCGAACAAACACATGGGACATGTGTGGAACATGGTCTTTTGTGTTCAGTACGATTACATTTTTACAATTCAGACATTTCGCAACATTGTTATAGCTTAGGTACATTTTGGATATTTTAATGTTGTGTTGAATACCTATATATTTTGTTCCCGAATTTAAACGCCATAATGTTTCATAGCTTTTATATCATACTATAATTGCAACTGTTTTAACAATAATCAGAGCCTAAAAGAGGCTTATTAATCTGTAGAAATAGACAATAGACATTTATTACATAGATCATAGACTCTAGTGACCGCCCACCTGGTCGAAATTCTACAAAATATTTGTTGAAGAATATAGTCGATTGTGTGAATCACACTATCACATTATCCTGCATTAGCAGTTAAACAAAATCATTTGAACCAGTGCTTAACTTCACGAATAGGCTAAATAAATAAATTTGTTTAATATCTAGTGGGTCCTGTTCCTTTCTCTCTCTCTGTCTCTCTCTCTCTCTCTCTCTCTCTCTCTCTCTCTCTCTCTCTCTCTCTCTCTCTCTCTCTCTCTCTCTCTCTCTCTCTCTCTCTCTCTCTCTCTCTTTCTCTCTCTCTTTCCCCCTTTACCACTCCTCCCCCTACCGCCCTCTCACCACCAGGTTTAATTGTTTAAACATGGAGTTAAAACGAATAATAGAAAGTGTTGCCATTCCAGCATTTAGTATTCTTTTTATTTACATAATGCCCAAAACATGTTATTGCTGTTTTGTTAGCATTTATTATATCAACAGCTGTGAAACATACAATTCAATCAATTACTGTTCTTCCATAAGAAAAAAATTGAAAACTTTGAAAGCCTGTGGGGCGAAGCCCTGAGGGCCAATATAAATTATAATGGGTTTCTGCTCATCTACAGGACAATATCTTTCTGACGGTATGCGTGAATGTCTCCTACGATGCACACAAGCTAAGAAAAAAGGCGGGACAGTTTTGTGCTTGCCTATTAATATAAAGATAATCATTAAATAACCACAGTTACAATGGATCTCGTTATATTTTAAGGCTACAATGGATACAATAGGCATAATTCAAAATCAACAACATCAAAATAAGTTACTGTATCTTTGAAACTCATAATAGCGATGGATTTGAATTTATTTCTTGATTTATTTGGACTTTACCTATCGCTTCTAGTGTTTAAAACTGCACTACGTTTCGGGAGGTAAGGAAACTCCTCCCGTTATCAAGTGAACCCTACTTACATCTAAATATCAAGTTCTTACACCTAACTAACCTACATTTTTTTGGATTTTCTCAATTTTTTTCTTTTAAATTTTAATTATACACTAACACAAAAATAATAAATCATATACAAAAAATTAAATACAATACACTAACACATCATTTACATACACGAACAAATGGAAAACTGACTATACATTACCTGTTCTGCATCGTTGCCTCCAAGCTGACGGCAAACACGGGCAACCTCACTCTCACGTCCGCTCACCATCAGATAGCACACTCGACTAGTGCTAGTGGTAGTGGAGGGGAGAGAGCCGTTACCCCCACCTACCGCCAGGGGCACGTGACGACACAGCTGTGGCTACCCACCCGTCTGGGTCGACGGGAACATGACACGGAAACCAAAAACTGCACGATTCCTCCTAGAATGCTACACGGGCACTCGTACGATATTCTCTTAGAGATTACCGCATGCCTCCAAGGTGAGCATTGGGAACTAGTCATGCAATCAGGTTCCCAATGCTCACCTTGGAGGCATGCGGTAATCTCTATGAGAATATCGTACGAGTGCCCGTGTAGCATTCTAGGAGGAATCGTGCAGTTTTTGGTTTCCGTGTCATGTTCCCGTCGACACAGACGGGTGGGTAGCCACAGCTGTGTCGTCACGTGCCTGTGGTGGTAGGTGGGGGTAATGGCTCTCTCCCTGCACTACCGCTATCCACTAGTCGAGTGCGCTATCTGATGGTGAGCGGACGTGAGAGTGAGGTTGGCCGTGTTTGCCGTCAGCTTGGAGGCAACAATGCAGAACAGGTAATGTATAGTCAGTTTTCCATTTGTTCGTGTATGTAAATGATGTGTTAGTGTATTGTATTTAATTTTTTGTATAGGATTTATTATTTTTGTGTTAGTGTACCGGTATAATTAAAATTTAAAAGAAAAAATTGAGAAAATCCAAAAAAATGTAGGTTAGTTAGGTGTAAGAACTTGATATTTAGATGTAAGTAGGGTTCACTTGATAACGGGAGGAGTTTCCTTACCTCCCGAAACGTAGTGCAGTTTTAAACACTAGAAGCGATAGGTAAAGTCCAAATAAATCAAGAAATGAAATACCCAATTAAAAGATCAGACACAAGTTGTCAAAAGAAAAATATTACAGTACGGTATATATGCTAATTCAGGTTACAAGAAAATGAACTTAACGTTCAAAGAATGCTTTTAGGTTATACGATGGATGTTCAACAAGCCACATTAACAGTTTTATTTCAAAATCATTCATAGGCTGATTTTTTATTTTATCTGGGAGCTTGTTGTACACCCTCCAGGCCACACTCACATGATCTTTCATGGTGAGGATCGTAAATAATTGTTGTCGTATTAAAATTTGATGCAAATTGATGAAAATAAAAATGCAAGGTGGATAGATGATTGACAGTGAAGTACAATAGGCCCATAAGAAAATTCGGGTAAACTTTCATAAGCGGAACGATCAAAAAACTAAATTAAATTGTTCAATACAATGTATTGATTAGGTAAATTGTTTTAAGAATGGCTAGTTATTTTATCATCTCTATGTTAGTTATTACGTCATAACTGTTTTTCAATTAGTCCCTAAACTTAAAATAAAAACATGACCGAAATGATAATGTTGTTCCTGAAAATACTGTAAGTATTAGTGGATCAATATTTGTTATCTGGACAAATTTCAAGAAGATATCTTATTCCTCTTTGAGACCGAACATAACCGAATAACCTAAATAATCTATATATACCATATCGAACAATTTTAATTGATTTTTATATCGTTCCGTTTATGAAAGTGTACCCAAAAATTAAAATAGGTAACATAAGTACACTATATATCTAGAAAAATTAACTAATTTAAAATGGGATAGGACTACAATACTTTAAAATTAATTTAACAATGGAAATGGGAAAGGATACCAGCAGGCCTACATTAAATATAGACTAAATGCCACACATTGAACAGAACAAAACAGAACATTGTTACGGTCTACGGAAAAACGTAGGAGGATGACAGGGTGTGTTCGAGAGCATTTTGAAGTATGAACAAGCTTGTTGTAGGTCTAAAATAATGACAGAAAAAACACACAAAACAGTTTTCTGTGAATACTGAAGGGCCTACAGAACAAAATCACTCTTAAGATAACAGGTAGGCCTCCCTAATTCTATACTGGTCATTACATTTGTGATGTACCTTTTATCCTACAAAGATAACAATCGAATAATTAACATTAAAAACTTGTTTCTTGTAAAGCTTACGTTTAATGCCTCCAGTAGCAGTTGGTTGCATTTTCCTAGTTCACTATCAATTGAGTCAAACCTGTCATAAATGTGATGCATAACTAACCCAAGACAGTTTAACAAAATATCCAAAATTTGTATAGGCAAGTTGAAGATTTTTACACAGCATCTAACTTAGTAGTTCTTCTATTCAATTTTTATATGAGGCAGGTGATTTGTCAGTTCAAATTAATTTAGTCTAGGCCTATGTTATTGCAATTCTTGAAAATCTAACTAATGTAATTTAATCATATAAAATAGTTAATAATCAAACCAACGTGTTTTAAAAAACTTATAATAGTAAGTCAACAAATAAGGAGTGTATTGAAGATAACTCACGGGAGCAACAGCGAATTAGTATTCAATCTATCCCTGCGTAAAGCTTCATTGTCTTTTTTAACCTCTTCAGATTCAGAACTATTGCTAGTACTATTCATATTTTATACATGAATATTGTTGTTAAAATCTAAAAAAATAACACGGTAAGTAATCACGTTAACTGAAGAACTAAATCATGATCACTAATAATAAAAAAAGTAATAACTAATACCCAACATAACCTGAAACAATTGGGAGGTTGACTGGTTGATTTAGAATATGATCAGTATTGCCACTAGCATCAACTTACAAGAACTTATTATCTTTCTATATGTAAAACTCTAATTTTGGAATTCATATAATCAAACTGGAAATCCACTGTGCCAAATTTGAAGGTGTTATATGTCTGGATTTAGGATCTGCCAGCTGATGGATGGTGCGGCCCTTACCATTATGTGAAAATGTTATATATTTCATACAATATTTCTCAGCTTACTCACAAATTCCGCAAGATGATTACTTAAGTTAGGCATATGCACATAAATAACACAAATTATAAGTTTGGTCAACAAAAGTACAAACTAACATATCATTTGTTAAAATTCTCATTAACATTACACAATATTTACCAAAAAAAACACCTTATTCGCCAAGTAAACAAAATGTACCTTAAATCTGTGCATTTGTAGGAAAATTAGTTCTTACAATTTCCAAAATAAAAGTAAAAATTAACAATTACATGCTACATATTTCAATGCATTCGAGATAATATGTGTCATCAAATAAATCTACAGTTCGTTTAAAATCTTTGAAAAGTTTTCAAAATAAAAAATAGCAGTTAAAATTTTACATTTCCATATCATAAAAAAATATAAATTTACAGAAAAAATGTGGGAAAATCAATTGATTTGGAGGTTATTATTTGGAGGACATATAGGTTCCTCTTTAGCCCTAGGTGCTTGCTAAGAAACGTTATTACAAAATTCCTCCTGTGTTCCATCCTGTTGGGTCCCAAAGTTCCCATGTATTCCTTACAAACATTCACTTTGGTTTGGGCCAAGGATTTTTATTGAATAACTGGAGGTAACACTGCTTCACTATATTTTTGTCGAAAAAGCGAGCGGGTATTTTGTCAGGTTGGTACACTGGTGAGGCAAATTTCTCGTTCTTTGAACTTTCCTAATTGGTTGTTATATTCCTATATGTGGATCTACTCATGCAAATCACTGGAATAAAAGTAAAAAAGTTGGAAAAAATTCATTTTTTCGTTTAATTAATTTACCTTATCTTGCCGTGAAATATGATTAATTATTAGCAAATAAACAAATACAAGTTTATTAATTTTAAAATCATGAATACCGTAGCTATTTGTTTGATTCACTTTGGTTGACTCGTTCGATTCCAGCGAGTATAGTTCTTTGTCTCACCAAAATTTGGCAAAGAACGGCTCGCAATTTTTTCATCAGTGTTGTCTCCAGTATTACCAATATAACTCCTTGGTTTGAGCTGATGAAAATTAAAACATCTGATCTTGATTCGTAGTAGTTTCATGGGCTAACCACAGAATGCAGCACAGACAATTTTCAAATTTTACGCGGGCGAAGCTGTAACGGGTCGCTAGTATTAGATAAATTTCCCTTTCGTGAAAAACCTTAAAACAAATCAACAGTTTAAATAATATCCGTTAAAATTGGACATTTGAATATGTAAAGTACAGTAAAATATGTATTTGACAAACAAATTTCGAGAGAATCCATGCATTTAGAGATTTTAATCAGGTGGACCTTATATAATATAGCGCCTGAGTTTCGGATATTTTCTCGCAAAAAGTCATTATATTTATAGTAAAATGGTTCATACGATTTACGACATTAATTTGCTGACTACAGATCTCAGTTTCGGAAATTCTCTTATAAAAGTGTCTACTCTTAGTAAAATTGTTGGAAAGTTTTACTAAAAAGGCAGGAAAATAATGGAGACCGAGTCAAACGTTAATCGCCAGGTCAATGTGAATGGTCAGGGTCAGGTCAAATTTCAAAAAGATATGTGTGTTTAACAGGGGCCTACGACGGTTTAACGCAATGGAAAATATAACACTATTAGTAGCTTTTAACCTGTTAGCAGGAGAAGGCTTACTGAACAGTAGAAATTAATATTATGATATATTGGGAGCCGTTTGAAATGGAACGAAGAGAATAATTATCTTTATAAGGCCCTGGTCACCAAACGAGCGGCAGAGCGGCAAAGTGGGGACGCGACAACGCAGGTGTGGTGGCCACGCCACGATATGAGCGGCATTTTTTTATCGCACTAGCGCGACAGTAATAAAGTATTGTCATGAAAATGGCATCACCGGGCACGTTGGTTTAGCTACTTGTGTTAACTGAAACACTATCTTGACAGGTGTTAGGTAGATTGTCTAAGCCTAAAAATATGGCGTTCATCCTATTATCATGTGTAGAAGCAGATTTAGTGATTACCATCATCTGTTTTGCGGAATGAGAGAAGACGAAAATAGTTTTTTTATACACTATAATGTCTAAAATTAATGTATGGTAAATAGTTAACTGGTTTTTATTTCTGAAAACTTGGTTTTGTACTCTTTATTTGAGTCCTAACAACATTTCCAGAAGCAGAAGTACTCAACCTTTTGCAGGATGGCATTTTATAATTTGACTGGACTATTTTGTAAAGTCCATAAAAGGTGTTGTCCAAATTATTATCAATTTAGTTCCTGTTTTATAACTTAAAATAGTAAATTTGCTACATTCGTAAACACAATGTATACCAAAAATAATTGCTTAACTCTGAATAAGGTAATTATAATAACAAAACTGTTTAAAGAAATCAAATTTAATAATCTGTAATGAACACATTTGGTTGACGAATGGGAAAAAGCTATTTTTAAGTGAAGTTTAACAGTATTACACCAAGGCACACTGCACACTGGTGCGACAAGCATTTTAGCAAATTTCCCCTATAGGGAAGAAGCTATTACCGTAGTCGGCATGGTAAGACCTAGGCCCGGGACCATGATAACTTTTCGTTTTTAGGTCCCCAGATGCCAAAAACACCATTTGTTCAAAACTGCATATATATATATATATATATATATATATATATGTGTGTGTGTGTGTGTGTGTGTGTGTGTGTGTGTGTGTGTATGTGTGTGTATATGTCCGTGAGCATGATAACTCTCGTAAAATAATCCGATTTTGACGAAATTTGGTATTAACGTGTAAAGTAGCATTTATGACTTTAATTTCGAAAACCAGACAGATCGACCTATCCGAAGGGGTATTTTGGGGGGGTTTTGTACCCCAAAAATGGGGTTTTTGAGTTTTTAACATATCATTTTTGAAAAGATCTAATTTTAGTTTTTTCCATTTGAATCAGCATAAAAAGACGCATAATTTGGTGTTTTGATCATTGCTCTACGTCAAATGGTTACATAGATATTGAAAGTGCTAAACACAGTACGTTGTCCAATGTTATTCTTATGGAGAATAAGAAAAATTGTATATCTCGCTTATTTGTCAACTTATCCTGATGAAACTTGGTATATTGCTTCATATCGTTGTGGTCTATTGATATTTGCACTAAAAAATATTTTTTGGCCGATAGTTCCCGTAGCAGCAAACCTGCGTACTCAGCCTCCATGTTATTCTTATGGAGAATAACTAATGTGTTATCTCCCTTAATTATGAACATATATTAATAAAATTTAGTATGTGGCTTAACCTACTTGAGTTTTATTGATATTTGTATAAAACCCCATTTTTGTGTTCCTTGCTTCAGCAAACCTGCATACTCAGCCGCCATGTTATTCTTATGGAGAATAATTCAAATGCCATAAATCGTTTATTTATGAAATCGTATATTGATGAAACTTGGTATGTTGCTTTATGTGGTATTAAGATACATATATATGTATTGGAAATTCGCTGATACGCTGCTACGGGGGTACTTTGTACTTGTCACATGCTACGTGAAAACCAACCTGTATTACCAAGTCGGAGCTTTCACATTGAAGTAGCAGTAGCGTAAACATTGTAGCGCTTCTTGTGTTGTGGTCGCACGTGCTACTCCAAACCGATCAATCGGTGTTTCGCGAAGCGGCGACGTAGTATTGAAGTAGCAAGCCGAGTTGGTGCATGCGCAGATCCGTATTCTCCAGCCTGATGTAGGCTTCGCACGTCCTACCTACGCCGACGACGTTTTCTTCTAATAAACACCGCAAGCAGCAACATAATTCCATCCTCATCGGATGACATCTTGATCTCAAATGAGCTGCAGCGCTTCACCTTGCTACTTCTTTTTGCTACTCGCATCCCTCCCCTGAGGGTTCACAGTGGTGCAACTAGCATAATGCGACTAGCACGAAAAATGCTTGTCGCGCCAGTATGGAGGGTGGCCAACAATGCAAGAGCAAGGCCGCCTTTACTTTCCTTTACTTTCCGGAAAGGTTGGAACGAATGTAGCGCGGTAATGAAAACAGGGTGAGGGTGAAACAATAACAACACCGACCGCGCGAGATTCACATTACGTTGCGGATGGAATAAACTGACTGATATTCTGTTAATCTTGCTGATATCCTGTTATTGCATTGTTGACAACCGTTGAATGTGGGCTGAAACTTTGTTGTACTTCTTCTTGTGAGGAAAAGCAATCATAAAACACGTGGGAACGGATGAGGGCACAGGTAACAACTTTCAATCGATTTTTTATTTAACTTCCTTTATTTTAAAAGCATTGATTATGCATCCTGTATAATCAATGGAAAAATCAAAATCATTTACCCAACTAAACTATTACAATTTTTTGTGTGTAATATTTATAAGATTCTCTTGGATATAATATTACACTATTTTTATACCATTTTATTTATCAGCTACTAGCTGACGCACTCGTTCTTCGCACAGGGGTTTTCTTTACCCGTTCTTTAGTCAATGCAATTTGTATTTTTGTTAGTTTGAAACAGCTGTTCTTGCTTCTGCTCTTTAAGCTGTCAAATAGAAGTGTCCACAGCTGTTCGCATTACAGTTTCTAAATGTTTTAGGATTTAAGGAAGTGAATAGGCCTATGTGTTGCATGGGTTCGAGAGCTACCTTTGTGTAAAGTTTCAGCCCAGTCGGTTCAGTAGTTTTTTCGTTTACCCGGAACATGAGACACACAGACACACAGACAGACAGACAGACAGAACCCACCTCTTCTTTATAATATTATAGATTAAATTCCATTAACAAAGTTATTTAATGATTAAACCGGGTTTAAGAGGTTACTATAAGCAGCTTTTATCAGGTAATATACTGCCTTCTTCATGTATGGAAATACGAGAGGGTCTATATGGCAACAGGTTACAAATATAACATATACTTTAACCAGTTACCAATGAATGGAACGGTGGAACGCGTAACTGTAAAGTTACAGTAATTCCCATCTATAATTTCAAGGTCAAAGTTCAATGACCCCTTGCATATCTTATAGTCGCCGGACCGGCATTTGTGCACTACTTATATTTAGGTTTTAAAATACATTTTATTTCTGATTTATTTTTCCCATCTTTACTAAGATTTCTAAAATATTTAGCATTTATTTAATAACTAATTGATGTGCATTAATATAGTTTATAATGTGGCAGTTACACCTGAGTGCGTTGATTCTAGAGATTTAACTAGACTCGATTGGCCATCTCAAAAACAACCCATTTTTCTCTGTGTACTGGATTATAATCTAAAATAACCGGATTCAATACCTAATGAAATCCATATATGACTGTCTCTGTGCTTCGTTACGAACTGAATTGTTGGTTCATAATATCCCTTGATAATTAAAACGTTAGTTATACAACTTTGTATTCAATAAAACAAGTTTAAAAATGGATAGTTTTATATTTATTTATAAAACATCCTAAAACATGGTAGTACTGATTTATATTGAATTGATAAAGTATATCTATATGACAGTAACGTGTGCACGCAGATACTTTATTCCGCCCCGCCTTCCCCTATATAGGACGGTAACGTGTGCACGCAGATACTTTGTTCCGCTCCACCTTCCCCTATACAGGACAGTAACGTGTGCACGCAGAGACTTTGTTCCGCCCCACCTTCCCCTATATAGGTCAGTAACGTGTGGACGGAGAGACTTTATTCCGTCCCACCTTCCCCTATATAGGACAGTAACGTGTGCTTGCAGACTTTTTTCCGCCCCACCTTCCCCTATATATCTATAGGTTATAGTAAAGTGTGCACGCAGAGACTTTGTTCCCAATTACCATACATCAGTCTCCAAGCTGAAACTGCACAAGAAACTTATCCCTGCAGTTCATATCGAGTTCTGATATACTTCATGATTGTACAAAGATTATCCAGAATTAACATTATTTTACCATAACTTTCATGCTTGATACCATATCCTATTTGAAGAAACAAGTAATCGATCTCTTCTGCCGTTAACTACGGAGATGGGCTCGAAACCGAGCAAAGCTCGTACTTGGTAAGTTGTGACTTATCAAGCACTGAACAGACTACAGACATAAACCATATCGTTGTTTTTATCGTCGCTCCTATCTATTACTCAATATCGCACGATAACTGACATCATAAATTATGGGATAGTCACTAAATAAACTGTTTTATATACAAATATAATTTACATACTGAATTTATAAGTCGTATTATTTAACAAATCAATAACGAGAACATTCCATATTAAATATTTTTTCTCGGACTTTATCCCTAATATTATAAAAATGAGGTGGTGTCTGTCTGTCTGTCTATTGTTCCATCACGCCAAAACCACTGGACCAATTCTGCTGAAATTTTGCGCATATTTAGTCTATGTACCGAGGAGTGTCAGTAGGGGGTTTGGCCGATTGTGTATTTGGCGGGTGAGGCAGGTGAGCCCCCCCCAACGGTGGTGGTGGGTGAGCCCCCCCACCCCCAGTGGTGGTGGGTGAGGCCTCACCTCCACCCCGATTTTTTTGAGAATTTCTTTTTGCGACTTTTTTTGCGAGTTTTTTGCAAAATGTTGTTTGCAACATTTTTGCGAATTTTTATTGCGATTTTTTTGAAAATTGTTTCGACATTTTTTGCAAAAATCTTTTTGTGCATTTATTTGAAAATTTCTTCGCCAACATTTTTTTAAAATTTTATTTTAGACCCTTCCCCCCGAAAACGAAAATTTATCGCAAAATTATACCGGAAGTACGAGGGGGGGAAACTCTCCCTCTAACCTCCCTCTAATAATGTACAAGTTATGTTGTTAACGAACTAACATACAATAAAGCCTCGAATTCAAATTTTTCAGGCAACTCTGCCACTTTAGAGGTCTTTTCAGACAACATTTAAATCATGAACTGGGTTTCATTACGCAATATTTATCACTTGCAGTTTTAAACTCGGAGTTAATTTGATCTAGTTTTTGGTATTTTTTAGTGACTTTGTGAGGGATTGCAACGACTGTTGGTTCTCGTTTCTAAGTCTGTTGACTTGTATTTTTAACTTCCATGTTCTAGAAGTGCTTTTTAGTGATTTTCCTTTGGAAAGTGAACTATTAGCATGACCCGCACGGTGAAACTTAAGCCCGGGATCACCATAGAAGTTCCTAATGTGACCCCCTGAACACGTTTTGGGGGGTCGTTCAAAATGTTTTATATATATATATATATAATTTTGAAAATTTTGTGTGTGTGTTTGCACTCTAGCGGTCGCATTTTTTGTCCGATTTACTTCAAATTTGGTAGGGACGTTCCTTTCTGTAATCAGTTGGACAAGTTCGTTGGGAAAAACAATCGGAAAACTCTAAACCCCTATTTTGGGGATTAATCTTTCAAATTTCGAGTTTTAGGGTCCAAAAAGGGTCAGAAAAGCCCCGGATGTAACATTAATGCATGTAAAAAAATAATTAGTGAGGAAAAATTGTTAAGCCCTTTCTCGTCATTCTAGCATACATATTTACCGAGTTATTAAAAATAATGTGGTTCGACTAAACACAGTAAGTTGTCTTATGGGGGTTTTACACTAGATAAGCCTGTTTTTCCTTTGTTAGAGTACTTTTATCATCCCCAGCAACCTCACACCTACTTTAAAGCCTGTCTGGATCTTCTCCTAACATTATAATGCGCAAAATTGTATTCCCAGCTTTGCAAGTAAATGAAACCAGGAGCATCAGAACAACAACAAAATCACTGTTTTCAGATTTTAATAAAAATTGGAATAAATGTATGTTTTTACGCTGATTTTGAGTTTTAAAAGTTTTTATGTGGAAATTAACTTCTCTCACGTCAGCGTGCTGCGTGTTAACTCGTTTATGATTGATGTAGCTCAATATTTGAGCAACCTCTACCTTTGATCCTAGGGTTGTTACTACTGTCAAACAGAACAGCTCCTATCTGGTTACTAAATACATCGGTGATGAAGAGACATTTTAAAACCAAAGAACGTTCACATTCTGCGAGGTACGCAGTTTACTTCAAGATCTAGTAGTACTAATCATCATGTACACCAAGCGATTTCCATATGAATTGTCAACATCGTGAAACGATAGCATCATGACGAAAACAAAAATAAAAAATCCCTTAAGTTTAATTCAAAACAAAATACTCATTACACTTACGAACCGCGCGAGTATGTACAACAGTGGATGTGTAATAAAATAACAATGAATTAAATTAGATTACGCATAGAATTGTAATTAACATTGAATGAGAAAACAAATCTAATGCATATCCGTCGTGACAAGACGTATCGCAACACGTGTTCAGTTTATTTCAATCGCTGTTAGTACCAGTTGTCACGTACAAGATAATGCACGTTGTGACTGAATCAAGAAGAGTGATCGATGTGTCGATGACTACTACTACTAGTAGTACTACTGTTGCTAATATCGGTATCAATGCGGTAGAATAAATGCCTGCACTCACAGAGATTGTCAACTGTCTAGTATATGCAGAGTTTGACAAAGTCATCGAAATCGATCGTCATCGCAATGTAAATGTGGACTTTTTGGTTAAATCATAATCAGTCAGCAACCAACACTCGCACAAGATGGATCGTTTACGCAGAGTACCACGTAAAAATGTCGCAGCTCCCATTATTTTGGATTTTCAATGTTTCAAGGACAACAATAACGATTATATTCTGAAGGAAGTGTGTGTCTTGGCAGTGGACAGCGTTATACTGTTAATGCATCATGGACAGTATTCTACATGTCAGACGAACAGTTTCCTTAGACACTCACTCAAATATTTTTGCGATAGTGCGCCCTTCGCTGATTGGTCAGTTTTTAAATATTCAAGAGAGGGGGAAGGGACGCTATGATCTTGTAACGAACAAAATTCAGTTCCGCGTCTGGTCTACCGGCGGTGACTCCCGTGTCTCGTGGTTGCTCATTCTTACGCATTTTCACGTGGTTTTCTTTTACCAGTATTAAATTACAATTTCTCTATACGCTCGTGTGTGCTCCAGTGTTCATCTGAAGAATTCAATTTAAGTTTCTCAACTCAATTAACTTTCAAGCTTCTTTCAATTTAAATATAACCTTTACAATAGTTCTATTTGCAACTTTCAAGTAATTTCAAGTCTATTCAAGCAGGCACATCAAGCCTTTTAAGTTTAAAGCCCATAACATTTCTTTTTATTGTAAATATTGAATTAAAATTGATTGTTTTGCTTTATTATCTGGCAAGGAAGAAAATGCCAAGTGTTTTACTTTTTAATTTTATTTTTGTCAAACATACAAGATATTGTGTTTTTAATCATGAGGCAGAAGAGCCCTTTTTTGTTAATTTCTACAAATGATTACGACAACATACGTCACTCAGCTTCATCTCATTATACACATCTGACTGCTCCGCATCGACTCCCGATAGAAGGCGCCTTCTACCTCCTAGCAGTGAGGCCCTTATTCCCACCAAGCTGTGAGGCCCTCTTCGTGCCCAAGAACTGCGCAACTTCCCACCGCTACGTCTGCAGTTGTCCAGAGTTGCAATAGACTCCAATAAATCCAGTAATTTTGGAAATCAGGTATTCTCGACTTTTCTCATTACGACAATTTTGCTATGTGACAATTTTCATGTTTGATATATTACGCTACAATTTACCATTTTTTATTGTGATCGAGATTGCTAGCACTGAATTCATCAGTTCGGAATAGACTCCAATACCGGCATATATATATATATTTTTCTGTATTAGTCGAGCGCTGTACAGTTATCATAAACCGAAATTTGTGCCACTTGTCAAAACTGAAGATGGTTTCTACTCTACTAATTGAAAGTACACAAATATCATTCACATTATATCGTCAAATTACCGTTTAATCGAGATTTCTCACACAAGAGAAACTACGTAAAAGCTATTGGCTCACAAAACACTGTCACGGATTGGAATGGGATCAAGGTGATAACTGGTATCATGTAATAGAGGCTACGAGCATGTATCGCCAAACGACCGATCGTCTATGTCAAAGGTGCTGAGAAAAAGAATATATACGAAGCAATTTAATCACAGATCACTGTACTACTAATGTCATTGATATAAACGATATTGGTTGTTTTAACCATATATGTTATTAGAAAATACAAAATAGCCCGCACTCAATGTCTGACTCGATTCCCACACAGGAGAACCATCTACTAGCGGGGGACCATGAGCACGCGGAAGTGCGGGGGGGGGGAGATGTTGATCCCCGGAAGGTGGTGGCGGGGGTCGGGCGAGGACTGGCCCGGGGGCAGGTGCAGGGTTAAGTGCTGCATCATAGCGGAGAACAGCAGAAACAGGATATGTCTGGCGAACGTCTCTGCAGAACAACCACGCTTGCCCATTCCAAGCGGCAAGGACAAATCTTTCTTCTCTAGTTGTTCATTTTCATCCAAATGTCGTTCAGGATTGAATTCAAAAGGTTTGTCCCAAACCTTTTCATCCATATGGCAACTCCAAAGATTGGCCATCAACACTGTATCCAGTTTAAAACAGTTTTTATCTGATTATAAATTTTCTTGAACTATCTTGAAAAATTGAACTACAAATTTTTACATGATTCTTCCTAAGGATCTTGTTTATATTGGTTGTGGGTCACTGTCATCAATCAACAATCTACTATCAACAAACGCAGCGCGATGTCGCCATCACAAGGCAGCTCACACACGATGTGCCCTAACCAATTGTGCTACATTACGTGGTTGGTTACATCTAAGTGCAATCATCATTGATGATGATGATGATGTGAATGATACCAGTTGCTGCTTCTGTTTTACTACTAGTACTACTTCTGCTACTGTCGGTATCGATATAGTAGAATGAGTGCCACAGAGATAAAAAAATTAAACTGATCCGCAAATTGAATAAGGTACTCACTGGGACCTTCTTAACAAAGGAGGAGGAATAATTGAATTCTTTGACGGCTACGGTCAACCTCCACATCTACAATTTTACCAAGGATTCCTGAGACGCAACGCTCGTCGCTACCTATACAACAAGCATCGCCTTCAAAGTGACAACACTCTGGTCTGCGGCCAATACTGCTTGTATACCTGTACTACAGCAACCACTACAGCATGAACATGATGGACTTTGTGCAGCTCTTTGACGACTCTTCTACTGCTCTCAAAGATGCACTGATCAGAAGAGTTTTTATACCAATGTATAACAATTGAATTTTAAAAATTTGTTTTTCTCAATAAACAGTTGTGTACTCAGAATAATTTTTTTTATATTTCCATCCTCTTCCTTTAGTATTTAGTTTACAGACTCAAATTTACTAAAAAACAACAAGACATAAATACAATTTAACTAAACAATAAACAGCTCACAATTATGACACACACACACACAAACACAGATTTTAAACTTACAGCTAAAGGAGATATTTTTGGTATTAAGTGTAATAATTAACACAGTGGTTATATTCTGATCGTATATATGTATTGACTATGAAAACCAATTTACAAAGGTATTTACATAATCTTCAAGTCTTGCTTTACATATTTATATAAACTCCAATAGTGTGAATCTGCTATTGGAACCCAATGGACTGCGCTTCACCAAGCGAAGGCGTTCTCCAAACCCGCTGTTGTAGCGCTCGATGTCGGTGTTGCTCAAGACCTCGTTGACTCGCCTAGGCAGGTATAGGCATATTGATGTTAATAGTAGGTCTAGACGAGATTTAGATCCGGTGAAGCATGATGCTCGGTCGATCTGACTGTGGCTATAAGGATTAATATTGAAAATATCAAAGGTACACTTCAAACTGGTTGATTAGTTCCTTCTTGAATGTTCCAAATACAATTTTGTTTGTTTCACACCTGCACATCACCCTCAGGTGTGATTCAATCGTTATTGGCGACAACACCGATACTACTCACTTTTGTCACTGCCCTTCTGCGTTTCCCGTCGATTTTCGTTGTGATACATTCATTACTATCGGTTTTACACCTCTCCGCTATCGGTATCACTGTCTTTTTCAAACCAGTGACTCTCGGTACTCCGGAATATCGGTCCACCCTCAAGTTTTCCAATCGTGTTACGATGTTCATAAGCATGATGTATATTTCATAGTCTTTATTTCGTCCAAATATAAATCACAACTATGTGTGTGACGACTACTGTGGTATAATTGGATCTTCAAGAACACATTACCCCGATTGGTGGGATTCTGTACTGTATATTGATAACCGGCATCGGTCCAACTGACTGATGGTGAAAATTTCGAATTCTTTATCACATGCCCAAAGTCTCCAGGTAACTCCGGAGGATCACCATAGACACATCCACTGATGTTGTCGTTTATGCAACTGCTATCGACACAGGTGGTGCTGACGTTCTGCAGACTTGTCCTTGAGGAGATTTGTATTGGCAGTGGTCTCGGTTGCGTGAACTGATGGTTTCTTCGCTTCTTTGAAACATCGGGACAGTGGTAACGTCGATCGCGACGAAGTCCACTCTACGCCGTGACTAACCTCCCGCAGTGCGAACAATCGCAGGTCGATGGTTCCGATGATGGTGCAGTGGTGGAGACTGATTGTGGTAGTGATTATGGTATTGATGGTGTTGGTGGTTGTGGTTCTGGAGTTTGTGGATGAAGGTACATGGTACTGTCTTCCATCGCTTCCAACTCCTCCAACAACATGAGGATTGATTTATTCACTTCGGCTGCACTTGTCATATTTGAGTGTACTCTGCGACAGCACTAGTTGAACTGATGGTATAATGCGAATTAGTGTCTGCTCAATGAATGTTCTGAGACGATCTTCTCGGCAGATAATTCAACTCATCACTACTAGATTAGATGTCCGTTGAAGATTCATTCATAATGTGCTTTACAATACAGATGTATCATTTTCTCATTCAATGTCAATTAAAATTCTATGCGTAATCTAATTTCATCTTTTGGGAACACATTCTTGCTCCTTCTAGCACTAACACGCTTGAAGTATTAAATCAATCCACATCAGGAAAATGTTAATTCGTATTAACCTGGTTCGTTGATGTATACTGTATGAGATTGATAATTCAAAGGGAGTCCCGAATCAGGACTCCCTTTTGGCGGGGTAGGGAAGGGGAGTTCGCTTAGTACTTCTGGTGTTGTTTTACGATATTATTCTCTGACATGATCGTATATAGCTTTTCGTGGTCTAATAAACCCAGGATTTGAGGAATATCTCTTGCTTTGAACCAAATATTATCACTGCTGTCAAACAGTACAGCAACGGCCAACCCAGTCCATGGTTCAAATGTTGACTTAATAGACATCTAATAGACCCCCACCCTGAATAGACCTCTTGTCTGAATAACTTGACTTCGAGCCTTTATCGTATGCTAGTTCGTTAACAACGTAACTTGTACATTAACGCACCGATCAGTCTTCTTGCTTAAGTCACAATGTGCATTATTGTGTACTTGACGACTGGTAATAATAGCGCTTGAAGTAAACTGCGCACATGTGTTGTGATACGTCTCGTAAAAGCAGGTTAGATGACTCATTTACTCATTCAAAATCAATTACAATTGTAGGCGTAATCTCATTTCATCTGTTGTGATTTAAGTCCACGTTAACAGTGTACACCCTCACGTGGGTCGTAAGTGTATTCAACTTAACGGACTTTTGTATTTTTGTTTTATTCATAATGCTGACGTTGCATATGGAATTCGCTTTCTCGTATGTTAATACGGTAAAACGAAACTTGTTCATTGATGCGTCGATCACTCTTCTTGCTTCAGTCTCAATATCCATTTTGGTTTACCTGACTGACGGTTAGTGAAAACAACGCTTGAAATAAACTGCGCACATGTGTTTATTGCGCTCACAGCAGTGAAATATTCAGTGAAGATACTGAAGAATCACCTATACAACACCAAATCCTAACATACAAATATTTTTGTACAGTATTCGTTGTCAATTGGCACTTTACATTGATAAATAGATGTAAATTTTTAAATAGATTTTCTTTGTACACAACAGGTTGAATGTATCATGCTATCATTCAACATCAATTTAATATTTGCGCATTGTGACTGACCAAGAAGAGTGATTAATGCGTCAACGAACAAGTTACGTGTTAAATGAATTAATATACGAGGAAGGTTTGCAGTCAAGCTAGTGTTAGAAGGAACGAGAGTCGTGTTTTTCGAGAGCGAATTCCATTTGAATCGTCAGCATCATGAAGAAAACAAAAAACGAGTTCGCAAGCAGCACGCTGACGTGAGGGAAGTGAATTTTCACAAACAAAAATTTTAAAACTCAAAACTGAGTAAAAAAATACATGTATTCCAATTTTTAATGAAATCTGAAAACATTGAATTTTTTGGCTGTTCTGATGCTCCTGGTTTCATTTATCTGCAAAGCTGGGGATACAATTTTGAGCATTATAATGTTAGGGAAAGGTCCAGGCAGGCTTGAAAGTAGGCGTGAGTTTCTGATAAAAGTACTCTAAAAAAGGAATGACAGGCTTTTCTAGTGTAAAACCCCCATAAGACAACGTACTGTGTTTAGTCGAAACACATTTTCTTCAATATCTCTGTAAATATTTGTGCTAGAATGACGAGGGAGGGCTTAAAAGTTTCGCATCACTAATTTCCATCTTTTTCCATGCATTAATGTTACATCCGGGGCTTTTCTGACCCTTTTGGGCTCAAAAACTCGAAGTTTAAAAGATTAGTCCCCAAAAAAGGGGTTTAGAGTTTTCTGATTGTTTTGCCCAATAAACTTGTCCAACCGATTAGAGAAAGGATCGTCCCTACCAAATTTGAAGTTAATCGGACAAAACATGCGACCGCTAGAGTGCAAACACACACAAATATCTATATAAATCTATATATACATATATATACATATATATACATACATACATATATATATACATATATACATACATACATATATATATACATATATACATACATACATATATATATATATATATATATATATAAATTTTTGAACGACCCCCCAAAACGTGTTCAGGCGATCACGTTAGGAACTTCTATGGTGGTCGCGGGATTAAGTTTCACCGTGCGGGTCATGCTAATAGTTCACTTTCCAAAGGAAATTCACCAACAAAAAAGTTCGTTAAGTTGAATGCAGAACTAAACACTCATTACACTTACGAACCACGCGAAGATTGCGAAGATGTACAATAGTTCACGTGGAATCAAATCACAACAGATGAAATGAGATTATGCATAAAATTTCAAGTGATGTTGAATGATACATGATACAACTAACCTGATGTGACTAGACGTATCACAACACATATGCGCAGTTTATTTCAACCGTTGTTAGAACCAACCGTCACGTACACCATAACGCAAATTGAGACTGACGCAAGAAGAGTGATCAATGCATGAACAGGTTTCGTTTTACCGTATTAACATACGAGAAAGCGAATTCCATATACAACGTCAGCATCATGAATAAAACAAAAAGACAAACATCCGTTAATTTTAATGCAAAACTAAATACTCATTACAATTACGAACCGCGTGAGGGTGTACGACAGTTAACGTGGACTTAAATCACAACAGGTGAAATGAGATTACGCCTACAATTGTAATTGATGTTGAATGAGTAAATGAGTCATCTAACCTGCTTTTACAAGACGTATCACAACACATGTGCGCAGTTTACTTCAAGCGCTATTATTACCAGTCTTCAAGTACACAATAATGCACATTGTGACTTAAGCAAGAAGACTGATCGATGCGTCAATGTACAAGTTACGTTGTTAACGAACTAGCATACGATAAATGCTCGAATTCAAGTTATTCAGTTAACATTTGAACCATAGACTGGTTGACCGTTGCTGTACTGTTTGACAGAAGTGATAATATTTGGTTCAAAGAGAGATTGCTCAAATCCTGGGTTATACTAGACCACGAAAAGCTATATACGATCATGTCAGAGAAAAATATCGTAAAACAACACCAGAAGTACTAAGCGAACTCCCCTTCCCCACCCCACCAAAAGGGAGTCCTGATTCGGGACTCCCTTTGAATTATCAATCTCATACAGTATACATCAACGAACCAGGTTAATACGAATTAACATTTTCCTGATGTGGATTGATTTAATACTTCAAGCCTGTTAGTGCTAGAAGGAGCGAGAATGTGTTCCTAAAAGATGAAATTAGATTACGCATAGAATTTTAATTGACATTGAATGAGAAAATGATATATCTGTATTGTAAAGCACATTATGAATGAATCTTCAACGGACATATTCTAATTGTAGTAGTGATGAGAAGAATTATCTGCCGAGAAGATCGTCTCAGAACATTCATTGAGCAAATACTAATTCGCATCATCATCATCATCATGCTAATTCGCATAATTGAGCATTACCATCAGTTCAACTAGTGCTGTCGCAGAGTACACTCAAATATGACAAGTGCAGCCGAAGTGGATAAATCAATCCTCATGTTGTTGGAGGAGTTGGATGCGATGGAAGACAGTACCATGTACCTTCATCCACAAACTCCAGAACCACAACCACCAACACCATCAGTACCATAATCACTACCACAATCAGTCTCCACCACTGCACCATCATCGGAACCATCGACCTGCGATTGTCAGCACTTCGGGAGGTTAGTCACGACGTAGATTGGACTTCGTTGCGATCGACGTTACCACTGTCCCGATGTTTCAAAGAAGCGAAGAAACCATCAGTTCACGCAACCGAGACCACTGCCAATACAAATCTCCTCAAGGACAAGTCTGCAGAACGTCAGCACCACCTGTGTCGATAGCAGTTGCATAAACGACAACATCAGTGGATGTGTCTATGGTGATCCTCCGGAGTTACCTGGAGACTTTGGGCATGTGATAAAGAATTCGAAATTTTCACCATCAGTCAGTTGGACCGATGCCGGTTATCAATATACAGTACAGAATCCCACCAATCGGGGTAATGTGTTCTTGAAGATCCAATTATACCACAGTAGTCGTCACACACATAGTTGTGATTTATATTTGGACGAAATAAAGACTATGAAATATACATCATGCTTATGAACATCGTAACACGATTGGAAAACTTGAGGGTGGACCGATATTCCGGAGTACCGAGAGTCACTGGTTTGAAAAAGACAGTGATACCGATAGCGGAGAGGTGTAAAACCGATAGTAATGAATGTATCACAACGAAAATCGACGGGAAACGCAGAAGGGCAGTGACAAAAGTTGTTACATGCTGCTTGACTGAATCTCTATATTATATTATATTTCTCTTCACATTTAATTTGTCAATTATAGTAATGCAGAGCGAGTGTTGCTGGGCCCAAAAACACTCGTGGATCTCTGATTTAGTTGTGGGTTGCTTGAAAGAAAAATCTGATTGCAAGAAACTATTTTATTTAAATCTGAGCAAAGACATTACAACATATACATATTTAAATTAGAGCCGGAAAAGAGTATTTTAAATTAATGTAAAATGGATCACCTTAGAGGTTATGGCTTTGGTCGATTTCTGGCCTTTTTAGTTTTAATATTTTTTTTGTATTTTGTGTTT
Organism: Allygus modestus; assembly: GCA_963675035.1. Classification (NCBI taxonomy): domain Eukaryota; kingdom Metazoa; phylum Arthropoda; class Insecta; order Hemiptera; family Cicadellidae; genus Allygus; species Allygus modestus. The sequence continues at coordinate 76,525,471 of OY776114.1, read as the reverse complement.
AAAATAATCAAAAGCAGTTCTCAAGTTAAAGTATTATAATGTGATAATCAGGAATTCCTAGTTAATCAAATGGCGGTTTATTAAAACAAGCGAGTGGTCGGGAATAAATTATAATATATTAGTCCTCCTAACTAAGCCTCCTGACCTCCGACACACTCTATCCTCCTATATCTTTTTACCACCAAATTAAATTACATATTCATATGATCCATGATTAACTTATTTAAAATCTGTTGTGGATCCTGATCTGAGCTCTGAACTGCAGATTAATTAATTTTTCTTTTTTTTTTTTTTGAAATGAACCAAACAGTAACACTCTGTTATATAAGTACTAAATTTCCTAGAATTTTGGATTCTACTTAATTTCCAGCTCTTACAATTATTTTAGATTTGAGACAATGTAATTGAATTTTAATATTTTCCAAAAGTTTTCTTGCTTAATACAAATTAATTCTTGTACAGAAAAAATGTCTTTAAGTTAAATTATAACAAATAGAGAGTTACTTTAAATGATTTGTGAATATGAAATTACATCAAATAATTAACAAAGATAAATGAATTTAAACTTAACAATTATTAAACTTTGATCAGTACCAGTTATGACATGTGTTCTATGAAATATGACCAAGTATATAAAACTAATAAATATTACTTACATGAACATTGTAGAAAATTACATATACAAAACGCTCACAATATAAATACACTGTAACACTACTAATGCACTTAATACTAATAATACCAGTTGTTTAATTTATTCCCAGTAAAACGACAAGAATGGCAGTGTTAAAACCTGCTCTTAGCACGTGTAATTTTGAAAAGTTTTAATTAATTAATTAATACGAATGCGTGATTGTACCGCGAATTTCGGCCTTTTCTTTAAACAATTCGCGAAATAGAGAACGTATGGGATGCACCCCGTTAACAAATCGACGAACTTTTGGAATTGGCAAATAAACGCGGTATTGAATTTAGAAAAAGGTTTTAGATGATGTTACACCGAATAGTTCCGAGCTAAGAGAACGAGAAGCCGCAGTCGTCCAGTTTTATGAGCGAGGCGGGTCACGTGACTGCATTGTTGTCAGTTCCTCCTGTACGCGGTAGTGTCTTCTAGATGTTTCTGATATGGCGGCAAGTTTGAGTTTGAACTTGTAACAAAGTGAGTAGTATCGGTGTTGTCGCCAATAACGATTGAATCACACCTAAGGGTGATATGCAGGTGTGAAACAAACAAAATTGTATTTGGAACATTCAAGAAGGAACTAATCAACCAGTTTTAAGTGTACCTTTGATATTTTCAATATTAATCCTTATAGCCACAGTCAGATCGACCGAGCATCATGCTTCACCGGACCAAAATCTCGTCTAGACCTACTATTAACATCAATAAGTCAACCTGCCTAGGCGAGTCAACGAGGTCCTGAGCAACACCGACATCGAGCCCTACAGCAGCGGGTTTGGAGAACGCCTTCGCTTGGTGAAGCGCAGTCCATTGGGGTTCCAATAGCAGATTCACACTATTGGACTTAATATAAATATGTAAAGCAAGACTTGAAGATTATGTAAATACCTTTGCAAATTGGGTTTCGTAGTCAATACATATAGCCACGATCAGAATATAACCACTGTTACTCTTAATACCAAAAATATCTCCTTTGGCTGTAAGTTTAAAATTTGTGTGTGTGTGTGTGTGTGTGTGTGTGTGTGTGTGTGTGTGTGTGTGTGTGTGTGTGGTAATTTTGAGCTGTTTATTGTTTAGTTAAATTGTTTTTATGTATTGATGTTTTTTCATTGAATATGAGTCTATAAACTAAATACTAAAGGAGGAGGATAAAAAATAAAAAAGAGTTTTTTTTATTCTGAGTACACAACTAGTTTATTGAGAGAAAAAAAAACAATTTTCATTCAAAATTAAATTGGTATACATTTGTACAAAGACTCTTCTGATCAGTGCATCTTTTTGAGCAGTAAAAGAGTCGTCACAGAGCTGCACGAAGATCATCTTCATGCTGTAGTGGTTGCTGCAGTACAGGTATACAGTGCAGTATTGACCGCAGACCAGAGTGTTGTCACTTTGAAGGCGATGCTTGTTGTACAGGTAGCGACGAGCGTTGCGTCTGAGGAATCCTTGGTAGAATTGTATATGTGGAGGTTGACCGTAGCTTCAAAGAATTCAATTCCTCCTCCTTTGTTCAGAAAGCTACCCAGTGAGTACCTTATTCAATTTGAGGATCAGTATAATTTTGTATCTCTGTGGCATTTATTCTACTGTATCGATACCGACAGTAACAGAAGTAGTACTAGTAGTAAAACAGAAGCAGCAACTGGTATCATTCACTTCATCATCATCATTGATGATTGTACTTAGATGTAACCAACCACGTAATGTAACACAATTGGTTAGGGCATATCGTGTGTGAGCTGTCTTGTGATAGCGACATGGCACTGCGTTTGTTGATAGTAGATTGTGGATTGATGATAGTGACCCATAACCAAAATCGTTGATATCAATGACATTAGTAGTACAGTGATCTGTGAAGAAATTGCTTCGTACATATTCTATTTTCTCAGCACCTTTGACATAGACGATCGGACGTTTGGCGATACATGCTCGTAACTTTCCCTCTAGTACATGATATCAGATATCACCTTGATCCTATTACAATCCGTGACAGTGTTTTGTGAGCCAATAGCTTTCACGTAGTTTCTCTTGTGTGAGAAAATCTCGATTAAACGGTGATTTGACGATATGATGCATTAACAGTGTACCGCTGTCCTCTTCCAAGACACACTTCCTTCAGAATATAATCGTTATTGTTGCCCTTGAAACATCGAAAATCCAAAATAGTGGGAGCAGCGACATTCTCATGCGGAACTCTGCGTAAACGAGCCATCTTGTACGAGTGTTGGTTGCTGACTGATTATGATTTAACAGACAAAGTCCACATTTACATTGCGATGACGATCAATTTTGATGACGTTGTCAAACTCTGCATTTACCAGACAGTTTACAATCTCTGTGAGTGCAGGTATTCATTCTACCGCATCGATACCGATAGTAGCAACAGTAGTACTACTAGTAGTACTACTAGTACTACTAGTCATCGACACATTGATCACTCTTCTTGATTCAGTCACAATGTGCATTATCTTGTACGTGACAACTGGTACTAACAGCGATTTAAATAAACTGAACACATGTGTTGCGATACGTCTTGTCACGACAGATGTTCATTAGATGCATTTTCTCATTCAACGTCAATTACAATTCTATGCGTAATCTAATTTAATTCATTTTTATTTTATTACACATTCACTGTTGTACATATTCGTGCGGTTTATAAGTATAATGGGGGTATTTTTTTGCATTAAACTTAAAGGATTTTTTAAATTTCTTTTTCGTCATGATGCTATCGTTTCATGATGTTGACAAGTCATATGGAAATCGCTTGTTGTACATGATGATAAGTACTACTAGCTCTTGAAGTAAACTGCGTACCTCAAGTGTGCGGACGTTGTTTTGTTTTTAAATGTCCAACACAACAGGTTAGATAAATCATTTTCTCATTCAACATTTTTTCAATGGTATGCGTTATCTCATTTCATCTGTTGTGATTTGAGCCTATGTAAACTGTTGTCCATCCTCACGCGGTTTGCTAGTGTAATGAGTATTAAGCATTAAACTTAACGGGCTTTTCCCTTTTTTTGGTGATGTCATATGGAGTTCATTCCTTCTAGCAGTAACTTGACTGTGAGCCTTTATCGTACGTTAATTCGTTTAGAACTAACTTGTTCAGTGACGCATCGACCACTCTTCTTTTGTCATTCACAATGCGCATTATGGCGAGCATGATGATTGGTACTACTAGCTCTTAACTAAACTGTGCACCTCACAGAATATGAACGTTTTTTGGTTTTAAAATGTCTCTTCATCACTTATGTATTTAATTAACAGATAGGAGCTGTTATGTTTGCCGGTAGTAACAAACCTATGTTCAATGGTAAAGAGGTTGTTCAAATCTTGAGCTACGTTAATCATAAATAAGCACTTCTAGCACATGTAAGTGAAAAATACAAGTCAAGAGACTTAGAAACGAGAACCAGCAGTCGTTGCAAACCCTTACAAAGTCACTAACAAATACCAAAAAACTAGATCAAATTAACTCCAAGTTTAAAACTACAAATGATATATATCGCGTAATGAAACCCAATCCATGATTCAAATATTGTCTGAAAAGACCTCTAAAGTGGCAAGTGTTGCCTGAATAATTGGAATTCGAGCCTTTATCGTATGTTAGTTTGTTAACAACATATTTTGTACATTGACGCATCGATAACGTTTCTTGCTCAAGTCACGATGTGCATTATGGCGCACGTGACGATTGGTAATAACAGCGTTTGAAGTAAACTGCGCACATTTTTTGTGATACGTCTTGTCACAGCAGGTTAGATATCTCATTGACTCATTCAACATCAATTACAATTGTAGGTGTAATCTCATTTTCATCTGTTCAGATTTAAGTCCACATTAACTGTTGTAGATCCTCACGCAGTTCGATAGTGTAATGACTATTAGCTTTGCATTACACTTTTCGTATGTTAATACGTTAAAACGTAGCTTGTTCACTGATGCATCGATCACTTGTCACAGTAGGTTAGATGTTTAATTTTCTCATTTAACATCAATTAAAATTGTAGGCGTAATCTCATTTAATCTGTTGTGATTCAAGTCCACGTTAACTGTTGTACATCCTCACGTGGTTCGTAAGTGTAATGAGTATTTAGTTTTGCATTAAACTTCTCGTATGATAATTCCAAGTAATCGGTGATTGAAGAAGTTTGCCTTTCCCTCGAGAATTGGCACTTGCATATACGCGTTTAATAACCAGCTCGCGCTTGTCAAATTTTTGTACACCGATAAAAATTCCAAGTAATCGAGGTTTGAAGAAGTTCGCACATTGATAAAAAAATCCAAGTAAACGATGTTTGAAGAAGTTTGTGTTTTCATTTTCACACAAGTTACAATCATGGGTAATGTCAACCCAAGAAAATGAAAGCTAGCAGCATCACGTCGTTGTGTTCAGTTACAATAGGTATAGTTAGGTTTATTAAGACTGTTTCCAGTTAGAAATGGGAAACATGGAGAGACATATCTCATCGTTAGGTTACGATATACAGTGTAAAGTTAAGTTCGGGCGTAGTAATAGGAAACGTAGTCAGTTGTATCTCATCGTTAGGTTATGTTATGCTCTGTTAAGTTAGGTTTGTGCATAGACGTAGGAAATATCGCCAGTCGTATCTCGTCGTTATTGTGTGTTTCTCATTATGGGTTAGAGGGAGAGGTTCGCTCCCTCGTACTTCCGGTATAGTTTTGCGAAAAATTTTCGTTTTTGGGGGGAAGGGTCTAAAAAAATTAAACAAAATTTGTCGCAAAAAATGTTTGCCAAAAATTGTGCAAACAATTTCGCAATTAAAAAAATTTAAATAATATAAAAAAATCACAAAAATTGCAAAAAAAGTTGCAAAAGTATTGCAAAAAGAACATTAAAAAATCGTGCGAAACAACTTGAAAACGAATTTGGGGGCTCACGCACCACCACCCGGGGGGGGGGGGGAGGCTCACCTGCCTCACCCACCATATACACAAACGGTCAAACGTCCCTACTAGTGTCATCACTATTGCCGTTTAGAAATGTCCCCAGGGCTCTGCCCCACGGGACTTCCAAGTTCCCATATTATTTATATGGAGGAAAGTTTTATTTGGTTTATGTCACATGTTTGTTTTCCTAAATCTATTCATTTAAATAAACAGCTGTTATAAGGAGTATGTCTAACTACAGACTGTCATTGTTTTGTACAACTTTTCTACTCTGAATTTTCACCCCGTTGCAAAGCACGGGCATAGCAGCTAGTCCTTGATAAATGTAACAACACTGTTTTATTGAATAGTCGGCCTCTTTATGAGCTAATCTAACGAAAGTGTTTTGGACCGGTTTAATTATTTACATGATAATATTTATTTTGGTTCTGTTAAGCCATGAACTAGGTCCTAAACGAATTATTATGTACAACCTAACGTATTTTAGCTTCTCATACAAGCATTCGGCCGGGCCAAAGTAACATACAATAAAGCGAGTTCATATAAGCAGCCTGTTGACGTGAGGAGTGAATTCACGCATTACAAACTTTTATAAATCAAATAATGTGTTGAAACGAACATGTTTGCTGTTATTTGAAAATTGGAAAATATGTAATTTGTTTGGCTTTTCTGGTGTACCTGGTTATATTTATCTTCAGTGATAGGGTGGAAATGTTGAGCATTATAAGGTTAGGTGGAGGTCCAGTCAGGAGTAAAAGTATAGGTAAAGCAAGGTACTGGGGATGAAAAAAGACCGCCAAGTTATTAAAACAACCTTTTCAATATAAAATCATTATAAGAAAACATACTGATGTATTTAGTTAATTAACATTTCCATTAATAACTTGGTAAATATTTGTGATACAGTATCATGATGAGTGAAGGTTTAAAATTTTTGACATTTTACTCTCTATTGTTTTATTTCTGCCCCTTACATCTTGGGGACATTTTTTAACATTTTCGGGCCTTAAAACTCGAAATTTAAATTTGTAACCCCCCCAAAAAGGGGTTTAGGTTTTCAAATTGTTTTGCCCAACGAACTCGTCCAACTGTTCATACAAAATCTGCGGGTCGTTCACATAATAATATACTTAATCTTACATGACTTAATACTAATACTTAATCTTACTTACATGACTCGAATAATAAAAAGTCCCGGTCGCTTATTAGACAAAACATTTGGGCTTTTCTTAGTTTAAAATGTTTAATATTCTCACTCCATGCCGATCGTTGCATTTTTTGCCGAAATAACTACTGTCGTAGTTTTTCATATAGAAAAGTTAATTTCATCCTACAATACACTTTCGTCTGAAAAGAGTTAAATAAATGGTTTCGTAAAAACTATTCTGGTGTATACAATATCATGCTATTTTGGTAATTAGGCGATTTTAGTATTTTTTATATTTTGGACAGTTATTGATGAAGTTATTCAAGTTTAAACACTTTTTAAATTTGAAATTTCGCTATTTTCCAATCTAAACTTTAGAATATCCTAGCATTTTTAACATGTAATGTTTGTTATTGTTAAATTCGACATTTAATTTCAGTACAGTAAAGTTATTTACCTTTCTACTTATAAGTATTAGCATATATTATGGGTATTATATATGCTATGTTTCAAGTAAATTGCATGAATAAGATGGAAAAAGGAAAATAGTGTTTCATGAAAGGAAGACGCATAAATAATTGAGTGGGATAAAAATACTCTGCATAAGCATAAGTAGACAAAACACCAGGAAACATATTTTCAACACTCACCTTGTAGATGTGGAGAGTACACAGACCCGAGTGCTGGAAGAAGGTTGCAGGAATATAAAATTCTAACCCTCAATCGAATCGACGCACGCACGCTGCCATGTCACACGCACATGCACGGCCGCACGCACGCACGCACGCACGCATAGCGCGCTCACGCACCACTCTCTCAGACATACCACACACGCACGCACATTAGGCGAGCTTATATCACACCAGCTTCAGTTACACAGAAAACAAAGTGTGAACATGTTTCAGTTTCCTACTTATAAATCGTTGTTTCAGTTAATATGACTCTCCATCTATTATTTAAGCTAGAATGTAGGTTGAGTGATGAAAACAATTCCGAACAAGTTGATTTTTTACATACTTGTCGAAGAAAATATACCCCCGTCGCAGCAAACCTGCATTCTCAGCGAATTTTCAATGAATATATAACATAACACATTAAAACACTTAACAGGATTCATAAGAAACATATTCACAAACAAGCTATATTTGAAATATTAATTATTCTCCATAAGAATAACATTGGGGATAAGTACGCAGGTTTGCTGCAAAAAGGCACACAAAATAATGAGTTTTTTATGCAAATATCAATAGAACTCATCTTAGTGAAGTCACATACCAAGTTTCATCCATATACATTCATAAATAAGCGATATATAACATTTAAAGTATTTTCCATAAGAATAACATGGGGACCAAGTACCTAGGTTTGCTGCTACAGGAACCATAGGTGAAAAATTGTTTTTTTTTGTGGAAACAACAATAAACCACAACCAGATCAAGCCATGTACCAAATTTCACCAGTTTATGTTCATAAATAAGCGAGATATACAATTTTTCTTTTTCTCCATAAGAATAACATTAGACAACGTACTGTGTTTAGCACTTTCAATATCTCAGTAACCAATTGACGCAGTGATCAAAATACTTGTTTGTTTTTTAAGCTGAATTCAGTGGTATGAATTACAATTTGATTTAAATTAAAATTACATGTGAAAACCCCAAAAAAACACATTTTTGGGGGGCAAAACCCCCAAAACCCCCCTTCGGATGGTGCGATTCACATGGTTTTCGAACTCGTTCAAATAAATGATACTTAACACATTTGTACCAAATTTCATTAAGATCGGACCTTTTTTACGAGAGTTATCGTGTTTACGGACACACATATATTTATATATATATATATATATATATATATATGTGTAAAACAATTTGAACGAATGGTGTTTTTGGCATCTGGGGACCTCAAAATGAAAAGTTATCATGGTCTCGGGCTTAAGTCTTACCATGAGACCTACGGTAATAGCTTCTTCCCTATAGGGGAAATTCGCTAAAAGACTGTTGAAAGAAGATTAAAAGGAGAATTTATTTTAGCGGATTTCCCCTATAGGGAAGAAGCTATTACCATAGGTGGCATGGTAAGACTTAAGCCCGAGACCATTATAACTTTTCGTTTTGAGGTCCCCAGATGCCAAAAACACTATTCGTTCAAATTTATCTATGTATATATATATATGTGTGTGTGTGTGTGTGTGTGTGTGTGTGTGTGTGTGTGTGTGTGTGTGTGTGTGTGTGTGTGTGTGTGTGTGTGTGTGTGTGTGTGTGTGTGTGTGTGTGTGTGTGTGTGTGTGTGTGTGTGTGCGTGTGTGTGTGTGTGTGTGTGTATGTGTGTGTACGTTACCGCGATAACTTTTGAAAGAAACACCCGATTTTGATGAAATTTGGCACAAATGGGGAGAGTAACATTTATGACTTTAAGTTCAAAAACCAGATCGATCGCACTATGGGAAGGGGGTTTTATGGGGGTTTACAATTTTCCAAAAATCGGTTTTTTGCAAATTTGACCCCAAAATGTTAAAAACACTCAATTTTGGTTATAGCCATTTTATAGAGCTTAAAAAACATATAATTTATTATTTTGAATCATTAACCTAGGTTAAGTGGTTGCGGAGAAAATCCAAAAAAACGTGTCCCATGTTAATCTTATGGGAAAAAGGTTTTTAGATTTTTCTCAGATAGTTTTACTAAAAACTTCTCATTTCTGTTCGTTAGTGTATTTAGCTCAACAAAACAAACATTTTGGTGTTTTAATCGTTGTTCTACGTCCAACCGTTGCAGAGATATTCAAAGTGCTAAACACTAAGTTGTCCAATGTTATCCTTATGGAGAATAAATAAAATTCTATATCTCGATTATTTTTGAATGTATATTGATAAAACTTGGTATGTGGCTTCAACTAGTTGTGGTATATTGATATTAGCACAAAAACAAGTTTTTTGTTGATAGTCCCCGTAGCAGCAAACCTGCATACTCGGCCCCCATGTTATTCATAAGGAGAATAAGTAAAGTTGTATATCTCCCTTAATTATGAACCTAAATTAATCAAACTTGGTATATAGCTTCACCTGGTTCAGTTATATTGATAATTGCAAAAAAAATATTACTTATCTTCCTCGTTTCAGCAAACCTGCGTCCTCAACCCTAATGTTATTCTTATGGAGAATAAATAAAATGCTATATATCACTTATTTATGGATGAATTTTTGTGAAACTTGGTGAGTAGCTCTATGTAGTAGTGAGTCACATATATATGCATTGGAAATTCGCTGAGTACGCAGGTTTGCTGCGACGGGGGTATTTTGAATATTTATTAAAGAGGACTTTTTACAAAAACAACAAAAAGGTGTTTCGAGTTAAAATTTAAAAAATCTTTTCAATAGTAACAATTATCTTACCGGTAGTGTGTTAAATATTCAAATAGTTTGTGAAGAAGAAACTGGTAATCAGGGGCGGTGCAGACTATCAATTTAGGGGGGTCATGAGGTCGTAAGTGAAAATCATAGTATCGAGCAACGAGCTTAATACATATCTAGTGCTATCAAACAAATATTAATCGCCAAAAAAAGTGAAGCCTACATGGTGGCGCCATTTTTCCCTCTGCAATCTCCGTTCCTACGGCAAAACAACTAACCACAGACCATACAATAACATAATCTGAAATTTATATCAAATTTATTCCATCAAGCAATAAAAAGGTTTTCCTGAATACCATATTTTGAAATTATTGTGTTTAAGATTAAATCATTTGAATCGTTTAGAATGTGGAACACAAGGAGACAAAAATTACTTTCAAACAACTTTGATATAAATCATATTTTAGATCAAATATTTGCTGGAGACCATTGTATTTCTGTGTTATGTTTTACAAATATATCTTCTAGGCTTCACTTTTAGAGAATTTCCGCTATAGGGAAGAAGCTATTACCGTAGGTGGCATGGTAACACCTTAAGCCCGAGAACATGATAACTTTTCGTTTTGAGGTCCCCAGATGCCAAAAACACTATTCGTTCAAATTTATATATATGTGTATATATATATGTGTGTGTGTGTGTGTGTGTGTGTGTGTGTGTGTGTGTGTGTGTGTGTGTGTGTGTGTGTGTGTGTGTGTGTGTCCGTTCCCGCGATAACTTTTGAAAGAAACACCCGATTTTGATGAAATTTGGCACAAATGTGGAGAGTAGCATTTATGACTAAGTTCGAAAACCAGATCGATCGCACTATGGGAAGGGGGTTTTATGGAGGTTTACATTTTTCCAAAAATCGGTTTTTTGCCAATTTGACCCCAAAATGTTAAAAACACTCAATTTTGGTTATAACCATTTTATAGAGCTTAAAAAAACAAATAATTTAGTATTTTGAATCATTAACCTAGGTTGGTTGCGGAGAAAATCCAAAAAAAACGTGTCCCATGTTAATCTTATCGGAAAAAGGTTTTTAGATTTTTCTCAGATAGTTTTACTAAAAACTTCATATTTCTGTTTATTAATGTGTTTAGCTCAACAAAACAAACATTTTGGTGTTTTAATTGTTGTTCTACATCCAACCGTTGCAGAGATATTCAAAGTGATAAACACTAAGTTGTCCAATGTTATCCTTATGGAGAATAAATAAAATTTTATATCTCCATCGTTTATGAATGTATATTGATGAAACTTGGTATGTGGCTTCAACTAGTTGTGGTATATTGATATTAGCACAAAAACAAGTTTTTTGTTGATAGTCCCCGTAGCAGCAAACCTGCATACTCGGCCCCCATGTTATTCATAAGGAGAATAAGTAAAGTTGTATATCTCCCTTAATTATGAACCTACATTAAGAGAACTTGGTATGTAGCTTCACCTGGTTCAGTTGTATTGATAATTGCAAAAAAAACACATTACTTATTTTCCTCGTTTCAGCAAACCTGCGTCCTCATCCCTAATGTTATTCTTATGGAGAATAAATAAAATGCTATATGTCACTTATTTATGGATGTATTTTTGTGAAACTTGGTAAGTAGCTCTATGTAGTAGTGAGTCATATATATATATGCATTGGAAATTCGCTGAGTACGCAGGTTTGCTGCGACGGGGGTATTTCAAACCAGAAGAGATATCTAAGATGTATTAACCTCGTTGGTATTGATGAGTAGGCCCTATGCGTTTTCTTAGGGGGTTTGGCAGTCAAGAAAAATTGTAAAATCTTTCTATAGGGAACGGAATAAACGGTTGTGAAAAACATTAGCCGACATAAAGTGATATGAGTTTCAGTCCGTAGAGGTTTATTTCACGGCTTTATTAAAAGAAGTTACGAATTTACTGAATTAATTGTATTACTTGTAGTATATTTATGTAATTACTAGTCTATTATTTTCTATAGTTAAAAAGTAATAATTACTATTATTTCATATTGTAACAAAGTTAATAAACGATTTTAGAAACAAGAAAGATATTTTAGAACTAACTTTTGACTCATATGAACACTCAGTGGATGCAATATTTAATGACAACCAGCCCTAGCGATTAATGATTAAAGCAATGTTAGATTTAATAAAGAGAAAATCCTTCAACCAAGGACCTAAAATCCCTCCTTAAGCCATGCCTCATAGAACAATAAATTGTCAGTTGGACACCAACACATATACTACTGAAAAGAGATTACATAGGTCTAGCCTAAAAGTATGATGACGTTGTATAGTATGGTTATTATTAAGAAAGTCCATTGGTTATACTGGAGACAACACTGCCTAACGATTTACGTCAAAAAAGTCAGTCGGTGATTTGGTTAGGTTACGGTACTACATCTGTGAGAAATAAATAAAATAATCTCGTTCTTTGAACTGCAGAGATGTATTCTTCTAAACGAGTATGGTCATTCAAATCAGTGTTATAAAAGCACAGCAATACAAATTGAAGCAAATGAATTTTGTTTGCTTGCTTCACGTATCTATTCTTGCAATTAAATGGAATAAACTATGAACAAATCAACAAATACATTGTTACTAACCAATAGACCTCCTTGGTTATTGGTATATTATTTAATTTGTTATTTAGATATTTTAGGTTAACACTTGACTTGCAACAATGCGAGAACTAGAGTCGCAATCACTGAGCTCTATGTTATATCTGGAGTCACCACTCCGTGGTGAAAAAGCGTGCCGCTGTGTTTATGGTCGTTATGTTGGCCAGATGTGTTTTTGACATTTTAGTGGTTTTATTTCCTATTGGTTGAAATTTTGTCATCGTCCACCCATTGCATTCTGATTGGTCCAGTTAACGTAAAAGTGACAACACAATAGAGCAAAATGTCTGTGTTGATGGCACGTTATTGGAAATTATTTAGCCAGAGAGTAGTGACTCCAGATATAACATAGAGCTCAGTGGTCGCAATGGTCATTCATGAATGCCAAGTCTTTTTCACTCATGAAGTACTAAAAACGGTCATAAGTGTTCCAAAAACGACCAACTGATGAAATGTAATTACCTTTACGGTGAAAAATGGGTAAAATATGTGAAGGTCTGAGGCCTTTTTTTTGGGGGGGGGGTCATGAACCCCATGACCCCCCCCCCCTTGTATCCGCGCCTGCTGGTAATATAGTAAAGAAAAACATTTTGTGAAGATACAAACAAAGCTGTATATATAAAAATAAGGAGACTATATAAACAATATACTACAATATTAAAATGTAAAAAATTAAATGCATAAATGTTTAAAAATGCAACTGAGTGAGATAGCAATTATTGTACCTCACTTTCGGGAGGTCTTGGGTTTCAACCCAGGCCAGCTGTTCTGAGATGAGTTTGTACGGGTTTTCATCTTACTTAGATAAATGCCGGAATCGTTCCCAACAAAGGGCCACACCCCGCTAGGAAGGGATAGGACTCCGTTACCTTACATCTGGATTTAAGATTTCCCAATAAATACATTGTTTGTTTTAGATTCTGATACATTGTTAACCATTATCAAGGAATACATATTATTATTATTATGTTTGTTGAATATTATTACCACTTGTTGTCAAACCCTAATCAAGCAACCCCTTAAGCTCACCCCTACGACTGGATGACTGAGCCCACAGCTCGAACCGTACCATCGTCGTGTAGTCTAGTCGTACCCAAGATGCGTAGAGTAAGGGCCTCCTTACTCTCTAGCCTACTCATCTTCAGTCGTACCCGGTCGTACCCCCGCCAACCGGATAAACCGAAAGCCCCTGGCAGTGTTTACTGCACCGATGTGTTATCAGTGTTGTCGCTATACCCCAGACGAGGTTTTGAAGCCTCCTGCACCCGAAAAGCTCTCTTAACTTGTTGCTTGTAAATATGAGTAAGGTTGATTTGCAGGATGTGATGCAACAAAGCTTGTTTGAATGTCCTTTAGCATGAATTCACTCTGCGATTTAGAATTATGTCAAAATGCCACACAGTAGTGTGCATTTGGGGCTGCTGGGGCGGAAGTGACGTCACATCCGGTGAGTGACCGGATGCGCTGAGTGAATAAATACGTCATCTGAGGCTGAGCCAGTGACGTAGGCGGTTTTGTGACGAAATGAGTAAAAGTTCAAAGTTCAAGGTCACGGTGAGGTTTTTTTAAAAAAATCTACCTCGCACTCGTAAAACGATTGTGATTCGATAGTTAATCGATAATAAATATCGAATGAAAATTATCGAATGAAACAATCGAATGATACGAGTGCGAGGTAGTACTATTACAAATATTACTTTATTTACAATAATTCATGTTTACAATAGTTCCCCGTTGTTCGTTGTCATCGATGTTGTTGATCCGGACGAGTTGCGGCCATCACTTCGCTTTCTGAAGAAAGACGGTAGATACTTCGATCCCTGCGCAGAGTCCATGTTGTGTTTTCGACATCTATCTGTTCTGTTAGGTGTTTGCATTTCATTGCTGTCAGGTGGAAATAATACCTGACGGCAATGAAATAGAAACATCTATCAGATCGTGAATGAAATGATATTGTTATTTTGTGAAGAGCGTCTCGGAGAGCTCGATGTTCACCGGTCGAGAGCCGGAGGTGTACTGACTATTCGCTAGCTAGCGTTTTTGGTATCAAACAAAATGGTGGGGGTAAAAGTGTAGTAGAACGAAGCAGATGGTGGACAGCAGATGGGCGGCGGCAGGTGGCAGGCGGCAGGTGGCAAGTGTGCGGCAGATGGTAGTCCCCCACTACACCAGTCTCCCCACCAAGTTTTACATCGCACAATAACTAGTTTACATGTGTTAGTTAGGGTTTAGCTCTTAGACTGTCAAGACCTTACCTCCGTAACTAAAAACCTCAAACAGCTACTATGATCTAAACCGGTGCATGTATTCATATGGTTCTTTTTGCGTAGCAAACAACTGGTTAAAAGTGTTTCAACCTCAATTATTCTTCGACGAAACCGCTCATTGTCCACTAAAAGTGTAGACCTTCTGTCTTCATCGTCAGGGAAGTAGAAAGTAGTGTCAAGGGGACTACTGAAGGTCACCTTCCTCATGTTCCTGTAAAACTGCGACATTTTTCAGACCGTCTAGGTAGATGTTCATACGACAAGAGCTGGAAGAATAATGATGTAGCGTTATCGTGTATAATAGGCATCTACCCCCACCACAACGTTACCTTGTCCTTCAAACCATCGTTTTTACGCCACGGATGCTATACTGTTGGTTAGATTTAAATTTAAATTGCACCTACTTGTTCGCCTTGTCAAGCTGCGTAATTGAAGTACCCACATGTTAGACCTTGAACCAAAAACAAAGAAGTTATTTAGGTTTGTCCTTGAAAATAGTTGTTTTTTCGCTGTTGCTGCTATACCCTTTGTTGGATATGAATTCTGTTTGCACCAACTTGTTCGTCTGATCAATCCGCGTAATTTGAGTACCCACTTAATATATTTTAAACCGTAAATAAAGAAGTTATTTAGGCTTGCCCTTGAAAATAGTTGTTTTTCGCTGTTGCTGCTATACCCTTTGTCGGATCTGAATTCTGTTTGCGCCAACTTGTTCGTCTGATCAATCCGCGTAATTTGAGTACCCACATGACATACTTTGCACAAACTGTGTACCCCCCCCCCCTTTTTGGGTCATGTTCAAGGTCAAGGTCAAGGTCAAGGACCTTGGGACTTAGAAATTTTCACAAAGTGGGCTGCACACAAACATAAGATTAATAGTCTCCTGCCTATGTACAGGCCAAGTCCCTAACTTGAAATGCTTAGGGTGGTCCTGAAAAGGACCGTTTGTGGAGGGAGGGTGGGATGGTAAGGGATTTTACTTTACAGTCCACTTCACTCTACTCTCTTCTTTTACCAAGGACAAGGTCTGTTTGTATGACACTTCTGGTGGTGCCGGAATTGATCGTGGCAATTCCACCTCAAAGAGAACTTCACCGGCAGTTAAGTAGTAGGTGCTTCCGTTCTTCAGCACCGCTCTGTACGGGAAGTTTCTTCTCAAATGTTTGAATTTTGTTTTGGTAACTGCAATGGGAGATACCAATTCGTCTTCCGTCAAGGTCTTCATCTTCTGCAACACGTCCAGATGATCCCGTGTGGCAGAGTGTCGTTCCGTTGTTGATGAAGAAGTCGAACCAGAAGAACCTTGTTTGTAGTAAAGAGGGTGGTTTTTAAAATCCCTCTTTAGCCTCATTCTGAGGGAAGAAGGTTGTTTAAATCCGCTTGTCTTCGGAGCTGTCTTCTTCAAGGATTCCTTAATCCTTTTCAGTTTCTCGTTGGTTATCGGCGAAGTCATTTTGTAAGAAGAGAGAGAGCGAGAGCTGTGAAGTGTACCAGTCAATGGTTGAAGCTGGAATGAGGTGGCGGAAGGAGTAAATCGAGTCGCAAGGTAAAACCTTGCCCTATCCATATATGGTTAGAAAGCTGAGACAGGTTCTAGAACCGGTCCCCCCCCCCTTCCTCAAGGTCTCCCCCCTCAAGGTCTCCCCCCCCCTTTGGGTCATGTTCAAGGTCACCCCCCCCCCTTTGGGTCATGTTCAAGGTCACCCCCCCCCCTTTTTTGGGTCATGTTCAAGGTCACCCCCCCCCCCCCCTGTGACGTAACATCCCCCCCGTGACGTAACATCCCCCCTTCCGCTTCGGTGACGTCACTTTGCCTTTATAAGCGGGAGCAGTCCGCGGTCTCTTCGCAGTAGCTTGCCGCCCTTTACGGACCAACGTCCGACTGGGTTGCATTCTGCTGCAGCGTAGGTCTGTTAAGTGTGCGTTGGGCCCGACGCGCAATTAACAGATTCGCGCCCATGCATGTGTTTGTTAGTTTGTTATGCATGGTAGATTGTTAGATTAACGCTTGTAGTTTGCTAGTAAATGTAGTTAGTGTTTGTAATTAATGTTTTGGTGTTGGTTTTTGAAGTGTTTTATTTACTAATATGTACCTTCCCTACAGCTCCCTTTTCTTATGGACATTGATCCAAACTGGGTAAAGTGTCCCTATTTTTATCCGTGGGGTTTAACTTGTAAATATAAAATCGGTCCTTGTAATTCTACCTTGGTCAAAACTTGGGTTCGCAGTAGATTGGCGCCCGTTACTGACCCACGTCCGACTGGGTTCCAGTATGCTGTTGACCTTTGTACAACCGACCTTGGTTGATCTTTGAAAAAATAACTTGTAAATATAAAATCGGTCCTTGTAATTCTACCTTGGTCAAAACTTGGGTTCGCAGTAGATTGGCGCCCGTTACTGACCCACGTCCGACTGGGTTCCAGTTTGCTGTTGACCTTTGTACAACCGACCTTGGTTGATCTTTGAAAAATAAACTTTAACTTTAACTGTTCAATTTGTTTAAATATTTGCGGGTAAAGTCTTTATTTTTGTTTCAAAGTAACATGTTTCTCCTCCTTTCCTAACCCCTGACAAATAGGTTCGGCCCTGAAAACCAGACTTGTCAATACGGCCATGTAAACCGGTTGACATTACCTTTCTTAGCCTGAGAAACTGTTGTGATTTTTTCTTTTTTGGGTTTTTCTTTATTTTTCGTTATTAAAATCATTGCTTGTAATTCCCTGTCCCCTAATACAGAGCGGGGAATAGAGCACCAATTTGTGCTCTATTCCCCGCTTTGGCAACAAGTTCAGATGACCTTGACCCACTGACAGGACTTATAAACTTTTGTCTGGTCACATATAGAAAGATTAATATTTTAAACCATAGCCTATCTCCATCCCCCCCCCCTTCCACTTATATTGGGTATAAAAGAGGCTTCCCATCACTGGTAAGATCATTCTGCTGCTTGTGCTTGCTCACACTCAGAACTATGGAGTCACACCCGATATCACTGCCGACTTCTGCATCACCCTCGACTTCTGCATCACCCTCGACTTCTGCATCACCCTCGACTTCGGCTGCTGGTTCAATCCTTCGTCAGGCTCTTTTAATGGCCCTGATCATCCCTGAAAAGACAACTTCACCACCCATCATGGATCGTTCAACATCTCGCTCACGTTCAACTTCTCCTTCACCATCATCCTCAAGATCAAGGTCTTCGTCGAGCTCCTCCTCGTCATCCACCTCGAGATCAAGGCCTTCGTCGAGCTCCTCCTCCTCATCATCTACCTCGAGATCAAGGTCTTCTTCGAGCTCCTCCTTATCACCCACCTCAAGATCAAGCTCCACCTCAAGCTCTAAAATATTTACAAGACCCCCAATTGAAATTCCACCTTCCACTAGTTCAACCAGACCTTCAGTAATTTGCACAAATATTCAATCTCCTTCAGAGAAATTCAATCAATTAAAGTCATTGCATAGGAGGTGCATACGTCCTGCACAACTATGTAATTATGTGTTCAAAAAAGGTGCAAAGAAAGGCGAACGCTGTGCAAAACAGTGTACTTTAAATGAAGAACTGTGCAATCTTCATTTAAAAAATACCGCTTCTCCTTCTTCACCACATCCGACAGTGAAACCAGCTAAGACTCGGATTAATAGGCTAGCTAAAAACAAACAATACGTCTTTGTAAAAATAATGGGATTCCTGAAGGTCATGTTAAAATGTGGAGACCGTCTTTACATTTTAAGATTACCTAAAGGCATGCGTCATCCCAAAAACCCTACGAAAAAGCACTATCTAATCCGAGGCGATTCAGGAACCACTGTGTGGAGAAAATTGTAAAAAAAAAACATTCTTTCCAAATTAAATAAAGTTTTTTTCCAAATTAAAAAAAAAAAGTGTGGACAACCTATTTACAATTTGTAGCATATGCTGCAGAGTGTAAATAGGTTGTCCACACCTTTTTTTTACAATGTTACAACGACCTTGACCTAGATAACGGACTTAGATATTTTACACTAAGTCAAAGATAAAACTTAAAAGGAAAAAAAGGAGAAATATTATACTGGAGGGGGAAATGTTTTATATACTGCAACAGCGTGGTAAAAATCATCACATCGCTATGGAAGCTGTAGGTGTAAACACTTGGCTTGTTCCTTCTGAGCTTGCTTTGTCAGAAGCATTTCTCACTATCCTTGCTTTTGAGTATCGAGGGATTAACTTAAAAGTAGAGATGGAGCTTAGACCGTTACACAGAAATGATGTGTATTGTGTTTTGATGATATGGCAATCACCTTCCAACATGGAAATTTTCCATTTTATCAAATCATTGTACAATGAATGTTGTGTAAAACGGATAACTATAACCCTTGTTTGATCTTAGAGCTATCTTGCGTTTCTTAAAAAGTAAAATAGCAAAGGTAAATCCTTTGCTATTTTACAAAACAGTTTACTTGACCTTGACCCAGTTAACGAACTTGGAATATATCAATGTGCACTTTATATCATCGCGACAATAGTGTACCCCCCCCCCCCACCTCCCTTTACCTCCCACCACGGATCGTCGGCTATAAAAGCGGGGGCTGACCGCAGAGGTCTCACAGTCTCAGGCTGACAGCCTAGCTAGCTGTTCGCCTTAGCTGTCTGTAATAGCATCTTTAGTATATAGGTGGTACCCCTGTATACTAAAGATTCTACCTTAGCATATTAGTATGTTATGCATGTTAGTTTGTTAGATTATAGCTTGTAGTTTGCTGCTAGAAAATGTAGTTAGTGTTGGTGTTTGTAATTATTTGTGGTGTTGGTCTTTGAAGTGTTTTATTTACTAATGAAATATGTACTTTTCTTTCACGCTTTAAAACTGATCTTGGTCAAAACTTTGGTTCGCAGTTGCCTGGCGCCCGTTACTGACCAACGTCCGACTGGGTTTCAGGATGTTGTTGACCTTTGTAAAACCGACCTTGGTTGGTATGTCCTTTCCTTACACGCTATAACTAACCTTGGTCAAAACTTTGGTTCACAGTTGCCTGACGCCCGTTACTGACCAACGTCCGACTGGGTTTCAGGATGCTGTTGACCTTTGTAAAACCGACCTTGGTTGGTCTTTGTAAAATTAACTTTAACTGATCAGTATGTTTCTCATCCTTTTCCTAACCCCTTACAAAAAGGTATGGCACGAAAACCGACCTTTGTCAATACGGCCATGCAAACCGGTTGACATTACCCATCTTACCCTCGAGAAACCTTTGCAAATACTCCCTGCAAACTATCTGTAACTTCCTTTTGTTTGGATAAATTAATAAAAGGTTCTGTTATCAGGTTTATTGCCTATAACTGTGACCTTTCTTCAAAATTCACTTCCCTAATACAGAGCGGGGAATAGAGCAGTTTGTGGTTCAAGTGAGAATCACTTACTGCTCTATTCCCCGTTTTGGCAACATGTTCAGATGACCTTGGGACTTGGACAATTTTCGTTTAGTAAAAAACAACATTGAAATATATGTTGTTTTTCAACATATATCCCCCCCCCCACTTCCATTGGGTATAAAAGAGACACCTTATCGATGGTAAAATTAGTCTGCTGCTTGTATTCGCCCACCTCAGACACCATGGAGCACATCACTGTTTCATCTTCTGCTGCCCCATCGATACTTGTCCAGGCTATGATTCTATCCAACATTTTTCCAGAGACTAGTAATACTTCGCCAAACTTAAACTCGAGATCTTTCAAAACCGAGAGAAACAATGCTAGTTCTCGGAAAATGAGAACAAAGATCGCTGACCGTTATAAAGTATTAAGAAGCATATTACCATCCTCCAATCCGTATGATTCTAAATTAACCACTATACAAAAGACAATAAAATACATTGCAAACCTACAATCGCAGCTTCAAGAACCGTCCTCAATTCACAAAGAAGTTTTACACAACCCTCCACCTTTTGAATCCGTTTTTCTTAAAGAGGATGAGTTAGCGGACCAACATTTTTTCGCTGAAGAACCTTCAGCTTACAAACAAATCTTCCTTATGGATGAAGATCAGGACGAGTAACTATCTTAAAACTAAAGTCCTTTGAAATACAAAGCGGGGAATAGATCAGTTTGAGGTCAAAGTGAGAACCTCTTACTGCTCTATTCCCCGTTTTGGCAATATGTTCAGACGACCTTGACCCACTCACAGACTTAGAAAATCTGCGGATAGGATAGAAAAATAAAACTGTTAAATAAAACTTTCCTTCTCTACTACCTACCCCCACTCTACTACCTACCCCCACTCTAATGGTATAGGTAAGCGGGGTATTTAAGCGGCCGCTCCAGAACTTAGTAATTAGTCAGCTATGGACAGTCAAGCTGGATCATCCAACTTACATAGAGAGCCTAGAAATGTTCGAGAGCAGAAAAGGGTGCTAAAAGTAAATAAAGCATACAAGATACTACAATCAAAATTACCATTTACTAGTCCAAAAATGTCAAGATTATCAATTATACAACACGCGACAAAATACATTAAAACTTTACAAATGGAGTTGGAAAAACCATTGACTTCGCCTCAACTGCCTGATCAACCAATCTCCAACTCAACTCTTAAAGAAGTTTTTCTTGATGATGGTGATGTTGCAATAGAAAAAATTCTTAATGAAATTGTAACATTCGAAATTGATCAATTTGTTTCAACTGACTAAAGATGGTTTGGAAATACTGAACGGAAGAATACAGAACGGGGAATAGATCAGTTTGAGGTTTGAATAAGAATCTCTTACTGCTCTATTCCCCGTTTTGGTAATAGGATAAGGTGACCTTGACCCACTTACAGGACGTAATCATTTGTGTTACAATAATACCTCTTCCCTATCACTTTTCCCTACCACTTGCACTTTCAACACTTACCCCCACCACCACCGAAATCAGGTATAAAAGGTGGTTTCGTATTAGTGGTAAATCAGTCTGCTACTTGGAATCATGTCGCCCAGAGATAACATTTTCCCTTCTAAGAAGACTATACTGGAATTAATTCAAAATATTCCATTAAATTTAAACGAAGATGAAGACGAAGACGATTCAGAGATGGAAGGTGAACTATTTAGTGATCTTGAACTACTGAGTGAGTTTGATAGCAGTGAACCATATCTTGGAGAGATGGAGCTGTTGGAGCTGTTGACTGACGACGACGATGTCGATGATAATGAACCGGAATTTCATCATCAGTTGCTTTGCTTGGAGGAAATGGACCTTGTTGATAGTGAAACCCCTCCAAGCAGTATTAATATCGATGATGTAGTTCTAGATCCAGTCACAGGGAACTTTTGTGTTCGTCGTCGCTTATTTAGTGATATGAGCTCATCATCATCATCATCGGAAGAATCTGAATAAGTCTTTGTTGTCTTCAAATAGTTTACTTTAAATACAAAGCGGGGAATAGATCAGTTTGTGGTTATAGTGAGAATCACTTACTGCTCTATTCCCCGTTTTGGTAATATCGTTGTATGACCTTGACCCATTTACAAGATTGAAAAAGTGGGGTAACTTATAAATTTAATGGTGGGGGAACGTCTATTTAAAGACGATGCAACAGTGTATATTTATCATATCGGCATGATGAACCCACCAGGAAACTCCGTTTGCTACAGCTTTCCCCTCATCGATATCGATGATGTGATAAAACTTACATCAATAACAAAACGGTTTGAACTCGAAAGGCGACTCATAAAAGTCGACGTAATTCCACAAGATCTTCGTTCGGCAATGTTGACCATCGAATATGTTAAAGATGAATCTACAACTGAAGATCCCTATTGTTTTATAAAATTTTTAGTTGATCGAGATGCAACACATCGAGATTGTACACAACAATCCGACTTCACATCCGAGTTTAAAATCTATCAAATGTTCCTGTTGGAGAAAATTGTCTTAGTTAAATACAGAGCGGGGAATAGATCAGTTTATGGTTTGATATGAAATCATTTACTGCTCTATTCCCCGTTTTGGCAAATATGTTCAATGACCTTGACCTAAATACAGAACTTTGTACCCTTCAGCTACAATAGTAAATATAAAATGCAAAAAAATAGTAAACTTAACGTAATACGTACCCCCACCACTTTTGCTAGGGTATAAATAGAGGGGTATTTGCAGTGTTTTTCATTATTGCTTTGACCCTTGCGGAGATCGCACCTACATTATGCATCGCTGCGATATTTGCAAGTCTTCATTTAAGGATGAATTTCTTTTAATGATTCATAAAGAATTAAAACATAACAACAACCAAGATGAAAAGTATGAAGAAGAAGAATTGAAAGAAATAGATCGAATGTTAGCTCAACACCAACATTCCAGACCAAGTGTTATTCAATATGCATCATCAACATCGACTTCTACGCCTGCTATGTCTACACTTCACCGTCCTTCAACATCAACACCATCAACATCGACTTCAACGCCTGCTATGTCTACACTTCACCGACCTTCAACATCAACAGCTGTAGATGTGGAACTACACGCTCAAGCACTACCCGGTAAGGTAGTAACACATTTTAAAATTGACAACGTAAAATTACAACTTGAAAACTTTCTACATAACGCCAAAGAATTAGTAACCAAAACATTAAAGAATGAACAAAAAAGATTAAATTTTATCAAATTTGGACTGTTGCTAGATGCTATATTCACTAACATACAAAACGAAACATCACCAAGAGGTTTTATGACAAAAAACCGAACCATCATGGCTGCGTCAGATATTGAAAAGATTGTAACAGAATGTTTTGAGGAACTTTTGACAAAAATACAAGAGCATGAAGGAAGAGGATCTGGATGGACTTTATTAAGTATAACAAGTCTGGATGTTAGAGTTCATAAACACGGTTATGGAATGAGAGGAAGTAGTTACATTCCTCTTCCGAAAAAAGTAAGTGATACCAAATCCTGTATTAATGTGCAAAATGAAGATAACGAATGTTTTAAATATGCTATGTTGGTAAAATATGTAAACAAAGACCACCAAAAAAGACCAAGTCAAAAATATGAAGAAGTTCAACATAAGTATAATTTCCAGGGAATGACTTACCCTGTTGCAATTACTGATATATCAAAATTTGAAAAGCAAAATCCGTCGGCTTCAGTCAACATATTTGGTTTGGATTCGTCAAATAATGTGTATCCCTTGCGCATAACATCGAATGAGTGCAACAATCATACTGACCTGTTATTAATCAATAAAGGAGAGATATCCCATTACGTGTATATAAAAGATTTTGAAGGGCTTGTATGTAAACAGTTAACAAAACATAAAAGTAAAATCACAACATGTAAGAGATGCTTTTGCCACGTGAGCAAACCATTAAGAAGAGGAGGTTCAGAATGGTTATTAGAACATCA
The DNA here is from genome assembly GCA_963675035.1 of Allygus modestus. Classification (NCBI taxonomy): domain Eukaryota; kingdom Metazoa; phylum Arthropoda; class Insecta; order Hemiptera; family Cicadellidae; genus Allygus; species Allygus modestus. The sequence goes on along the minus strand of OY776114.1, from coordinate 76,501,101 downwards.
AAGGTTATGTAGTGGGAATTATGAGGTTAGAATTAAATTACCTCATCCTAGCAGAGCATACGTACAATTTGACAAAGTAAATCAACAATACCCTATTCCATTTGTTGTGTACGCGGATTTCGAAGCATCTTTACTTCCAATTGAACAACAAGAAGAGGATATTACAAAAAGAAGCAAATATCAAAAACACGCACCAAACAGTTACTGTATACTAACAAAATCCACGCTGTCTGAAGAACATCTTCAAGAATTTGGACTATCATCTGCTCCGAAGATTTATCGCGGTGAACAAGCAGCGAAACACTTTGTAGACGATTTGTATTATATTGCCTCTAAGGTGGAAGAACTCTACAAAATGAAAATACCGATGCTGCCTATGGAAGAACATCAACTTCAACATCACAATCTGGCAACAACATGTTATCTGTGTAATAACATATTTACACCAGATAACGTTAAAGTTCGTGATCACGACCATCTTACAGGAGTCTACAGAGGTGCAGCCTGTAACGCTTGCAATTTGAATTACAAACTTCCATCTTTTATACCCGTTGTTCTACATAACCTTAGTGGATATGACTCTCACTTTATAATTCCCGAATTGGGAAGAGATGATGGGGCGATAGATGTTTTGGCAACAACAATGGAAAAATTTATAAGCTTCTCTAAAAAGGTTGGCAAAATAAAACTTAGGTTTATTGATTCGTTTAAATTTATGCCTTCTAGCCTAATGAAATTAACTGAGAATTTAAAAAAAGAAGATCTGATAGAAACAAGCAAAATTGTAGCCAGTAATAAAATGGATCTGGTTCTTCGAAAAGGGGTCTTCCCCTACGATTACATCGATGGACTGCATAGATTTAATGAAACATCACTTCCTCCACCAGAACAATTTAACAACAAACTTAATGATTCGGAAATTTCACTTGAAGATTATCAACATGCATGTCGAGTATGGAACGAGTTGGATATGAAGACCTTAGGAGAATACTCAGACTTTTATGTAAAACTTGACGTGACTCTTCTCTGCGATGTTATGGAAGAATTCCGAAGAACCTGTTTTGCAGCATACGGTTTGGACCCTCTACATTCGTATACATCTCCAGGACTAGCTTGGCAAGCAATGTTGAAAGAAACAAAATGCAAACTCCAGCTGTTAACAGATATAGATATGGTTTTAATGGTTGAGTCGGGTGTTAGAGGTGGATTAACTCAAAGCGTGACAAGACATGTTAAAGCCAACAACAAATATCTACCAGACCATGATCAAGAGAAACCTTCAACGTACTTGGGATATTTCGACGCAAATAATCTGTATGGATGGGCCATGTCGAACCCACTTCCATTTGACAGCTTTAAATGGGTTGATCCCGATTGTATTGGGGATATATCACAAATTCCAAAACATGGAGATACCGGATATATTTTGGATTGCGACTTTGAATATCCAGAACATTTACACGATCTTCATTATGACCTTCCACTCCTTGCAAGAACAGAAATTTCACCAACTGGAAAACACCCCAAATTAATGATGACCCTTAACAATAAACAACGATACGTAGCTCACTATTGCGTTGTTCAACAAGCTATCGAATTAGGTTTACGTCTTACTAAAATTAATAGAGCCATGGAATTTTCCCAATCGTGCTGGTTGAAACCGTACATAGACTCGAACACTACCAGAAGAGCAGCCGCTACATCAGCCTTTCAAAAAGACTTTTTTAAATTAATGAACAATGCGATATTCGGTAAAACATTAGAAAACAAAAGAAGACATAAAAACGTTAAACTTGTTACAGATCCGAACAAACTACAGAAACTCGTACAACAGCCTAACTTTAATGTTGGAAGTTAAATACAACTACTCCAGTAAATATTATATTAGCATATGACAATGCTAATCATATGTTTATATTTACTATGAAAGGTTTTAAGTTTAAATAAAAATGGCTTCATTGTTTTATCTTGATTATGTTTTGTATTAATAAAAAATAGAACCACTGCACTGCTTTTAATAATTTCTTTAGGTTGATGTGCCCAGATAATGTAATTTCTATTTTATTGTGATTTTTTTTTTTTGTTTGATGTCTAATTAAAATGACAACGTTAACAAATCTTCCCCAACTAACTGATTCAAATTTTTCAAACTGGAAATTCAGATTGGAATGTATTCTTGATGAAAAAGGTGTCAAAGAAGTCACACAAAAGGAATACACCACTGAAGATTTAGATAAACTTCCAGAAAAACAGAAGAAAGAAACTTTGGCACAAGATGCAAAAGCTAGGTCAATAATTGTACAATGTATCACGGATCGACATTTGGAGTACCCGAAATTATGTTTGTCAGCGGATTGGCTAATGACTTTAAACAAGCAGAAACAACTCCAGCCTTAAATGTCGACAACCAGAGTGCAATTGCAATGATGAAAAACTATGAGAACACCAAGAGATCCAAACATATTGACATTAAAGCTCATTTCATCAAAGATATTGTCGCTAAGGGCATTGTGAAAGTTCTATATGTATCTTCAGATAAGAACGTAGCAGACATTTTTACCAAGTCGTTGTGTAAAGAGAAGTTTGTTAAATTCTCAAGAGCCTTAAGTTTGTTGTAATTTTGTGATGAGCAATTTTAAGTTTTATTATTCAATAACGGACTTAAAATTGAACGGGGGTGTTGGAAGTTAAATACAACTACTCCAGTAAATATTATATTAGCATATGACAATGCTAATCATATGTTTATATTTACTATGAAAGGTTTTAAGTTTAAATAAAAATGGCTTCATTGTTTTATCTTGATTATGTTTTGTATTAATAAAAAATAGAACCACTGCACTGCTTTTAATAATTTAACGTTAAACTTGTTACAGATCCGAACAAACTACAGAAACTCGTACAACAGCCTAACTTTAATACATCTATAATTATTAATGAAAATCTTGTAGCTGTATCTATGAAGAAAACAAGTGTGAAGATGGATCGTCCTTTGTATATAGGAATGTCAATCCTGGATATCTCCAAGACTCATATGTACGATTTTCATTACAAAAAGATGGTCACCTTTTATGGACGGGAAAACATCGGCATCTCCTACATGGATACAGACGCTTTTATATATTGGATAATTACTAACGATATGTATGAAGATCTTCGGACATTTGATTACAAAAACGACTTTGACTTTTCCGACTATCCAAAAGATCATCCAAACTACGACAATGACAGAAACAAAAAAGTGCTTGGCAAATTTAAAGATGAAGCCAATGGTGTTATACTTCAAGAAATTGTTGCACTAATGTCAAAATTATATTCTTTACAACTAAATGAAAACCAAGTCATTAAGAAAGCTAAAGGAGTAAAAAGTTTGTATTTAAAGAAGAATGTGCATTTTAATCACTATAAGAAATGTTTATTTGAAGATCAAGATATAATAGCAAAATTTAACACAATCAGAAGTTTCAACCATCAGCTGTACAGCGTGACTGAAGTAAAAAAAGCTCTTTCTTCAAACGATGATAAACGACACATCCTTGCAGACAATATCCACACTCTACCATTCGGCCACTATTCCCTCAACCCTATTGACGAGTAACCCTTTCATCGTCCTACATCCCTTTTCCTTTTCCTTTCCGTATAAAAGGGGGAACACAGCAGTATTTTGCTGTGTTCCCCCTTTTATACATTAGTTTGGAATGACCTTGGCCTATATAAGCAGATTTATACAAAAGAATATTTAATACCATATCAGCTGTCTTCGTGAAACCATCATGTCAGACCTGAAGGAGAAGATTATTAATGAACTACACAAACCTGCAAGAATAAAGTTTCCAAGAAGAAATACTGTTATAAAAGGGATAAATGATCTATATCAAGCGGATTTAATTGAAATGCGACCGCATAGCAGAATAAACAAAGGATTTAAATATATACTCCCAATTATTAATTGTTTTACAAAAGTTGCAGACGCTTTGCCTCTAAAGGACAAGACTGGTAAAAGCGTAACAGAAGCCATGGAAATAGCCATAAAAAGAGATAAAAACAAAATTAAACATTTACAAACTGATGATGGAACAGAATACTTTAATACAAACTTTGCACAGTTAATGAATAAATATAAAATAAATCATTATTCTACAAATTCAGAGAAAAAAGCAGCTATTGTAGAAAGATTCAATAGAACCTTAAAAGGAGCACTCTATAAACAATTTTCAAAAAGAGGTTCTTACGTATGGTATGATGTTTTACCACAATTAATAAATGATTATAACAACAGGTTTCATAGAACTATTGGTATGAAACCTAACAAAGTAAATAGAAGAAATGCAAAAGATGTATTAAAACGCATAAAGAAAAATACAAAGCCTAAAGTAGAAAAAATGCAGCCAAGAAAATTTAATGTAAGTGATAAAGTACGGATTAGTAAATATAAGGGAGTGTTTACCAAGAAATACCTTCCCAATTGGACGAATGAAGTTTTTACAGTGTATAAAGTGCAACCGACTGTACCTGAAACGTATATCTTAAAAGATAACAAAGGAGATTTGTTGCAAGGTGCATTTTATGGACATGAAATGTTAAAGTCAACAGTAGGTGATGTATATCTTGTTGAAAAAGTGTTACAAAGAAAAAAGGACGCAGTTAAAGTGCGGTGGTTAGGGTTTAACAAAACTGAGGATTCATGGATACCTATAAAGGACTTGGTGTAATGCAAGCAACTCATTTCATCGTTAACCTTTGAGCAGGATGGAGATTATTCACCATAAAGATCGATTCAATATTAATAACATAGATGATTTAACTGTGGATAACGTTAATATCAACAATGGTAAACACGGTAGTTTATTTCCAAACACTGTTCGATGTATAGTAAGTGGCCCCTCAAACTGTGGAAAGACCAATGTTGTCTTTAATTTGATCACTAATCCGCAGGGATTAAGGTTTAATAACCTATATATTTTTTCAAAGTCCCTACAACAACCAAAGTATCAATTGCTGGATAAAATCCTATCTGATGTGTCCGATGTTAATTTTTACAAATTTAACGCTAGTGATAGCATTATGCAACCAAACGAAGCGAAACCGTATTCTGTATTTATATTTGACGATGTATCTTGTGAAAATCAGGATACTATTAGAAACTACTTTGCCATGGGAAGACATAATAACATCGATAGCATATATATAGGACAAACTTATAGCAAAATCCCAAAACAACTTATCAGAGATAATGCAAATGTTTTAATTGTATTTAAACAAGATGATACTAACCTAAAACATATATATAACGATCATGTAAATGCTGATATGGCATTTGAAAAGTTTAAAGAGCTTTGCGGAAAAGCATGGGCGGAAAAGTATGGATTTCTGGTTATTATGAAAGATCAAGCTATAAAAGACGGCCGTTATAGAATAGGTTTTGATAAATTTGTTTTACTACACTGATTAGCGGTATTACTGTACAAGTCGTCAAGGTGTGAAGATGGTTAACCAGGAAAAGCTACTAAAAGAAATAAAATCACTTAGTGATTCTATTAGACAAAAAAGCCGAGCTTTAAAATCAGGTATAAATGAAAGAGAGCAATTTTTAGAAACAACATTTAAACCTGTTACTGAACCTTTAAAGCGATTAGCACAAAATATGGAAAAACCTTCAATTCGCTTCGAAGGAGACAAAATGCTACCAATTTCCAAATATGAAGAAGAATTTCAGAATGATGAAAGTTTTGACCAGTTACAAACATCTGAAGAAAGCGACGAGTATGAAGAAAGCGGAGATATAGGAGATTTAAGGGAAAAGAACATTGCAGGAGATACAAGTACAGAAGATACAAGTGCGGAAGATACAAGAGCAGAAGAAGAGGATATCAACCCATCCAACTTAAGCAAATTAGGCACAGATATTATGTTTAAAGGAACACTTGGAAGAAAATATACATTAAAAATGTTACATGGCACACATGCTAATCGAAATTATCATACATATGGAGCTAGAATAGAGGATAAAGGATTAATGATTGGAGATAGAAAGTTAGATATAAACGAAAATGATGATATAGTTATTGGTGATAAGAAATATAAAGGTACAACAGGTTTGTTTGAACTCATCTTTAAAAATAATCCTGGTAAATATACTAAAAAGGATTTACAATTGTTTAAAAATATACTAGAGTATACAAATGCACATAGAAAAAAATATTCCAAAGACCTACCTATTTATAGAAACAGGTCAATAAAATACACAAACATTATATCTAGTCTTTTCCCCTCGAAATCAAATAAAGCTCCAATTAAAAGAAGAGCTTTATCTTCTGCTGAATTAAATGTTTTGCATAAAAAAAGAAAAACAACTGATCCTACTACATCTGGAAGGGGATTATTAAAAAATTTGTATAAAACCAATATAATATATTACAACGATATAAATAAGTTAGTTGATCGAATGAGGTTATTACATGAAGCTATGGAAGCCGGGCACACTGGTTTAGAAAACGAATGGGTAGCTTTGGTTGATGAACTGCGAAAACGAGAAATAATTGTTCAGTAGACGTATATATAGTAAGAACCTAAACGATAGCGATTCAGTTACATCATGAGTGTGGACAAGTTTGGACGGTATTCCGAGTTTGGAGTAAAATCTGGATATAGTGAAAAAAGAGCTGGGTTTCCGTTAACACCTGATGGTAATTATAATTTTGAAGGAAAAGTAATTCAAAATGTTGGTGATCCGCTTTTGTCTTCTGATGCGGTTACGGTACAATACATGGATAAAAGAACCCCGATTGTACACGAAGACCATTGGGGGTTTTCCGGTAAAAGGTTAAGCAATATAAAACATCCCATTTATGATGGTGAAGCAGTAAATTTAGCGACTTTAAAATTGTTAACGATTTACAAAAAGAATGAAACTGATACAAGCTATGATGTAAAAAAATTAAAATTGTCAAATGTAGGTGATTGTGAGCAGGATGGAGACGCTGTAAATAAGAAAATATTTGATATAGTACACAAGAAATGGACTACAGAATATGAAAAACATATGGAAAGGTTTGGTGCAGCTTTATTTAATTATATCCATCGGGCTTCAGGAAGAGCTGTAGCTTCAGATGTTGACAGCCACAATTATTTAGACTGGAAAAAGATACACAATCCAGAAAAACCTAATCAATTAGATAAACCGTCTGAGCCTTCTAAAGTCAAGACATTAGGAAAGGGGGATAAAGTGAATGTGATTAATGAACCAACAGAAAACGATGAAGATTACATAAGAGAAAAAAGAATTTAAATACCCATGATAAGGGATAAAGCATCAGTCATATTCGAGAGATGATACAGAGAGGATGATGGAATCCAATATTACTGCGTGGAGTTTAATATCTCAAGAGCCGAGATTTCCCCAAGGAGTGCTGACAGATGGTTTTGTTCAACGGTTTGATAGATATATGGATTGGGAACAACTTTCCATACACTACCTCTTCACAATGACTATGTTAAGAATTTATTTTCACAGAGTTAACTGGATTCATATTTTACAAAGACAACAGTTTTCAGAAGACTTCCTTGTAGAGATGACATCAAATTTTAATAACTGTTGGGAAGTAATAAGTAAATATCAAAATCTCTCTGAAAATTACATTGACAATTTTAAAGATAAACTAGACTGGAATGTGTTATTTAATTATCAACGATTAAGTGGCAAGTTTCTAAGGGAACATGACAACTATTTAGATTTTATTCATTTTACCGAAAACAACGATACCATCACCAGCGGAGAAACATTTGAAACATCTTCAATTACACCTTATTTCTATTTTTACTACTTTTATTTATTATGTCTACATTTAATTAATTAATCCATTTCTATATAATAAATGGATTTTAAACAGTATATATAATACAAGAAGCCAAGACTAATATTACATTCATTGTAAAACATTTATAGAGTGCACCTACTGATTGTAAGTTTGGCTATAAATAGTCATGCCGAGGGCTAAACGCATCAGTCATAATCGAGAGAGATTACAGAGAGGAAGGGGAATAGCATCAACAGCATTTTCTCTATTAAGTAAACCGGTTGGAGCTATAGTTAACAAGGCGATTGATTTATTACCTGTGGAATTACATTTACCTGGAGGATATCAATATTGTGGTCCTGGAACCAAATTAGAGAAACGGCTTGCTAGAGGAGATCCTGGAATAAATAAGCTTGATCAGGCCTGTAAACAGCACGATATAGCGTATTCCAAATTTGGTGATACAAAAAATAGATCAATAGCGGATAGAGCACTTTCTGAGAAAGCTTGGCAAAGAGTAAAATCTAGTGACGCGAGTATTGGTGAAAAAGCAGCGTCTTTAGCAGTAACAGCAGCAATGAAAGCAAAAACTACGTTTGGAGGAGGAAAGAGAAGAAGGCGTGGGAAAAGACCCGCTAAGAAACAAGGAGGTAATATCAGAAGAAAACGTCGATCTACTAGTGGTAAAGGTAAAAAGAAACCAACAATATGGTCAATGATAAAAAAGGGAGGAGGACTATACCTAAGACCGTATCGTGTGTATTAAATAAGAAAGAGCAATTAATAATTAAAAACAAAGAATTAACCAATGAAGAACTGATTACATATGCTTCTTGTTTGAAAATCCCATTTTTTAGAGGAGTATTTATGAAAGATGAATTACCGGTTAAAATGTGGAAAAATGAGACTGGTATAGTAAATTTGGATAATAGTGAAGGATTAGGCACTCATTGGGTGTGTTACAAGAAACTTGGTGAAACGATTTATTATTTCGACAGTTTTGGAAACCTTCCACCACCGAAAGAACTTCAACAATACTTTCGTGCGGCAGAAAATGTTTTTTACAATTATACAAGAAAACAACCTGATGATACATCCATTTGCGGTCATTTATGTTTAGACTTTTTAGCTAAAAGTGTTAGTCAACTTTAAGATGTCTTCGTATACAGTGTCATTAACCGGTAACTCATGTACTTTGCGCAGTATTCTGTTTCCAGCGCTACGTTTGCAAAAAGGAAGACTATGGGAAGCCGCATTATTGGATTTAACAACATATAACTCTATTCCAAACGTTAGTGAAGGAATTAATAACAAAATACATTATTACAAGACAAAAGATAATAAAGGAAAATATTCAGCTTTGGAAGAATTCAGTTTACCAACAGGAGCTTATGAAATTGATAATATAAATGAAGTTATACAAAAACATATGGGAAAAGAAAATATAACGATAAAAGGCAATAACAATACAATGAAAGCCGAAATTACTTCTAAGTATTATATTGATTTTGGCCAAGAACGTTCAATTGGTAGTTTATTGGGGTTTTCTAAGGAAACAAAGGTATTAGAACCTAATACAACTCATTCTGGGAATAGAACTGTGACGATCATCAAAGTAAACAGCATAGACATTACATGTAACATTATACAAGGATCCTACAGAGATGGAGAAAATCGGCATATATTACACACATTCTACCCATCAGTCGCACCGGGTTTCAAGATAGTAGAAAAGCCTCAAAACCTTGTGTACCTACCGTTAAACACCAGTTTCATTTCAGACATCGTGCTGAACATAGTGGATCAAGACGGAAACCTTATTGACTTTCGAGGAGAAGCTATTACTGTAAGAATACATATAAAATCATCCGCTTAGATAATGGGGTTATCATTTAAAAAGAGAGAGCCAACCAGCAAAGAGGTCAGTAGCTCATCAGCTGTAGAAGGATTAACAAGTGACAACATTCGTTTTCTAGAAGAAATTGGATTAAAGGTCATTAACAATGGATATACTGGATATAGCGCAGGGCCCAACATTCGACGAGACCTTATGGGAAAAGGAATATCACACGCACAACCCTTACGCTTCGTCCAAATTAAACAATAACGATGAAATTAGGATTCCTATACAACAACAAGACATTTATACTCTTCCATGCGAAAGTTATTTATATATTGAAGGAAAAGTAACAAAAGCTGACGGTACTGTTGGAACCACTGTTCCGTTCATAAATAATCCTATGGCATTTTTGTTTGACGAGATTAGATATGAAATTTCAGGAGTTACAGTCGATTCAACAAAAAAGGTTGGAATTTCCAGTACATTAAAAGGATTAGCGTCTTTAACACCAAATGAGAAGAATCTGTTAGCTGTTGCAGGATGGGTTGCACCAGACAAAAGTATAATTACTCCTGACGCTTCGGGAAACTTTGATTTTTACGTACCTTTAAGATTACTTGCTGGATTTGCTGAAGATTACAGAAGAATAATAATAAATGTAAAACAAGAACTAGTTTTATTAAGGTCATCAAACGATAATGATATTATTAAAGCATCTGCTGGAACAACTGAAGCCAATTTAGACTGGAAACTAACATTAGACAAGATTGTTTGGAGAGTACCACATGTGCGACTAAATGATGAACACAGGATTACATTATTAAGAAAGTTAAAATCAGATCGAGACATTGTAATGCCATTCAGAAGCTGGGAGTTTCATGAATACCCCGTTTTACCTTCAACACAACGGCATACATGGACTGTAAAAACTTCTACTCATTTGGAAAAAGCGAGATATGTAATCTTTGGATTACAAACAAAGAAAAAAAGTATATTAACTGAAAATGCTGGTGAATTTGACCATTGTAAATTAACAAACTGTAAAGTGTTCCTGAATTCACAATTCTTTCCCTACGACAACTTTAATATCTCTTTTGATAAAAAAAGGTACAGTGTTTTATACGATATGTACGCTAGGTTCCAAAATTCATATTACGGCAAAACAAACACACCTCTACTATCTCCCGTACAGTTTGAATCGAAAGCTCCGATTGTTGTAATTGATTGCTCCAAACAAAACGAATCTGTAAAATCGTCTAGTGTTGATATAAAGATAGAAATGGAATTTCAAGAAAACGTACCTGCAAATACATCTGCGTATTGTTTAATTTTGCACGATAAAATTGTTACATACACACCGTTGACTGGTATCGTAAAGACGGTATTGTAAAACGTTGTACCACCACCGGCACCGCCACTGTCGCTAACCTATAAATAGCGGAGCAACAATGCAGGTCTTCAGTTGATCGTCTATCGTCGCATGGGCAACATCTTCTACAAAATGAGTTCTCCATCTGTTGTACAAGGTGATGCAGAAATAGCACCGTTATTGGAACGTGATAATACCAGCGAAGCAGAAATTATCAAGGAAATAACTGCATTTTTAAAGTTTGGTAAAAGAGATAGAGAGGAGGAAAGTAATGCAGACCCATCAAAGGTAGTACCAAAAAGGAAGAAGAAAGTTGAAGAAAATATTCCTCCTCACATTTTAACTGAAGTGTTTTTGCGAATCTTTTACCCCATCTCAGCATGCATCAGTAAAAGTGTATCAGTTGGATTGATAAAGTCATTGGATTATTCCCCTACAGTAATTCTACACCATGGAACAAAAAAGGTTTTATTTTCGCAAAATGCTTGGGAGTCATTTTTGAAACATGTACATTTAATAGAATGTTATTTAACTAACAGTTTGTGTGGAAGAAAAACACATATTCGACTTTTGGATTGTGACAATGAAATCGATATTGTTAAACATCGCGGACAACTACAAGTGCGAATTAGAGACTTGACTCAACATGAAAATAAGATTCTACTGTCACGTGAAGAATTCTACGTTTTAAACTACGCAACAGAACCTATTACAAGGTACATGAGACAGTTGGTATTTGCAAGCGCTATTATTAAAGAATATTTGGTCGATACTTTGGAAAAACAACCTGATAGCACCATCGTGTACGGACCTGTGGATACATCTATTTTTAATAGAATACCTCATGAAGTTTGCATGTGGAGAAAGTTAAAGGATTTTGAACCACTTGTAGAAATCGCTACAGAAGCTACAGAAGAAACAACAGAGGAAGAAGAAACGGAGAAAAAAGAAGATGAAGAAAACGAAACACGAGAAGAGGAAGTTAAAAAAGACTAAAGTTTAACTTAGTAAAGAAGAACACACGTGGGGTAGGCCTATTGGGGACGGTGCCCACGTTAAATATACACCAACGCGCCTGCAACTGTACGGCCTGGTATTTAACCTACCGTGGTGTGGAAAACAGTTTAGTTGATCGTTAGGTGTCATGATGAGCGGAGGGGATGAAGAAGTGAGTGTAAAGCCTTGTGTAATAGAATTTCAAGCATTTCGAAATAATGATGATAGGTTTATTATCAAGGAATTAGTAATTTTAGACTTGCTTACATTTGTAGTTTACCCATTCACGTTTGAAGCTCCTTTTTCTTTTAACAACCTTAACGCCAAAGCAAAAAGTACAAACAAATGGATAACAAACTACTTTCATCACATACATTGGTATGAAGGATTTATAAGCTACAGTAATCTGCACAGTATTATGTTTAACTTTTGCAAACAATATTCACATATATACACAAGAGGATTAGAAAAAAGGAACTGGATACAAAAGTACACGCACGGTGATGTTTTCGATATAACTATCGGTAAGGACTTTAACATTAATCTCGGTAATATTTGTGTTGCTGCAAAAGATCCTAAACACGGACAATCAAACTGCGCATTGCACAACGCATATCGTTTGGCTGCTTACTTGGAACAAACGCAGAAATGTGGTGGGGGTAGCAAAGAACCGGAATGTGGTGGGGGTAGCGGGGCCTATAAATACGAGGATCCAACACCGCTCCGGCACGAGTATTATTCGAGACTCCGAAGAGGCAACATCACAGAAGACATCGCAACCACCACTGACGAAGATGGCATCACAACAGTTTCTACAAACACTGGTTGATCAATTCAACACTCATTCAAAATCCGACCTTCTGCTAACTAAAAAGTGTTCAGAATTAAAAGAACAAAAACACTACATTATTCATAACATCAAGAAAGTGGAAACCACACATGGAGAAGCAATTCTAGTTTCATTGAGCGAAGCACCTTTAACTTCAGGAGATGAGCCGAAGTTTCAAGTATTTCTTCCAAAACGATTTGTTCAACTGCTACAGAATGAAGATTTGCGAGATATTCAACCGGGGACGTTGTATTTGGTATCACACGGTGTAAGCGGCAACAACTCAACGGAACTCACTCTGCACATCATGCATCCTTGTACATAATGTCTCTGTTTGTATTTCTCTGTTTGTATTTTATTGTTTGTATTTCTAGTCATCAATGTTAAACTTAAGTTTATTGTATTGTAAAATGTTTGTTTAATAAAGAACAGAAAAATAAAAAAAATAAAAAAATATGAAAAAAAAAATAAAGAAAACAGCAACACAGCAGTATATTATTTTATATACTGCTGTGTTGCTTTTTTTTTAAAATTCGAATGGGTGACCTTGAACTTTCATTCAGGGTTAACTTATGAAGAGGTATAAAAGAGAGGGAGCAGTGAAGTTAGTCTCAGTCTTGTCTAACACACGCTGCAGCTAACATGTCGGTGCCACCTATGAACAATTTATTTTTCGATAACAATTTGAAGACATATTGTTGCGAGTTACAATGTTTTAAAATACCAGGCGATCAAGTTGACGGGAAAGCTTGTCGTAAGTGCAAGTGTTTTAGCTATTGCATATGTAGATGTAAAACGTATCAAATGAACCGACAAGATAAAATACAAGAATTACGCCGAAGGATTGCATTACTGTGGCGGCGAATGTAGTAGCAACCATCTGCCTCGCACCAGCTGCCACCTGCCGCCTGCCATCTGCCGCCCGCCATCTGCTCCGCCCCACCACACTTTTACCCCCACCATTTTGTTTGATACCAAAACGCTAGCTAGCGAATAGTCAGTACACCTCCGGCTCTCGACTGGTGAACATCGAGTGCTCTTCACAAACGTAAAACATTATATTAAAATGTCCATTAAAATTAGGTGTATTCATTATGACTCTATTCATCTTGCGACTTACCAAGACCTCGAGGTGTTTAGTGAAGAGCTAAGACTTCTTATTGCGTCCGGTTACGATTTATCTTTGGAACTTTACGCATCAAAAAACAACATGGACTCTGCGCAGGGATCGAAGTATCTACCGTCTTTCTTCAGAAAGCGAAGTGATGGCCGCAACTCGTCCGGATCAACAACATCGATGACAACGAACAACGGGGAACTATTGTAAACATGAATTATTGTAAATAAAGTAATATTTGTAATAGTACTACCTCGCACTCGTATCATTCGATTGTTTCATTCGATAATTTTCATTCGATATTTATTATCGATTAACTATCGAATCACAATCGTTTTACGAGTGCGAGGTAGATTTTTTTAAAAAAACCTCACCGTGACCTTGAACTTTGAACTTTTACTCATTTCGTCACAAAACCGCCTACGTCACTGGCTCAGCCTCAGATGACGTATTTATTCACTCAGCGCATCCGGTCACTCACCGGATGTGACGTCACTTCCGCCCCAGCAGCCCCAAATGCACACTACTCCACACCATTTCTTGAATCAGTGGATCAAGAACGTTTGGTTGGTATAGACGAAGATGGGCATTTTCTCTCCTTACACCTCATATAAAGTGCAAAACAAAAACAAGAAACCGATAATACAAGAAACAATTGATTGATTAGTACATTTTTGGTGTAGTAACTTATGGATTTTTTTTTAATTGTATAGGTACAACATCTATTTATAAAATAAAGAATAATTCGATTTTTGTGACAAACATTACATGTTGGCATGTTGGTTTATGGGTTTTTTGAAAGCCCTTAAACCGGGACCTACGATAACTAACGGTCCTGCATACATGTTTGCCAAACATCTTTTGGTCACGTGACTCTCTGCGGCCGACTGTTAATCCCATTTAAAATCATTGCGAAACCCTGACCTACTGCCAGTATTTCCCATCTCTTCGAGACAGAAATCTCCAAATATATAATTGTTATACATCATTCTAAACTGCATTAAAATACGAACACAGTGGTACAAAATATAAAACAGACTTTTTTTGTTTACATAAAACTTGTCCTTCGTCATCTACGCTAAGGTGTTTTTGTAAGGAGTACTTCTCCTGGCATTCCTAAACAGATTTTGACGCGTTTGAGGTATCAAAAGAATTCCCGTAATATGTAGTAGTGCAGAGTTGTTTTCAATTTTTGATACTAACATTCTGATGGGCACAGTTTGGCCTCAAAGCTTGTTCCTTTCAACCATTAACCGTTGACATTATAAATAGTAAACTTAAAACATCTGATTTTAGTTTTATAGCGCTCTGAAAAGTGTAAACAAATGACAAATTTCAAAAAGCGTAAAATATTTCACTTTAACCCGTAATTAGTATTATTAGAGTAATTTGAAATTGGGTGGTAACGGAATAATTTTGTTCCCCGTTTTATCCAGATTATTATTCTTTGTGTCCTGTTAATTAGTTTACAATTTTATTCCGAGGAGGTAAAAAATGAGTGAGGACGGTCGTGTTTTACGTGATATTCGGCTGCTGATCTGCCGCACAGAGTCACGTGACTTTAGTGGAAGACAGAGCGCTGCATGTCGAAACAACTTGCTGGCACATCGCAAAACATGGGTTAGGTTATGATAGTTAAATTAGTTATTTATCATAAACTAACCTAACCTAATTCCGCAGAGCACTGTGTGTCGAACGACGTGCTGGCACATCGCAAAACATGGGTTAGGTTAGGTTAGGCTAGGTTAGGTTATAATAGATATATTATCATAACATAACCCAGTTATTAAATGCGGATGAAAACCACCGGAAACTAGTGCTGTGGCCACGGTAAAAAACATGGTGCCGGGCCCGCTCTGTGTTGAATAGATTGTAAACCTTTATTGGTAATTTCTTGCTTATTAATAGTCAAATTGGGAAAATAATTGCACATTCGTAATCAGGGTGAAATTCCACACAATTTGAATACCCACATGACAGAATTATAAGAAAAATAATATTTTCCAATTTCCGGGGTTTTAACGACTATTCCGCGGAAAAACGTGTGATCCGTAAAGTAATTGCACGTACATATTCAGGGTGAATTTCCGCACAATTTTGACTAGGTACCCACATGACAGTATTATAAGAACGATGTTATCCGATTTTCCGACGTTTTCCCGCCTTTTCCGCGGAAAAAAGTGCGATTGGGAAAAATAATTGCACGTGGTGTTCAGGGTGAAATTACGCACACTTTGAATACCCACATGACAGTATTATAAGAAACAAAACGTTTGTACGATTTTTCGATTTTCCGGGATTTTAGCGACTTTTCCGCGGAAAACTATAATTACCAGAATCAGGGTCAAATTTCCAACATTATTTGGCAAACAAATTTTTAAATTTGCGTGGTGTCGTTGATCGATAGTTTAACTCATTTGAATTATCTTCCATAAGAATAACATGGGAAACGAGTACGTAGGTTTGCTATACGGGAACCATAGGCGAAAGCTTTTTTGCGCAAACAACAATAAACCACAACCAGATTAAGCCATATACCAAGTTTCGTCAGTTAGTTTATGTTCATAAATAAGCGAGATATACAATTTTTCTTATTCTCCATAAGAATAACATTAGACAACGTACTGCGTTTAACACTTTCAATATCTCAGTAACCAATTGACGTAGAGCAATGATCAACATACCAAATTGTTTTTTTTTAGCTGAATTCAATGGTGAAAATTAAAATTTGATTAAAACAAAAATTACAAGTGAAAACCCCAAATAACCCATTTTTGGGGTCAACCCCACCTTTGGATGGTGCGATTCGTCTAGTTTTCGAACTAGTTCAAATAAACGATACTTTACACATTCGTGCCAAATTTCATGAAGATCAGACGTTTTTTACGAGAGATATCGTGCTTACGGACACACATATATACAAATTTGAACGAATGGTATTTTTTGCATCTGGGGACCTCAAAATAAAAAGTTATAATTGTCCTGGTTTTAAGACTTACCATACCTCCTACGGTAATAGCTTCTTCCCTACAGAGGAAATTCGCTAAAAGAGATGATTTTAGTTACAATTCTCTTGACGAAGTTATTTTGCCTTCAATTTTAGCATTTATGTATTATTGAAACCCCGTTACATCTACACGTGTCTTTTGAGGTTTTGAAAATTAACGTCCTAGATTTTCGTGTGATTTTTAGTACAGTAAAAGTTAAAACCTTTAAACTTCACCGTTTATCCACCCCGTTTGTTCACGAATTATGAGTTACTAGTAGCCTGTCGCGGCTTCGCTCGCGATCACAACGTAATATTATACTGACATTCCCATATAAATATTGTGTTACAGTTCCAAAGCCAACATGGCCTGCTGAATAACTGTGTATACTCTATCCAGCTGATTGCTTAAAACTTATAGTTATTTCCCAAACTTAAGCTTATGGGAAAAAACTCAACTTTAAGGGGCCCCAGGGCCTCACTTACAAATTATTTCTCTATAAAAAACGTTTCCTGCACAACTTCACGTTAGGCTCTTTCCAATGACACCAAAAACATGAAAATCGGTTTGGTAGTTTAGGAGGAATGATTGTCACAAAAAACCTGCTCGCCTATTTAATAAGTAGGTACTAGTAAACCTGTCGCGGCTTCGCTCGCGATCATCATTTATAAATATTGTGTTACCATTCCAAAGCCAACATGGCCTGCTGATTAACTGTGTTTACTCTACCCAGCTGATTGCTTAAAACTTATAGTTATTTCCCAATGTTAAGCCTATGGGAAAACACTCAACTTTAAAGGGCCCCAGGGCCTCACTCACAAATTATTTCTCTATAAAAAACGTTTCCTGCACAACTTCACGTTAGGCTCTTTCCAATGACACCAAAAACATGAAAATCGGTTCAGTAGTTTAGGAGGAGTGATTGTCACAAAAAACCTGCTTGCCTATTAAATAAGTATAGATAGATTATATTATATACTAGGTATAAGCTCCTATGTCCCGTAATAGGATGAAGCGAGGATTTTTAATACCACCGTAATAGGCAGTATATAGGTGTCGGATTAATTAATTAAAAGTAACTTACCTAACCTCACTTAGGCCCATATTAATACTTCGACCAGCCTACCACATTCCAGTTTATTGTTGAATCTAGTAGGCCTATATTAGGTGAAGAACCAAAATTTATTCGCCCCGAAAAAGAAATAAGTACCTATAAATATTCCTCTCAGGATAGTCATTGTGTAAACAATTTGTCTTTGAATTCTGTATTGTTAATTTGAAGTGGATATAAATAGGTTATAGGCAATAGCCATATATTTGAACAAGTCTTTAAAGCCCACTTACTTCTTGCCTACCAATGCACAACTTCAGTCAATGTCACTTTTGAGAACCAGGCAATAATTATGGGTCAAATTATTGCCAGGGAAAAGCTATTACAGTATCCGGTAACACCTAGGCCAAATGTGAAAGTATTCTCGTTGGTTGAAATCTAAACAAACATTATCATATTTGTAACGCGTCGCAGATTAATTGACTACAAGTAACTTACCAAACCTCACCTAGGCCCACATTAATACTTCAACTGGTCTAAACATCCCAGTTCGTTGTAGAGTCTAGTAAATTAGATGAATAACAAAAATTATACACCCTGAAAAAGAACTACTTACAACATATAAACATACCTCTCAGAATAACCATTGTTTAAAATTTGTCTTTGAACAGAGTTAAGTTTAAGAGAATATAATAGGGGTAACCCCAGGGATCTGAGGGGTGAGTTATTTCCGGCTCAGAGCCCTGGGGTTACCATAGTAGGTTATGGGCAAAAATTTGAGTCTTTAAAGTCCACTTACTTCGAACCTACTAAGGCATAACTGTAGTCAATGTTACTTTCAAGAATCTGCCATCGCCTTCCTTATTAAACATTAATGTAATGTCATATTCGCAAATTAATATAGCTATGAAACTATGTTAGGATAACACTAACCTATGGCTGTTTTTTTATGACTTTACACGATATATGAGTTGAAAAACAAAATTTGAGTTTTGCCAAAAGCCAAAATGTTATTTGAACACATGACATGACAGCTGATTTAAAAAAAAATTGTTACGAAAAACAAGAACAACTAATGGCGTTTTTGCAATGGCACCAAACACTTCCGATTTAACCAAAATTACTGACACTACGATTTTTGAAGACAAGATATCAGCACTTGCAAGTCTCACGCACAAAATTGTGTTCAAATTACAACTACAATCAGGCTATATTGATCCGTTACTGCTATTGAGGTGATTTTTTATATAATAATGAAAGTTAAGAATCTCCTCTTTCAATTTATTTTCAGAATCACAAATGAAGAAAAGTTAAATATGAAACTATGTTTACAATAACTAACCTATGAATAAGCTACCTAGGCACTTAACAAAATTGAAATGTAGTAGGTTAGAAATATTTATTTCTTACTAAAATAGGCCCTATATGGTTTTAAGTAACAATTTTAACCCACAACGTAGGCATAGAACAACGATACATTAGCCTCAGGTTGTTTGGTGACTTTAGTATTGTTGTTGGCTAGGATTGATTTTTTTTAATTTCACAGTTTATTTTAGTGTCAAAGTCATGACCTAAGTAATTAAAACAATAAGAAAGTCATAATAATTAGATATGTATAACATTAGACTACGCTTAGGCCTAACCAAAATTTTTCATAAACAATAACCAACATGTAACAGGGGCGTATCCAGGGGAGAATATCCCCCAGAAATTTTAAAAATACATGTGAGAAAAACGGGAGTGAGATGTAGGTAAGGCCAAATCCTATCCACCGCAAAAAAAGAATCCTAAATAATTTCGCCACTGACAAGTAATAGAGCTATCGCAAACTTACCGTGCTACTTACTGAAAATTATCTTAAAAATCATTCCATTCTATTGTAAAAGGAGACAGTTTGGAATTTTTGTGTGATAGGCTATCAGAATTTTTCAAAGCTGTAGTTGAACCACAGTTTACATCGTACCGTACCTTACATAGGTTAAAGTCGTAACCGAGTAGACACAGACTGTGTAGCCTTTCCATATGGCCTACAACTTCCATTACATCGTATAGGTACTTTCACTGTAATACTGAATACATAATTTTTATTGTTTTAAAATGAATAAATGTGGAATGATTCTATTAAAAATGCTTAATTCAAACCTCATTCATTCGCACACGCCATTAACTGAACACTGAACTGACCGGCCACTGCCGGCAGTGCCGGCCAGGAGAGCACAGACTACAGACGACATATCAGTTGTTTTGTTTTGGTTAGCTGCTATTGTCAACATCCGGCCTTAGTCTGTTTGACTGCAAAATCATTTGAGCGACTGTTTGCTTACCACCTACTACCAAACCCAAGGCACATCTGAATATTTCCGGAAAATGAAAAAATATAAGTATACCAAAATAATACTCAAAATTATAGTTTATTACCACCCTTTTTACGATTAAGAGCTACCCTGAAAATTTCAAAGCAATTCTTTAAACCGTTAAAAAGGAGTTAACGTAACAAGAGAGTGACTAAACACGAGTATGAAGAATTCAACTCACTTCGCTCGCTTCATCCAATTAATTGAACACTTAGCGTGATTCATTCTAAACTTGTATCCTTAGCACATTAACTGTTTTACGCTTTATAATTACCAAAACACTTTAAACTCGTATATAATACCTCGTCACTGCAACTAAACTCAGCGAATTTCCAAGTTTCATCGAATTACATTCATAAAAAAGCGATCTCCAAAAGAGCAACATTGGGCAGATGACGCAGGTTAGGGGAATGGGGAAGACTACAAATGGAGATTTTATGACACCATTATAAACGTCAGCTAGAAGAGCCACACAGTATCCCCCACGGTAACTTTCTAAAGTATCCGTAAAATCCCCCAAAAGTATACGGAATCACAGGCGAAAATTTGTTTTTTTGAACAATCAACAATAAACCACAACCAGATGAAACCATATACCAAATTTCGTCAGTTATGTTCATGAATAAGCGAAATGTAGAATTTTTCTTTTTCTCCATAAGAATAACATTAGACAACGTACTGTGTTTAGCACTTTCAATATCTCAGTAACCAATTGACCAGAGCAATGATCAAAATACCAAATTTTTGTATGCTGAATTCAATGGTAAAACTAAAATTTGATTTAAATAAAAATTACATGTGGAAACAAAAAAAAAAATCTTAGGGGTACAAAACCCCCCTTCGGATGGTGCGATTTGTCTGGTTTTCGAACTCGTTCAAATAAATGGTACATTACACATTCGTACCAAATTTTATTAAGATCGGACCTTTGTTATGTGAGTTATCGTACTTACACACACACACACACACACACACACACACACACACACACACACACACACACACACACACACACACACACACACACACACACACACACACACACACACACACACACACACACACACACACACACACACACACACACACACACACACACACACACACACACACACACACACACACACACACACACACACACACACACACACACACACACACACACACACACACACACACACACACACACACACATACATATATATATACATAGATAAATTTGAACGAATAGTGTTTTTGGCATCTGGGGACCTCAAAATGAAAAGTTATCATGGTCTCGGGCTTAAGTCTTACCACGAGCCCACGGTAATAGCTTCTTCCCTATAGGGGAAATTCGCTAAAAGGTGATAGCAGCACAATCTGTCGGTGACCTAATCGAACTACGTCCACTTCAAAGTCTGGCAAACACTAAAAGTGGGACAGAGGGCCATATAGATGGGATGTTTCCTTCAGTATATATAGTCAAGGCTATATCTGTGTTTGGGGGGGGGGAGGCGTTATCACTAGAAATTGTTTCTCTATAATCGTGTCACTCTACTTTTAGCGAATTTCCCCTATAGGGAAGAAGCTATTACCGTAGGTCTCATGGTAAGACTTAAGCCCGAGACCATGATAACTTTTTGTTTTGAGGTCCCCAGATGTCCAAAACACTATTCGTTCAAATTTATAAATATGTATATATATATATATATATATATATATATATATATATATATATATATATATATATATATATATCTATATATGTGTCCGTGAATGCGATAACTTGAGTAAAAAACGTCCGATTTCGATGAAATTTGGCTCAAATGTGTAAAATGACATTCATGACTTTAAGTTCGAAAACCAGAAAAATCGGACCATGGGAAGGGGGGTTTATGGGGGTTTTAAATTTTCCAAAAATCAGTTTTTTGCATTTTTTACCCTAAAATTTTTAAAACACTTAATTTTGGTTCTGACCATGTTATAGAGCTTAAAAAAACAAATAATATGGTATTTTGAATTATTAACCTAGGTTAAGTGGTTGCGGAAAAAATCCAAAAAACATGCTCATAAAATCTTCCATGTTAATCTTATGGGAAAAAGGTTTTTGGCTTTTCCTCAGTTAATTTTACTTTAAACTTCACATTTTCTTTTACCAATCACTTCAGCTCCACAAAACAATCATTTTGGTGTTTAAATTGTGATTCTACGTCAAACTGTTGCAGAGATATTCAAAGAGCTAAACACAGTACGTTGTCCAATGTTATCCTTATGGAGAATAAATAAAATTTGATATCTTGATTATTTATGAATGTATATTTATGAAATTCGATATGTGGCTTTATGTTGTACTGGTATATTGATAATTGCACCAAAAATAAATATTTTGTTGGTTGTCCCCTTAGCAGCTAACCTGCATACTCATCCCTAATGTTATTCTTATGGAGAATAAGTAAAGTTTTATATCTCCCTCAATTATGAATATAAATTAATAAAACATGGTAAGTAGCTTCACCTGGTTCAGTTATATTGATAATTGCATAAAAACTCATTTCTTATCTTCCTCGTTGCAGCAAACCTGCGTACTCAGTCCTAATGTTATTCTTATGGGGAATAAATAAAATTTAATAAATCACTTATTTATGAATGTATTTTTGTCAAACTTGGTGAGTGACTTTATGTACTAGTGAGAAACATATCAATGCATTGGAAATTCGCTGAGTACGCAGGTTTGCTGCGACGGGGGTATTTATGCTACCAGTATAAAACAACATAGGCCCAAATTAGACGAACTAGGCAAGCGCGATAGTGATGCTAGGTACTCGAGTGTGCTCGTGTATGTTCGAGATAGTTCGCCTCGCCATGATTCGTGTTCACCTGTACTCCGTTTTTTGTCGTTTTTTTGGCACGAATCAAAGGAGACGAGAGACGAGCGGAAGCGAATGGACGAACATGGTATTGGGCGATCGTGTAGGCCTACTTAGTACCTACTTGGTTTGTTCGTTGTGCATATTCGGTTGATTTTGTGCAAGATTTGTTGTCGCGACATGTTCCGAGTATTTGGCGAAACATTCAGCGATTCATTCGGTGATACTGTAGTGTACTGGTACCATTAAGGTTATGCATACAATGGAAACGATGGAGATAGGCTATTTTTAAGGTTTGTTTCAATGCAATGCTGAGGCAAACGTGTATTCCTGAGCAACGACGAAATCAAGGTGGCGGTGGCACGGGTGGCAGTACAATGCAGCTATAGGCGGTTAGTTAACCAAAACGCTAACTTATCACATTAAACGGATCCATATTGTAAAAAATATTGCTTAAACATGATTTGAGAGAATATGTATGTTTTACATACCGTATGTGCTTTAGCGTAGTTTATGTATTTTGATTGGAGGGGCAAACATCGTCGAGATCGTGATTATTGTGAATTTTCATATATGTTATAATATTATTTTATCCGAATTATTGGGGGGCATCTGCCCCCGCTTGCCACCCCCGAATTACGCCTATGTGTATGTGTAAAAAGTATTTGTCGTAATGGTTTCTCAATAATTAAATCACGTAATATTTGAGACATATTTTATTCAGAATCATAATTTGTATGAAATATTCTGTGTAATAAAATCTTCTGATTTTAGCAATTTCGATATTGGCTTTGTAATTTTTATACGGTATTTACGATTACAGATATTTACAATTGTTGATTTTTAACCACAAAATATGTATATACAGTATAATTATATATGATTATGGGTATTATCTTATACCCACTCCCGCCCCCACCACAGCAACTTTGAAATTGCTCTTCTTTACGAGAACACAGAACCACTATAAGACACCACTCAGGCGGTATTATCATAGGCTCTTTCATTATGTTACCTTACGGCCTAGATAAACCTACCGATTATTGGCGTAGTCCAACACGGGTTGAGTCCGTATAAGGTGTGTCGTCAAAAACAGCCGAAAACTAATAATATACAGCAACGCTTTCTCAAATCAACATAAGATCATAAGATGAGTACTGTACACAGTATGTCAATTTTATATATTGTAAAATTGGAAAGTTTTTATGTGGCTGCATATTATCATTCAATGATATTATGGAATAATGCATTTGACATTAACATAAGAAATTGCCTATCTGGCTCTGGTTACAGCCGCTACCCCTATACGGATGTAAAGAGACAAAAAAGGTGGCGAAACCAGAATTCAGACCCGCGCGACTAATAGTTTAGCAGCTATAACGAAATCTTCATTAATTTAATATTTAACAATTCATAGTTTGGATTATAAATAAGGTGTAGCCTCTCACCAGGCTCATGTTGGCATTAATTATAAATTGAACATACGCTTCGGCTTCAATATAATAATATCACATATCACGCTATATATATGAAGAATAAAGTTTAATTCTATAATGTCCTGGAAACCCCTTGTCTACGATTTTTTCATTTATCCGTCGTTTTTTACAATATGGATAATCACAGCAAAATGGTTGCGCAGTACAGTTTGAATTGATACAACTAGCACATTTTGATATTTCTATAAAATGATAACGATATAACTCA
The DNA here is from genome assembly GCA_963675035.1 of Allygus modestus. Classification (NCBI taxonomy): domain Eukaryota; kingdom Metazoa; phylum Arthropoda; class Insecta; order Hemiptera; family Cicadellidae; genus Allygus; species Allygus modestus. Next base: position 76,476,212 of record OY776114.1, on the reverse strand, counting down.
TTTGCCGTAATTTCGAGATTTTCATAGCACTCAGTATGATGAATGTTGTATATGTATGTAATCTTTGTTACCACTGTAATTATTTACAGCTTATTCTCAGGATATTTATGGGTTAAAATATGCAATTATAGTGTATAATGCTTTTTACCGTCGGAATGTAACCATTTTAATTAAAACTAGTTGAAAGAATAATAATCTATTTACTTAAAAAAAAACCGCGACTTCAAACACTCCAAAAAAGATGATTTTTTTGGAAATTTTGTATAGGTATCGTAAAATAGGAGCTCATGTATTACAAATGACAAGTAAGACGAGTTGAATGCAATATCTATACTTGGGTAATAGTTCACATTTATAGGTACCTGTAGTATGTTTATTAATTCTTATAAGTTATATTGGCATTTTTTAACTAAAATATTGAATAATGATTAACTTAATTTTTTATCAAACTATTTAAACAAATTCTTGTGTGGCCTACGTGCGTTTTGGTACATCTACGATATACTGAAGGCAGTGACTGCAATTAAGTAATTGCATACCCTGCAAACATTGTTCGTCATCCGTCCTCGTCGGGGAGAGAAAAACTACCATTGCGTTTTCTCTCTGATCGCGGTTTTGCAAGATTTGTGTTTATTCCTGCAGTAATATGGCTCATCTGGCCAATTTTAAGGTGTTTATCTGCAGTGATTGTGCGAGGGCTTTAGAATTAACTTAGCGGTCAGAAGATATAGTGAGTGATATTGTGACTATTTACTAGTTCTAAGTGGTGTGCCGGAGCTTCAGCACAGCTAAAGCTATCCTAGCTGGGACGACGGGAGGTAAGCCATTTATTTTATGTACATTAAAAATACCCATATATTACTGTCTGTTAAAAGTCGTAAATCAGTATTGCTCAGATTGACTTTAAATTTGTAATACTTTCTAGTTTTAAGGTTTAGGGCTTACTGGCATTTGGTGTTGTTTGGGTGAAAGAAATGATATTCTGTCAAATCACAACCTTTCATGTTCAGTGTTTTGTAGTCTGTTACTTTGTTTATTTTTTAAGTACAGCTAAGTTGTTGATAATTTGATATTTGTTGTATTTGATATTAGTACAAGTATAGACTATATTTGTGTAGGCCTAATGATTTTCCAAGGGGCCTAGCCTATGTACTCAAAATGTTTTGGTTAAATGATTAGGCCTAGGCCCTAGCCTACATTTAATTAAGCACATGTTTATGTTTACTGTAGTGAACAGTAATGAGAAGCCTTATGCAAAATTATGTATTAAAGAAAACTACTTTTACCAAGAAGTTTTAAAATGCTCAGTAATAGCATAGGAACGTTTAAGCTAGGCCTACGTATTCTTTTTTAAACTGGATTCTATTTTGTAAATATAGGCTAACTTAACTGTCCGTTGTCTATTTTCTTAAATTACAAAATTTACCTGTAAATGGCTTGGATAATCCTCATTTTTCTCAGGAACATTGTTTTGATTGGAAACAAAAACATTAGAAATTGAGGGTAAGTTAGACTTTTATAAGCGGAACGATACAAAGAACCAATTGAAATTGTTCGATACGGTATATCAATTAGGTCGATATGCAAATATTTTTATCGAATGCAAAATATTTTTATATTCTCTGTGTGTTAGTTACTTATAGGCCTAACGTAATTTTTTTAGTTTGTTCACTTTAAATAAAATAAACTAACATGACAAGACTGAAGTTTACGGCCCACATTCATTCGATTGAAAACATTGATTAAAAATATCGATATATCAAATATATTGTTTCATTCGATAGAAATAAATGTATCAAAAATATAGATTTACCTATAAGGCTACTGCTAGGCCTATTGTTTTTGTTGACATAAGTTAAATGTTTTTTGGCAAATGTAAAGTAAGTTAGCTAAAATTGCAATGAACTGCCGTGAACTTTGTCATACTGTAATAATAAATACAGAAACTTGTTTCAAGTTGATGCAAGGGAAAGGATTAATTCGTAAAACTCAGTGCTATAGATTTAAGTGAATAGAAATAAAAATAACATGATTAAATACCATGATTTCTACGATTGTTTTGCTGATTTCATAAACAAAAGTTTATTTAAGCTAAGATAACCTAAAAATATATAACTTATTGTAATGGGTCAATATAACCATTTTGGGGAAATAATACAATACTAATGTGACAATCCTAGTAATAAATATAGTAACTTATGTTTGTAATTTGTGGAATACAAACAGCTGATTCTAAGCGAAAGTTCTTAATATCGATATATATCAATATTTTCAATCACCAATAGTTATAAATATCTATATCTTTAACCCTTTCAGTGCTATGGACCGATATATCGTCTTTTGAATCTGTTATCAATAAAACTGTTACTGCTTCATAAGCGATTGTACCGTTAGGCGCTCAGTCTGCAGTCTGAGTCTGACATTGTGGTGAAACCTGGTAGACAAGAACTGTACTACCTCGTCCAGCGCCTAGTCTCTATAATACCAACTGATCCACTGCAGCTGCTAGTCTGATCAGTGGCTGTGCGGTCTAAGGCGTTACCTTCCCGGCCGGGGGTAACACTTGGATCGAGGGTTCGAATCCTGTCACAGTCGGTGGTTTTTATGTGCAACTCATGGAGAGTTCACCTGTCTGTGGCAGAGTTGAAGGTGAGGGCAGACCTTAAGCAAACGGTGGATGGCTCGGGTCCAAGCTGACGGGATGGGTGGATTCTTTGTGAGTTGCACATCTGATCAGGTGTTTTGCTACTTTTTACCTAAGTTATCCTTTACTGTGTGTGTCCAGCGGAAGCACGTTTTTATTAATTTGAACTGTTCAGGCGTTCAATATACAGTAGAACTCCGATTATCCGAATTAATTGGGGATCGGGCCGATTTGGATATGCAGAAATTCGGATAATCAAGTATACCTCGGGAATTAAGCAAAAAACATCACCATATATTAAAGAACGGTGAAAGAACAGTAGCGACTGATGATGAGCAGGGCGGGAAGGGGGTATGACTCATTGTTCCCTGCGAAAATATCGCGCTGGAAGGTAACAGCGTGGGCTTTTATTTTAGCGCTCACGAAGCCATAGTAACGGAACGGCGCATTATCGCTACACGCGCTCCCGCATATTTCTATTATTCCACTCAAAATCGATTCGGATAATTGGAGATTCGGATAATTGGGGTTCAGATAATTGGATTTCTACTGTATTTAAAAAATCAACAAAACATCACGGATTCAACTACTCCTTTCAGAAGCTTAGCACTCAAAGGGTTAATCGATGTTTTCAATCGAATGAATGTGGGCCGTTAACTAAACTGCAGCCCATGACAATGACATGACATGATAATTATGTTCCCGGCAATACAAGTTTAAGTATAGTAGTGGAATCAACATTTGTTATCTGGACAAATTTCTGGACACGTAAACTGAAACATAATATAACCAAAACCGAAATAATCATCATACCGTATCAAACAATTTCATTCGGTTCTTTATATCGTTCCGCTTATGAAAGTCTAACTGAAGTTTAATAGCCTATAAGTTAGGCTTGGATATCAATTCCAATATTCGCTGGCGACTAATAGTTGGAGTGGAGTAATGGCGAATTTGAAATATAAATACTAAGTACATTTTTAAATCAATTAATGACAATTGCTGTCATAACTTTAATTGGTAACACAAACATTTAGGCCTAGCAATATTCGTATTATGCAGTCAGGAGTGTCAACCGCGCAATGTTGGTATGAGCATCGACAACAACTAAGTTATTGATGTGATGTGCGATGCGATTAATCGCATTGCCATATCACAATCGCATCGCTGTATTGCATACGAATCGCTGATCTAATTATCAAATTAATTAGGGTGAAGTGGGGTAAGCGTAACAACGGGGCTAGTGTAACCTCGGCTTATAACTTTTAAAATAAGCTTTATTTGTACTTCAGACCTATCACATATGTTTTTTTAAAGAAAAATACTTAATTTTTGGTGGAGAAACTAATTATTGCATGAAGATTTCAAATATATGGTTCATTTACGGTACTCTATTGTTCAAGCTTTGGATATGGCAGCCATGGTTAACACTTACCCCAATTTCTTTCCATCTGGGGCAAGTAGAACCAATCTTCAGGGGCAAGTGTAACCACAGGAGTTAAACTTGCCCTAGTGATGTTATCCAAACCAAATTATTTAACCTATTTAACCTGTTTTTTCGTATAATTTCTGTATATTTTGTTTTAAATTATAAGTTAATTTTAATAAACAATGAGGCCCAACCTAAATCTAACCTCATATAGGTAACCTCAATTTTACTACTTTGGGCCGAAGAGGAGAACTAACATTCAGTGTGCTCTTTGACGCGTATAATATTAGGTAAAATGGGTAAAATATAGCCAAGAAGACCTATTCCCTTAATTTGAGGTTAAATTTGTACTGAACGTCGTTTTAAATAAATGTTGTTTTCAAGTTTGTGATTTAACGATTAAGTATACAGCATAGTTGTTATTTTACTTATGTCGTCAATCCAATTTTGTTTGTGATGAACACGTTTCGGAGCTAGGCCATCATCAGCATCCTTACACTGTACACTAGATTATTCATGAGATCAGCGTTGCGTAGGTCTAGTAGCATATTTTAACTGCGTCATATTGTTATAAAAACTAATATTTACACACATTACGAACATATACATGAGTAAAAAAAATGCTGTTATAAAACCTTCTTTCGTATTGGAGTGTGTGTTTTGTGTACATTTTAACTTTTGACTACGACAAAGGTGAACTCTTTTGTAAAATTGAATTCAACCTGATAATAGAAGTATTTTAACTTCCGAGTCGCGGTCGTCCATTTGGATTGTTTAAAGCTAAAGACGGAGGTAAAGTAACCTTATTTTAGATGTGTTATGCCTATTGTATTCCAGTTGGTTACCTTTCCTTGTTTTGTACTGATGAAAAATTGAAAAATTAATAAATAATAATTAATAATTAATAGTAATAATAATAATAATAATAATGACAATTATTAATAATTAATAATTGAAAAATGAATAAACTATAAACTGTCATGATTTTTGCCTTTTGTGGTTTTGATTTTTTGAATACACGTGGCGGAAAATGCGTTTCTCCTGTGCCTTCGTAGCTCCCTCCCCTTTTGGACGAGTTTCGCACGATCGGCGGCGTTTTGTACTCTGGTGTAGTCCAAGTCCAACCTCTGAATAATGTATTTAACAGCTTAAATTATGATAACTTTATGCCCCATGTTAAATTTATGGAAAAAACGTAACTTTTAAGGCATATCCTTTTTCAACGATTTATTTAGGGATTTCAATGAGGATTCAATCGTTAACTGTGTTGGCTTGATGTAAGTGGGCCAACCAAATTCTTTCATGATTGACCGTGAAGTGGTCATATGCAATGGTGGAAAAGTTGGTCGAAAATAAGATTTCCACGTCACATTTATTATTGTACCCATTCTTGGTTTGTAATAATGTTCTTTTTGATAAACAGTTTGGCTTCCGCAAAAACACCTCCACTGTTGATGCAATGTTCAATTTTATTTCTACTGTTTCTAAAGCACTTGACGACCGCAAACATGTTTTAGCGAATTTCCCCTATAGGGAAGAAGCTATTACCGTAGGTCTCATGGTAAGACTTAAGCCCGATACCATGATAACTTTTCATTTTGAGGTCCCCAGATGCCAAAAACACCGATCGTTCAAATTTTTATATATGTATATATATATGTGTGTGTCCGTAAGCACGATAACTCTCGTAAAAAAGGTCCGATCTTAATGAAATTTGGTACAAATGTGTAAAGTACCATTTATTTGAACGAGTTCGAAAACCAGATGAATCGCACCATCCGAAGGGGGGTTTTTGGGGGGTTTTGTACCCCAAAAATGTGTTTTTTGGGGTTTTCACATGTAATTTTAATTTAAATCAAATTTTAATTTATACCATTGAATTCAGCTTAAAAAAACAAACAATTTGGTATTTTGATCATTGTTCTACGTCAATTTGTTACCGAGATATTGAAAGTGCTAAACACAGTACGTTGTCTAATGTTATTCTCATGGAGAAAAAGAAAAATTGTATATCTCGCTTATTTATGAATATAAACTGGCAAAATTTGGTATATGGCTTGATCTGGTTGTGGTTTATTGTTGTTCGCACAAAAAAACAATTTTTCACCTATGGTTCCTGTAGCAGCAAACCTAGGTACTTGGTCCCCATGTTATTCTTATGGAAAATACTTAAAATGTTATATATCGCTTATTTATGAATGTATATGGATGAAACTTGGTATGTGACTTCACTAAGATGAGTTCTATTGATATTTGAATAAAAACCCATTATTTTTTGTGCCTTGTTGCAGCAAACCTGCGTACTCATCCCCAATGTTATTCTTATAGAGAATAATTGATATTTTAAATATCGCTTGTTTGTGAATACATTTCTTATGAATCCTGTTAAGTTTTAGCGAATTTCCCCTATAGGGAAGAAGCTATTACCGTAGGTCTCATGGTAAGACTTAAGCCCGAGACCATGATAACTTTTCATTTTGAGGTCCCCAGATGCCAAAAACACCATTCGTTCAAATTTTTATATATGTATATATATATATTTATATATATATATATATATTTATATATATATATGTGTCCGTAAGCACGATAACTCACGTAAAAAAGGTCCGATCTTAATGAAATTTGGTACAAATGTGTAAAGTACCATTTATTTGAACGAGTTCGAAAACCAGATGAATCGCACCATCCAAAGGGGGGTTTTTGGGGGGTTTTGTACCCCAAAAATGTGTTTTTTGGGGTTTTTACATGTAATTTTAATTTAAATCAAATTTTAATTTATACCATTAAATTCAGCTTAAAAAAACAAACAATTTGGTATTTTGATCATTGCTCTACGTCAATTGGTTACCGAGATATTGAAAGTGCTTAACACAGTACGTTGTCTAATGTTATTCTTATGGAGAAAAAGAAAAATTGTATATCTCGCTTATTTATGAACGTAAACTGGCAAAATTTGGTATATGGCTTTATTTGGTTGTGGTCTATTGATATTTGCACAAAAATCCATTTTTTGCCCGATAGTTCCCGTAGCAGCAAACCTGCATACTCAGCCCCATGTTATTCTTATGGAGAATAATTAACGTGTTATCTCCTTTAATTATGAACATAAATTAATAGAACTTGGTATGTGGCTTTACCTAGTTGAGTTATAATGATATTTGTATAAAAGCCCATTTTTAGTGTTCCTTATTTCAGCAAACCTGCATACTCAGCCGCCATGTTATTCTTATGGAGAATAATTAAAATGTCATAAATCGTTTATTTATGAATGTATATTGATGAAACTTGGTATGTGGCTTTATGTGGTATTAAGATAAATTAATATGCATTGGAAATTCGCTGAGTATGCAGGTTTGCTGCTACGGGGGTATTTTAATGTGTTATGTTATATATTCATTGGAAATTCGCTGAGTACGCAGGTTTGCTGCGACGGGGGTATTTGGATTGTTCTTAGATCTGAGCAAGGCTTTTGACATGGTGAACCACAGCCTTTTGCTAAAGAAATTGGAACATTTTGGTATTAGGGGTGTTGCTTTGGATTGGATTACTGCTTTTATCCTTGGGAGAACACAGACTGTGCAAATCAATTATATCGACCAACGAGGCTGTATTGCTTCACAGAAATCTGAAGAAGTAGTAGTTGACTCTCCTCAAGGTCCTTGGACCGATCCTCTTCTTGATGTTTATCAATGACATTGCTGGTAGTGTACCTAGATGTGACCTGTTTCTGTTTGCCGACGATACATCGTTCAGTATCAGCGATGTATCTCGAGAAAATCTTGAAATCAATGCATTCTTGCAGAGTAGTCTTCTTCTTCAGTGGTTGGCTGTAAACAAACTTTCTGTAAATTCCGATAAAACCAAGTTTATTGATTTTAAATTAAGAAATTATGATGGCATTTCTGATGGTTCAAATATTATTGTAGGAGATTTTGAAATAGAGGCATGCGAAAAAAATGATTTTTTAGGACTTATCATAGATTCTCAACTTGATTATTTCAAACACATTAACAAGGTCTCCGGAAGGATGAATCTCGAAGGTATTTTTACTCTTCGAAGACTTGCTCAGTTTACTGATACTAGGGTTCTTCTAACTGCTTATTTTTCTTGTTTGTATCCACACATCAGGTATGGCATTCCAAATTGGGGTGCCGAATCAACTCATACAAAGAAACTGTTTCGGTTACAAAAGAAAGCAATACGACTGATTTTTGGAATGGCAAGGCTTGAGTCGTGCAGAGGTGTTTTTTCCGAAAATAACTTACTGACTTTTCCCTGTATTTATATTTTTGAAACTCTTTCATTTTTGGTTAAAAACAGACACTTTTTTCAGATGGGCCACATTTCTAGGTTTAATTTTCGTAATGCTGGATCCCTGGCAATTCCCCGTCACAACACTACCTTTTTCAAAAACTAGACTTTGTATGCAGGCATTAAATTATACAATTCCCTCCCATCCAATCTCATGGCAGTAACTGATGTGGGTAAGTTTAGGAGGAGGCTGAGATCCCTTTTGGTTGCTAAGGAATACTACAGTGTGTCTGAGTATTTTATTGACAAGAAGTAATTATTGTTTTTTTACCGTTGACTTATATAATTTTGAATGTTTTGTACATTGTGCTATAAATTAGTTATATTTTCTATGTCACATTATTTTTCCAAATGACGTTTGTCAATGCTTGTAAAAGTCGAATGGCAATAAAGATCTGATTTCTGATTTCTGATTTTTGTCCCTGGTTTAACATTTTTCACAGTAAAAAGTGTCGGCGTCCCTTTTATTACCATATCCGTACACGTTTCCAAACTAAAATATCCTCTGCGTTTCTGTCTCTTTGAAGTGTCTATTCCGTCATTAATTTCTATCATTTCTAATATCCAAATATAAAATGCGATGTTTGGATGAAATTCCAATTAATTTAGTAAAACAAACTGCAGAATTTATAATACCACATCTTGTATACATATTTAACCTATGTATAAACAAAGGAATATTTCCAGACTAGGCCTACTTGAAATTATCAATTGTAAAACCTATACCTAAAAAGGCTGGATTTGTAACTAAAGAAAACATTCGTCCTATTTCAATTTTATTAGAAAAAATTATTGTTTCCAGAATTACAACTTTTCTTACAAAATATGAAATTTTAAATCCTGAACAATTTGGATTTATTGAACACAAATCAACTTTAAATGCTATTTCAAGATACCTAGGTATGTGAAAACTGTAAATGATTTTATTGAACAAAAATGCCACATTGCCTCCATACAATGTGTCTTAACTAAAGCTTTTGATTGCTTGAATCATAACATATTACTAGAAAAAAATGGAATATTATGGAATGCGAGGATTAGCCAGACAGTTTATTGAATCTTATTTCCAAATTAGATTTCAACGAGTTGAATGTAAGTCTAAAAAAAACAATGTTTCATCCTGGAAAAAAATTAGGTATTCCACAAGGATCTGTTCCGGGACCACTTATGTTTAATTTATGTGGCAGACCTTCCCTCAAATATTAGAAATGGAATTACAACTCAAGTTGCAAATGACACATCTGTGGTGGTTGCCAATAACTCAATCCATTGATTTTAAATTAGTTAAATTCTTGGTATAGTGCAAATGGTCTATTATTGAATAAATCCAAGACGAATATATTCTTCACTTCCAGTTTAAAAAATCTAAAGACAAATTAATAAATATCGAATAATAAAACGAAAAAATTTCTGAGGTCTCTGAAATAAATTTATTAGGAATATCTTTAGATAACCACTTAAACTGGAATACTCAAATAATAAAATCATCAACAAATTAAACTCTGCCTTAATCTGAGAGTATTAGCAAATTGCTTCAATTTTAAAAACCTAAAAATTTTGTATTACTCTTATTTTCAAAGTACAGTGGAACCTCTATTAACCGTCACCTTTGGGACCGGGACTGTGACGGATAACTGAATAGACGGATAATAGAAACATCATTTTATAAACGTGTTCAGTAACTAAATTTTAAAATGTTTGGCAGAGAAATGAAAATAAACTGTGTACAAAAGGATAATACTTCCCACTACATACATATTTATGTTGTTTTAAATAATATAATAGCTCATACAGACGCTCAGACTAAGCCGTAAGGCGCAAATCCTGAGTCTAATAAATAGTAATATTCTCATAGACGGACGACGGATAACAGAGAGTGACGGTTTAAAGAGTGACGGTTGATCGAGGTTTTACTGTATATTACTATACTGCCTCCCTGTATGGTTCGGCACATCTAAGGAGAACCAAAAGAAAAATTTTTAAGGCAGAGGCTACGTACACGTCCGACGTGAGCCGTTACTGTTCACGTCCGTTCCAAATTATGCACCGTACGTTACTTATCCTGTGATTTTTAAAACAAATTGAGAGCCAGAAAACCTCCTAACTTAACGTAACGTAAACTAACCTAACCTAACCTAAGCGGTAGCAAAGTGAATTTGCCCTTACATTGGACGTGTACGTAGTCACTTCGAATTTTTAAATTACAAAAACGAGCGATAAGAATTATTATGCATGCCAAACACAATGAGCCAGGTCGGAAACTCTTTAAAAAGGCACAAATTATAACAATTTTTGGACTTTATATTATAGAAATTTTGAAATTATATGTAAATGAAAAAAGCAAAATAAAAAAAATTGCAACATAATTATCACATTAGAAAAAAATTCATCGTTCAACATCAAATTCACAGAACCACTACATATGAAAATTCACCCCAATACATGATAGGAAGAGTCATAAATCAAATTAAAAAAATTCACAAAACAGAATTAAGAAAAGTCAAAGAAATTATAATGAACAATCCTTTATTTTCATTGGATGAATTTTTTACAGAAAAAAAGGAAAAAAGAAGATACAGTAACATGAAAAAGTAGAAAATTTAAGCTGCAGTATTTTTAGACTTAAGATATTTTTTGTAAAAGCCGACATAATTTATAATTGTTTTCCGGCAAATAAATATTATTATTATTATTATTTTATTTAAATATTATGATAGTTTGATATACTTAGCTATCTTACAATATAATACCCCCGTTGCAGCAAACCTGCATACTCAGCAAATTTCCAATAGAGATATGAATGTCTTAATACTACATAAAGCCACTTACCGTTTCATAAAAATATATTCACAAATAAGCGATATATACAATTTTAATTATTCTCCATAAGAATAACATTGGGGCTGAGTACGCAGGTTTGCTGCAATAAGGAACACAAAAAATGGGTTTTTATGCTAATATCACTATACAGTGGAACCTCTATTAATCGTCACCTTTGGGACCGGGACTGTAACGGATAACTGAATAGACGGATAATAGAAACATCAAATTATAAACATGTTCAGTAACTAAATTTTAAAATGTTTGGCAGAAAAATAAAAATAAACTGTGTACAGAAGGATAATACTTCCCACTACATACATATTTATGTTGTTTTAAATAATATAATAGCTCATACAGACGCTCAGACTAAGCCATACAGCGCAAATCATGAGTCTAATAAATAGTAATATTCTCATAGACGGACGATGGATAACAGAGAGTGACGGTTGATCGAGGTTTTACTGTAACTCAACTAGGTGAAGTCGTATACCAGTTTTTATTTATTTATGTTCATAATTAAGGGAGACATAGCATTTAATTATTTTCCATAAGAATAACATGGAGGGTGGGTTTGCTGCCAGGGGTGCCCACAGGGGGGATAGCGCGGGTTGCGCTATAAAATTTTATTTTGGGGGGGATTTTTTTATTTTAGCGGGGAAATTTGATTTTTGGGGGGAATTTTTAAAATACCTTCTTTTAAATTATAAAGAATAGGATTTGTACCAAATTTGACAAACAACTTTTATTTAGTTAACGAAACAGCATTTAGAGTTTATTTTATGTGAACATCAACGTCTGATCTAGGTTTACGTCTCTCTGATCAACATCGTCATACATCGCGTAGTAATATTTGTTCTGCAGACGGTTGTCTGAATTTTTTCACCCATGACAACTTTAGTTGATCACACTTTCCAACATCATTTTATTAGCATTTCCCTATATCTTTTATGTGCAATCCCCTGAATAAATATTTTGTGTAGTAGCCACTAGCCACTCACATTTTTTGTTTCAAAGTGAAACATTTTACTTACACATTCAAAAGTAAGAAGTTAGTTAGCTAGTCAGAAGTCAGAAGTAACTGGTCAGTATTAAATGTCACTAACGCATTGAATCAATCGAAGGATATGTTTAAAATCGTTCCTGGAAGGGGGAGCATAATCGGCTGGGGGGATATATATTCCCCCATAAAAATCTTAAAAAATGAAGGGAAAATAATTTACACTTCTTATTTCAAGTATTTAAATTTATAGCAGTAAACAAAAAAACACATTAGTTCATTGTAAAATGTTCCCAGATTTTGTCATGATTTTGTACATTGCTAAATATTTGTGAGTTGGCAAACCTGTATGTCAACGGTTTGTCTTTAACAACTCTCGATGTAGGTTTTTGTTTTGTTTCATAAAGCTTCTCAATTTAAATACTTTGGATTTGTATTTTAGGTCGTTGTTCTCAAATTATTTGTGTTTTAATTACATTAAAATGTACTTGATCCTTTGAAAATTTCAAATACAGGTTAACTGAGAAAGTTATGTTTGCCTCTGACGAATGTCGTACACTCACTGATTGCAATCAGGGAACTATGTTTAGATCAATCACTAGCCTACTATTATAAAAATGAGGTTGTGTCTGTCTGTCTGTCTATCTGTCTATTGTTCCATAACGCCAAAACCACTGGACTAATTCTGCTGAAGTTTTGCACAAATATAGTTTATGTACCCAGGAGTGTCATAGGCCTATTGCCGTTTAGGAAAGTCCTCAGGGCTCTGTCCCACGGCACTTCCAAGTCCCCATGTTTTTATATTAGAGTTTTATTTGGTTTATGACACTCATGTTTTTTTTTTCTTAATTAAATTAATTTCAATAAATCAAAATCAAATCAAAACCAAAATCAAAATTCTTTATCGTCACATAAACGTTTTACAACAGCAAACCTATTTTAACAGGTGACATTGTCAATATCTTAATATACCTTAATATACATAACCTAAAACTTGTATAAAAAACCCAAAAACAAGACTGCAAAGTATAAAAGGGAAAGTGAGAAGGGAAAGTGAGAAAAAAGGCGATTGCACAGATACAGACCTTAATTGTAAAAAATAATTAGATTGAAACCTAGAATTTGAGTTCCGGACTTCAATTTAAAAACTATCATTTAAATATTCATTCACAGAATAATAACATCTATTCAGCAAAAAAGATTTCAACTTAGAATTGAAACCAACTGTGTCAAAATCAGATTTTAGGGCTGAGGGAAGTTTGTTGTAAAGCCTTTTACACATATAACCATGGGTTTTTTCAAACAAAGTTAAATGATGTATTTGATACTGCAAGTCATTTTGTTTCTAGTGTTATAATTATGCTCATACTGTTTGGATAAGACACACGAGAAATTAACTTTAAGAAGAATCAAGGATCTATAAATATACAAACTAGGCAGCGTCAACAAACCTAATTGTTTAAAGATGGGCTTGCAGGATGTCCTAATATTTGAAAAAGTCATGATCCTAATAATTTTTCTCTGAATTTTAAATATTGTCATAATTTCTGTAGATGTTCCCCATAGTTCAACTCCATATTGCAAAATAGAATAGAAATAAGAATAATAAACAACCAGTTTTGTATCCTGGTCAATTAATCTCCTTAAAACCAATATTTGAAAACATGCACTATTTAATGTTTTACTAATCATGGTTAAATGTTTCTTCCAGTTTAAGATAGAATCTAGTAAAAATCCCCAAAAAAACTAGTATGAACACTGGGTGGCATTTTGTTTCTATCCAAATCCAAAAATGCAACATCTGAAACACTGCTTTGCGCGGATTTAAAGAGCACCACATCCGTTTTACTACTATTGAGTTTAAGGCCATTTGCATGAAACCAGTTGGAGAGATCTGTTAAAACTTTTAAAGTGTTTAATTGAAGCTGTAAATAATTAGTGCCAGTAACTAGGGTGGTAGTGTCATCTGCATATAAAATATTGTTTGAGTTAACGCAACAATCAAGATCATTTATATAGATCAAAAACAAAATCTGGCCTAATATAGATCCTTGAGGAACCCCAACACTTATATCACGCCATTCTGAGAAGGTTTTGTTTAAATTTCTTTTAATTATAACTCTTTGTCTGCGATTCTCTAAATATGATTCTACCCAAATCATTGCCCTTTGTGAAAAATTATACTAAAATTGTAATTTTGCCAATAAAATATTGTGAACTACACAGTCAAAGGCCTTGGACAAATCACAGAACAAACCAGTTATCCTCTGCGATTCGTCCAAGGCCTGAACGACTGATTCAACAAGCTTAGAAGCAGCCATTGTAGTGTTTCAATTCGGCCTGAACCCATATTGTACCGAAGAAAAAATATTATGAGATTAAAAAAAGGACATAATTTGATTGGCGACAACCTTTTCAAAAATCTTTGATATAACCGGCAAAACAGACACTGGGCGATAGTTACCCACATCTTGTGTATCTCCGCTTTTAACCCTAGCAGTGGCCAGCCAAAAACTGTAGAATGGCCAACCAATTTTGGCGATTTTGCAGACCTTTTTTTGAAAATTCGTATAAAATTGAAATGAGAACTAAACATAGCCAACCAGATATTCTTTTTGTTCAGAAAGAACAGGGGTATCTGAAAATAGTAAAATAGAAAAGATCTAAGAGATAGTTTTTTCAGCAAAGTAAAAAAAATAAAAAAATATTGAAATTTTTTTTCGAAATTTCAAAAGCAGCCTCGGTAAAACTTTTTTGTCAGATTTTTTATGGAAAATTCATTATATACATTTTGTAGACAATTTAATTCCCTACATAGAAATGTATAATATGTTGGGGAAAACATTTTATTTGTAAGTATTATGTAAGTATATACGGAAAACCGCAAAATTTGAAAATTGTACAGTGTTAGTTAGTACTGTAAATAGGTAATGTAAATATGTATATGCTAATAATAATATGTATATATTTGTAAAGATAATGAAATAAGAAATGTAAAAAAGTCATAAAGTTGATGGTAAAAAATTTTTATCACTTATGATTAGATGAATTTTGGAAATTTTAGGGTATTCGGAAAAAACAAAATTCTACGGTATATAGTATATAACTTTTTTTAGAAATTTATTTCTCCAAATACTATATATACATTTAGTAGGACATTCAATTCCCTACATAGAAATGTATAATATGTTGGGGAAAGAATTTTATTTGTAAGTATTATGTAAGTATATACGGAAAACCGCAAAATGTGAAAATTGTACAGTGTTAGTTAGTACTGTAAATAGGTAATGTAAATATGTATATGCTAATAATAATATGTATATATTTGTAAAGATAATGAATTAAGAAATGTAAAAAAGTCATAAAGTTGAAGGTAAAAAATTGTTATCACTTATGATTAGATGAATTTTGGAAATTTTAGGGTATTCGGAAAAAAAATTCTACGGTATTTAGTATATAACTTATTTTAGAAATTTATTCCTCCAAATACTATATATACATTTAGTATATTATATCTATATATTATTCCTGCAGGTATTTAGAAACAATAAAATATATAAATATACATATACACAGGGTAGTGGCATATTATATAAGAGATAACGTGTGATTGTAGGTCCGGTCACCTAGGCAAAATTACAAAATTGTTATTTTTTATATTAGGCCTACTCAATAAATGAAATACATCCTACCTTACAATTGTAAAAGTAATAAAAATCAATATAATTACTCACCCCAGTCCCATTATTATGTTATCCTGTTATCGCACTCCTATATTCGTGACATTGTACGAAAAACAATGTTTTTTTACAAACAATATTTCACACACTTCAGTAATATTTATGCATAATAAAATGCATAAAGATTACTGTTATACACACACACACACTTCACTAACACTAACACTCCGAAATAATACAGGATTTAGCAATAATTCGCGGATAACAAGCGAGCGCAAACTCACATACCACGGTGAAAAATTCGCGAAATGGCGGACTTCTGCGCATCAAACGTCAGAAGAGTGACGCAGTTCCATCGTCTTCCAGAGCGCAGCCGGGAAAGGCGATGCGCAATGCTGCCAATGTCAAAAGCTAAATTTCTTCCTCTTCAAAATGAAATATTATATGACTAGTATTTATAACTTGCACTGGATGTAATTCGTATTTTAAAATATGTCGTATAACGACAAATGGCCATTTGTTAGAAATTCAGAAAACAGCTGTGTTCATAAAATCGTAACTGTTGTGCAATCAATATTTCGTTCTAAAAATCAATACCACAGTGAAACTAAACTCTTTGGCTATGCAGTGGTACCACCCGCAACATCCTAGGACAAAAATTACCCGAGCAGGGTAATTCCAAAGTAGTCGTGTTTTTACATTTTCCGAGCGTCGACTGCAGGAATGGCGTAGCGGCAAAATTTCATTGTAATTATAATCGTCGTGACATTGTTATAAAACTTGTAAACGGTTCATTTATGTAATAAAATGAAAGTTCAGAATGTGATCTTTCGAATGGTATAAATATTGTTCACTTCTGAGTTGACTATTAATGTTTTTTTTACCGTTAAAAAAATTTTGACCGGATATGTCGTATTACGACATTGGCCATTTTAAGGCAACACAACAATATGTCGTATAACGACACATGGCCACGGCTAGGGTTAAGGGTGCGCCCTACCTCAGATAGAATGATTCGCACAATGTTGTTTAACGCCGCGCCGCTATGAGCGCTAGGAGCGCTGTGAGGTAACGGCGCGGGAGGGGAAGTAGCAAGATGGCGGCAGCCGGCTGGCGGCAGTGAGACTGTGACCAGCCCGGTGCCGGGCCGCGTCGCATCACTCGCACGCAAACCTCATAACCTCCCGTGCGCCAGCGCATCTCTGCAATGAAATGATTCTGCGCTGAAAGTTCTGTTATAACTAGCCGCAACTCAGGCGGGATAGCCCATATCTAATCATGAATTGTGGTTTAAATTTTTTAACTAATTTATTAGTACAGTACAATAGCATATACACCAAACCATTCTAAAGTTGTAATTTTAACCACGTATAAACAATCAGTTTGTTTCCGGAATGATTCTAACATTTTTTGTTCAAAAGAGACTATTTTACCTGTGTAGGCCCATATTTAGACAAATTATAATATACAAATTGTTACAGGTTTTTTTTACTATCAAGCAAAACCTTATTATTTTGTAATAAAATATACTATCGGAAATATAATATATTATACAGACATTTTACAGTCGTTATAACAGTACAAGAATGTATTGACACTGTCAGGTACAATATAAATTATATATAACCAATGCAACCGTTAATAAATTTCATACGATTAATTGAACATTCATAAATTGTGCATAATATCAAACTACTGCAGTATTATAAAGCTTAAAGTTTGTGAGTTTGTTTGCTTGTTTGTAGCTCGATCACGCTCAAACTACTACACTAATTTAGCTGATATTTGGTAGAAAGATAGCTGATATAATAAAGTAACACATAGGCCTATTCACTTTTTAAAATTCCTTTAGGGCTCCACCCCACTGCTATTTAAATTTCCCTGCGTTAATCTTATGGGCATTAGCATTTACTAAAACGTTTGAGCTGAAATTTGGTAGGACGATAGCTGTTACACTAAAGGCAGCTATGGTCTTGCTACCAATCTAAATTAATTTATGGCTCCGCCCTACTAGACTTCAGTGTTATCATGTTAATATTGTGGACATTGGTATTTTTGATCCGTTTGTATAGCAATTTGGAAGGAATATTTCGGTTACACTGAAGGCAGATGTAGATTTGCTCATGATCTAGAAAAGATTTAGGGCATTGACGACTGGACTTCAGAGATATAGTACAATGCTGAGGTAGCTCTAGATTTTCCTTGAAGCATCAAATATCTGATCAATCATACTACATTTTAGTATAAATAACAGTTGGTAAACTCATAATTCAAAACCTATTCAGGGCTCTTCCCTGCTGGCTATCAGTATTTTCCTTTTGCTCTTTTAAATACAAGGTAGGCATGAAACCAGCTTGAAATTTGCTGGGCTGATTTAATTAAAATTTCGTAACTTAGGGAGATAGGAATACACTGAAATTAACATAGCAGTATAGTCATGTTTCAATTTTATTTTTTAGTTATACAAAGTTATATAAATGAAACAAAGCTTACCAATTTGTCAAATATGTTAATTGTTAATATGAACAACCTTAAGTACTAATAATTTATTGCTTATTTTTTTCTAAAACCAAGTTAACAAATGTAGAATTAATACTCGCTTCGCTCGCTGGGGGCTCCGCCCCCAGACCCCTGTGGGGGGCTTCGCCCCCAGGTCGCTGTTTGGCCTCATATTGAAGTGGTGTAGATTCAAATGGCCCAGAAGCCCAATAAGACCACTACTTATACTAAGAAAACAGACAAATCAGCAGATATTTAAGTATAAGACCATCCTTTTGGCTGCTAGAACTGTTTAAACAACACTACAATCTGATTGTTTATAACCGTTATTATGAATTGTTTTGAGGTAGTTAAAACCAAAAAAATAATGCTTGGGAATTTTCTGTGAGGTTACATGGTGCAAAGCACATGTATGCCAAATCTCTCGTCTCTAGCTCAAGTATTATTGGTGCCACGTGCATGTCCAATAATATAAATTGGTACAGAGCCCCCAATACATTACTACTTATACCAAGAAAACGGTCATATCTTAAGATATTTAGAGTTTTTCATTTTTCGACAAGTTTAATTCATTAAAACTGGTCATATGACTGCTGCTATTTACTAAGTGTAATGTAGACATACTGTGTGCCCAATATTAGGCCTCCATCAAGTATACTAACGTGATAGGAAATAAAAAACTGCCACAAAATATAGAAAATATGCCGAAATTAGAGAAATCTAGCGCTACCTAAGGGCGAAAGAGACGAGATACGACAAAATGTCATAGGGCCAAATTTGTAGATCGTCTAAAATCCGTTATTCGTGGTGGTCTCTGTTTCTCGATAGGACCAACCGTTCGGCCGCTACAGCCACAAAAAATGCACTATTTTGGAGATGTTCAAAAATTCCTCCATTTTGATTTTTTTTGAGGAGGTTAAAATAAAAAATTATACCTTTTTGCAATTTTTCTGGGGGTTTCAATGGACAAGCTACATGTAGGCCTAATTCCATATTTCTAGCTTATCTAAAATTACCTGAGTAAGTCGATAATGCAGTTTGTGATTTATGGAATAATTAGGGTTTTTAATTTTTTTGGGATGTTTAATTATTAAAACATGTTAGTTTATCGAGTGTTTCGTGAAGGGTAATGTGTCAACATATTGAGTGCCAAATATCAAGCCTTTAAATACTAAATTAAAGTGATAAGAAATTAAAAACTACGAAAATAAACGTCGAAATTGACTAAAATTTGAAAAATCTAGCGCTACCTAAGGGTGAAGGGAGCGAGATACGACAAAAAGTCATAGAAACAAAGTTGTAGATCTTGCAAAATCCGTGGCATGTGGTGGTGTCCGTTTTTCGATAGGTCAATCCGTTCGGCCGCTAGAGCTCAAAAACTGTAATTTTAAAATAAGCCTTTTTTGGGGGGGTTTAAATATTTTTTTTTAGGGGGGTTAAAATAAAAAATTGTCAGTTTCGGCAATTTTTCTGGTGGTTACAAGCTATAAGCTACCTGCATGCAAAATTTCAGGTTTCTAGCTAGTCTAGAAGTGGTCTAGAATTCGTATACCTCAGTGAGTGAGTGAGTGAGTGAGTGAGTGAGTGAGTTACACATGCGGCTGTATATATTATAGATTAATCAAGTTTTATGAATTTGAACAATCTACGTTTTTATGAACTGAGACACCTTATGTACAGCGCAACTCAGAAATTGTCTACGCTTCGATAGCTGATTCCGTAGCGTACGATAACCTTACCCAAAAGTCTCGCGTTCGATCCCAGCCCGTGCCACCTGTTCTTTTGTTTACTGGATACAGTTAATTACGATTAAACATTATATAATGCCGTTGTTGTTTATAAATTTATTGGTTATACTTCAAGTTAATGATATATAACATTATTAAGTTACCGGTAGCTATTAAAAATTGATTAGATTTTCCAGTTTTAGTTCTAAGTTAATGGGGGACTATTGCCCATTTAAAAAAAATGATCGTAAACCTACACATTGTAAGTTTTAACTCACATGGCACTCAGTTTACAATAATTATTACATTTACAGTGTTTAGGCTAGCAAAAAATTCTCTTTTTTAATCTTTTGCCTATTTTGGTTATAACCGTAAACCGTGAAGAGTCATATAGGCCTATAAACTTTGGCCGTACGTATACCATATAATCAAAGCTAAACATTCTTGAAACAGATCAAGCCATCAAGCTTTACGAATCATATGCCAAACTGAATATTTGCAGTCAAATGAAATTATTTAATAAGCTGTTTGTAAAACAGCAAACCTTGAAATTCCAGAACTATTATTTCTTTAGTTATCATATGTGGCCTAGCTTCAGTAACCTAGGTTGTTTGCAGCTATTGGCTTGCAAACTTACTATACAATTTACTCTGATGGGCTTTAATCACTGCTCCTTAAACAGGTAATAGGCCTACACCTGGTTTCTCGTTGCTGATTTCCTAATTTTACCTGTCATGCTGCCATAGGCCCAGGTAACATGCGAGTGAGTAGCCCATAGTAAGCAACCCACACGACTTCGATAAACACGTAGAGGAATGGGACAGTCATTAACTTACTTAACAATCAGTTAATACACTCGATAATAACAATAATTTAACTTTATCAGTTAAATCAAATATTAACTTATACAAAGTTAACTTTATACATTTCGAGATAATTATTAGATCACCTTTGTCCGTCCTTTTTTCTTATTCCTTCATTCCAGCGACGTATACTTTGCCATTTTTTTCTCCTTCGAGCACTTAATGGGAGATGAGCCTTCTCTGTTTTCCTTGCATTTGGCATCTTTCAACTACATAACTATATTGTTATCATAAAATTAACATTCGCAGTAAAAGAAAGCGCCGCAGTAAAATCAAAACAAAGCGGAGAGAGGGGAAGTTTCCAGCCGGAAGAGGTGGGAGAGCTGCCGACAGCTTTCCGCGGTATCCGCTTGGCTGCGCCACCAAGCAGGGCCATGAATATTTACGCTTGTAAACCTTTTAGTTCTCCTCAATCGCACTGTTATTTTACAGATTTCTACCAAACTATTTGCAGTTTAACACTTTTCAGATTCCAATCTAGAAATTGTACGATTCATGTTTTCAAAAATAATTTTTCTCCTTACGTTAGGAAGCTTTAGAAAAACGCTTAATTTGAGAACTTTACTAATGGCCTACCACTTATTTTGGATTAAAATCACGATTTTAAATCGTATGATCTATAGATGAACATTTAGTGAATAAAATAAACAAATTATTTTTAATAGGTTAAAAATCGAGCCTACAATGTGGGAGATGCAAACCCCTTATTTTAGCGTGCGGAAGGCAGGTAGGGCGCACCCTTAAATACAGGTGTTACTTGAGCATATTTGAGCTGACTTGAAAAGTAACTACAAGACAGAGACTGATTAATTATTAAACAGAGAGGCTTAGCTACCACATCGATAACTTGTTTTAAAATTGTACATGGTATATCATCCCATCCCGCAGAATTTTTGTTCTTAAAACCTCTTACAATATCTTTAATATCTATGATATTAACTGATCTAAATTCAAAAGAGGGTAAAACTTGTGGACAGGCTTTCAAGTATTTCAAGGCATCATCAAGATTGGAGTGTACATTATGGTCCCTCGAGACATTGGTAAACTTATAATTAATATAATCACAAACCTCGTGGGCAGACTTTATGATCACATTGTTTTTAATCAGGTCTGGAAAATCCTTAACTGTAGCTCTAATACCAAGTTCCCTCTTAACTAAGTTCCAAGCTGCTTTGGATTTATCATCTGCTGATTTGATAAATTTGCAATTGCTAGACGCTCTTGCTGCAAAACAAAACTGATTTAAAAACCTTTTTATATTGTTTAACATATTCAATAAATCTGATATTAGTTGATTTTTTTACCCATACATGAAGTTCTCTCTTTCTTTTACTGGAAATTTTGATGCCTTGAGTTATCTAGGTTTTGTTGGTATTATTTATAATTTTGTTTATTTTAAATTTTAAAGGAAAGCTCTGATTGAAACATAGTAAAAAGGTGTTGTAAAACATATCAAAATTATACTGTACCGATGCTGAACCATCAAAACACCACTGGCTGCCTGTTAAAACTTCTCTAAATGCACTGCAATTTTTTTCAACAAAACATCGCCTCATGGTTCCACTTTTACATTTCCCTCTATTAAATGATGGTTTATTTACATCACTACTTGAATTTAAACAACAAAATAGAGACCTATGGTCAGATATCCCCAGCTCAACATTCAAACAACTATCTGAATTTATTGAAGTTAAACTATTTAATAAAATATTGTGAATACATGTACTGCTCGTGGCTGTTATTCTAGTCGGACTATTAAAATTCTCAATAAAACCATAACATCTAATTAGATTCAAGAAGGCTTCTCTCACTTTGGGAAATTTTGTTGTCTCACAGATATCAATATTAAAGTCAGCAGCAATGTAGATTCTTTTTTTCCTAATATCTTTTTGCAATAATTTTAAAAAGTTGTCCAACTTAAATAAAAATTCATTATCTTTGTTATGGTCTGGAATTCTATAAAGTGAGACAATTATAATGTCATAATTTATAATCTCAACGCAAGAAACCTCAAACAAGAAAACCTCATTAAAAATTAATAGGTCTGACCTTTGAATGAAGCTTAGGCTAGAGTGTAATAAAATGCAAGAGCCTCCTTTTAGCGAATTTCCCCTATAGGGAAGAAGCTATTACCGTAGTCGGCATGGTAAGACCTAGGCCCGGGACCATGATAACTTTTCGTTTTGAGGTCCCCAGACCCCAAAAACACCATTCGTTCGAAACTGTATATATATATATATATATATATATATATATCTATCTATATATATATGTGTGTCCGTGGGTGCGATAACTCTCGTAAAAAAGGTCCGATTTTGATGAAATTTGGTACAAACATGTAAAGCAGCATTTATAACTTTAAGTTCGAAAACCAGACAGATCGACCTATCCGAAGGGGTATTTTGGGGGGGTTTTGTACCCCAAAAATGGGTTTTTTGAGTTTTTTACACATAACTTTTGAAAAAGTGAAATTTTATTTTTTCCATTGGAATCAGCTTAAAAAGATACACAATTTGGCGTTTTAATCATTGCTCTACGTCAATTGGTTACTGTGATATTGAAAGTGCTAAACACAGTACATTGTCCAATGCTATTCATATGGAGGATAAGAAAAATTGTATATCTCGCTTATTTATCAACTTATCCTGACGAAACTTGGTATATTGCTTCATTTCATTGTGGTCTATTGATATTTGCACAAAAACCCATTTTTTGGCCGATAGTTCCTGTAGCAGCAAACCTGCATACTCAGCCCCATGTTATTCTTAAGGAGAATAAGTAACGTGTTATCTCCTTTAATCATGAACATAAATTAATAGAACTTGGTATGTGGCTTTACCTAGTTGAGTTATGTTGATTTTGTATAAAAACCCATTTTTAGTGTTCCTTATTTCAGCAAACCTGCATACTCAGCCGCCATGTTATTCTTATGGAGAATAATTAAAATGTCATAAATCGTTTATTTATGAATGTATATTGATGAAACTTGGTATGTGGCTTTATGTGGTATTAAGATAATATTATATGCATTGGAAATTCGCTGAGTATGCAGGTTTGCTGCTACGGGGGTATTATATTTTGTTCTCTACAATAAACTGCTGCTAAATTAAAATTTTGAAGCGTGTCCAATACAAAACACTGGTTTTCTCGTAACCAATGCTCATTTAAGCATAGTATCTTAATGTTATATGAATCGAGGAGGACCTGTAAATCATTTATTTTTTCACATAAACCTCCCTGGATGTTGAGATGCATTAACCCTCCAGTACACACGCCGCGGACTCAGAGTCCGCACATTTGAAAAAGCGCGCCAAAATAAGTGAATCCGCGAGCGAATGTCATGACGCGCCATCTACCTTCCCCCACTACCTTTCCAAAGACAATGGTGGTGTTTTGATCATCTTAGCGTCAGTTGACCCTGAGCTACGAGGGTGTAAAGTTAGGTGCGGACTCACACTCCGCAGGCGTTCTTTTTTGCCCTGCGAAGCGCGGAGTCTCACTCCACAGGCGTTCGTTCGTGTTCTGTGAAGAGCGGACTATTACTCCGCAGGCGTCACTTTATCAACACACATTGCTGACTACTTCTGATGGATTACTTGCGTTTGAGAGCTCAAAAGGAGAACATTCCGGTCACAATCAAGTTAAGACTGAGGGAAATTGTCGGGTTGCCCATGAGACTAGCTCCAGCACCTGCTCCAGGCAACGAAGAAGCACGAGGGCGATGTCACCTCTATGACAGGAAAAAGAACAGGCCTACCCGATTTCAGTGCAAGGGATGTAGGTTCTTTGTGTGTCTTTCAGCATGTGAATTCATACCTGTGTGCCACATGTGACCAAAAGGTCATGTTTCAAGAGGATGGCCTGTTTTGAAGAACAGGCCATCGATTGACTGATTGGTTTTCAACAGGACATTTTCAATTTGAAATATTTGTAATTATTTTGAAATTTATCTATATATATATTTACCTATATTTGGATTATTTGAAATTTTGACGCTATATGAACTTTATTAGGTATATAAAAGAGTGTTTCCACACCATCTCTTTATATAAACTCAGAAAATTCTGTATACATTGACTTAACTTCTAACAAATTTATGTTCTTTTTTTATAAAATTAGTATACATATAAAAAAAGTTCAAATAAATGTCATTGTTTAGTACTTGGTGTTTTTTAAGTTTTAAGTTAATACCAAACTGATTAATTTTATGTTATTCACGAAGAAGTAAGATGCGGACTGTCAGTCCGCGCGCGTGTACTGGTGTTACTATTAGCCGCGCGTGTACTGGAGGGTTAACCAAAAACTGTTTTCATTTACAATATTTTTTAACAATTCTAAATTTTTATGAAAATCTTTTTGAGGCTTTTTATTTGTCTGAAATTTAGAGGTTCTCTGATTACTATCAACTTTCAAGCATCCTATGTTTTGTCTTGGAACGCTTTCACAACTTTTTGATATATTTTCCGAACTGTACAGATTTATATTACTATTTACAAATGAGGGATGGGAGATTTTATCTCAGCTGTTATGAGGATTAATATTTAACTATAGACTGTCATTGTTTTGTTTACAATAATTTTTCTATTCTGAATTTTCACCCCGTTGCGGAGCATGGGTATAGCAGCCAGTCTGTAATAAAAATTCCTATCTTTTTGGGTCTTCATAATCTAAAATTATGGGTTTAAATAAGGGACGATTTGAAATTTCTTCAAAGGGAGTTAGCCTTCACTGTGGCCTTTGTGAAAGTTCTAAAATAGGGAATAAAAAATAGTACTATAGTATTGAATTAGGGAATTATTTCATCCCACATGTTAACACTTAAACAAAACCCTGTTGGCTAAAGGTGCTCCCACACTTCTCGCGAACACCATGAGAAGTATGGGAGCTGCACGAACTTTTGAATTCATACGGGATCATATGGGAAGGAATGTTCAGTGAACATTCGGGAGAATGTTCGGCCGAATGTTCAGGCGTGTTCGCGAGAAGTGTGGGACCACATTAATATCATGTCAGTTGCAAAAAGATTATAGTCATTATTAACAAATCTATTAAAAATAAGTCCTGTGACAAGAGTAGTTATAGGCCTAATTAGTTAACATATTTATTTACACATACCGTAAACAGATAATTATAAAAGATATTATTCATCTTAGCCTATTTATAGAATAGCCTACATTTATCAACAATAAAAAATGTTGACTTGTAAAAAATGTAAAGAAAATATAAATACTATTGATGTGTATATGCAATTATAATTTCAAATTTATGTAACGAATACAAAATAAACTAAATAATAGCAAATGTAGCAGTTCGAGTTTTGTTTTTGAGGTTTATTTTATTCAGTAAGCAGGATACAAATAAGGGTGCATTTATAATAACCCTATTTAACATACATTTACACAATACATTTTATGGGCAACGGGCAACGACTCCTTCATTCGGGCGGGGGGAGGGGGGTTAGTAAATGGCCAAGCATAATTTTGGGGGGAATCGTGAAACATAAAGCCTTTGGGGGGGGGATGGCCACCCCTGTTTGCTGCCATGGGAGCCTTTGGCAAACAATTTTTTTTAGCAAATATCAATAGACCACAACCAGATGAAGCCGAATACCAAGTTTCGTCAGTATACGTTCATAAATAAGCGAGGTATACAATTTTTCTTTTCCTCCATAAGAATAACATTAGACAACGTACTGTGTTTATCACTTTCAATATCTTGGTAACCAATTGACGTAGAGGAATGATCAAAACACCAAATTGTGTGTTTTTTCAAGCTGAATCCAATGGTAAAAACTAATATTTGACTATTTCAAAAATGATATGTAAAAAATTCAAAACAAACATTTTTGGGGTACAAAACCCTCCCCAAAATACCCCTTCGGATGGAGCGATCTGGCTGGTTTTCAAACTTAGAGTCATAAATGTTGCTTTACCCGTTTATACCAAATCAGATTCGAACAAGTGGTGTTTTTGGGGTCTGGGGACCTCAAAACGAAAAGTTATCATGGTCCTGGGCCTAGGTCTTACATGCCGACTACGGTAATAGCTTCTTCCCTATAGGGGAAATTCGCTAAAATGTACATGTTAAAGTAATCATCAATACAATATAATGGTGTTCGAGTTAAAAACTTATTTAACTTGGATATTAAATTTATTAATCCAGTTATTAATTTGTATTTCCACTGGCAAGTGATTAAAATACCTCAACCCAGCATAAGAAGGTTTTTTTCCATAAAGTGTCAAGTTATGTTTGACAAATTGTGGTTGATATTTCATATTCGTATTATAGTTGCCACTTAATAAATCTTTTCATTTCATTTAATATATTTCCAACGGCAAAAACAGCAATTTGAACAAGAGTTACTGGTACAAAAATGTTACATAGATCAAATTTAGAGATTGGGTAGCCTACATACTTTAATTTTGACTCACAGTGAGTGACTTTTTAAATATTTAAATCAGTTAAAACTTATATTAATGGAAATATAAAGTTCTAAAAACTGTAACCTAATATTTGCTGCTTACGTAATTGTCTATAATAAAACAAATAGACCCTACCTCATTTGTTTTATTATAAATTAGGTACCTATAATTATTAAAAGAAATATTAAGTTTGGAAACCGAAAATAAATTTCACTACCTACGTTAATTGAATCCCACAGGCTAGATAGTTCATTCTTTCCCAGTACTTACGCTCCTCGAATTTAGTTTGTTGCACGCTTCCACGAAATCAGCTCCACAAGATAATTTGTACCAACATCAGTT
The DNA here is from genome assembly GCA_963675035.1 of Allygus modestus. Classification (NCBI taxonomy): domain Eukaryota; kingdom Metazoa; phylum Arthropoda; class Insecta; order Hemiptera; family Cicadellidae; genus Allygus; species Allygus modestus. Next base: position 76,448,472 of record OY776114.1, on the reverse strand, counting down.
AGTCGTACAAAAGACCTTTTTTGAATAATACAAATTAATCTTAAGAATGTTACCTACAACTTTCCCGCTGACAGTTTTTACCTGACCAAAAAATAAAATAATTTCTTGCTTAGGAATTTCTTGCCTAATGTTTTCTTGCATTTTAGATCCAGACTAAACATATTCTGTGTTTAACTAATATTAAAATTATTTACTTTACTTATTAAAGCCTGTAATGCATTCTGTTCAACCCACTCTTTTAAGCTGTAAAATTATAATTCGGCTACTATTAGTTAGTTTTTTTGTTGTTGTTAAATGTCATTTTGAGTAAAGCACCGTTTTGCTGTCTGACATACAGGTCTCTCTGATATAGACTCTTTAGCCACCTAATGGCAAAAGACTGCACGGTTTTCGGCTCTCCTTAGCAGCTCGATCCAGTTATACTTCATCAGAGGGTAGAGCTAGATTTTTCTTTTAACTAGCCATATCGTGCTACATATAAAGTTGCATTTTCATAATTTGAAATATTTTCAGTAGGTATATAATAATACCCCGTAGCAGCAAACCTGCGTACTCAGCGAATTTCCAATGCATATATATGTATCTTAATACATTACATATAAAGCCACATACCAAGTTTCATCAATATACATTCTTAAATAAACAATTTATGATATTTTAATTATTCTCCATAAGAATAACACGGCGGCTGAGTATTCAGGTTTTCCGAAACAAGGAAACAAGGAACAAAAAAAATGGGTTTTAATACAAATATCAATAGAACTCAACTAGATACCACATACCAAGTTTTATTAATTTATGCTCATAATTAACGCAGATAACATTTTCTTACACATTTTTTGGGGGGCTGAGTACGCAGGTTTGCTGCTACTGGAGCTATCGGCAAAAAAGTAGTTTTTTGTGCAAATATCAATAGACCACAACGATATGAAGCAATATACCAAGTTTCGCCAGGAAAGTTGATAAATAAGCAAGATATATAATTTTTCTTATTCTCCATAACATTGGACAACGTACTGTGTTTAGCATTTTCAATATCTCTGTAACCAATTTACGTAGAGCAATGATCAAAACACCAAATTGTTTATTTATTCTAAGCTGAATTCAATGGCGAAAACTAAAATTTGATTTACTAATATATGTAAAAAACTCAAAAAAAACATTTTTAGGGTACAAAACCATACCGCAAAGCCAGACCCCTTAGGATGAAGCGATCTGGCTGGTTTTCGAACTATAAGTCATAAATGTTGCTTTACATGTTAGTACCAAATTTCATCAAAATCGGACCATTTTTTTGAGAGCTATTGCACCCACGGACACACACATATATATATATATATATATATATATATATATATATATATACAGTTTTGAACGGATGGTGTTTTTGGTATCTGGGGACCTTAAAACAAAAAGTTATCATGGTTCCGGGCCTAGGTCTTACCATGCCGACTACGGTAGTAATAGCTTCTTCTCTATAGGGGAAATTCGCTAAAAACTGCAGGTCTTTCATTGTTGGTGATCGTTCCGTCAGGGTACTGTGAGATTACTCAACCTTAATATTGTAGCCGTTGAATTTCCTCGGGCACCAACTAGTAATTCTTTAGGTCTAAACCAGGGTAATGGTTTACCGATTTTACAGCTAGGGTTCTACCCCACAGATTGACGAAGTTCCCATGCATTTTTTTTTTTTTAAATCTAATATGTTATAGTAAAACACTTATTCCAGTTCCCAATATTTTAGTGCTCCGCCCCCCCCCCCCCCCAGCACGTGACTCACTGACTCATCACTGATTCTTAAACTTCCAATCTAGCTAGAAGGTTGAAATTTGGTACACTAATCCTTTAGTTCTAAAGTTGGAAAAACAAGGGGATTTTATATAGATTTTACTGTAGGGCTCCGCGTCACAGATTGTAAAATTCTAATTTTGATTCCTATAGTTATTGGAGTAGTAGCATAAATATATGTTACTTATTCTAAAAGCTAATATACCATAGTAAAACATAACATAGAACTCTGCCGTGCCCCCTGACCTTTACATAATTCTGGAGTTGGCGCCTGTTGTTATATATGTTCCAGTCTAACTTGAAAATTGCTCCGATCAAGCTGAAACTTCACGTGGTTGTTAGTACACATGGGTTCCGGATAGGCATCTTCATGTTTGAAAAATCCCTTAGGGCTTCACCCCATGGTTGTCTTAAGTTCAAATAGTATTCTATGGATACAGTATTTATTTAATTATTGTTACCATGGAGTAAAATTTAAAACATCCGGGTTTTTAAAATCCCCTTGCGAAGAAAAGGACACTAGCAGCATACACAGAACACAGAACAGCAGAATACTGTTCTGTTTAACCTTCGTGAAGTTCATGGTAGCCAAAATAAAGATAAAAATCCAAAATTTTTGGGACTAACTTTCGATCCCACTTTGAACTGGCCTCAACAAGTAATTGTACTTAAAAGTAAACTTAGTTCAAGTATATTTGCATTGAAGAGGTTGTGTGGTGAATTTGAACTAGCCTCTCTCATACAGGCATATTATGGTCTTTTTCATTGTAATTTAAGTTATGGACTTCTCGTTTGGGGGTCCTCTGCACATGCCAAAGACATATTAATAATGCAGAAAAAGGCTATTAGAGTCATGGCTGGAGTAGATAGATATCATAGTTGCAGGGACCTTTTTAAAGAATACAAATGAAGTACCATTTGAAATACTCTAAAACACCTTCATAATTTAATATTTTTGAATATTAGCTTTGAAAACAGATCTTAAACAAAAAGAAAGGTAAAATTATTATTTAATTACCTAGAAGGGTTATTTCCATATTATTTTTATATTATAACTACATTTTATCCTAAAATAAACTTTTCTTTAAAATGTGAAAATGTTTTATAACTATAATAATGGTAAACTAACATACAATATGAATGATATAAAATTATGCATATTTAACAATTCACATTTTAGATATTACCTTGTTCAATATCCTTGATGAGGTGTGGTCACGACATGTTTCGTGGCAACTACCACATCTTCAGGTGATCCTCTATAGTAGATTCGTCATTAGAATTTAAAATTTGAACAAAAAACAAACAAATACACGAAAAACAGCCACAATACACTTACACATTCTTGGTACCGAAACACGAAAAAACAATGAATCGTTTGTGGTGCGTGCACGCATGAGGTTGGGCCGGCGACGACATAATGGTGTTTTTATTTAACAGGTTGTTAAAACTAAAACTATATATGTGATTTCAAAATATACATAATAGCATAATTTAAAATATCCCCGTCGCAGCAAACCTGCGTACTCAGTGAATTTCCAATGCATATATATGTGTTTCACTCCTACATAGAGCTACTTAACAAGTTTCACAAAAATACATTCATAAATAATTGATATATAGCATTTTATTTATTCTCCGTAAGAATAACATTAGGGCTGAGTACACAGGTAAGCTGCAACAAGGAAGATAAAAAATGTGTATTTTTGCAATTATCAATATAACTCAACCAGATGAAGCTATATACCAAGTTTTAGCGAATTTCCCCTATAGGGAATTAGCGAATTTCCCCTATAGGGAAGAAGCTATTACCGTAGTCGGCATGGTAAGACCTAGGCCCGGGACCATGATAACTTTTCGTTTTGAGGTCCCCAGACCCCAAAAACACCATTCGTTCAAAACTGTATATATATATATATATATATATATAAATACCCCCGTCGCAGCAAACCTGCATACTCAGCGAATTTCCAATGGAGATATAAATGTCTTAATTCTACATAAAACCACTTACCAAGTTTCATAAAAATATATTCACAAATAAGCGATATATACAATTTTAATTATTCTCCATAAGAATAACATTGGGGCTGAGTACTCAGGTTTGCTGCAACAAGGAACACAAAAAATTGGATTTTATGCTAATATCAATATAACTCAACTAGGTGAAGTCGTATACCAGTTTTTATTAATTTATGGTCATAATTAAGGGAGACAGAGCATTTAATTATTATCCATAAGAATAACATGGGGCCTGAGTACGCAGGTTTGCTGCTACGGGAGAATTATGCAAAAACAATTTTTTGGAGCAAATATCAATAGACCTCAACGAGATGAGGCTGTATACCAAGTTTCGTCAGTATACGTTCATAAATAAGCGAGATAAAAAAAATTTATTTTCCTCCATAAGAATAACATTAGACAACGTACTGTGTTTAGCACTTTCAATATCTCGGTAACCAATTGACGTAGAGGAATGATCGAAATACCAAATTGTGTGTTTTTTTAAGCTGAATCGAATGGTCAAAAATAAAATTTGACTTTTTCAAAAATTATATGTAAAAAATTCAAAAAACCCATTTTTGGGGTACAAAACCCCCCCAAAATACCCTTTTGGATTGGTCGATCTGTCTGGTTTTCGAACTTAAAGTCATAAATGCTGCTTTACATGTTTATACCAAATTTCGTCAAAATCGGATAATTTTTGCGAGAGTTATCGTGCTCACGGACACATATATATATATATATATATAGATATATATATATATATATATATATATATATATATATATATATATATATACAGTATCAAACGAATGGTGTTTTTGGGGTCTGGGGACCTCAAAACGAAAAGTTATCATGGTCCCGGGCCTAGGTCTTACCATGCCGACTACGGTAATAGCTTCTTCCCTATAGGGGAAATTCGCTAATATATATATATATATATATATAGATATATGTGTCCGTGAGCACGATAACTCTCGTAAAAATTATTCGATTTTGATGAAATTTGGTATAAACGTGTAAAGCAACATTTATGACTTTAAGTTCGAAAACCAGCCAGATCGCTTTATCCGAAGGGGTATTTTGGGGGGGTTTTGTACCCCAAAAATGGTTTTTTTGAATTTTTTACATATAATTTTCGAAATAGTCAAATTTTAGTTTTTACCATTTGATTCAGCTTAAAAAAACACACAATTCGGTATTTTGATCATTTCTCTACGTCAATTGGTTACCGAGATATTGAAAGTGCTAAACACAGTACGTTGTCTAATGTTATTCTTATGGAGGAAAAGAAAAATTTTATATCTCGCTTATTTATGAACATATACTGACAAAACTTGGTATACGGCTTCATCTGGTTGTGAACCATTGATATTTGCTAAAAAAAAATTTTTTGCCAAAGGCTCCCGTAGCAGCAAACCTGCGTACTCAGCCCCATGTTATTCTTATGGAGAATAAGTAACGTGTTATCTCCCTTAATTATGAAAATAAATTAATGAAATTTGGTATGTGGCTTTACCTAAATGAGTTATATTGATATTTGTATAAAACCTCATTTTTTGTTTTCCTTCCTTCAGCAAACCTGCATACTCATCCGCCATGTTATTCTTATGGAGAATAATTAAAATGTCACAAATCGTTTATTTATGAATGTATATTGATGAAACTTGGTATGTGGCTTTATGTGGTATTAATATACATATATATGCATTGGAAATTCGCTGAGTACGCAGGTTTGCTGCTACGGGGGTATTATTAATTTAGGTTCATAACTAAGGGAGTTCTAACACTTTACTTATTCTCTATATGAATAATATGGGTGCCGAGTATACAGATTTGCTGCTGTGGGGAAAATCAACAAAAAAACTTTTTTGCAAATATCAATACACCACAACTAGTTGAAGCCATATACAGTACCATGTTTCATCAGTAATCATTCATAAATAATTGAGATATCAAATTTTATTTATTCTCCATAAAGATAACATTGGACTTGTACTGTGTTTATTTAGCACTTTGAATATCTCTGCAACGGTTGGATGTAGAACAACAATTAAAACACTAAAATTATTGTTTTGTAGAGCTAAACTGATTGGTAAAAAGAAATGTGAAGTTTTTAGTAAAATTATCTGAGGAAAATCCAAAAACCATTTTCCATTAGATTAACTTGGGAAATTTTATGGACACGTTTTTTTTACTTTTCTCTACAACCACTTTACCTAGGTTAATGATTCAAAATAGGACATTTGTTTTTTGAAGCTCTATATGGCCATAACCAAAATTGAGTGTTTTTAAATTTTAGGAGAAAAATTCAAAATCTGATTTTTGAAAAATTTAAAACTCCCATAAAACCCCCTTCCCATAGTCCGATCGATCTGGTTTTCGAACTTAAAGTCATAAATGTTACTTTACACATATGTGCCAAATTTCATCAAAATCGGGTGTTTCTTTCTAAAGTTATCGCCGTAACGGACGCACAGACATACATATATATATATATAAATTTGAACGAATAGTGTTTTTGGCATATGGGGACCCCAAAACAAAAAGTTATCATGGTCTCAGGCTTTAGTCTTACCATGCCACCTACGGTAATAGCTTCTTCCCTATAAGGGAAATTTGCTAAAAAGTATTGGAAGCACTTATCTACCCAAGTTTGTGCCACTTAAATATTATGAAACTGAAAATAAGTCTTCAGTAGAAGGATTGCTATAGTTTTTCTTTAAAAGTGATTTTATTTTCCTGCTTGAAAGACTTATGTAGCCTAAGTGGTTGTCAAGCCAGTATAGAGGGCTCTTTTCAAATGTGCTTGTACTATGAGTTGCATACTAAAGATGATGTTTATTTCAAGTAGTGTAGGCTTGCTTTCGATAAAAATGAAGAGAACTTATCTTGGTTTGAATTAACATATTTAATATTTCAAAAAATGTATAAGCAAAAAAAAAAGTTAAAATGTGCAAATTTTTTGAAAAGAGGTTTGCAAGAGAAAAAATAAAAATAAAATTGATTATTTATCCCATTTTTCTTACAATGAAATACAAAATCAGATGCTAATAATGTTTATATTAAAAACTAAATTCAAGCCATCATATAAGGAATAGGCCTACATGGGCAGATGCCTGTGCGTAAGCCAGAGTTAGCCAGAGTAGTTGTTATCTATTTGGAGTAAATTTAGCTGAGGAAAGAGTAAAACATTAAAAATAACATTTGCTGTAAATAATGGGAATAGCATACTGATGTGTGCAGTATGAGATATGAGATTAATATAAATACAAAATGCTGAACTTTACTGTAATTTACAAAAATGACAATAATACAAAAAATATAAAATGAATAATACTAATGATTAAAGTTTGATGACAACAACCAACGACTGTTCATCTAACTTGTTATGATTGGGGGTGGGGGGGGGTCAAGGGTTGCGCGTATTTCTGGAAAAGTTTGGCCTGATAAGAGCCTCGGCCTCTTCCAATACCAATAGTGTGCACAAATTCATTGGAGCAATTTTTAAAGATATTAATTGAAGGGGAGTTGAAGAGATTGTTAATTCTGTAATTTTGACTTAAATTTCAAAAAAAGTTGTTGAGCTGCGAAAATTCCAACGTTTTGTGAATATCTTGTGAGATGCTGGTGAGAAAATTGTTTCGAAGTTTTTATAAATATGGATCAGCAAAAATTTGATGTAAAGGTGCCTGACTTGTCAATATCCCAGTTTCACGGTTGAATATCTTCGGGTCTTTTGGAAACCTACTTTCAAAATTGTTCTCTGTATTATGTTAAGGGGTTCTTATATTGAGGGATAACAAGCTCCTCAACTAAGAATTCCAAAAGAAAGCAAAGACTGAACGTAGGCAAAATAAGCTAATTTTACTTCGCTTTCGTCTAAAATGCTACTTAACTGTCTAAATGCGTTAATGTATCTTCATATTTTTTGTTTAAGAAAGGCAATGTGCTCTACCCATCCCATTCGACAATCAAAATAGGCTAAATTCCTAAGTATTTATAACTAGAAACCTGTTCTATGTGTTCGCAGTTGCAACCATTATTGAGTATGTTACACAACAATGGATACGATGATATTCCAAATCGTAACCTGTAATATTACTCAGGGAAATCGGCAAAAATTTAGTTTTGCTGACGTTTAAGGACAGAATGTTCTGGTCCAACCACATTTTTACCTGTGTGAAATCACCAAGTGCCTTGGATCTGGCATCCAACCATGACTTCCCTTTGATTAAAATTAGTGTGTCATCAGCAAAGAGATAAATCTTTCCATACAGTTTGAGGTTTGTAATATTATTTATATAAATCAAAAATAAAATTGGGCCCAAATTACTGCCTTGAATAACTCTGTAATTAATAGGCTTTGCGTCACTATTCACCCAACAAATCAAAACAACCTGAGATCGTTCTGATAGTTAACTTTTAAACCAGGCGAGGGCGATGCCACAAATTCCAATAATTTCCAATTTATTCAAAAGCAAACTTCTATTAATTGGGTCAAAAGCTTTTTTAAATCCAGAAAAATTAACATCATCCGATTGCTTTCTGTAATTGAAGAATTAATATCTTGACAAACATCAAAAAGTGCATCCAAAATATTTTTGTCTTGCCTAAACCCATATTAAGCCTTTGATAAAATCACATTGTTTTGAAAATACTCCACCAACTGCTCCTTTACTATACGTTCTAAAACCTTGGAGAATACACTCAGTAATGAAATTGGTCAGAAGTTATTTTTATCATTAGTATCGTTGGATTTATATAATGGGAAGACTTTTGCGGTTTTAAAATTACTTGGAAAACCCCAGTCGTTATACTTAAATTTACTAAGTGCAATAGTGGTTTTAAGAAGAACTGTGAATTTTGTTTGAGGTTGTCGGCCGAGACCCCATCCAATCCTGGAGCAGAGCCACCTTGCAGTCCTGTAATGTGACGTAAGATATCTTGTTCAGTGACTGTTCTTAGAGAAAAAGTTATGTCCAGTCTGGAATCAGCGTCATTTACCGCCGGGTCCCCTCCTGGGTCTATAGCTTTCGCTAAATTCTCTCCAACAGTTCAGATCTTTAATAATTTGTAGCATTGCAGGAGCGTTAAAAATAAATTTGTCAAGAGGAAACGAATCTTTGTTAATTTTCCTGCCCGCTAGTTCATTTATAATGCCCCAGAATAACTTTGGATTCCGATTGTATCACTGAATTTTTGCCCTATAAAAATCTTTTAGCCCTCTTTAACAAACTACTTAAATTTTGCCTACATTCGCGATAGTAATTTTTTAAATAAATATTAAATGGTTCCCTTTTAATGGCTTTACTTAATTTGGGTCTAACCCTTATTGATTTAACTAAGCTGTCAGTTATCCAAGGCTTTATTCTTTTATATCTAGTAGATTTTAAAATACCCCCGTAGCAGCAAACCTGCATACTCAGCGAATTTCCAGTGCATATTAATTTATCTTAATACCACATAAAGCCACATACCAAGTTTCATCAATATACATTCATAAATAAACGATTTATGACATTTTAATTATTCTCCATAAGAATAACATGGCGGCTGAGTATGCAGGTTTGCTGAAATAAGGAACACTAAAAATGGGCTTTTATACAAATATCATTATAACTCAACTAGGTAAAGCCACATACCAAGTTCTATTAATTTATGTTCATAATTAAAGGAGATAACACGTTAATTATTCTCCATAAGAATAACATGGGGCTGAGTATGCAGGTTTGCTGCTACGGGAACTATCGGGCAAAAAATGGATTTTTGTGCAAATATCAATAGACCACAACCAAATAAAGCCATATACCAAATTTTGCCAGTTTACATTCATAAATAAGCGAGATATACAATTTTTCTTTTTCTCCATAAGAATAACATTAGACAACGTACTGTGTTTAGCACTTTCAATATCTCGGTAACCAATTGACGTAGAACAATGATCAAAATACCAAATTGTTTGTTTTTTTAAGTTGAATTTAATGGTATAAATTAAAATTTGATTTAAATTAAAACTACATGTGAAAACCCCAAAAAACACATTTTTGGGGTACAAAACCCCCCAAAAACCCCCCTTCGGATGGTGCGATTCATCTGGTTTTCGAACTCGTTCAAATAAATGGTACTTTACATATTTGTACCAAATTTCATTAAGATCGGACCTTTTTTACGAGAGTTATCGTGCTTATGGACACATATATATATATATAAATATATATATATATATAAATATATATATATATATAAATATATATATATATATATACATATATAAAAATTTGAACGAATGGTGTTTTTGGCATCTGGGGACCTCAAAATGAAAAGTTGTCATGGTCTCGGGCTTAAGTCTTACCATGAGACCTACGGTAATAGCTTCTTCCCTATAGGGGAAATTCGCTAATAAGTCGGTTTCTTAGCCTTGTTCATGGCATTCTCAATTATATTATGAAAATTATTAGAGCATAAATTTAAGTCATAACAGTTCAGGATGGGTTCCCAGTCAGTGTGAGCAAGTCTGTCAGTTAAGTGCGCTCGATCGAGGTAAGTCTGTGGCATGATGGCAGTGGCTGCGCGTGTGTGCGTGGCGTCATTGATAGTGAGAGCGGTGGCGTAGTGATATCTCAAACTGGTTTGCAGTACGGCTGGATGCACAGCGGTCATGTCACAGTAACGTACAAATGCGTGATCAATGCAACAAATGCTGTTTTCTGTAACTCTAGTTGGTTTATCTACGCATTGTACCAGTCCAGCTCCTAGTAAGCTATTTAAATATAAGTCATTCATTACATCATGATTCAGTAAATTTATATTTATGTCCCCCATGAGAATACACATTTTACGTTTATCAACACTGTTTTGTAGTATCCTCCTAACTCAGTCGCAAAATAGTTCTGGATTACTGTCAAAAGTTCTTTAAACGGCTAATAAATTAAAATCTATTGAAATGCTTAAAGCCCAAAGAAATCCCGTAAACGTCCCCTAAATGTAATCTGTCGTGACGTAGCTGAAAGTGTTTTGTTAGTGTAAAGAATGACACCATCGCTCCGATTTCATTGTGTAGTAGTTGTGTGAATGTCAAAACCGTCAATGAGTGTGACCCCTCCCCAACTCCTGACTCAGCCAGCATTCCGAGAAAATAATTATATCCAAACTGGCATTCATGAGTAAAAAATACCAAAAATGCATCTAAATGTTTTGAATAGCTTCTTAAATTATTATAGAAAATATTTGACGATTTGAGTTTCGGTTTAAGAAATCAGAATACTGATTAAAAGAATGTAATTCAACACAACGGGGGTTGTTGTCGTCGTTATCACTGTCATCCAAGAATATCATCGGTTGCGCCTCAAGCACCTGCCCAGTCGTACCAAATACAGCTGACAACTAACTTAAACGCTAAAAGCAATTACTTGACACTGTCACTGAAAACCTTGAATTAATAAATTCCTAACCCTTGAAAATAAAAATCCCTGCGCATCCTTAAAATGCATTAGTGGCATATAAAATCATTTTAAGTATTTTACCAAACAAAACAATTTATTTATCTAAGCAAAATATACTATTATTATTAAACTGTATTTAACTTGTAAAACATTATAAACATGCAGAAGTATATAGTTTAAAAATGGTTCACACGAAATCCCTGCAGCGTAAACAACATTTGAAAAACAAAAGCTAATCTTGTTATTACCTATAAACTGTGAATTACTTACAAAACTTGATAAGCAAATATAATTAAAGTTTATGGTCAAACTTTCCTATTGACTTCACAGTGTGACAACCTTAGAAAATATTGATCTATTAATATATTTACCCATTTGTTTTTATATTTTTAAATTAAAAAAAGTGTGCAAAATACAGTTTTAACCAAAATATTGCAATCCTACTCTACAGTTCAAGAGGCATATCTACTAACATAACATAAATCCGCATATAACAAAAACAAAAAACTTATCTCTTTAAATTTTTTTAGAATGTTGTAATAAATACTTAATACCCCCGTCGCAGCAAACCTGCATACTCAGCGAATTTCCAATGCATAATATATGACTTAATACCACATAAAGCCGCATACCAAGTTTCATAAAAATATATTCACAAATAAGCGATATATACAGTTATAATTATTCTCTATAAGAATAAAATTGGGGATGAGTACATAGGTTTGCTGAAACAAGGAACATAAACAATTGGTTTCTATGCAAATATCAATATAACTCAACTAGGTGAAGCTAAGAGACTTCGGTAATAGCTTCTTCCCTATAGGGGAAATTCGCTAATATTAGATTTAATCTCTAAATACACAAATAACTAACTTAATATCCTATAATCAAAAATTCCAATACCTATCCTAAGAGCCCTATACTATCCTATGACCATTGACAACATCCCTGTATAGTAATGCAACTTACTCTATAACAATATATAGTAATGATATGGATAAAAAAAGTTTCTTCCACAATAATTACTGTTTGAACAAAATATACGTGCAATAGCCATTAAGTATAAACATAGATCATAATCAAAATAATTTAAATCAAATAACTCAAAGTCTATCAACGACGATGAAGTGAATGCTTACATGCGTTACATGCTGATGGCGGCTACGGCGAGGCCCGGTCTAGGTGATATCCAGTACTCGGGTGGCGTCATTTTCAAGTTTCATTTTCACTAGCACCTTACCGTTGAAATATCCAGCGAAACTCAGTTTATGTTCACGGAGAAGGCGTCTGGCACGGCTGAGGAGAGCTTTATTATGGCTGTTAAGATGCTCGTTAATATAAACCGAGCCTGGCCGGAGAGATGTCAGTCGTCTTCAAACCCTTATTTTTCCTCGCTGCAAGCAGCCAATTTTCCCTTACTGTGCGAGACACAAACTGAACGATAATGGGCGGATCAGCATGTTTGTTAGAGTACAGTCGCAATCTGTGGGCGATAGAAATATCTTGAGGTGCATACGGGACTTGCAACACAGCTGCAAGTTGCCCAAGAACGGCAGTTTTCTCTAGGTGGATTACCTTGTATTTCCAGGTTCACGGCGTGCGATGGCTGGTTGGCATCGCGAGCCTGACGCTGCAAGTTGCGGAGCTCGTTGTTCGCTCGTTCCAAAGCATCACACCTGTTCTTCAAATCAGTCTGCTCGGCTTCCACAGCGTCAATCCTCGCATTATTTTTCTGACATTTTTCTGTAAGGGCTCTTATTTTGGTGTGGAATTTGCCAATTATTTAAGTTTTCATCAACTGAAGTAGTTTGGCGATACTTTTACGAGCGTCCAAACCGCCGTCACTTTGCGATGATGCCGTTTCTCCCACACACGATTCACGCTTCCATGATTTACTTTTCGTTTTCGTCGTTTTCGCAGCACTAGTCCACGTGATATGAAATATTACGTTGCAATCCGCACATTTAGTAGTTTTAGAGGCCGCAAGATCACCACAGCACTTTTCACAGTTTACTGACATGGTCAACGTAGTAGCGAAGGAAAAATGTCCACTTAATTTGAATTAAAGTAGCGCGATTTAAATTAGTTAACACGCACTAGACAGTCGACTGGGCAGGTTAGAGCCGGCGATCAAACAGGGAAGGACTCGAGCGATAAGAGAACCTTCCTCATCGGCGGACTGAAAACAACTATAGGTAGAGCAACCAGTTATTCTGATAGATTTGTTCTGAATCAAAAAACCTTCTTAGGTACTATTGACTGTATTTCACCAAGCAACAGGGCAAGAACAGATTCAATGCATGAAAAATAAACTGTTTTGCAAATGTCATCTGAAATGCATTGAAAATAAAACAGAAAAGGCATATGTGAAAGACTGTAATTTCTTTGAAACAAATTCAATATGGGAATGCCAACTTTATTTGTTGTCTATTGATAGGCCTACAAATTTTTGCTTATTTTTGTTGTTAGTTTTAGATGATTTACTGTTAAATGTTTGTTGCAGGCAAGATGGAGTTGTCCAAGCACACCCTCTGTGCTCCTCGGATCCAAGTTTTCCGGCCAACTTATGAAGAGTTTAAGGACTTTTCAAAGTACATTCTGTACATGGAAGAGAAAGGGGCTCACAAAGCGGGTCTCGCTAAGGTACCTTTTTTATATTTTCTTATGAGTTAGTTAACAAATTGTTTTAATTCCTCTGTAAAATTAATAAATAATTAGGAATAATAAGACTAATAACTAGTTAGATAATTTTCTGTGACAGCAGGGAAATTATTTGTAATTATCCATAACTTATAGTAGTCTAAGGTGGATATTAAAACTTTCGCTATTTTTGAACCAATTTTGACTATTATGTACCAGAATAATCATCCTAATTTTTTAAAATATGGGCTGTACAAAGTTCTTTAATTTTGTATTATGCCAAAAATCCTACTCTACCTAAATATTTAGTGAGCAATGACTGTAAGTAAAATGGAACTTGGAATCCCACATGAGGTTTTTGTTTAAACTTTTTTAATTGTGCTGTTAGACCTTAAAACTTGATTGATGAAATCCTTAACACCAGAAAAAAACTAAAATTATAGCCTACTGGAGGAAATCTCATTTTTAAATTGAACATTTTAGTATTGGGCTTATGGAGTTTCAAATCACAATAGCTTATCAAAATTAACCACTGAGCTGTCAATAGTAACACTCGTGCAGGGTGTCTACTGGTCACGGAAGTCACGGATTTTGACGCTTAGTCACGGAAAAATATTAAAGGCAAAATTAAATAATTACGAGAGTGAATAAATTATTAACAAGTAATCATCGATGTTCACCCTAGTGCCAGTGACTTCACGATTTTACCAATTTAAACTGCTGATTGTAGTATCAGTTGTCTGCATTTTGACGGGACAAAAATTATTGTACCCGTCTATGTCTTATGTGCTGGCGTCTTACCAAAACCGTAGCTCGTCAGTGATTAAACTGAAATAATCTCTGCAACGTAAAAAGCCAGGTAGACTTTAGCGATCCTGGTGCCTGGTAAAAGAATCCAGAGCGTTTTGGGCAGATTTGTTTACTTTAGCGCCAATCAACAGTCTCCCAGACTGTTTATCAGAAGACTGTTTTTACGGACAGGCAACACAAACGCTAGTGAAGCAGCCCATATCCTCATCCTGCGCGATCGCAATATACCGCCCTACCTACCATCCTGATACGACGATATTTTGCCAATTGCATCTCACTAACAACTCTCGTCGTTGAGAGGTAGGATATGAAGGCTACGAGAGTGTTAACGCTTGCCAGAAAAAAATTAATTGCTTAAGCATTAGATTACATGGTAGTAAAAATCAAATTATTAAATATAAATACCACTGGAGATTTAATTATAATTAATTATTGACATCTTTTATGATGTCCTAACATGGTGTTGACCACAGCAGTTATCGTTGGAAGAGCTGAACAGTATGGAGAGCGAGTCGGTATTTGGAACAGACTCCCACTTTAGGATTCAATTCATTTAATTTTAAAACAAATATTTTACTGTTATTATGTAACGGACACCTTTTTAAACATTGTGAGCGTTTGAAGAATTTAAGAAAGCTAATTTTAAAGTATATGAAAAAGTGTTTGTGATTAATTAATACAAAATGTACTAATAAGGTTATAATTGGTAGTCTGTTCGTTGATCGTTTTATTGAGTTTGAACTTCTAAGCGATTAGTTCAGCAGTTGTTTTTCGCACGTGATCGTGATTGTGTGATTGTCACTGACGTCACTGTTAGTCTCGCGTGTGAATGTGAGTTACTTAGTATAGGCCCGTACACACCAGCGCGGGAACGGGAAAGGGAGCGGTAACGGTCCAGTACCTGCAATTTTAGATGCGATTTTTGCGCGGGAAGATCGTGGCGGGAACTGGTGCTTCCATACAGGCGCGGCCACCAGACGGGAAGCGGGAGCCAGTACACCACAGAGAGTCGTTGTGCCAAGGTGTTGTGTGTAGTATCTCAGTGATCGAGTCAAGTTTTGTGAAAGATTTTAGTTAGTTTTTATTTTATTACTTACCATGTCATCGTCTGATGAAGAAGAAGCCCTGCTTTTGCTTCCTACTGTAGCAGAAGACGAACAGGCGAAGAAACTGTGGGTGCATGACATAAATAAAGGAAGGCTAGAATTTGGGGAGTACCACACTCTCATGTCCCAGTTGCGAAATGATGCTAAAAGGTTTTACATCTATTTTAGAATGACTCAAGAATGTTTTGACAAATTGTTCAATTTGATTGTTGACCTTATTGAAAAAGAAAATGTACTGTACAACCAGGCCTTTGGAGGTTAAGGTCGAAGTGGCTAAGGTTGTTGTGATGGCTACGTGCGTGCTACACAACTTTCTACGAACAAAGGATTCCGATAAGGACTACTTCTCATGCCTTGAAGAAGACGATGAGGAGCCAGAGCCACGAGGGGGAGCTTTCTCTAGCTTTAGTGCGGACTTCAAGAGCGGTTCTCGTTATGCAATTATTGTACGCGAGAGGTTCGTAAACTTCTTTAATAAATAAACACAACAGGACTGAAGTCGAATGATTGGGGACTATGTTAAATATCTTGCTTTGCAGTTTAAAGAAACATTTTAAAAAGTTGAAAATACAAATTAAACTATTTTTACAACTACACCTATTGCTATTAGTTTAACCTAGCCTACCCTAACATGACCTAACCTAACCTAACCTAAAGCGGGGGCTGGCTAAAAAGTGAAAACTGATTAGTTCAGTTTTTTTTCGCAACAATACTGGAGCAGGAAGCACTGCAAACGCTGCATGCTGCGGGAAGTGCGAGAAACCGCAGTGTTCCCGTTCCCGCTTCCCGCAGACCGCGCCGGTGTGATTGGTTTCATATCCCGCCATGGTACACGCTGCCCGCGCGGGAAATTCTCGGAATTAAAATTGTTTCTGCTCCCGTTCCCGCATCGGTGTGTACGGGCCTTATCAGTGATTGTGGTTTTATGATTTATAGTACAGTTATATTTACAGTTTATATTTATTTTGGCTAGGCTTAAGAAAAAGTGGAACTTTTTATTTTAATCTCAAAATGCCTGGTAAGTATCAGTTTCAAGATATTTGGATAGAAGAAAACCAGTGGTGTAAGTGGCTAAGAATAAAGGACAAGTTCACAGCATTTTGTTGTTTTTTAAAAAAAAATTGATGTTTCCCACTCCGGAATAACTGACATCAAATCTCACGAAAAGGGAAAAAAACACATGCAGTTTGTTTCTAATCTACACAGTGGTAATCAGTTGACCTTACATGCATTCAACCCAGAAGTTCCTTCTACCTCAGCACAAATAGACCTGCAATACATCAGCCAACATTTAAATGTGGGCCCATGTCAAAGTTCTAGTTCAATGCAAGTAGGCCAAGTTCTTCCATCCAGCAGCCAGGACTGCAGTATGCCTAAAGTAGAATCCTCCACAAAGAGGCCTTAAGTCAGGGATTGAAAGTTTGGTACTTTGGTATTATACGGATGCCACTATTTTTGGAGGTTAATTTTTACCGGATACAAAGGATAACTACATAATTCGAAAAAACGTACTTTTATTGACTTACTGTAAAAATTTTACATCATTCTGATGAGCGGTCTTTGTGTTGTGCCTCCCAAAAGGCAGCGATGTCCGCTAGGATCGTGTTGAATGCGTCGCCGCCGCTAGCAGCCACACCCGATCGCCACATGTATTCCGCCAAATATACAGCGCGCTGCGGCAGTTATGTTAGGATGGGTTATCATAAAAATACGTACGGTTTCCTCTTCATTTCGAGGTAAATCCCACACCAAAAGAACGTCACTCATTATGAAAACAAATGTAACGTAGTGCACGGCAATAAATCACTCATGACACTGACCCAGATACAGGCGGTGACAGGTGATGCGCGCGCTCCGGTCAACGACCTGACCTTGGCCTATTTGGAGGGGGTTTGGCGGCCGGAAGTATGACTCATAAGGTATCATTCGATTTGTATTGAAACAAGGAAAGTCCTACAATCATTTTTATGATAACCCATCCTAACATAACTGCCGCAGCGCGCTGTATAAGGGTGGCATCCGTATAATACCAAAGTACCGAAAGTTTTTTAGTAAAAGACAACATAACCAAGAGTGAAATTTTGTGGTCAGCTTTTTGTGTGACTAATCATTTGTCAGCTAGTGCAAGATATTTAGAGAGAACTACAAAATGTTTTTAAAGTTTTAAATCGGAATTAGTTTTGTTTTCTCTGGTGTTGTTGGAGGATAGTTAAAAAAGTTATAACTGTTATTAGTATGCCTATAAAATATTTTTCAATTAGTGTTTAAATTAGGTCTAGTGTTTTTTACATGAACCAAGATTTATTGTGCTTGTATTTTTGTTCACAACATGGAACGGATATGGGTCACTTGTGCATTAAGGAAGAACCACTGAAATGAAATATCTCTTAACTTTTTTTCTTTGTAATTTTATATTTAGGGTAGACCCTAACATTTTTGTGCTGATTTCATATTAATGTTTACTAAAGTAGGCTTAGGCCTAAGCATCCAATTCTGAATATATAATCACAGCGGTTGTTATTAGTTTGAAGTTTTTCGTACCATCGTGAGCTATAATCGATTTATTTTACATCAAACAAAACGGTACGGTTTAATTCACTGATAAAAGTCATCAAAAGTCCCCAAAAAGTCCCCCGATTTTTATTTTAGGGAGCTGGTAGACTCTCTGTCATGTGGCAGAGTAACAATTTGAGGTTCTCTGAGCACAGCTCGGGCCCCAGGGTCTTTAAATTTTGAATGCAAGTGAAAATACAATGAATTATTAATTAATAATGCTTTTGGCAGTTTCATTCTTTCTTCAACTTTTATTTTTATACAATGAATTTTGTATAAAAGTTTCTCTCTTTTAACAGTGGGTATCTTGTAAAAAACATGTTCATACACCCTAACTTAGCAGGTTAGGCCTATATTAGTTAATGGCAACACATTTAAGTTATTCAAAATATGCATTAAGACTCACGCAAATTCAATTATGCCTCTCTCGCTCTACAATGTTTACTCCAACTTTCGCAACTTTAGTACTTAGATGGCTCTGCACTGTGGTTAACAAATTGTTTGTAAATAGGTTAATTTAATTAGCCTTCCTTTGTTACATTGCATTCCTTAATGTCAATTCTGTGTTAAGGTAATACCACCACCAGAATGGAAGCCAAGAAAAAATGGCTATGATCTGGAGACCTTAGATGTTACCATCCCTGCCCCAATCTGTCAGGTATTTATGTTTTTATTTGTTGTTACAATGCTTTTATGTAAATAGTTTTTGTTCCTACAACCACGCCTAAAGTACTTTTTAATCTAAAACACATTCTAAACCTGCTGTTTTCTGTTTAGCAAGTGAAAAAGTATTTCTCATTCACTGTGCCTCATTTTTCTGCTCACTAAAGTAATAAACAACAGATTGATTGTTGCTTTTGGACCAAGCTAACTAACACTGTGTTCATAATCTCAATCTTGTGAACTCAGTCTAATTGGATGAAAGTGAATTTTTTGATGTTGGGTGTTATCCAAAATTTCAGTTGTATGAACAATTGTGTGTGTAATTTGAGTTTAAATACAAAATATTATCGCTTTTGAAAAATTACCATGTGATTTGTCGCAGTTTGTAACGTTGCGGGGTAACAGTTTTTTCTCAAACAATAAAGACCCACCTTGCACTCTTAATATATAAATACTGGTAACCATTACAATGGTTTTACTGGGTAGTAGATCCCAGTTTCATCTGGGAATAACATTTTTTAAAGACGTATCTCCATTATTTGTTGTCACTTGTTTTCGCCCATATTGTTATAGGTAATGCAGGGTGAATTCACTTAGTTTTTGGCCTTCACTCGGTTCTTGTTTAAAAGTTATTAAATAGCAAAGTGAATTGGATTAGTTTATTTGTCTTTGATTGCTGTTTTTGTAACAGATGTTTTGAGAACAAATAATCATTTCAATTTAATGAAAAAATGGTTGAAAAGTCTTTATTCACAAACCAAACAACAGAGCGTTCTTTATAGCTCTATTAACCAAACAAAATACAACTACAAATAAGAAGCAAAAACTACTAGAGGGTGTAAATTAAGGTGTATAGTGTGAAGCTAAGCTGTAATTAATTCACATGAATCCTGTTTCATGGTCTTAATTATACCATTTACCTCTTTTGCACATACAAACTTGAAAACACAATGTATTTGATATATTTTGAGAAAGAGTTACAATTTCGGAGGGTTCTTTTTTGTCTGCAGGTGATGAAAAATTAAATACACAACTGTGATTGTAGAAGTCGAATTATTTTGATTCTCAGTAAAAGTTTTTATTGCAGGTGGTAACAGGTAAACAAGGGCTGTATCAGCAGATCAATATTACCAAGAAGTCAATGACCGTCCAGGAGTACAAGAAGTTGGCAGAGAACCCTCGGTACAACACTCCTCCCAGCTTCGACTACGAAGACCTCGAGCGCAAGTATTGGAAGAACATCACGTACATTGCTCCGATCTATGGAGCCGATGTGTCAGGGTCTCTCACTGATGCTGATGAACAAGTGAGTTGTTATTTTATGACCATTTTTAATGTTTTATAACTAGGGGTGTGCGAGTAGTGATTTTTTTTATTCGAGTCGAGTCGAGCAGTGCCAATTATTTTTGAGTTTCGAGTATTTCCGAGCGAGTATTTGCCATAAGTTTTTAGTTTAAAATAGTGTAATGGAATTTGTATACCACCCTAGATTTGATAATCTAAACGTGGTTTCTAACTAATACATGAGTAGCGATACAAAGTTTTGGCCAGTGCAATCAAAAAGGATTATGTATTGACAAACAAAACATGGTTTGACATTCGTTTCCGGCCGATAAAACATGGTCCGGTTGTCATTTGGTCATATCACCTGGTCCAGACATTGCTTATAATCAATAATAGATGACAAAATCATTAGTTACGGCCGAAATTAAGTGGCTTGGTATTATGCCGATATTATGTATTGTTATGTTTACAAGAAACTCTTTTTATTAAAATCTTAGGAAAAACACACTTTACTCTTGTTACATATTGCTTGCATGAACTCTAACTTACTTATTTCAATTCACATTTAATTTTGTCAATTACAGTAATGCAGAGCGAGTGTTGCTGGGCCCAAAAACACTCGTGGATCTCTGATTTAGTTGTGGGTTGCTTGAAAGGAAAACCTGATTGCAAGAAACTATTTTATTTAAATTTGAGCAAAGACATTACAACATATACATAATTAAATTAGAGCCGGAAAAGAGTATTTTAAATTAATGTAAAATAGATCACCTTAGAGGTTATGGCTTTGGTCGATTTCTGGCCTTTTTAGTTTTAATATTTCTTTGTATTTTGTGTTTAAAATTACCAAAAGCAGTTCTTGAGTTAAATATCAAAATGTGGTAATCAGGAATTCCTAGTTAATTAAATGGCGGTTCATTAAAGCAAGCGAGTGGTCGGGAATAAATAATAATATATTAGTCCTCCTAACTAAGCCTCCTGACCTCCGACACACTCTATCCTCCTATATCTTTTCACCACCAATTTAAATTATACATTCATATGATTCATGATTAACTTATTTATAATATGAAGTGGTTCCTGATCTGAGCTCTGAACTGCTGCATAATTAATTTTACTCTTTTTTTTTTAAATCAACCAAACAGTAACACTCTGTTCTATGAATACTAAATTTCCTAGAATTTTGTATTATACTTAATTTCCAGCTCTTACAATAATTTTAGTTTTGAGACAATTGATTTGAGTTTAAATATTTTCCAAAAGTTTTCTTGCTTAATACAAATCAATTCTTGTACAGGAAAAATATCTTTAAGTTAAATTATGACAAATAGAGAGTTGCTATAAATGATTTGTGAATACGATATTACATCAAATAATTAACAAAGATAAATGAATTTAAACTTAACAATTATTAAACTTTGATCAGTACCAGTTATGACATGTGCTCTATGAAATATGACCAAGTATGTAAAACTAATAAATATTACTCACATGAACATTGTAGAAAATTACATACACAAAACGCTCACAATATTAATACACTGTAACACTACTATGCACTTAATATTAATAATACCAGTTGTTTAATTTATTCCCCGTAAAACGACAAGAATGGCAGTGTTAAAACCTGCTCTTAGCACGTGTAATTTTGAAAAGTTTTAATTAATTAAATAATACGAATGTGATTGTACCGCGAATTTCGGCCTTTTCTTTAAAACAATTCGCGAAATAGAAAACGTATGGGATGCACCCCGTTAAAATCGACGAACTTTTGGAATTGGCAAATAAACGCGGTATTGAATTTAGAAAAAGGTTTTAGATGATGTTACACCGAATAGTTCCGAGCTAAGAGAACGAGAAGCCGCAGTTGTCTAGTTTTATGAGCGAGGCGGGTCACGTGACTGCATTGTTGTCAGTTACTCCTGTACGCGGTAGTGCCTTCTAGATGTTTCTGATATGGCGGCAAGTTTGAGTTTGAACTTGTAACAGTATACCGTTGTTATTCACGGCCAAAATTGCGTGGTCCGATCGTCATTTTCGGCCGATTTTACGTGATGCGATTGCATTTTGCAGCCGTTACTACGCGTTTTGGCCGGTCACAATCGTCCGGAAATCGGCGGAAAATACTCGCTCGAATTTTCGAGTATTTTCAAAATTTCGAGCAGAGTTCGAGTATAAAAATACTCGGCCGAAAACTCTAAGATACGAGTACTTGCACACTCCTATTTATAACCTGAACTGCACACTAAATAACGGCAAGAATTAGTATGCCTATAAAAAAAAAACAAACAAAAGCCAGGACCTGGAACCATAAACAAGTTGCAATGGGTGGTAATGGTTGTGTAATGGGAATTTTGTGTTGTTTAACTTGTGCATGGCCTTTATCAATTAATTTCAAAGGCTTCAAAATCAAAATCAAAATTCTTTATTGTCACATAAACGTTTTACAACAGCAAAGCTATTTTAACAGGTGACATTGTCAATATCTTAATATACCTTAATATACATACCTTAAATACATACCTTAATATTAAGGTATAATACATATACCTTAATATCTTAATATACATAACCTAAAACTTGTATAAACAACCCAAAAAAGACTGCAAAGTATGAAAGGGAAAGTGAGAAAAAAGGGGATTGCACAGATACAGACCGTAATTTTAAAAAATAATTAGATTGAAACCTAGAATTTGAGTTCCGGACTTCAATTTAAAAACTATCATTTAAATATTCATTCACAGAATAATAACATCTATTCAGCAAAAAAGATTTCAACTTAGAATTGAAACCAACTGTTTCAAAATCAGATTTTAGGGCTGAGGGAAGTTTGTTGTAAAGCCTTTTACACATATAACCATGGGTTTTTTCAAACAAAGTTAAATGATGTATTTGATACTGCAAGTCATTTTTGTTTCTAGTGTTATAATTATGCTCATACTGTTTGGATAAGACACACGAGAAATTAACTTTAAGAAGAATCAAGGATCTATAAATATACAAACTAGGCAGCGTCAACAAACCTAATTGTTTAAAGATGGGCTTGCAAGATGTCCTAATATTTGAAAAAGTCATGATCCTAATAATTTTTTTCTGAATTTTAAATATTGTCATAATTTCTTTAGATGTTCCCCATAGTTCAACTCCATATTGCAAAATAGAATAGAAATAAGAATAATAAACAACCAGTCTTGTATCCTGGTCAATTAATCTCGTTAAAACCAACATTTGAAAACATGCACTATTTAATTTTTTACTAATCATGGTTAAATGTTTCTTCCAGTTTAAGTTTCAATCTAGTAAAAATCCCAAAAAACTAGTATGAACACTAGGTGGCATTTTGTTTCCATCCAAATCCAAAAATGCAACACCTGAAACACTGCTTTGCACGGATTTAAAGAGCACCACATCCGTTTTACTACTATTTAGTTTAAGGCCATTTGCATGAAACCAGTTGGAGAGATCAGTTAAAACTTTTAAAGTGTTTAATTGAAGCTGTAAATAATTAGTGCCAGTAACTAGGGCTGTAGTGTCATCTGCATATAAAATATTGTTTGAGTTAACGCAACAATCAAGATCATTTATATAGATCAAAAACAAAATCGGGCCTAATATAGATCCTTGAGGAACCCCAACCATTCACGCCATTCTGAGAAGGTTTTGTTTAAATTTCTTTTAATTATAACTCCTTGTCTGCGATTCTCTAAATATGATTCTACCCAAATCATTGCCCTTTGTGAAAAATTATACTTAAATTGTAATTTTGCCAATAAAATATTGTGAACTACATAGTCAAAGGCCTTGGACAAATCACAGAACAAACCAGTTATCCTCTGCGATTTGTCCAAGGCCTGAGCAACTGATTCAACAAGCTTAGAAGCAGCCATTGTAGTATTTCGATTCGGCCTGAACCCATATTGTACCGAAGAAAAAATATTATGAGATTCAAAAAAGGACATAATTTGATTGGCGACAACCTTTTAAAAAATCTTTGATATAACCGGCAAAACAGACACTAGGCGGTAGTTACCCACATCTTGTGCATCTCCCCTTTTAAATACAGGCGTTACTTGAGCATATTTGAGCTGACTTGGAAAGTAACCACAAGACAGAGACTGATTAATTATTAAACAGAGAGGCTTAGCTACCACATCGATAACTTGTTTTAAAATTGTACATGGTATATCATCCCATCCCGCAGAATTTTTGTTCTTAAAACCTCTTACAATATCTTTAATATCTACGATCTTAACTGATCTAAATTCAAAAGAGGGTAAAACGTGTGGACAGGCTTTCAAGTATTTCAAGGCATCATCAAGATTGGAGTGTACATTATGGTCCCTCGAAACATTGGTAAACTTATAATTAATATAATCACAAACCTCGTGGGCAGACTTTATGATCACATTGTTTTTAATCAGGTCTGGAAAATCCTTAACTGTAGCTCTAATACCAAGTTCCCTCTTAACTATGTTCCAAGCTGCTTTGGATTTATCATCTGCTGATTTGATAAATTTGCAATTGCTAGACGCTCTTGCTGCAAAACAAACTGATTTAAAAACCTTTTTATATTGTGTTTAACATATTCAATAAATCTGATATTAGTTGATTTTTTTACCCATACATGAAGTTCTCTCTTTCTTTTACTGGAAATTTTGATGCCTTGAGTTATCCAGGTTTTGTTGGTATTATTTATAATTTTGTTTGTTTTAAATTTTAAAGGAAAGCTCTGATTGAAACATAGTAAAAAGGTGTTGTAAAACATATCAAAATTATACTGTACAGATGCTGAATTATCAAAACACCACTGGCTGCCTGTTAAAACTTCTCTAAATGCACTGCAATTTTTTTCAGCAAAACATCGCCTCATGGTTCCACTTTTACATTTCCCTCTATTAAATGATGGTTTATTTATATCACTACTTGAATTTAAACAACAAAATAGAGACCTATGGTCAGATATCCCTAGATCAACATTCAAACAACTATCTGAATTTACTGAAGTTAAACTATTTAATAAAATATTGTCAATACATGTACTGCTCGTGGCTGTTATTCTAGTCGGACTATTAAAATTCTCAATAAAACCATAACATCTAATTAGATTCAAGAAGGCTTCTCTCACTTTGGGAAATTTTGTTGTCTCACAGATATCAATTTTAAAGTCAGCAGCAATGTAGATTCTTTTTTTCCTAATATCTTTTTGCAATAATTTTAAAAAGTTGTCCCACTTAAAAATTCATTATCTTTGTTATGGTCTAGAATTCTATAAAGTGAGACAATTATAATGTCATAATTTATAATCTCAACGCAAGAAACTTCAAACAAGAAAACCTCATTAAAAATTAATAGGTCTGACCTTTGGATGAAGCTTAGGCTAGAGTGTAATAAAATGCAAGAGCCTCCTTTTATATTTTGTTCTCTACAATAAACTGCTGCTAAACTAAAATTTTGAAGCGTGTCCAATACAAATCACTGGTTTTCTCCTAACCAATGCTCATTTAAGCATAGTATCTTAATGTTATATGAATCGAGGAGGACCTGTAAATCATTTATTTATAAAAACTCAATTATTATACATTTTACCATTCCTTAAGTGCAGAATGTACACACGTTTTTGAGTAGACTCTCAGAAATCTGGACTAATGTGGCAGTCGGTTGTCCCAATTTTGAAAACTTCGTATTTTACCGGAGGCAGGCATGAGTCATCAATTCCGCCTTTATGGCAAACAATTATTACAATACTAGTGGCTTGAAAGGGCCGTACCCCCTAACCTTGCTCCAACACTCCGATCTCTTTACTCTTTAAATGCTGAGTAAAAACAGTGTAAGTAGGAAAAAATGTCAGTTCGTAAACAAAGTACTCTTAATCACATGTTTTAATGTGAACCAAGCAGACGTTTTTTAATCCCCATGCTTTTCTTATGGGGATGTTTTACGTTACCTCTCTTTCGCTACTAACATTTTAGAAATACTGCAATTTTTCCCGAGTCCGTGGGTTCGATACCTTTAATTTAAGCCATCTCCCATCATCCTGCGATTTGCCAAACTCCCACAAATTTGACTTAAAAATGTTGCTTACAGAATTATATATAAAGATGCGTTTACATGTATGTGCTAATACAAGAAAGTTATAAACACTCCGTGATAAATTAAAATAGGTTACTTTACTGTATTATACAGTACAGTAGAACTGTTAACATTAGAAAACCGAACAATATTTGTATTAATACTTATAATAAATACATAGCCTACATACTTAAACAGAATGGAAAAAGATTAATTTCTAAGAGAGGTGGAAAACTCTTCAATTGAATAAAACACCTGGTTAATTAAATATTCTTTTAAAATCTATTTTAGTTTAAGCTTTTTTATTTTTAATTTAATCTGGAATGTATTTTAAGATTTTTTCCCCATATACATAGGCTTTCTCTCAAAAAAAGGAAGCCTATGGGCCTGGATTACTTCATTTCTGTTTCTGGTATTGTAAGGGTGTGTTGGTAGTTTTGAATTAGTTTTTAACATTTAGCTCTGGGCTATTAATACTGTTTCAAAAATATATTGTCCCTAAACAGTTGGTATTTTCTAGTTTTTTAAAAGTTCTTTAACCGAATCATCATATTTCAACTTAGGCATAACTTTAATAGCTCTCTTTTGTTGTTTTAAAATTTTACCCATATTTACTCTTTTTGTCGACCCACAAATACTTAAACACAAGGAAATATGGGAGTGTACATAAGCAAAATATATATTCTTTAATGTGGGTAAATTGCAATAAGATCTCATTTCCGACAACGTGTGAATTCCAGAATTAATTTTACTCAAGGTGCTATGCACATGTTCATCCCAATTGAGATGCTGATCCAATGTTATGCCTGAAACGTTTGTGCTGTTTTTTTCCAATGTGTTGTTTATCATAAATTATTGCTGTTTCCTTGATTTTTGTATTTTGTGAAGTTTTAAAGTTGATAAAATTTAGTCTTTTGTAAGTTTAGAAGTAAGTTCAGATTTTGTAAATAATTTCCTATGCCTTCAAGTTCAACAAAAGCTTGGATTTCCGTTTGTTCTGGGGAGTTTGATGATATAATAAAGTTAGAATCATCAGCGTAAAGACAAATGTCACTACTTGGTTTACTTATTACACAATCTATGCCCCTCAGGTAGCATAAAAAGAGTAAAGGCCCTAAAAGGGACCCCTGTGGTACACCAAATTAAATAACTTATGATTTGAGGACGATTTTGTAAGTTTAATTTGATTTAATTCAGTTATCTCCACATATTGGTGCCTATTGGAAATATAATAATGAAACCAATTAAAAGCATTTTTAAACACTTCCAAGATCCTCTAACTTTTTTAATGATGTTGAGTGTTTAACACTATCAAAAGCTTTTGATAGGTCCATAAATGTTTCGGTTGTTTATTTCCCTTCATCTGCTAAATCAGTTATTGACTAGACGAACGATACAGCTGCACTCACAACTGATCTCCTGCGTCTGAACCCATGCTGAGTTTCATCCAACAGATTGAAATTTTCTAAATATTCTGTCATCTGTATATGAACTGCCTTTTCATATATTTTACTTATTGATGGGAGGATTGATAGTGGTCTGTAATTTTGAGCATTTTTTAATAATATTTTTTATCTAAAGGTACCTTTAGCAAGCTCTAATTTGTTTAGAGATATACCACTAACAAAGGAGGAATTTATAAGGTGACATAAAATATTACTGATATTTCTCTTTACAGCCTTAATCACTGTAATTGGCACTTCATCAAAACCACAAGAAGTTTTATTCTTCTATTATTTTTTCTACTTCCCTTTCATCTACTGGTCTTCAGTTAAATTTCGGTCAAAACAAATGTTTCTTTAGATTAGTACTAAGATTAATACATTCCTCATCACTAAAACTTAAACCTAGATCCTTGACAAAATTAGCAAAGTGTTCATTAAATATATTGGATATTAATTTTGGATCTGTCACAGTTTGTGACCCTTCTGTCAAAGTCTTCTTGAGGTGGTTACTTTTATTTCCAACTTCAGAATTGATTATTTCCCAGGCAGTTTTTTTGAATATTTGAGGAATTGAAAATTTTTGATTGAAAATAACTTGTTTTAGCTTGGTTTAGTTTAATCCTGTATTCACTATTTTCCTCTAATAATCGTGTTTTTAATATTTCACTTTTAGTTTTCCTATATTCTTTAGTTGAATTGATAATGTTCTTTTGTTGAGTTTTTAACTCTTCTGTCAGCCAATAATGTTTTCTGTTCTTTGTAGTTACTAATTTTTTAGGAAAAACTAGATCAAAATAGTAACTAAATAAACTGTAGAAGTTATCATACCTCTTTTCTAACGTGGCAAAGTACACATCTGCCCAAGATTCTTTAGCTAAACATTTTGAAAATATTCAAATTGTCTGGAGATGATTTGCATAGTTCTTGTTTTATTGGGAGTCCTACATCTTTCCTATTATACTTTTGGTTTTTATTTTCAACAACTGACCATCATGATCCTATAGGCATGTTATTATACCCTCTACTTTTAATAGTTTTGAGTCTATATTTTTTATAAGGAAGTTATCTATGGCAGTTTTTGAATTCTCAGTTACCCGGGTTAGAAAGTTTACTAAGTATTTCATATTATGACTTTTTAATAATTCTTTAAAATGCTTTATATTTGTCATCATTCTTGAGAACGTCAATGTTAAAATCCCTTGCTTCTAGAATTTTGTTATTAGCTTTATTAAAATAATCTATTAGAAGACTTCGCCTGTCTAAAAATATATTTGCATTTGATCAAGGTGATCTATACATTTACATGATTTAATCACGGGAAAACTTAAGGCGCTAAAACAAAGAGTTTCATTTTTTGTTACAATTAAAAAATGTTATAAAAATATGAATCATTGATCAGACTGCCCGGAGTCCGGACTAGGCCGATTCAGATTTCTGAGAGTCTACTGAATTTTTCTGCAACCTATCTCTCAATTGTGTGTGGTAATCTTTCTGCAGCCTTTCCTTTCTTTTGGCGACAATGTCGCAATGTTTCACATTGTTCTGCCATGGGGGTGAGGTACCATAACATATATATTTGCAATGAGTATGTAGATTTGTTTGACGATATTTAAACAAAAATAAATTACCAATCTATCCAATATGAATTTTTTCCGGTTTTTCTGGATCAAAATTACACTTCGATGAAAAGGCTAAAGTACCTATACAGTTGGCCTTATGACCATATGATAATCTTTGTTTACTACATAACTGTGTTTCACTGGCATAAACACTGTCTTCAGATCCTTCATCATCTTGCCATTTATGAGGTGCCAAGGTGAGTTGAGACTTGATAGAGACACACTATATGTTTGTCAACATTTCCAATAATGTAGGTCTTCTGTTTGTACTTTTTTTGATTAGTGAGTGTGCCCAATTCATTCATTCATTCATTGATGCTGGGTTAGGAAACCCCAGCATAGCTGCTAGGCACGTCTTCCACAAGCGGGAATTTTGCGCAGGTTACCGGGAGGATGGGATATAGCAGGAAAGGAAAGGCTGGGATGGGACAGGCAGCCAAATTGACCTTTCAGAGGGCCAACTCCCGTGCTCCAGTTACAGCTGTGATCAGGCTCAAACAGGCAGACCCGCTCCCCTCCAACTAGTCAACTCAACTGACAGGGTATCCATGTATAATAACAGCCAGGGGGGCCATTCATTCTCAGGTTGGGGACCAAACCCGGAGTTTCCGTCCCCAGCCGCTGCAAATAGAGGGACCAAAAGTGAAAGGAAATTTTGTAATAATGGACAGCCAAAAGACTTACCATATGTAATGACAACTTAATTTGCTGTACCCAATGTCAGCCTCAAAACTGGTATAGACCACTTTTGTGTGTACCCAGTATGTATATGTGTTTTTACATTTTTAAACCTCAGTACACCTGATAAATTGGTAAAATAATTTAAGGATCTGGAAATCAGAAATAAATGTGCATAATTCAGCAAATAAGAATCTTAGGATCATATGCGGACTGCATAAGTGCGGTAACCTTTTAATAATTTTATCATCTATTTATTATATTGCATATAGTCTAGGCACATAAATAAAATAAGAACACATGCCTATTTATTGTACTATTATTAATGTTATGCAATTATAATCATCTTTTAATTAAAGCTCTTTTAATCATCTTATCAGACATAATATAGAGCTTACTTCTCAACATTATCGGTATTTATTGTTAAACAACTTTTTTATTAGCATATTACGTGTTGTTATTACTTCTGGGATGTAATAAAAGACATCTTACAACATTTAAGATATATTTGCACTTATAATGATTCACATACAGACGGTAAACATATATAAAAGATGGTACTAGGCTATCGATTTTGACCAGTCACACCAGTCATCATCAGGCCAATGAGAGAACTGACAGAATCAAAATGGCGTCCTTGCTTATATCCTATTGGCTACCGGAAGTTCCGGATACAGGTTCAAATTCAAATTCAAAATATCCTTTATTCATTTATATACAATGTATACATAAATGGCGTCAACATTTACAACAATCTAAAACTAATTACAGATTGATACAAAACTTGTCATTTTACTTCTGTTGATTTAAAATTATTTTTCCAAAACTCACTAAAACTGTAAAAAGCTCCCTCAATTAGAAACAACTTTAGACTCTTCTTAAATGTCGTAGTATTTATTTGTTTCTTTATTGTCATTGGAAGCTGATTAAAAAATTGTATACCTATATAAGTTGGTTTTTTTCGGAATATTTCTTTAAAATGTCTTTCAACTTGAAAATCATATCTGTTTCTTGTTTTGTAATTATGATTGCTAACATTCTTAGGCAATGTGCTTGATATATTATTTATATCTAGTACTGTTTTATAAATATAGAGACTATACACTGTCATAATTCCTAATTCAGAGAAATGATTCCTACAATGTTCATCATGCCTAAGATTTAACATGGTTCTAATAGATTTTTTTTGAAGGTGTAAAATTCTATTTAAGTTACAAATTGATGCAGCCCCATATACTTCAATCCCATAAGAAATATGAGAATGAATTAATGCAAAGTAAGTTGTTTTTATTGTATGTTTATCACATAAAGTAGATAATCTTTTTAAAGCAAAAATATTAGAACTAATTTTAGCACAAATTGTATCTATATGGCCAGTCCAACTAAGATTATTATCCAAAACTAATCCAAGAAAAGTTGTACTTTCATTAAGACTAAGAGAAAGTTGCTGATTGTTCAATTTATTATAAGATTTTTTATTTCTACAAGAAAATTTCATAAGGGTTGTTTTATTATCATTGAGTAACAGATTTAGGCTATTAAGTTGATCATTGACTGTTTTAATTGCAATATCAGCATCATTAAAAATTGCATTATCATTGCTGTTTGAAATTGTTAAATTAATATCATCTGCAAATATACAACATTTATTATTTAATGTTAATTTAGAAAGACAATTTGGTAGTTTACCTAAATAACAAAGAAACAGAAATGGGCCAAGCACAGACCCTTGTGGGACTGAATATTTTACCATTCGAGTTTTGTACCTAATTTTTAGAATTTTGTTCTCATCAATATGAGAAATTTCAACATATTGTTGTCGGTCAGTTAAGTATGATTGTATCAAGGCCAGGTCTTTGCCAGTTATTCCAAAACTAGATAGTTTTTGTAATAAAATAGGATGTGAAACACTTTCAAATGCCTTGGTCAGGTCTAAAAATGCAGTTACAGTGTGGTCACCTCTATCTAATTTATTTCTGATGTTTTCAACAAAAGATACTATGGCAGTTATGGTGGATCTATTCTTTCTAAAACCATGTTGTTCACTATCTAGTAAATTATTATTTTCAAAGTAATCAGCCAACTGAACTAACATACATTTCTCAAAAAATTTAGAAAATGAAGGCAGAATTGAAACAGGCCTATAATTTACTGGATCTTTATTTGTTCCTTTTTTATAAAGTGGAATAATTTTTGATACTTTTAACTGTGAAGGAAAAACACCAGAAATAAGACAAGAATTTATAACATGATTTAGAGGTTTAAGTATTGCCCATTTAGCATCTTTAATTATTTTAGTTGGAATTTCATCAAATCCTGAGGACTATTTACTTTGTATTGTATTTATTATTTTTATCAGTTGCTTTTCAGAAATAGTATTGAATCTAAACTTTTGTGTTTGCTTATTTTTGTCAGGTAATTGTGGTGTAATACTTTTGCTATGATTTATTTTTGGAATGATTAGGTTTTCAACTGTGTCCGCATAAAAATTATTTAAAATGTCAACAACTTTATATGGATTAAAGACACACTTTCCACTATGGTTCAAAACAATTGGAGCATTCAAGTGTTCATTATTCTTCTTACCAAGTTCAGTCCTAACCAATTGCCATGCAGTTTTTGGAACATTATCGGATTTGCTTATTTTCATATTAAAATAATTCTTTTTCTTTTGAACAATAAGGCTTTTATATTTTCTTTTTTGCTGCTTTAAGTTAATTTTTACCAAACGGTTACTACTTTTCCTTTTATATTTATAATCATCTATTAGTTTAATTCTCTCATTTTTTACCTCTGAATCAATCCAATTCCTACTATTGGGTTTAGAGCGAATATTTACTACAGGGAAATTTTCATCAAAATAAAACTTAATTACATTGTAAAAATATGAAAACTTATTTTCAATTGGTGTTTGATAAAGTTCAGCCTAGTTTTCATTCTTCAAATCATTTATAAACTTAGTTATTTGAGTTTTTTTGAAAATTCTTTTTGACTGCCACAATCTTTTGTTATTATTACTTTTTTGACTTTTGACAAAATCCACTACTTCAAAAAGTTGCCCATCATGATCGGAAAGAGCTGTTACCAAGCACATTACCTTTACATATTTCTTATCAATATTTGTTCCTAAATGTGCCACCAGAGTCGAAGTTAACTTGTTCGTTAATCAATTTATCTCCATTTTTACTTTTTGCTTTAAATATAAACAATTCTTCCCATGCGTTAATTTCATTTCCTTTTATTTATTGTTAGATAATCGACAGAAAACTTTATTAGTGATTTCTTTAAGAAATACATTAAAATCAAAAATATCTTATAAATTTATGCTTGGTGTGGTGGGAGTGGAAATCTTAATTATTGGGCAGTTGGGAAGATCCAAGCTGCTTCTAAGCTGTTAATAACTACTGATATTTCAAAGAATAAATTAACGTTACGAATCAAAATGTGGCCCCACTAAATATTTTCTCTTAAATTGCAGATCTGGAACATCAATAGGCTAGGTACCATACTGGACTATGTGAACGAAGACTATGGAATCAGCATAGATGGAGTCAACACAGCATACCTGTACTTTGGCATGTGGAAGACGACGTTTGCCTGGCATACTGAGGACATGGACCTGTATAGCATAAACTACCTTCATTTCGGTGCTCCTAAAACTTGGTATGTGCACAAATTATTTATAATTTGTTAATTTTAATTTTTAACTTTATTAGGCCTACCGAGTTTGTTTGGTGTACCAAATTAATTGTAAAAGCTACTCCTATAAAACATTTTAAGGAATAAAAAATGTTATATCTTCTGTTTTTTGGTTTCATGTAGTTAAAAGAAGATAGAAACATACAGTTAACTTTCTAGGGGTGTGCAAGTACGCAAACATTCAAAGTTTTAAAAAATACTCAAAAGTTTAAACGAGTATTTCCAGCCAATTCCTGGAAGATCGCAAACTGCCAATTCGCATAGTAACGACTGCAAAAGAAGATTACACTGTATAAAATCAGCTGAAAATTACAACAGGAAACATGAATTGGTTATAAACAATAACTGAACATATGTAAATGATGACCAGACCATATAATATAACATAATTGCAACAGGTAAATATCATTAGGTAATATCGGCTCTAAATGACAAAGAAAAACTGAATATCAGTAAAATACCCTCGGCGCAGCAAACCAGCATACTCAGCGAATTTCCAATGGAGATATAATGTCTTTAATACTACAAAAAGCCACTTACCAAGTTTCATAAAAATATATTCACAAATAAGCGATATTTTAATTATTCTCTATAAGAATAACATTGGGGCTGAGTACGTAGGTTTGCTGCAATAAGGAACACAAAAAATGGGTTTTTATGCTAATATCAATATAACTCAACTAAGTGAATCGTATACCAGTTTTTATTCATTTTTGTTCATAATTAAGGGAGACAGAGCATTTACTTATTCTCCATAAGAATAACATGGGAGCTGAGTACGCAGGTTTGCTGCTACGGGAGCCTTTGGCAAAAAAATTGTTTTTTCGAGCAAATATCAATAGACCACAACGAGATGAAGCCGTATACCAAGTTTTGTTCATAAATAAGCGAGATATAACATTTTTCTTTTCCTCCATACGAATAACATTAGATAACGTACTGTGTACGTGTGTCGTGTGTGCACTTTCAGTATCTCGGTAACCAATTGACGTAGAGAAATGATCAGAATACCAAATTGTGTGTTTTTTAAGCTGAATCCAATGGTAAAAACTAAAATTTGACTATTTCAAAAATTATATGTAAAAAATTTTAAAAAAACATTTTTGGGGTACAAAACCTCCCAAAATACCCCTTCGGATGAAGCGATCTGGCTGGTTTTCGAACTTAGTCATAAATGTTGCTTTACATGTTTATACCAAGTTTCATCAAAATCGGATCATTTTTATGAGAGTTATCGGGCTCACGGACATATATATATATAGTTTCAAACGAACAGTGTTTTTGGGGTCTGGGGACCTCAAAACGAAAAGTTCATGGTCCTGGGCCTAGGTCTTACCATGCCGACTACGGTAATAGCTTCTTCCCTATAGGGGAAATTCGCTAAAATGACAAACAGACCAAAAAGTTTCAGCCGTAAATAACAATTTAACCATGTAAATTATAAGCAATGACTGAACCAAGTGATTTGGCCCAAATAGCAACCAGACCGTGTTTATTGGCCAAAAAAGACTGCCAATGCCCGTTTTGTTTGTGAATACATAATTCAGATTGATTGTCCTGACCTAAAATGTGTATTACTACTGGTACTACTCATATGGGTTAGAAAACATGATAAGACTATCAAATTATATCTGGAGGGGTATCCAAAAGGCCATTACACTATTTGAAACTACCTACAACGATACAATGCTGATGGCAAATACTTTGTCAAAAATACTCTAAACTCAAGAATAATTGGCAACTCTCGACTCGATCCAAACAAAAAATCATTACCCGCACACCTTTAACAGTTACATGTAGTTAGTTATTGAAAGGGTTTTTCTTTTCAGGTATGGAATCCCTCCTGAGCATGGGCGACGTCTCGAACGGTTAGCCAATGGGTTCTTTCCAAGCAATTGTAAATCCTGCCCTGCCTTTCTCAGGCATAAAATGACCATTATTTCACCACATGTTCTCAAGAAATATTCAATCCCTTTCAACAAGGTGAGTTTTTAGTCTACACAATAGTAATTTTCAGGTTAACAATTTAGGTATAGATTTAGGTTATTGATTTTCAGTCTTGTATTTATGAGTCGTTTGAAGTTTACCAGTTACTGGAGCATGAATCCTTTTTATTGATTTTTTGTGGTTGATGACAAACCAATATGTAATTCATTTTACCAACCTTTGAAAACCGTGGTTAAGTTAATATAAAACAATTTTATTATGTAAGATCAAAAAAACAATAGGTTGGGTCCCTAGGTTTACACCTGTTAGGTACACAATCCTTGTTCTTTCCGCTCGAGCAGTAGGTTATGGTCGACGAGTATAACTACAACTTGCACTAAATCTCATAGCATTCAAATTTAGGGTCTGCAAATGAATAAAGGGTCTGATGACTGGTCATATCCTAGTCTCAGCTAGATAATTTGATAAGTACTGATCAAGTATATAAAACTGACTTTGTCAATTGCATGTATGCTTAAAGACCATAAAACTCTCGACTCTTGACTCAACCAGAACTGTAATGGGGTGAGCCGTTAGATGAATATGTTACTCAGTCAGGCCTATGTCCCATGCGGACTTAAAAGTAAGGTGGCTGCCAACCACTTGTTTTATAAGGTAGGCCTAAATTAGATGCCTTTTTATCATTACCTCAATTTGTTTCTCAAATTAGAAAATATTTCAGTACTAACCCCATAAGGTTCAACATAATTGTTGGTGTAGGGCCATCACATAATTATTACTAATTCCCTTTCCCATTATAGATGCAAAACAAAATTATTTCAACAAAATAGGACTAATACATAATGAAATACTTAGCCTATCTAAAATGTTAGTTTTGAATTCTTAGGCCTCGATCTAACTGTATTTTTTTTAACTACTCTGTAGTTTATGAATGGCCATCAGTGTAATAAAAAACTTGTGTGCTAGGCTGTTACAATAATGAAACTCAAATTAAAAGATAATAAAAAACAATGTTTAAGATCCCAAAATATCACCTGTAGGCTATAGAAATTGTGTATAGAATCCAGTTACAACCAAATTTTATTAGATGCATGTAGTGAGGATGAATTATAAAATTATTGTCTAGATTTGGTAATTTGAGAACAAGATAGGCCTAGCTTACCTGAAGAGAATAATCCCCCCGTCGCAGCAAACCTGCATACTCAGCGAATTTCCAATGGAGATATAAATGTCTTAATACTACATCAAGCCACTTATCAAGTTTCATCAAAATATATTCACAAGTAAGCGATATATACAATTTTAATTATTCTCCATAAGAATAACATTGGGGCTGAGTACGCAGGTTTGCTGCAACAAGGAACACAAAAAATGAGTTTTTATGCTAATATCAATATAACTGAAGTAGGTGAAGTCATATACCAGTTTTTATTAATTTATGTTCATAATTAAGGGAGACATAGCATTTAATTATTATCCATAAGAATAACATGGGGATGAGTACGCAGGTTTGCTGCTACGGGATCCTTTGGCAAAAAATTATTTTTTTGAGCAAATATCAATAGACCACAACCATATGAAGCCATATACCAAGTTTCGTCATTATACGTTCATAAATAACCGAGATATAAAATTTTTCTTTTCCTCCATAAGAATAACATTAGACAACGTACTGTGTTTAGCACTTTCAATATCTTGGTAACCAATTGACGTAGAGAAATGATCAAAATACCAAATTGTGTGTTTTTTTAAGCTGAATCCAATGGTGAATATTTTAAAAATTATATGTGAAAAATTCAAAAAACCCATTTTTGGGGTACAAAACCCCCCCAAAATACCCCTTCGGGTAGAGCGATCTGGCTGGTTTTCGAACTTAAAGTCATAAATGTTGCTTTACTTGTTTATACCAAATTTCATCAAAATCGGATCATTTTTACGAGAGTTATCGTGCTCACGGACACACACATATATATATATATATATATATATATATATATATACAGTTTCAAACGAATGGTGTTTTTGGGGTCTGGGGACCTCAAAACGAAAAGTTATCATGGTCCCGGGCCTAGGTCTTACCATGCCGACTACGGTAATAGCTTCTTCCCTATAGGGAAAATTCGCTAAAAACAGGTGTAGCACAGAGTTTACAAGCAGCCATTTTCTCCTTCAGTCTCTTCTTTCTTCTCTTCTGATGAAGTTCCCAAGAGGGACAAAGTATCAAATGTTTTATGAGTATATTTTATGTGTCTCCTGTGCTACACCTGCTCTTATTCTCTTCAGGTAAGCTAGCTGTCTATTATTTGCCCAAGTCACCAAATCTTCACAGCCTAGAGCTTTTCCAAATGAACCTCAAATTGTTGAAATACTATTTTGGCGTGTTAGAAGAGATCACCAGACTCAAAAATAATTGTTCACAGATCACTCAAGAAGCTGGAGAAATAATGATCACGTTTCCATATGGCTATCACGCGGGATTCAACCATGGCTTCAACTGTGCAGAGTCGACCAACTTTGCTTCACCTCGGTGGGTCGAGTACGGCAAACGGGCCTCCCAGTGCATGTGCAGGTGAGAGGGTGACTTACAATAGACAATAGACAATATTCTTTATTTCCTTTAAGCATTTAAACAATGCAATAGGACACGTTAAACAATAGGAACAAGAGATCACAAAACAAGTATGTACAATGTAAATGTTTCAGTCAATACATAAACTTATTCTAAATACAAAAGGCAGAAGTTTGCATAATAGTAGGTTTGTAGCCAATGGTCACTTACAAAAATTTACAATCCCAGAATTCATCAGTTGTGTAGAAAACTTGATTTTTGAACCAGTTGTTTAGAACCTTTTTAAAGCTAATTAAAATTAATTTAAAATGTATTCTACCATAGACTATACACACTACTAGAGGAGACGAGTCATCGGGTTCATGGATTTGAAGACGGTACAAGTGGCTATAGTGGCGCGACGGGGTGAACTAATCATTCATAGCGCTGCGCCCGACAGTCCGGTAGCACTGCATGTGGCTGGCCCGCAAATCATCATCGCTCCCTCCCCGCTCTTCCAACCCTGCCCTGCCAGGCTGCCATTGCTGGAGTAGACAGAGCCTTCGTAGAACCCGCCTCTGCATGGCCTCTGATCCTTTCTCGAACACAGGCTGGGTTCATATGAGTGACAAGGATCGCTGTGATGTTGCGGCAGTCCGTTCTGCGGACTCACGGACCCACAATTCATGCAAGCGATCTATTCTCGGCTAGGTGCGGCGAGCGTGGTAATTTCCCTGTCGGATTACAAAATGGCCAAACAAGCCGGCGTTAATTGTAAATGTAAAATACCGATCTATAATAACATACCAGTTCATAAAATATCTACTTTTAAGATAGTCTAAGCAATTAAAAAAATAATAAAAAATTCGCCCGTCATATGGACTGAGATGATGTTTTGTTTATATTTTGGCTTGAAAATAAACAAACAAATTTACTTATGTCGTTATCTGCCATGGGAAACCCTCCCGGCAGTTATCTCAATACTTTGAGACTGACTGGACCATCCGACGACCGAACCAACTGAGGCCGGACTAGAGGGAGTCTACTGTACTTAGGAAACATAATAGAATAACAACAACACATAATCGATGAATAAATATGTTAGCTCACATAATTTTCTCACGCTTGGTAATTTCTTCTATCAAAATGAATAGTGGACAATCAAGTGGTTTAAAGGAAAACTATAAAATAACCATCGGGTTCTGTAATTTTGTTTAGGTCTTTTATATAGTTGTTTTTATTTGGTTGTTTTTTGCTGCATTAAATTGTTGGCAACCACGCAACTTTAAATACCTCTATTTCCTGTGACTTTGTTTGTGTCGTATTTCTTGGTCCCCGTTGATTCATCTTTCTACTCTCAGTAGTAAAAATGTTATTACCATGAATACTAAAATAAAATATTTATTTCTCACAGTTTAGACTTCTGTTAAAGGTTTAAAACCTTTATAGCATTAACCTGAATGACCATGCAACGTTTAATTGCAATTGGATGAATAGTCAAGGAAGTCTTAAAATACATAGAAACCAAGCTACAACAGGATACAAATGTATTGATATAAAAATATAAATATTTCTTCGCTTATTATTTTGTCCTTTATGCGTTCCTACACCATTCATCTAATAAAGATCTTCGAATTCAGGTTAACCCAAGGAAGATTTCAAGTCATTAACTCTTAGAGCCCGACCCAACTTGCAAGGAAAATAAATGTAAACTAGACTTGCTTTCCAGAGTGATTTAATGTTGTTATTAGTTCAAATACAATTGTTTTTATATAATTTAACTATGTAAAAACATCAGTAAATAAAACTATGTATACATAATTCGTACTTATTTAAACCCTTTTAACTAGCCCTGTACATTAAAAAATATGTTGTGGACTTTATTTAAACTTTGAGAAATGATAATGATAACTTTTACCTAAACGTCTAGCGATAAGACAATTAGAGTCATCAAAAATACCAGGACAGCGCGGGCAGCCGCAGCAGAGCTACTAGGCCAGTAAAAAGTCGACCGATATATTGTCGATGGAGCGCTGCTTGCACACACACCAGATTTTAACCGGTCAAACAAGCACTTGCTTTGTTTTTCATAATACAGTGAAGTTGATAGCAAACAATTATTAATGAATCCCAAATGGGTTGTTGCAATTTAGTTGCTTTACCGTTGCATCAAGCGCCGTAGGATTAAGCGAAAGTGCTGGATTCATCCAATTAACCAAAGTAGGGAGCATTCTACACTCTTTTTGAATAACTTCGGTGTGATGGGAGTAAGTTTTTTAACTTCTTCGTGCGCAGCAAACTTGTCTCCATGCATTTCTTTCTTTAAATGTCTCCAAAGTTTTGTCCCACAATACCGAATAACTATTTTATTTTGTATAAGCCGATCATCAAAAGATGGTGACTGCGCGGAGACCAAACATTACATTTCATAACCACCTGGAAATGTATACACATGGTTAGAAATTTCCAATAAATAATTTGTATCTTAAACTGATGAGTTTATTATTGATAGTTATATTTTAAAAAATATGAATTAAAATTTAAAATGTCTCAATTTGTGTTTAAACAAAAAATTATAACCATAAATAGAATCTCATCGGAATAAAATAAAAAATATTTGAAAAATGCGCTATAAACGTGTGTTTAACTGACTATTTAAATAACGTTTATTGGTCAGTCTCTTTGTTTCGATAATCGGACGATAGTCCTATATGCTCAAAGTTGACTGTTAACACAAGAAGGCGCAGCGAGAACTGGAGAGAGAATGGCCGGTAAACAATCGGTGAGAGGACAAGCTTGAACGAGTGGGACAGAAATAGATAGATGTGTGGGGGAGCGTGAGAACAAGATGTGGCGCAGCTCTAGCGGCACGAAGCAGAACTCCGTCCAAGGTTGCGCGAACGGCCGTCTTCAAACCAATGCATTGGATGAAATGTCTACTCACGTAGTGTATATAGTCAATGATTCAACTGATCTGAGCAATAGAAATATAAAAACTATTCTTCTAAAAGCATCATTAATGAATTGGCATGTTTAAAAATTAAAAGTGAATTATACTATGATGGGGGAAGACACTATAATTGGAGAAATCGTTGATGTTATTTTGTAAAATAAAGTTTTCCTTTTTTATTAGCTATTTAGAGGTGATGATTGTGAATCACTCGATACTGTGTAGTTAACTTTGTAGCTAAGCAAAATTGTGTAGTATAACTTTTTATTCACATATAATGTGCAAAGTATTAAATGTTTACCTACTTACATAGCCTACTTTAATATATGTTTTCTTCAACATTACTGTCTTTCAATGTTTAGGCCGGACAATGTGAAGATAAGTATGGACACGTTTGTCAAGAGGTTTCAGCC
The DNA here is from genome assembly GCA_963675035.1 of Allygus modestus. Lineage (NCBI taxonomy): Eukaryota > Metazoa > Arthropoda > Insecta > Hemiptera > Cicadellidae > Allygus > Allygus modestus. The sequence continues at coordinate 76,406,811 of OY776114.1, read as the reverse complement.
TGAAAAATACGAGTTGTGGCTCCAAGGGAAAGATGTTGGCCCTCATCCCGAGGATCCCAACAAGATGTCGGCCGCACCTGCTCCTAGCGAACTCGACATTCTCTGTAATAAAAAGTGAGTATTGATCGTAACGTGTAGAACTCGGTAAATGTATGCAAAATTCCTGATGTAGAAAAGTGTTCATTTCAAAACTTTTTTTCAATTAGGAGTTTTATAGTCAATAGTCAATAGTTTATTTTCACGTAACATTTACATAAACCAGCAATGCTGGAGAAACTGGTGAAATTGTCAAAAGGAAATACAATAAATCTTAAAACTAATATATATACAATATGTCACAACTTGTATAAAATCCATCAAAAAACGTCATTTAGATAATCATTAATATTGCTAGGTGTACGCTCATTCTTCGTGTATAAGGATAATTGAAACACATGATCAAACTTAAATCGAGTCTCATAAAAAATTCAATATCTGATTTGGGTAACATCATCAGAATACATTCCGTTATCATTTAACTGCCGCCAGAATCCGGATTTTATGTATATACAGTATAGCTATAGTTTTAGTCACTTCTCTAAGAATCAATTGTCGCGGTAGCTGAGGGGTATCGCACTGGCTCTTGGAGCGTAATGTCGCAGGTTCGGATCCCGCCGCTGACCTAACATTTTATTCGTAGAAAAACATACATACATTTATCACTTGTTTTTATCAAAGTAAATGTTGTATAAAAACGTAAATTTATTTATTTTTAAAATAAATTGAAGATTTCAGGCATGGTTTGTTGTTAGGATTGGCATGGGTGCGTTATCTTAGAACAAACATAGCATTTTGGGCTAAGCAGTGTGGTTAATTTAACTTTTAAGAGAACAGCGAGTTTCCTATACGAACTAATGTTAACAATTTCTATAGGCCAAGTCAAAATATCCTTAAGGATTAACAATAAATCGTCAGGCCCAGTTGTTTAGATGAAAAAATGAGATTTCAATATATTGTTTCAATAGCATAGGCTATCATGAAATTAAATGCTATAAACATGGGTTGGCCCAAGTCCGTACATGAAACTTCTAAAATGACAAGTAGCCTAAGTGTATATGCCTACATTTTATAGTCATAGGTCCAAGTTTATGATGAAAACAGCTCAGTATGATCCAAACCTAGGATATGTCAAATCATTTCAGATAACCTGTATAAAAGGCTTAGTTTGGTTAAAATAGTTTAAAGCTTTTGTTTTGGTTCGGTACAACATTCCTGGTAATGTGTTTAAAGTATTTTAGGCCTATTCAAAGTAGGGCTAGTGAATATAGAAGAAGTGAATGAAATATGACCAATATTGAAAATATAAAATTATAATAGCAACATTCGGCTCGAGTCATAAAATCACTACCGGTATATTGCACACCCCTAGAGAAAATTGCCATTAAAAAAGCTCGGCTTGAGTCAGAAATCACTATTCGCACACCCCTACATTTGGCCAATATCACTTGGTCCGGTCATTGTTTATAATTAGTATTACTTGACTAAATCGTTTATACGGCTGATATTATGCTGTTTGGCGGGATGTTTTACCGATGTTGTACTACCGGACGTCATTTTCGGCCTTGTTCACGTGATTTGGTCATCTTTTGTGGCTGTTAATTTTGTCATCGTTTGTGGTTTGGCAGTTCGCAATCATTCGTGTTCTTCTGGAGACTGGCAAAGAATACTCGCTCAAACTTTCAAGTATTTTTCGAAACTTTCAGTTGAGTCAAGTATTGAAATAACAAATTTTCGAGTACTTGCTTGAAATAACAAATGCTCACCCCTAATATTTATATCACTTATAAAAAAGTCTTATTCTACTTCACTTAAATAACTACAATCAATATTTTATCAATGAACATCCCAGTTAAATTTTGAAGTTTTTCAAACTTGTAATGTACCGGTACAGCAATCCGGAGATACCAGCTGCTTTTTTGGAAGGAGGGAAGAAGAGGCAGCCGTCGATGCGCAAGCCGAAAGTGGAGATTCCTCCAGATGTGAAGAAGGTGATGGACGAATTAGAGTTGGAAGAAGAAATCCCGGATGAACAGCAGTTGGAGGTGCTCGAAGATATCTGGCTCAAAGCTGGAGAAATGGGTAAGTCATATGAACCACTTTGCTTCAGCACAACAGTGTTTGTTACTTGCAAGATGTGTAAGCATTTTTGATTGGCTGATTTTTACTTAACACCTCCCCTTAACCCTCTTAACACTGGACCTGGGCTAAATAGCTAAAATTGATAAAAAAGCTACATCCAAAAATTGGTTTACAAGTTTTAATTTGTTTCAAGCACTTGATAATACCTGGAGGCTTATAATTTGCACCACACAATATATCCTTACTATGAACTTTATGCAGCTACAGTCATTTCAGCTTTTTTTCATATTTTCAACCCCTTACAAATTTAAGTCTTTAAATTTGTGTAGTTTTTTGTCTTTCTTTTGATTGTACGTTTGGTCCACATTGAGGGTTATAAATTAGGTTGGATCTTCAACTGTGACCCTCTGACGTTTTGTCATATCTCGACCCCTTCATCATATGAGATGTTTACATAAACATGGTTACTTAAATCACAAAATCCATAACCACCCAAAAAAGTGGGCAATTAACTCATAGCAGGAGCAATATGGTGGTCCGGGAGCGGAGCTTTCAGCGAGCCACAGGCGAGCAATTTATTTATGGTCCCAAACAATATAAATTTGAACTTTTATCATCTTGAGAAAGTTACATACATTACAAATTCAGACAATATACAAAACAAAAGTGCACACAACAACAGTTGTACAATTCACAATTCAGTTGTATAAGTAAAAAGAGTTCAAATTATGCTTATGCATATTCTACTCGGCTAAAATTATTGATGAAGTTACAAACCATTGGGCAGTCTACATGTTTTGATTGCAATTCCTGGGTAATACTTGTTGGTCTAGTTAAAATCTGTTTGCAAGTTAATTGTGATTTCTGACGAATCTCACACAATGAGACTCCTTCATAACTGGCCTTTTAGGTAGGTGTAAATTAGATAGTTGCTAGGATTAAGACCTACAAAATTATATCCTTTTTGAAATACGCCACGATTTGACTTTTTGGAATTTTGGGCATATAAACATTTCCAAAAAAAGTATTTTTGGAATTTAGTTTTAAATATTGTCACGTTGCATATCAGGTTAACGCTGCATTTAACTGGGGATCACATTTTTAATCAAAACAAAGATGTGTCTTGTGGTTAGCAGATGCAGGGTATTCCGTAAAAAAATTCTGCCATTTTGAAACAGATAGTGATAAGTGAGTTCTGTTTTTGCCATAATGTTTGTTTGCTGCAGAGCTTTAAAATGGTGTATAATATGACGTGTTTATATTTGAAAATTCTGAGATTCGAACTAGTGACCCTCAATTTTTGGAACACTGTATTTCTAACAAATTAAAAATAATTTTACGTTATTCCTTGGGGTAGATTTTGTGGGAAATAATTATATTTCATCCTTCTATGTCAATTGGTTGTCTGCAATCTGTTTGAGACACCTTACGTGAGATACCCTGTATGTTTTCCATCCTACCGGAACTTATTCTTGCATAATTGTCTACTAAAGTACAGAATATATTATGGCTGTGAAGTCCACTCATTGATTGTTCAGGGATTTTATGCATTATAGATGGTTGTTTTGTCAATATTATACTATTCATTATCAATTATTGCAATTGATAAAAATTGTAACTGGATATGTTGTAATTGTTTAAGGATATAAAAGCGTTTAGTGATGTTAATGTCTAGGTAAGGTCATACATAACTGATGTTCATATTTCTGTCTTAATCTTTGAATAAGAATTATGAAGTATGCTTTAATCAAGGGGCTTGTGAATTTAATATCTGAAGTACAGGTTTGTGGTTTGGATCTGGTTTTAAACTTAGGGCCCTCTTTGTAACTGGTCTTCATTCAACTTTTACTCATTATTTATCCATATTTGCCTTATTTACACTTGATTGTACCTGAGTTAATTTCGAAGGACAAGGTTAGGGAAACAGCATATCTTCGGTTGAAGTTGAAGGTAGATAAACTCATTGTGATGTTTCTTCAGCTTCACCAAACAGTACACCGCTTTCCTGCTCTCGTCTTGGTAACCATTAGGCCAAGAGCCCTCTGGGGATTATCCTTAACCCTTTGAGCGCCACAGACCTTTAATTTACTAAACCCAAAAAGGCCGACTGTGCCATGCACTTGCATGTCGAAAAGCACAAGACCTTTTTGGGAATTTTCCCTTAAAAATACTGTAAAAATTGATTTTTGATATACTGATAATCGGATATATTGAATCGTTGAACTTTCGGCTCAATGTTGATGTATGAGTTTAAAGTATTCAAGTATTCATTTGATTGGTAAGACGGCTTTTCAATTGTTACTACATGCCGATACATCGGCAGTTGGCCTTATTCACGTCGGCGGCAAAAGCTGATATATCAGCATTGGCACTCAAGAGTTAACCAGTAATTATTACATTCTATATCATTAGATGTTTGATTGTGCCAAATAAAACTCAAATGATAGAGGATCTAGCTGTGATAAGCTTTAATTTTGTTCTTAAAATATTACTTTGGTTGAAAATTAAGCAATTTGGAAAATTAACGTGGGTCTTAGACTTAAAATAATTGGAACTTAGCTAGAGATTTTAACTTGAAAAGCCTGGAATTAATATTACGCTCTGCATCAGATTACTACTTGTTCTCTATTACCTGGCTTTTATATTTATTTAGTCCTTGATAAATACTTTGTTAAAGTTAATACGTTTGCTATTGACATGTTATAAAGATCCATAATATAGACAAGCAGTCCAAACTATGCACCAATGACATTTTGTTTGGGACCCATATATGAGCTGCTGGAACCAATGTAGTAGACTGATGCCCCAAATGTGCACCAGTGCTAGGTGTATTTAAGCAAGGTGTGCTTTTCAGAAGTATGAATTTGAGCATGTTCTGCGCAGCCACCAGGTGACGTCACAGTGTTTATTTGATCCGCTGGTTTACAGTGAAAACTGAAGTTGCTCTCGGCTAGAGCCTATCCAAAAACCCAGGTCTGGATCAGAACTAGAGGTTTGTGAATAGTGAATTTTTAGTTTGGATCGGTTTCGGTTCGGATAGCTTAAGTTCGGATCGGATATGGATCAGATAATTTTCGGATTCGGATATTTACTTTGCCAGTACCGCACGTTACATAGATCTCTAAGGATTACCATATTTTTAAGTCGGAACTTTACATTTTCATTTAGGTAGGTACCTTGCAAGATATGAAATAGCTAATTTTATTCAGTAGGTACACAAAAAGTGGTTATTATTTTTAAAATTTTATCTCCCTGAGTAATTGAAGATTATACATGACCTAACCAGAAAACAGCATGTCTAAATGGAGGAGCAATAACTTATACCAACCTGTGTACATACTCAAGAATACTATCTTCTCTGCAGTGAAAAATTACAATAAATATGTTTACTGGGTGTGCATTAACTAAACCTTTGTAATTTGGCAGCATTACATTTTGTTATTAAATCAGTGAATAAAACCCACTGTCTATGATGTTTTATTTGAATAACCATTGTTCTTCCTCTAATTTGTAGTCTTATAACAAATTAACTGATAGGCTAATATAAATAACTAGCTGTGTACCCGTCCTTCGTACGGGTTGTATATAAATGGTAGATTAACTAAAATAAACGGTATCAGGAAACTGACACATACTTTCTCCCTTTTAGCCAAACTTTAATGACAAAAATATTTGTTATTTACTAAATTAGAATATGAAGTATAGATAAATGTACAGAAAATTGTCTAAAATAGTTGTTTTCAGAAATATCCACCCAAATTGCTTTTTTGGAGGCACTATAGAGTCCGTTGCTACACACAGTAGTTTTGAGAGGGGAAATGCCCTTGCCCCCCCAGGGTTAAATAGCAATACATTTCGAACATCATCTGTTGGTCAATGCTAACTTGACCTGCATATAGTTATTTTTGTATTCCCCATAAGAATAACATTGGACAACGTACTGTGTTTACTGCTGAATGAAAATTTCAATTTTCTCCGCAACTAGCAATCGTAGAATAGTAATTTAAAATACTAATTTATTTAGTTTTTGAGCTCTTTTTAATGGTGAATAGTAATCTTTTTTAACATTTATGATTTTTTATGAAAAATCCAAAAAACTGAATTTTTGATGTTTTAAGTCCTGTAATTTTTGAACCCGCATTTTTCCAGAAATGCGGGTGGTGTCATTTTGTTGGAAACCTAAAGTTCTACAAACCACGAAAGTTTAATCAAAATCGTTAGAGCCGTTTTTGAGAAATTTGGATTTTTCATGTTTTTTGGCGGTTTTTGGGGGATAATTACCCTTAAAAATCAAAAATTCAAAAAAATGAAAAAAACGCCTGGAGATATCGTGGATTAGTACATACATACCAAATTTCATAAAAATCGGCCCATTGGTTAAGGCTGTAGCTCTGTACACATCCACACAGACACACACACACACACACACACACACACACGGACACACACACAGACAGACATCACGTAAAAACCACTTTTTTGGGTTCAGGGAGCACCAAAACAAATATTTCCACTAACAACTCAAATTCGAAAATTTTTACAAAAACAATACTTTCTCCATATACTATGTATAGGGGGAGAAAGTAAAAAATTAACAACCTACATAATTTTACAATATTAAAATTACATTTTACACTTTTAAAGTAGAATTAAATTAAAGTTAACGAAATATACTATGGCAGATAGTTCGGGTACTGTTGCCAAGTCGAGGAACTCTGTCGGGTAGTGAACGGTGTGGTTTTTGCGACTCCAAATCGGTACACTTAACACTTTGGATTCGATTTTAGAAATAAAAGAACTCAAGTACATTAATCCTGTTTAATTTAACATGTTAAATACTTTGATACATTAATCTTTACATTCCAATAAATTAATAGTAATGTAACGAAACATTAAACTTTAAAAACATTGACTAACCACTTTTAAAATCACCATTCTTGCTAGGTCCTGTTTTCATTATAATTGTAAATAAACAATTTAAACTTGGAAAAATCATATGTTTGAAAAACATATGACTACTTGATTTTATTTAAATAAATGTAAATCAATATATACGAACTGTTCTAACAGTGGTCATGGTTAAATGAACGGTGTTAAATATTGTATATGTTCGTTCCTTCCTTTGGAATAGACCTACATTTGTGTTGATCTCCGTTGCTTGTTCATTGGTGGACGTGAGGATGGCACAATCACAGAGCCAGACACTTTCTAGATTAAACTGTTTATGAACTTCGGTGTAACAAACTTTCAATCAGTAAATCCTGTGAATCATCGATAGTGCCGAGTGAAGGATAGATGTTTCTAAGACTTAATTTGTTTTTCAATGTCCCAATCTCAACTTTTAAAAGTGCATAAGAAAACTGCTCAACCCCTTAATCTTCTCAAAAACACATTTTCATATTTACTGTAAAGTTCAGACGCTCAGTGGCCGGCTACATAAAATATATTTTTAGAGAGGCGTAGACTCGTCCACTCATGTCTCACGCACGACAAAGGGTATGTGTGAAATCTCCAGAGAACAACACAGTGATCCCCATGATGTTGTTTCTTATTTCCTTTAAGGCATCAAATTTCAGCTCTACTGGTTGAGTATTTGGTGTGTTATGACTAACACGCTTATATTAAAGGCCATTGGGCCAGAGTCCTTGAGTATATTTGTGTCTGGAGTAGGTAAATGTCTGCACTGAGCTATCAGCTACATTCCTACCGAATTTCAGATCCATCAGTCAAAGAGTATGTGCAAGATTGTTAAAATATTGTATTTTGAAATTCCGGGGGGTGAAGCCCTTAAACATTTTCGTAACAGGAATAGGCTTGCGTTTTGTTTTGATGAATTAGTTATGTTCCTACCGAAATGTAACTTACAAAGATCCAGTAAATACTAATACTCATAAAATTTCCATAAAAGTAAATTAGCGAAGAGACCTATAGGACTTTTTTAAACCATATTCTTATTGTGAATCTGCAGCATAAGGGGAACCACCATCAAAAATTTTATCTTCAATAGACATTGTCATTTCTTAGGTAAAGTGATCACAATGTCAGTGAGTGCATGAGTCTGACAAATATATATTTAGATCATATATCCACTTATGTTATTTATTACCAATCTTCACTCAACGTTTTAAAAAAGAACTACAACATCTATTTATAGAATAACTATGCCATCATCTGGTTCAATATAAATAAATGCTTTGTCCATAAGAATAGCATAGGATCTTTAAAACCCTATGGGGCAGTGTCCTAAGGTAATTTAAAACAATCCAATTAGCCTAAAACCTTCTAACGCACATATAGAACATAGAAAAAAGTTGCATAAAAATCGGTGCACCCGTTTTCTTGTGAAAAACGAACAAAACATGATCAAAACCGTTCAAAATCATATTTTTGAGCGGCCGCCATTATTTGTTTGAAAGGCGTATGCCAGTTTATAGTGCCCTAAAACCTTCTCACACATATATAGAACAAAGAAACAAAGTTTCATTAATGTCAGTGCACCCGTTTTCTAGTGAAAAGCGAACAAAAACCCGTCCTTGAGCGTTACCGGCAGACAGACAGACAGACAGACAGACATCAATTGAGGGAAGATTTGTTTTGGTTTCCCTAGGGTGTAAAACGTGAAAATATGCAAAAATTTCATAATTCCAAGCAATTATGAGACAAAACTCTAATTTTATTTATATAGATTAATTATACGGTATATTGAAATAAATATATATACTTGATGTACACGTTCTTCGCACAGGGGTTTTCCTTACCCGTTCTATAGTCAATGCAAATTGCACTTTAGTTAGCTTGAAACAGCTGTAGTTCTTGCTTCTGTTCTTTAAGCTGCCAAATGTAAGTGCCCTCAGCTGTTCGCATTACAGTTTCTGAATGTTTACTTTCTTATGAAATGTAAACATTGAAACTTAGAACGTTCACGGGGCGTAGCCCGAGGGGATTTTAAGGAAGTGAATAGGCCTATGTGTTGCATGGGTTCAAGATCTACCTTTGTGTAAAGTTTCAGCCCAGTCGGTTAAGTGGTTTTTGCGTTCACCCGGAACATCAGACAGACAGACAGACAGACAGACAGACAGAAACCACCTCTTCTTTATAATATTATAGATTTAAATGGTTGTAAACAAATAGGCTAACATTATATTATTTATTTTGGACTGCAAAATTTGGAGACTGGATGGTAAAAGAATCAAATGTTTATGAATAAACCAAATTTAATCATGTTTTTGGCAACATCACAACTTCCAAACTGTGATTGTAAAACTTGGTAATAAAGGCCAAATAACAAACTACTTGACTTTAGTGGTAACAAAAAAATACAAGTTAAATAGTAATAGTAAAGTTAGGCTATATAATTTAATAAAAGTACGTTTAGATTAGGCTACTCCACTTCAATAATTTAATGTCACCATGACTATCATCCTTGTCATTATGATATAACTCCCTGACCTATCTGGATTTAGTAAAAAAGCAAACATATACATATGGTCAGATAAGAGAAAAAACAAGGACACATTTTAATATGATGACAGCCGACAGCCTAATTAAAATACCGGAATCACCGATCTTAAAAAGTAGCAGCCATCACAACATACTTTTTTTAGGCCTAGCACGACTTAGGCAATGAAACAATGACTCAGTAGGCCTTCTCTGTATGAGTTAAACAAAACAATCGATGACCAAACAATTTCCTTTGTTTTATAAATTTACTAACTAGTTTGAATGTTTGTTCACTAAAAAATAGAAGCTTTGTTTAGTTTATCACCGGAATGTAAACATACAATATAACCTTGAACCTTAAAGCTCGCATTTCAGACATTCAGCGACTTCACAATCGACTTTGTTCTTTTTAGAATTTCCATGTAATGCTATTCTTTTTCGGTTTCATTTTAAAGAAATGAATTTAACAAAATCATAGTAACCGAACGATGAAACCTGTGTAAATAAATAATAGATGACTAAGCGATGCTCTCGTGAATCCGTCGTCACTGCTTCGCGTTGACGTAGCACACAACCACCTACGGATAAGTGGATATAGAGGTCTCGTCCGGGGGTAAAAAAGTGAAGTGTTTTTTTTTAGTATGATAGCTGTAGATGGATTAAGCTCTTTGATCATACCAGGAAACTTCCCCATAGATAAAGCTATGTAAGAATAAAGATATTTTGAATTGAACTGAATTAACTCGTTTTGTGCAAGTCAGCAATATTTTACTCAGTGTTTTAAAGGTATTGAATGGAAACAATATCAGTTGCAGCAATAATTTTAAATTTCATACACTAACATTTCTTTTTGCATAATACAACTTTGGAATTACGACTTACTCTATGGGAGCTTGCTCATTGAATCGTGAGATGGTGATACAATCGGATATTGACTATCGACTTATTGGCCAGTAATCCACTTCTGTTGTCTCGTTCTCGTTGTCTGCATCCATCCCATGAATCTTGAATCGACATCGAGTTGCAATGTTGTAAATATTTGCGATTGTTTACATCAGAAACGTTCGCTATCGTGAATTTCTCTTTATAGACCGTATTTGTTCTTTGTTTGCTACAATGATGTACAATCCGTCCGTGTATCGCGATACGATACATTGCGAATCTAAACAAATACAATATCATGTCGATGCATTGATATGTAACGAAACCGAAAAACAAAGCTACAGGCATTTCGTCACATTATCTTGAACGATGTTGTCAGAGTCAAAGCGTTTAATGGTCCAATCGTGTTTATTATTTTGTTTCTGGCTTTTTATCCCCAGATATACAGTCTAGCCGAAAATGTCGGATTCATGTTGGACTTTATCGAATAAAGAAAAAACCTTCGGATCGGATTTGGATATTCGATCCGAAACCGAACCAGTTTTTCGGATATCCGCCACCTCTAATCAGAACATCTACTTTAGGGTAGACATTCTGATCGCGATCTGAGTTTTGGATAGGCTATAGCTGCCAGTGCTGAAGTTTCCCATTGGTTGCAAACTAGTTCCTAAAAAAGCACGTCAACCCCATTCTGACTACCCCATGTACTCCTTCACATAGGATAGTCAGAATACCTTGGTGACGCGCTTCTGCCACCAGATGACGTCACACTAAGAGCACACCCAACTTAAATGCACCAACTGAAGTTACCCAGCTATTTAAATGCCTGCAACATTGTAACAGTCTATTTGTAAGTATTGTCATTTCGTATCAGTCTCTGGGGCAATTGGTCCTCGGTTGGTGTACTGGTTGTCAAGTTGGCATTTGTATTGGTCAGGGGATTAACCTGCTCACTGTGGGTAGTCTGTCCTGAATGTTTATTTTTTTGGGCCGGTCTATTTTAATCATCTGACTGGCTCATATATGAGCCAATCTGATTATTAGTGAATATAATAAAATAGAATGAAATAAGGTTTATTAATTAATCAAAATACTTGCAAAATAATTACTAATAATTTACTTCTTTCTGCTTGCATGGATAAGTGGTTCAAAACCCTTGAAACTTGCTGCTCTTTTTATTTTCCATATGTCCTGTAACATTTGAAATTTAACACGTATTAGAAAATCACTCTTGATTATGTCTCTTATGTTAAACCTGTGCGAGATTTTCTGTCTTAAACTAAGATTTACTTCTTATTCTATATGTTTTGCCTTAGTTTCCATCATATTAACATATTACTTGAGACATTACTTATAACAGATATTAAATAAGTATTGTTGCCCGTTTCGGTAAAAATTACGTTGATTCAATTTTGTCTTATAACCAAATTATTTTTCAGCTAATATTTAAGCTTAGTAGAAAGTTTATTAGATGTTGGAATGTTTACATTTTTCTTTTACAGTGTTTTTATAATTATTCGTTATACAACTGCTTTCAAAGTTGCTGTTACAAAGCATCAGAATTTTCGCTAATCTGTTTTTATTACTCTTGTATTTTTATCAATTGTAGAAAGTGTTATTGTTTAGCATGATTGATTAGGTTTATTACTGCTTCACAACCCAAATATTTGGATTGTCATTTTTTATGCATTCCGACTGCCAAGTTTTGTAAATCCTGAACATTTTATTGAGAACTTCTGCAATAACTTGTCACTTGTTTAAAGATTTCTTCTTTTTAAACTCCTTTGGCTTTTTGGGTTGTAAATTTAGTTAATTTCAGTTTGATAATTCTTTGTTATTTTACTTTGTTCTGATTTTCGGTCCTCACATATTGTTTTGTAGATCGGAGAGCTAGTGCCGCCAAGTTGAACAGCAACAATATCGGTATGTTTCAAACATTCCTCGCCATACTAACTTAAAATTTATTGTTTATGAGATTTTATAGGACTGAACATTTGTAATGTGGACGTAACAATTTGTTAAAGTTTGGTTCACAATTAATAGAGGTTCCCAATTTTTTGACTCTGTAAGATTTTTATGATTTCATACTTGCTTTGTAAAATATTATCAGAAAAATGCCAAATGTGTGGATTGTTGTGTGATTGAATTAGAGTTGATGCTTTTTTTTACTGCTTTCTCAGTAACTGCTTTACTCTAGTGATTATACATTTTAACTGCATAACTAAATAACCTTCTATCTTCTGAAAAGTAAAGGAGTAGTTTTGGACATTTTTATCAAGAATATTGAGCAAAATCTATATTATTAGGTCAAACAAAACATGTACCATTCTTCTAAACAATTGTATTCCTTTAGCATAAACAAAATAACTCAAATTTGTTACGTTTTATTTTTTTCACAGTTTTTTAGTACAAAAATTACAAAACTTTTAAAAACAAAGGACGTTTTAAAAGTTGTAGTTACTCAACTTGTATAAATTGCACAGATTGTTATATGACTGTTACACTCTGTTGTGAATACATCCTGCACTTTAATAGATAACGTATACCACATCCTGTTCAGGAATTAATATGAGGGTTGTGGAAAAGTAACATACTTTTGCTCACTGGGGGGGATAGCCCTGCACAGAAATGCATGCTAGGTCAGTTGACATCCATTCATGGATGGTCATGCAATCAAAAATAAATTTTATAGCTCAAAGTATATGCTGAAATTAGAAATTCCTGCCAAATTTAAATTTAATTCTGTTATTAGATTTGTAACTTCAAATGTTTCTGGGACAGGACTTTACCCAGATCTGTGAACTTTATGGAATGATATGAGTATAGTGTTGGTTTGAAAATGAGTTTTTTTGTCAAAAAGTTATGTGGAAAAACATCCTCGATAAGAAAAGAAAATGCAAAAACAATCTGAAGCATAAGGAAAACTGTTTGTGTTTGTTTGGTAATTATTAAAAAGAAAGTGCACACCCCATCAAACGCAAAACTTTCAACAGCCTAATCTTTCTGTTTTGTCCTTGGACAATGACTTCTGTAACTTCACTGTCTCAGAAACATTGTTTAGCTATGAAAAATCTAATAACAGAATGCAGTTTGCTTTTGTGAAAAAAAATTAGTGATTGTACGATCTCTATGCCATCTGACCTAATGTGCATTTCTGTGCAAGAATGATGGAACTACTCTCGCTAGAATCTGTGCAGTGAGCAAATGAAAGATATTTTTCAAACAGCTCTCATATTTGAACCTATTTTATTAGAGTTTTAAGTTAAAAATCCAGATAACAACTTTTTTATGATAAAAAAGAAAATTTTAAATTCTGTATTTATAACATTAATGTTATTTTGCTGAGAGACATGGAAATGCTTTGAATGGTAAGCATTAAACCAAACTTTTGGGGACTTAGTATATTGTTATGGTTAATAGTATACATTTATAAAATATATGTAGTAAATAGCTTATAAATAACTGTGAACTGAGAAAACTGTCCATATTATATAGGGATAAGAGGACTAGAAATGAATACAGCTAGACAATAAATAGATCACAGTTACACACAGAACATGCATTCTCAGCAAAATAAAATTCACCAAGCCCAGCTTCATTTGATTCTCAGCAATAAAAAATGTACAGATTGACGCTGCTTTACTTTATTTAATGTCTCGCTTAATTAAAGTAATGTACACTAATGCGATATACCACCTGAAATTTTCTATTTAAATGCATTGACTCATTATACATTCCTGCAACATTTATCAAAGGCTCTCTTTACAAAGATCTTTTACTCTGGAAAATGTTAAAAGACAAAATAAATGGAAATAAAAGTTTTAATAAAAATACAGTTTAAAGTGGCAGATATAAGATTTTAGGCTTAAAGCTTTGTATACTAAAACTATTAGTTTCACCCTTACAGATCGTTCCAGCAATGAAACTAATAACAAGTGACAAGTAGCAAACACTTGATGCAAAACAGACGCACAACACAATACCCAGGTTTCAACTGATGTGTTTGGCAGGACTGGTGAATACTACTTGTTTCACTAGGCAGACAAATTTGTTTTCTCTCGTTCTGGCTGAATGATACCATCATGAAATAATAGTATATTTTATCACTAGTACCAACAGTGGTATTTTCCAGTATGCGATCGGTCGCCGAGCGCGGAAATGCAGTCAATTACTGGAGTAAAACTTTCGGTATTTTGATGAAATATACTTTACATTATACTGTAAACAATAATTGTGAAACATTTTGATCAGGCTCACTGAATAGTATTTATCCCAACATAATAACAACAATATATTGTTTTTTACGTTTATCTGCTAACTAGACTATTAAGCACAGCTGATTTTGAACGCATCACTGATTTTGATAAAGCAGCAGGCTACAAGCGCTTCTGGTGTCAGAGTTAACTAATAACAGTGTGGGAAAATCTCCAGCTGTTTTCCGTACCTAGTGTAGGAAAGTGTTTTTCGGTAATCACAGCTGATACCAAAAATAGCTACTTTTGGTACAGTGTGATGAAAAATGTTTCCCTGGCCCGATCATCAATCTGGGCACTATTTGTCAAATGTATTGGATTTGTGGTGTGTTTGTCGTTTTACAAACCTATGATTGTGTTTTATCTGCACTAATATGTGATAAAACGCAAAAAATATTGAAATGCTGATAATAGGCAATACTTAATCTATAAATTTCACATTGTTTTAAGTTGTAAGAATATAACATTATTATATACAATTTATAACTCCAAAAAGGGGTTTACATTTTAAATAGTCTTTTTATTTGTTATTAATTTTCTGTTTCTAGAAATTGAAGATGCTATGATACCAGATGAAGGTTCCAAGAGCTCCATAAAAAGGCGAGGGAAGAAGAAGAAGAGAAAGGATTCTGATGATGAGGATGATGATGAAGAGAAGAAACCTAGAAGAAGAAAGAAGAAATTGCTAAAGGAGCTTGAAAACACAACACCAAAGAAGAAAGGAAGACCTAGAAAAATTAGAGTAGAACCTATTGAATTAAAAGAAGAAATAAAAAAAGAAATCTCAGACAGTGATAATAATTTCAATGCAAGTGAGAATGAAAGCAAATACATAGATGGAAGTGAAGCCGAAGGAAAAAATATTAGTGGAAGTGAAAATGAGAGTAAAAATTACTATGGAAGTGAAAGTGAAGCTAAAACCGACATCGAAGATATGTTGAATAACTTATCAAAGATTCCATCTGAACCTCCCACTCAGGCTTCTTCACAAGTTATGAAGCAAGAGCAATTTCTTCAACAGTTTGTAAACTTTGTAAAAAGGCGGGGAAGGCCACCTGGTTCTAAAAACAAAGTGAAAAAAGTGAAAGATCCAAACTTAGAGGAAAACCCTGTCAAAGTAAAGCGAAAGAGAAAACCTAAGGTGCCCAAAGAAACTCCTAGTAGCGATGACACCACTGGAATTTTAATGGTACCCAACGAACAAAGGGTTGGGCAGGCCCCAGAAATGATGCCAAGTATGAGTAATTATCAGCAGCATAATGATCCATTGAGATTAACAAGTCCAGGAATCGTGAATGAAAAGAAATATTCACCCCCGACTCAAGAGCATTCTTATTCATCCTCTTTCCTCTCCCCAGGGCAGCAGCAATATTTGCAGCAGCCTCCTCAGCCATACAACAACCAGCAGTTCCAGGGACAACCGTACCCTCACCAGATGTACCAGCAGCAGCAGATGACTCAGGCTCCTGCGGTACAAGGTCAACATATGCCTCATCTGCAGCAGCAACCGATGAATAGGTCACCCATCCAAAATCATCCCCAGATGCAGCCTATTTCACCTCTACACAATCAGTCATACATTCAAAACCAAAATATGAATCAGTATGCGATGCAAAACCAGGTATACAATCAATCTATGAGATCGCCAGTGCCGAGTATGAATCAAAACCAAATCCAATACCAACCTATGAGGTCACCCAATCAAAATCAATTGCAGGCTCCATCTCCCATTAATCAATCGATGATGAATCGATCTCCCATTCAAAGCATGGCTCAAATGTCTAATTCGATTATACGATCGCCGGTTCAGAATCAGATGCAAAGCCCATCCCCGACCCAAATGCTCTCTCCTAATCATATGAGCCAAATAAATAGGTCACCACCTGAAAATCAGCTGTGCCAAATGCAGAATCATGTTATGAATCGTTCACCTATTCAAAATCAGCCCCAGATGACAACAGAAATGGCCATGAATCAATCTATGATTTCAGGAAACAATACGAATCATAATCAACTGCCACAGTTGACGCCATGCCAGCAATCTAGTCAGTACAAGACTTCACCTCAAGCACAAAGTCCTCAGTCTCAAGTGCAGAGTCCATCGGCAAATACCGTGATCAGTGTGAATCAGAACCATATCACATACAAAAAACCATTGTTGGTAACCGTGTCCGGTAGAGTCACACCAGGAAAGGGCAACTCACCCCTGCACTCTCCCGTCGTAATCCGTGCTCTGAACACACCCAACAGCTCCCCCCAGTCAGGAGGCAGTTCGCCGCTGCATTCCCGGGGAAAACTGCAGACGGTGATGAAAACCATCAACGTGGGCAACATCAGCTCGCTCTTAACTGCCGTAAAACCCGTTCAAATGCGTGTTCAAAACTTAAACCAACAGCGTTTAATCCATGTGAGAATGCCAAACAAGTCCACCAGTCGAGATAGTGATGAGAGTGATGTGCCGTCGCCAAACAGGACGTTTTCGACAGACAGCGGTTTTTATGGGAGTCAACAGCAAACGCCGGACTCAGACCGTCAGATCTTCAATATGGACCACGGTACAGTGATTTCCGAGACTAGTGCGTGTCGGGTGGAGACGGTTCCTGCGGTGCCGGTGAACATAGAGCAGTACGAGGCACAGTACCAGTGCCAGAGGCTGCCCAAGCTCGAGAACCACCAGTCGCAGGCCCACTCCGTTAGGAGCGACACCAGCTTCGACAGCATGCACAACTCGTGGCACAGCGTGCAGAGCTCACCCACCTGTGAGTATCACAACTATTATGCCGATTTACAACAATACTTTGAGTCATTTGTTTGTGAAACTTGAATATACCTGTTTGTAAATGTAAATAAATATACACTTTGTTAAATAACTGTGTGTCATTAAGCTATGTATGGTATGTGTGGACTTTAAAATGACTGCTGTTTCAGTGGACTGTGTAGTGTATGAGTTTTATTTTGGAAAAGCAATGCCTAGTTAACTCAGATATTTATATCTAAGAGATCACAGGATACCTACCTACTAAATAAAACACATGGGTATAATGAGACCTAAATCTGGTGTCTGTAGTTTGAATTCAATGTTAAATTATAGGTACCATGGGATACTCTTATTAGTCTGAAACGATTAGTTGTTAACCATGTAAAAGAATAAGAGAAATGAGGAGCATATTGAGGAACTGTTGGCATGTTACGAGAAGAGCCCTGAGAACATTGCATATCAAAAGTTGCAGGCCCTACCAAATGGCCATAACATTAGTGCTGAAGGAGGCATTGATCGTTACTATTTCTCTGAGAAAAAATCTACAGCACATTGTTAAACGTTATGTGACATTAAATTTGACTTATGACGAAAACAAAACGCATAGGTATACGGTAATAATTTTTATGTTTTACAGGGTTTCTATGGTCAGGGAAAGTCAGGGAACCCAGAGATAAGGCTTATTTTGTTCTGTCTTGACTCCCACGTACTCAAAATATGAAAATAAATTTGTAGCTTATAGACAATATTTATTACTATTCCACCTTAACGCTACTTCAAAAAAATAATTTTGTAATCTTTGTTATGTCTCAAAATAGGTTATGTGGGACATTATCACAACATAAAAAACTTCCTGTGAGACATCATATACAATTTGAATTTGCATGACAATTCGGTGCTTTATTATTCAGTATGGAGTATTATTTCCTGATGATGAAAAATTGTGTTGAGATGCTTTGCTCCAGGTTGTATGTACAATTTGTTGTAGCAATATTTTTCAGTTGGAGTCCCAATGGTTGGCTGATCTAAGGATATCTAAGGAGTTTATTCGTAACATCTTGTAATCCCCAATTATTGAGTTTTTATTGAGATCAATTTGTTTAATTTTGTTTTACTAACAGTTATGACACGTGATTTAGAAAATGTTTTACATATTAAATATATAATAATTGTGCATACATGCTTGTTTATAAAGCGAAAATGCTAAGATGTATTTCGAAAGTTGGTTAGGGGAGTTTTACAGAAGGGTCAGAGAAATAGAAAATTGAAATTCTGTAGAAACCCTTGCTTTAGTTTAGTGTGTGCGTTATAAACATGAGTTTCAATTATATTGACGATTGTTTGATAAATTTTAGTTATTTAATTTAATGTAAAGTTTGTTTGCAATGTCAGAATACCGGCGGTCTCAAAATAAAAAGAATATGTAATAAATAAACAATTAAATTCGGACAAACTACCGGCCCGCTAGTTTTTCAACGGGTGGGAAAATTTCGCCCCCCCCCCCAAGTCTATTCCGTGTTTTGGTTTTGGTTTACTACGCTACCAACAAAGCAAAAATTAGGTACTAAAACAAAAATACTCAAAAAGGTTGGCAAGTTAAAAGGTTTGTTTTAGGTAAAGTATTTTACATTTTTAAGACTGATTAATGAATGCCAATTCCATATCCTTGAAATAGTGAGTACTTTGCTCTATTCATTATAGTAATTAGTAGCAATATCATCAGTAATTTTGCCATTTGAAAGATCTGGAAGAAAATTAATTACACTCCGTGGAAAAGTTAATTTTTTTCTGCAAATCTTCTTTAATCTCTAGTCGTTACTTAAACTTTAAAATGAAATACAAAGTTAAGCACTACTTGAGAGATCAAATTGTATACAAACCTGCAGTGTTTTATAACAGTTAAGCGCAACTCGGGGCAATGCGCCCCGTGCTGGAGCACGGCTTGCTTGCACAGTCCTCAAGTCTGTACTGCTTGAATTCGGACACCAGAATGTAAAACCACTGTTCGCTTTTGGTCATACAAAATTGTCATATAAAATAAATTATATATTAACTGTTATAAAGATCGTAAAGAATAATAAATCAGTAATTATTAACTAATAATTTAATTGCTTATAATATTTTTAACGCTAAGTAGGACGTGTGATTTTGTGGAACAAATAGCAGAAAATAACAAATAAATCATACGTTCTCTACGAATTGTTGTTCATATGGGGACTTAAACATCCCCTTTTCATCCTGTAAAAGGTGAGACAGTTCATCAAATGATTCATTTTCCGTTTCGTCGTTAGAATAAATGGTTGTTTCACTATCGCTATCACCTCGAAGACGAACAATAATTTGATCGACTGCATCTTCCATAATTCCATCTTTAATCCAATAATGCTTTTCATTATTTTTTACATGATCGATGTACTTTTTCCAGTCTAAGGTGTTACACTATCCATAGCTTCATTAACTTGAACTTGAAGCACTGTTAGGGACATGTTCTAGATGTTTTCTTACTACGAACATGATGTTCACTTGGGCCCAAACAAATTCAATTGCATTCAGGTCACACGTGTAAGGGGGGAGTCGCAATACAACATGACCTGATTCCTTTAACAACTTGTCAACTTTAAACTTCTTCTCTTTTGGTTTAAGGCCGGGGAAACACGGTCCGGGCGAAGGCCTGGACAGGTTTTTGTTCTTGTCCGGATGAAGTAGAAGTACATTGAAAGGCATAAGTCAGGATACATGGTGCCCGAACGGGCAAACGCCCGGCCCGGGTGCAAAAGTGACCGGGGGTTCGCCCGGGTATTCTCTACTTTTCGTGACGTGTGTTTTCCTGGGTAGCGGGGCATTGTAACAAATGGACGTGAACACACGAGCTGGGTGATCGCCCGTCCATCTACCACTCCAGTCGTCATTCAAACCTCATAGATAGTATGTCACAAAGTAGTGTTTGTCATTTTGTGTTCAAATCAGTGTCCATCATGTTTGCGGGTATAGATATAGACCTATTGATTAGTCTTGTACATGAAATGCCTGAACTTCGGGACAAGACTTCGGAGATTAACAATGATAAAAACAAAACCAGGGATAGCAGGATAAACATTTTCGAACTTAAAGTCATAAATGCTGCTTTATATGTTTGTACCAAATGTCATCATAATCATACTATGTTTACAAAAGTTATCACACCCACACTCACAAAAAAATTTTTAATTTAAATTTCTTTTCCTATATAAACATCAGTAAAATATTGGAACACATAGTGTTTAGTGTAGTTAGAGATGAGTTTCCTACAAAAATTTGTTTTATAACTTATATGTTTGCCAACGATACACTATAGGCTACTGAACGTTTACAATGAATAAAAGACTCCATGAAGTTGTATTTTCTCCAAAATTGGATGAACTCACATACTCCGGCTTTTTTTCTTCTATCCGTGACTGAGCAAATAGAGCACAGCCAGTTTCTTGCGTCTTGACAGTTCCATGTCTCCAAGAACACTGACAAACTTTCCAATTAAAAATGTGAATATTGCACAATCCGGGTCGGTGTGTTCTCACACTCAAATATCGCACGGATCCGGGAAAATAACCGGCTAGGCGTTTACCTGGCTAGGTGTGTTCCAGGCCTAAGTCATAAAACCGCTTTATAGAGTGTTGCCTTCATGATTGTAGGAGATTTTGAAATAGAAATATGCGAAACAAATTATTGTTTAGGACTTACCATAGATTCTCGACTTGATTATTCTAAACACATTAACAAGGTCTGTGGTAGGATGAATAGTGGTATTTTTACTCTTCGAAGACTTGCTCAGTTCACTGATACTAGGGTTCTTCTAACTGCTTATTTTTCTTGTTTGTATCCACTCATCAGATATGGCATTCCAATTTGGGGTGCCGAATCAACTCGTTCAAATAAACTGTTTCGGTTACAAAAGAAAGCAATACGACTGATTTTTGGAATGGCAAGGCTTGGATCGTGCAGAGATGTTTTTTTCTGAAAACAACTTACTGACTTTTCACTGTATTTATATTTTTGAAACTCTTTTATTTTTGGTTAAAAACAAACACTTTTTCAGATGGGCCACATTTCTAGGTTTCATTTTCGTAATGCTGGATCCCTGGCAATTCCCCGTCACAACACTACCTTTTTCAATACCAACTTTGTATGCAGGCATTAAATTATACGATTCCCTTCCATCCGACCTCATGGCAGTAACTGATGTGGGCAAGTTTAGGAGGAGGCTGAGATCCTTTTTGGTTGCTAAGGAATACTACAGTGTGTCTGAGTATTTTATTGACAAGAAGTAATTATTGTTTTTTACTACTGACATATGTAATCTTGTAATGTTTTGAACATTGTGCTATGAATTAATTATTTTCTATGTCAAATTTTTTTTGTATATGACGTTTGTTAATGCTTTTAAAAGTCGGATGACAATAAAGATCTGATTTGACTTCCTCATAAGATTCACCGTGCCTTTGCAGCCACTCAACCATGCATTTTTTTTTTTGACGATTTAGTAGTTAGTTTAGTAGTTGGAAATACATGCAGTCTAATCCATTTCTCAAAAAGTTTAGAGTTCATTTGCTGTGGTAATCTCCTTTTGAGCAGTTAGCCGTATAAATAAGGCGCCCACCAGGTAAAACCCAATCTTCTGACCCAATCTCAACTACAATTAGGCGGTTAGACGAGTTTAAATCGGGCAACACTCCGTCTATGTCGTCATTCTGCCAACACCTTCGAAACGTTAAGTTACCATCGATCCACGATCTATCTAAGTAGAAAGTCTTAACTTTATTGTCTCCTCTTGATTTGGGGCGAATATTCAAACCTCCAATAAACAATATCGTCACATTCAATTAAAATATTTTTTTTCGATGCACCTTTTCTCCATTTAAACCCCATTTCCCTAAACACACGAAAAAGAGTCCGTTCTCCCTATTTTAAACCAATTTTTTCAGTTAGATCGGGGAACAGGTTTTTACAAG
Source organism: Allygus modestus (assembly GCA_963675035.1). Taxonomy (NCBI): domain Eukaryota; kingdom Metazoa; phylum Arthropoda; class Insecta; order Hemiptera; family Cicadellidae; genus Allygus; species Allygus modestus. The sequence continues at coordinate 76,384,375 of OY776114.1, read as the reverse complement.
TTGGCACGACACTTTTATTAACATACATATCTCTAATTGTATCCAGGATAACACACCTTTCAAAATGTCCACAACTGCATTTCGATGCTTAGGACGTTTTATTTTCTTTCCAGGTGAAGACAGTTTTTCATTTGTAGTATTCTTCCCTTCTTTCCAAATTCTTTTTACGGTAGATTTTGACACTTTACAATATGTAGCTGCCCTTTTGGTTGCCTTTCCAGCGGTTCAGTTTATGATTTTCCACTCGCCTCTCTGTAACAACACTCAATTACACTTCTGATAACTTCCCTCGCTTCACTGTGAATTGTAGAATCGCGTTTCCGAACAAGTACCATTTCATGAGGCAAAGAAAGAATTATAAAACCTAAGGATAACACAAATGCATTGTAAATATATATATATATATATATATATATATATATATATATATATATATATATATATATATATATATATATATATATATATATACATACATATATATATATTAGAGATGTTGCGAGTACAGGTTTTTTAAGTCGAGTTTGAGTCAAGTAAATGGCAAAAGATTCGAATCTCGAGTCGAGTATACAAATAAAAAAAACACATAGGTCGAGTTAAATTGGATCAAAACAGTGGGTTCCATTTATAAATGTTGTTAGTAAAAAATACTTTTCTAGTCACTATGCCCTGAAAATAACAATAGTAAGTCAAATAAATGGATTCCTGCTTCATTAGAAAAAGATAAGTACATTTATCTGAAAATAAATCATACCAAAGTTATTGCGTAACATTTTGCCATGAAGGTAAAATACTTTTAATATTTTGGTATTAAGGTTTTTATAACCTATATGGTATTAATTAACAGTTTCATTAAAAAATTATTTGAGTTTTTTATTTTATTTCCTATTTTTTATTTATCCTAGGTTTTATTGTATATTATGTTTAGGCCTAAGCTACATCTTTCTACGAATGGAGGAAATAAAATTACATTTAGGCCTAGAAGTTAAAATAAACTTTATGTTAATATTTAAAAGGCCTATTACATGGTAAAGCATTAACCTACTTACTTACCACACAAAATATATTTACTAACATATCTTAGCATTAATTTTAACACTAATAGTCCTAATAAGAACAATCAGTTAATAAAAACATGAAGATACTATGTTTGAAAGTGCCCAGCAAATCAATTGATAAAATTGAAGCCATGTCTTAAATAGAGTTTCAAAATATTAAGAATGATTTAAAAAAATCATTAATGAAACTTAAACCATATAGTCAATGCTTAAACAAAGCCTAATCACTTATCTTTAAAATCAGCTCAGTGCCAAAGGACAATAGTTGAGCCTAAAATTAATGGATGTAATTTTGTTTGAGTCTCTTTTGACTCAATTTCAATTACTATGGAACAAAAAACAAGCACAAACTTCTTATACTTACTATTAGATTTCATTACAGATTTGTTTTTGATATTTTAATTTTTTTTACAAAGTTAGGTTAACCTAAAAGTGGACTATGACTGACTATACAGGCAGTGTTCATACAACTCAATCTGAAGGTCCTGGTAAATCTTCCTTTTTGGTGTAAAGAGTAGGCTAACACAAATTTATAAGCCACAACTTACTTATTTATTAATAAAACACTAAAATTCACATCACAACTAAATCTTAACACCTCAAATGCGTTGACACTCAATTTGAATTTACAGACGACGCGCGGCCGCGGACGACCCGTGGTAGCGCGGGTAAACGGCGGGAGTAAACTCGCTCGAAATCTTCCAGTTTCAGTAAAACCTCGAGTTTCAGAGCCGAACTCGGCTCGAACTCGAAATTTCGAGTACTCGCACATCTCTAATATATATATATAGATGAGATGAAGAAAACATAAATATAAATATAAGGGAAGCTGAAAACTTGTTAAATTGTACTGAAAAATCAGTCTGTTGCTTTAATAGTTGACGTTCCAATAACAACAAACCTTATTACGAAATAAACAATCTTGTTTTTCATCACTATGATACAGCTGATTGAGGGTTGATATTAACAACTCGCGCGAACAGTAATTCAGGAATTATTTTAATTAGTGCCTTCAAACTCTGTGATACCGCTGAAACACGTGGGTGTATTGCAGATCAGCCCAGGGCTCTTCTTGTGACTCGCCAACAGTAACCCCATCACAACCTTTCTTTCTTTTGCCATTGGGTGAGGTCGTTTACTTAATATTATTAAGTTCAATCAGTAGTTTCTTTGGTAGCTATTTCAGTAGGTTGATGGTACATGTACTGTGTGGGGATGACTTTATGGCCAGAAAGGGGACAGGGAAATTTGGGGAATGTTACCCATTTGTAACTCCCCCCAAATTTCCCTGCCCCCTTTCTGGCCATAAAGTCATCCCAACACATTACATATACAATAGTGAAATTGGGTAGTTGGAACCCAGAAATAATCAGGCCCAAATCCGGAGTGGTGATTTGTGGTTTGTATCCAATGTTAAATTGTAGGTCCTAAATTAATGGCTATAGAAATAGTCGGTCGTTGTCAGTAACAAGGCCACAACAACTACTGAAACTTGTTTCAGTTTACTTGAATTATCATCAGGTTATACATGCCATTCAGAGATCAGTCATAGTGTCTGCCTGAAATAGATTTTATAAATGGCGTGATACAGGATATATTTTCCAATTCTACACGTTCACGGTTATTGATTTCTCATAACCTGTTATTTTTAGCCCTTATCACACACACCTGAAGTTCTGAGAAAGTGCTGCAAGTTGACCTACAGAAAGATTGTCACTGTACTTAAGGGTACTTGAAAATTTGGGAAATTTTCAGGATTTTTTTCAAACTCACTTTTTTCATTACACGTGAAAAAATACAAATAATGTTTCAAAGTTAAGGTCTCTTAAATACAAAATTTGATTGCTTGTAATTTTGTTGATGAAATAAATCAATTTTTTTAAATAGGATAAAATAAAAATTGGTTTTCTTAATTTGTTAATGTTTTTCTTGTGACAAAATTGTTAATAAACATAGTCAAAAATCTTTTCATGATTCAAAAAATACTGTCTTTTAAATATATCTGCAAACTGTTTTAATGCAGTACCTACAGTTACAAATAAAATATCAGTAAACTAGAATAATAAATTAGGTATTATACCTGATACTTGTAATCAGGTTTTTGATTATAATAATAATTATTATTATTATTTATTCCTTCTTTTCATCGTTAGTAAATCGTTAGTTAGCATACTACGAGTTATGAAAAGCTAAAACATTACAGCACACCAAACTATAATGAATTGTTTTCCAAATAAGAATTTTTTTAATGATGTTCTAGCTAAAACATTACAGCACACCAAACTATAATGAATTGTTTTCCAAATAAGAATTTTTTTAATGATGTTCTAAACTTCAGGTTATCAGTTTCCTCTTTGAAATATTTTGATCTATATTTTTAGTTTAAAAAATTTAATTCTGTTAATATGAGTTCTTTTTGGAGTTTTTATATATGGTATTGATGAAGGACTTTACCAAAGTTATTCCTTGTGTCATAACCATGAATTTAACTCTGACTTTTATGAGTCTTGGCAAACATTACACATACAGCACACCAAACTATAATGAATTGTTTTCCAAATAAAAATTTTTTTAATGATGTTCTAAACTTCAGGTTATCAGTTTCTTCTTTGAAATATTTTGATCTATATTTTTAGTTTAAACAATTTAATTCTGTTAATATGAGTTCTTTTTGGAGTTTTTATATATGGTATTGATGACGGACTTTACCAAAGTTATTCCTTGTGTCATAACCATGAATTTAACTCTGACTTTTATGAGTCTTGGCAAACATTACACAAGTACGATGTAATAATATAGACAATAGACTATTAGCGTTCTTAAGTAACAAATGTTGTGTTACTGACTCATCATGGTTCAACTTCAAACCCCTCTTCGTGCTTATTTTGCAGATCAAGAATTGTCTATGTCTTGTAATTTTATACTTAAGGTGGTTGTAGGACAACTTTCCATACCATGCGAATCAATGTGGGCATTTTTCCTCTATCATTTCCTATACTCTAATTAGGGGTGTGCGAATACTCGAAAGTTTGGGTGATTATTTCCTGCCGATTTCCGGACAATCGCTAACGAATGCGACCAACCAAATCACATAGTAATGGCCGCAAAAGGCGATCGCATCACTTAAATTCAGACGAAATGACGAGTGACGACTAGAAATATGAATTGGTCATAAAAAACAACCGAAAGTGTATAAATGACGACCAGACTGCGTAATTTCGCCTTCAATGACGATGGAAAACATAATAACGGCCAAAAATTACACTGGATCATGTAATAAATGCCGATGGGAATGAAAATGACGGTATACATAATTTTCATAATCATAATTGTCATTACATAATCCAGTTGATTATACTGGCCAAAAATTTGTATTGCTACTAATATATTAGTTAGAAACCATGTCTAGATTATCAATTCTGGTGTGGTATCCAAATCCCACAATTTGAAACTACCAACTGAAAGCAAATACTCGCTCGAAAATACTCTAAACTCAAGAATGACTGGCACTACTCGTCTTGATTAAAAAATCACTACTCGCACACCACTAACCCACTATTATGGCTGAAAATAAGGTTTCCTTGCTTGCCTCTTCTCAAAAACAATTTCTTTAAAATTTTGTTATAAACTTATTTCAGTGTTTTACATAGGTCCCACCCCCCCAAAAAAATGCAATTTTGTACAAATTAACTTTGGGCTTAAAGAGTTTTAAATCAAGATTCATTACAGCTATCTGTTCATTAACGACAAATGCAAGTAACAACTGTAAACAGAGCTAAAATATATAACATATTATTTCCTGAGGACAGTGAGTGTAACCATTTCATGAGGATTGAATAAAGATTGGACATACACAAAATGAATCAAATATTTATATAATAGAGGGAATCTTTACCTTGTGTTTTGGATTTAAGATTTTTAGTTATTCCGTTTTATTTTAAGGATTTTAACTGAGAGATCCTTTAACCTTGTGTGGGGTGAAAAGTGTTCATTGTAGTAGGAAGTGGAGGGCCACTGGTAATGCCGTCAGCTGGCTTCCCTCCCTTTAACCGCAACATACAAGCAATAAATACATTCAGGGTACTTACGTAGTTGGCGGAGTACCTCTATAGTATTTTTGTTTGGTATTTTTTACCGATATATACATTTTAAATATGAAATTGATATGAGTCAATCATAAAAATAGCTGACATTTAATTTAAACTATTTACAAATCAGTTTATGTTTCCAACAAACCAATTGATATTTGTTTGTTTTGAATGTTTGTAAGTTTTTTGGATATTTACTAGGAGTACGCTCTGGTATAGCGTTACAAGAGTTATTATGAGTGAATTACGCTGAGTTACCCACCAAGATCCGAAGGAGAAGCTATTACTTTCTTGCAAATTGACCAAGAATTTACCATGCAACCAAGAATATTGCAAATGGCTGTCTGAATTCCGGCAAAGAGTACCATTTTAGCGAATTTCCCCTATAGGGAAGAAGCTATTACTGTAGTCAGCATGGTAAGACCTAGTCCCGGGACCATGATAACTTTTCGTTTTGAGGTCCCCAGACCCCAAAAACCCATTCGTTCGAAACTGTATATGTGTGTCCGTGAGCACGATAACTCTCGTAAAAATGATCCGATTTTGATGAAATTTGGTATAAACGTGTAAAGCAACATTTATGACTTTAAGTTCGAAAACCAGCTATATCGCTCCATCTGAAGGGGTATTATGGGGGGGTTTTTTATCCCAAAAATGGGTTTTTGAATTTTGTGCATATAATTTTTGAAATATTCAAATATTAGTTTTTACCATTGGATTCAGTTTAAAAAACACACAATTTGGTATTTTGATCATTCCTCTACGTCAATTGGTTACGGAGATATTGAAAGTGCTAAACACAGTACGTTGTCTAATGTTATTCTTATGAGGGAAAAGACTAATTTAATATCTCGCTTATTTATGAACGTATACTGACGAAACTTGATATATGGCTTCATCTGGTTGTGGTCTATTGATATTTGCTCAAAAAAATAATTTTTTGCCAAAGGCTCCCGTAGCACCAAACCTGCGTACTCAGCCCCATGTTATTCTTATGGATAATAATTAAATTCTATGTCTCCCTTGATTATGGACATAAATAAATCAAAACTGGTGTATGACTTCACCTAGTTGAGTTATTGATATTAGCATAAAACCCCATTTATTGTGTTCGTTGATACAGCAAACCTCCGTACTCAGCCCCAATGTTATTCTTATGGAGAATAATTAAAATTGTATATATCGCTTATTTGTGAATATATTTTTATGCAGGTATGCAGGTATTTGGATATGCAAAGTTAAAGCATTCCATAAAAAGTTTACATATTGAAACTTGGTTTGAACGTATTAGGCAACACTTTGTTATAGCATTAGGATTCATTTATTGTTGGTGCAAAGAGTTAACCTTTTATAACATTTTTTTTTCAAAGAGAATATTTTGTATTTAGGACCATTGATTTTATAATTTAATTGCTTGTTGAATTTCCTACCCTAGCATAACAGGTTTATATTAAATTTATTCATGCCCTGTACAACACTATTTTATTTTTAAGCCAATTCGATAATTACAATCAATATATTTAGTAGTGTAATACAAGGGCTGTTCAGAAAGTAAGTTCCGTTGGTGGCTAGCGAGTAGAGGAATGGGGGTAGTGGTGTGACCATGGCGGCGTTGGGTAGTCTGGCTCAGTAGGCGTCTGTCCGTATGCCAAGAAGGTCAATCGGACTGCTCCGCGCGCTGCAATCTAAATTCAAAATGGCCGCCGCAAGTGCTAGTGCCGCCAGCTCTGGTGACACCGCGAGCTTCAGTCCAGCCGCCACAATTGACAACCCTGCTGACTGTGAAGTGCGTTCCGTTATCCGGTTTCTTTGGGCAAACAAAATTAAACCTGCTGAGATCCATCGTGAACTGTGTTCTGTTTACGGAAATAACATAATGAGTGACAGTGCAGTTCGGAAATGGTGCCGTTTGTGTAACGAAGGACGCACGAATGTTCATGATGAAGAGAAAAGTGGCCAGCCATCTGTGGTAACAGACGATCTTGTGGACAAAATTAATGATAAGGTTAGAGAGAACAGGAAGTTCACTATTACAGACCTCTCGGAGTGTTTCCCTCAAATTTCACGCACTCTTCTGTACAACATTGTGACTCAAAATCTTGGTTACCACAAATTTGTTGGTCAGTGGGTGCCGAAATTTCTCAAAACTGATCAAAAAATGAACAGAATGGGTGCTGCCCTAACATTTCTGGAGCGATGCGACGAAGAAGGCGATGAACTCCTTGATCACATAGTGACAGGCAACGAAACTTGGGTTTCTTATATGAACATTGAAAAAAAAAAACAATCAATGGAGTGTCTGTCGCTGCGTAGGCACATCAAATGCCGACAAACATTCTCAAAGAAAAAACTCATGGCACCTGTTTTTGGGACAGGAAAGGGGTTCTATTGGTTGAGTATTTAGAAAGGGGCACTACAATTAACTCAGCAGTGTACTGTGAAACTCTAAAGAAACTGAGGCGGGCAATCCAGAACAAAAGGCGCGGCATGTTGACCGGTGGCGTTGTTTTCATTCACGACAATGCACGTCCTCACACTACAGCGAAAACTCGTGAGCTTCTGGACCATTTGGTTGGAATGTTTCTGGCCACCCACCTTACAGTCCTGATTTAGCGCCAAGTGATTTTCACTTGTTTGCCAACATGAAAAAATGGCTTGGGTCACAGCGCTTTGTGAATGATGACGAGCTGAAAGATGGCGTCAACGGGTGGCTACGTGCACAGGCGGCAGATTTTTTTTCAGTGGGAATTGAAAAGCTTGTTCCTAGGTATGATAAGTGCTTAAATGTTAGTGGGAATTATGTTGAAAAATACACACTCTTTAAGATGTGTATAATACATTTTTTGTAGATCCATTGAGTATTTTTTTACACTTAAACGGAACTTATTTTCTGAACAGCCCTCGTATATCAGTAAAAAATACTGAACAAAACCATACTATTATAGAGGTTCCCGCAAACTACGCAAGTACCCCATTCAGTTTCTTCCTCTTCCTTCCCCTCAAGACACACAAAATTAAATTATCTTAAGTTTAACAAAAATACTACCTTAAGTAACATTGAGTTCGTAATAACTCCTGGAGTGACCCAAACATGCAGAAAAAAGGCAAATGAGTGAACCAAAACCGCTAATGGAAGGGAGCTGTGGTGAAAAATTATTCCAGGCCTATTTAACAAACTGACAGGCTTTTTCTGAGCAAAGCTCAGTCCCCCAGGTAATGTATTTAAATAGAAGGAAATTAAACATATGCAATTAATTTAATAAAATTACTAAAATAAAATCGGTTGTTAACATATCATTGGTGAATAGATCACTCACCTTGAAGCAGAAAATCTCTATACCAAAACAAGAGAATGTATCCACATTTATGTCATCACACAGAGAATGCCAACAAATGAAATAATAAATTACTCAGAATTATTATACAGAACACTGTGTTACCCTGGTGTAGTTTGAAATTCAGATAAATTATTGGAAAGTAATTGGGAACTTTCAGATTTGTATAAAGTGAATCCGTGGGTAAAACTTAAATTTTATTAATTTCATACGGCAAACGGCATTTTAAATTGAGGATTCCTCTTCATTTTATCAAAGACTAGCTGCTATGCCCGTGCTTTGCAATGGGGTGAACATTCAGATTAGAAAAATTGTAAACAAAAGAATGACAGTCTGTAGTTAAATATACTCCTTATAACTGATGTTTATTTAAATTAATTGAATTAAAACACACGTGATATAAACCAAATAAAACTCTCCTCCAAATGAATAACATGGGAACTTGGAAGTCCCGTGGGGCACTGAGGACATTTCTAAACGGCAATAGGCCTATGACACTCCTCGTTACATAGACTACATTTGTGCAAAATTTCAGCAGAATTGGTCCAGTGGTTTTGGAGTGATGGAACAATAGACAGACAGACAGACACCACCTCATTTTTATAATAGTAGTGATGAGGTAAAATCTGTTGTTGCAAGACCACTCGTCAAAACTGAACTTTGGCAAAGTGGATTAACAAATAAGCTTAAACCTTTAAGCATATGTTGTAAGTCAAACCGTTGAAGATCCGGTTTATCAGAGGTTGAAATAAATCACATTCTGAAAGGTTTTTTTCTGTATCAGATATTGATTACCAAATATTAACAATTTGTTAAACCTTTTTTAGGCTCAGATCGCTCTCCTCCTTTGCTAATGAGGGCAGAACAAGATTGGGCTTCTAGTCAAAATGGTAGTGATAATGAACGTAAGTATTTACTGTTGCCATTTAGTCTTCTTCGATAAAAACTTGATCTGGATTGATTTATTTGACTAAGCTTTTCCCTTAGCAACAAACCTGCTTGCTCATCCCGTTTGAGGAGATTAGGCAAATCTAACTTTTATACCTTGTTTCTTTATGTAGCTTTATGTGTTTGTCACCTATATATATATTGTTAAAAAGTTATTTGATCAGCAAAAATCATATATCCTAATTTATCATCCAATTTCTTAAATTCGAAAAAGACAAATGGTCTAAAACTTAACCTTAAGTGGTGGCAATTAAATATTTTCTAAGAAAATCCAATTTGTTCACTATTAATTTTAATTTACAGTAAAAGAAAAAGAACATTAACTGTGGTGTGTATGATTTGAAAATGTCAATATTATGAGTATCATATCCAAAATTATGAAAAAAATACAAATTTCAATATCTTGCACGATTTATATTTAGCTTTTTATATTGATAACCATTGACTGTACGAGAAATTGTATCACAAAGGTAATGCTGTAGTGCCAACTGCTAAGCCCAACTTTGAAGTGTGATCGTTGTTGTCACGTTTACAGAGTTTCACCTGCAACTGATGAGTTCCAGCAACTCTGACCTGGAGCTAGAACGAACCATTAACCGGTACAACAGTCACGCGGCGCCCCACTGTTCTCTGTGTGTCCTGTTCACGGCTGACAAGGTACAGGCTTCAATAAACGTACGCTGTGCGGCAGTGCTGCCACAGGGCTATTAGGGGGCTTAAAGCAAGAATTCTGTGGGGGCTCCAGGGACCCCTATTTTTATCTTGGTATTATTTTTTCTTTTCGCCGGCCCCTAGAATTTGGGGACCAGGGGCAAAGTGCCCCGGTTGCCCCCCCCTCTCGTGGCGGCCCTGCTGTGTGGTGATGATTTATTGGACATTTTTAAACTGAAAGTGATTCCCATATTTTATACAACCTGCTCGTGAGTGCTCATGTAGTATTTGAGAAAGTTAAATCAGTGTTGGTTTTTAAGTAGTTTATACGTTGGACTTGCGTTTAAACAGAAAAAAATATGAACTGGAATTTAAAAGAGGACTATGAATAATCCTATAATTTAACGGTGAAATGACAGGTCTCATGAGAAGACACCGCACCTCAGATTGCCCATTAGTCTGACCTGGATTAGTTCCAGTCAAGCAAAACTAAACCAAAGTTAAACCGGTTTTTACTTAAATTACAACAAATAAATCTTCTTAATCTTTTGTTAAACTAAGGTTTACTAGTCTATATGCAACAAGTTATGTGTTTTAAAATTGGCTTTGGTTGTTTGCAGTGGGGAGGCAAGTTTACAGTCAAAGATTGGACGACTCGTGAGTGGAGCCAAGAGCTGCCTCAGGAGAGCCAGGTGCAGCCATATATATTAAATATATTTAAAAAGTAGAGAAGTGTCACATATACAGAAACACATTTGTTCAAGATTGACCAACTGGTAATCTGAAGCTTTGTAGTATCGTTAAAATCCCTAGCAGGCGCTATAGTTAAGCTTCAAATTGTAGAGTATTTAATACATCTTACCAGTAACCTAATATTTTAGCATAGTTGGTAATGAGTTTTTTACTTTCACTGTAAACTCTTAACAAGCATTATTTTACTATTTTTTTCCAGCACAGTATTTTAGAAAGGATTAATTTTATTTACTGCATGCTCACAAGATCATTTTAAAATAGTTTGATTAAAATTATAAACATAGAGTTTAAAATTATGGAGCTTTCAGAATGTGTCGGATTTATTCTTGTTTCTTGAGCCCAAGAGCCTGTGAGTCTTAAGAGAGTACTGTGGAATTGAAACCAAAAGCTCAAATTGAGCTTCATGTTGATATTTGTATCAGTCATTTTCACCCAGTTGTGTTGTCAGCTAGTGTTTACTATGTTCAGTCTGTCATTTAGACAACTAAAATAAGGTAGAGGCTTTCAGTTTGTTGAAGATTATTAGAGTGAAGTGTGTGTAGTCTAGACTACTTTATCACTACAGTTAGGTATGCAATTTGTGTTAGGTAGTAGGAAAAATAAGTGATATCCAAAGTAACTTTTAGATCTCTCTCCTAAATTTACTAGACGGTCTGTAGTATTTTTTATATGGCATTGAAAGCAACTTTTAATTTCTAAAAGTGACAATGCTACTTGGTAATGCTTCGTTGGAATTTCAGTTAATTTTTTAGTAGTTTTGTTATGATTTTGTATATATGTGTGACGGACAAGCAAACTTGTCTGTTGGCCAGACAGTATATACCCACTTGCCATCACGAGGACAATATTACGAGAACTGGAACAATATAACTTTAATTGAACAAAGTCCAAAGACGTACGTTTACAAATGTAAACAAAACAGTAAAAATATAAATTTGGTTATATTAAGAAGACAAAAAGACTTCAAAAAAATAAGACTTTAAAACCCACTGGTTGTCTTGTTGCTCGAATCCGAGCAAGTTTGTACCCAAAAAAGGTTACTTCAGTTGTAAACAATCATAACTAAACATCTTATATTAAAAGGGATGATAACATCTGAGAATAATGCGGATAACGTACTTTCAATCAACACGTAGTTAATACTTCCGCCGTTGGATAGCACCACTGTTCCGAAAATTCAGCCCTTTACTGTATTTAAGTTATGACCTTTCTTAACATTTTGAGATGTATTGGCAAATCTACTTAAAAATTCCTTTAATTTGATACCTCAAACGTTAATATCCGTCCAGCCGTTATCGAGTTATGACTGTGAAGAAAAAACCCCTAGTGTAATAATATAATAGTATAATTATATAATATATAATAATTATGTAATATAATAAAAGCTGTTGATCGGCAGGTGATGATGCCCACGTACACACAGTGCAGTCGGCAAGCGCCCCACAATGCGCCTCTGGTCGTGTGCGCGTCGTGTGCGTTGTGTGTGCACACCACATGCTATGTGACTCCATCACCCATCGGCGACTGGCTGTGCGACAAGTGCAAGGCCAACGAGTCGTTTGCTGTGAGCACAACAGTTACATCCACATTCACATATAGGCCTACTAAATGTGTTTAGTTTTAAATATCTTCTGAAACAACTACCTGTTAGCAATAATTTTACCTTTTAGCGAATTTCCCCTATAGGGAAGAAGCTATTACCGTAGGTCTCATGGTAAGACTTAAGCACGAGACCATGATAACTTTTTGTTTTGATGTCCCCAGATGTCCAAAACACTATTCGTTCAAATTTATATATATGTATATATATATATATATATATATATATATATATATATATATATGTATCTATATATGTGTCCGTGAATGCGATAACTTGAGTAAAAAACGTCTGATTTCGATGAAATTTGGCTCAAATGTGTAAACTGACATTTATGACTTTAAGTTCGAAAACCAGAAAAATCGGACCATGGGAAGGGGGGTTTATGGGGGTTTTAAATTTTCCAAAAATCAGTTTTTTGCATTTTTTACCCTAAAATTTTTAAAACACTTAATTTTGGTTTAGACCATGTTATAGAGCTTAAAAAAACAAATAATATGGTATTTTGAATTATTAACCTAGGTTAAGTGGTTGCGGAAAAAATCCAAAAAACATACTCATAAAATCTCCCATGTTAATCTTATGGGAAAAAGGTTTTTGGCTTTTCCTCAGTTAATTTTACTTTAAACTTCACATTTTCTTTTACCAATCACTTCAGCTCCACAAAACAATCATTTTGGTGTTTAAATTGTGATTCTAGGTCAAACCGTTGCAGAGATATTCAAAGTGCTAAACACAGTACGTTGTCCAATGTTATCCTTATGGAGAATAAATAAAATTTGATATCTTGATTATTTATGAATGTATATTGATGAAATTTGGTATGTGGCTTCATGTTGTACTGGTATATTGATAATTACACAAAAAATAAACGTTTTGTTGATTGTCCCCGTAGCAGCTAACCTGCATACTCAGCCCTAATGTTATTCTAATGGAGAATAAGTAAAGTTTTATATCTCCCTTAATTATGAACATAAATTAATAAAACATGGTAAGTAGCTTCACCTGGTTCAGTTATATTGATAATTGCATAAAAACTCATTTCTTATCTTCCTCGTTGCAGCAAACCTGCGTACTCAGTCCTAATGTTATTCTTATGGGGAATAAATAAAATGTAATAAATCACTTATTTATGAATGTATTTTTGTCAAAATTGGTGAGTGGCTTTATGTACTAGTGAGAAACATATCAATGCATTGGAAATTCGCTGAGTACGCAGGTTTGCTGCGACGGGGGGTATTTAAATTTACTTCAGCATACCAGTACTCACTTTTATAATGTTTTGTTAATAAAGCTTTCAAAAAATAAATAAATAAAAAGTTCTAAACCCTAATCTTGAAAGTGTGTGATATTTTTCACCATTCAATCAAACAATCAAGCCTATAACAGAAATTAAGGATTACTAGTAATTTACTTAAACAGAGAATACTGTTGTTACTTAAACAGAGAATACTGAGACAATTACTACTGATCCTCAATTTCTGTTATAGGCTGGATTGTTTGATTGAATGGTGAAAAATATCCCACACTTTCAAGTTTAGGATTTAGAACTTTTTATTTATTTATTTTTTGAAAGCTTTATTAACACAAATGTCTTAAATATGTGTATGCTGAATTAAATTGAAAAGGGTAAAATTATTGCTAATTGGTAGTTGGTACAGAAATTCTCTGTTTTTTTTTTATTTGATTTGGTTTTAGCGAATTTCCCCTATAGGGAAGAAGCTATTACCGTAGTCGGCATGGTAAGACCTAGGCCCGGGACCATGATAACTTTTCGTTTTGAGGTCCCCAGACCCCAAAAACACCATTCGTTCGATACTGTATATATATATATATATATATATATATATATATATATATATATATCTATATATATATATATATATGTGTCCGTGAGCACGATAACTCTCGTAAAAATGATCCGATTTTTACAAAATTTGGTATAAATATGTAAAGCAGCATTTATGACTTTAAGTTCGAAAACCAGACAGATCGACCTATCCGAAGGGGTATTTTGGGGGGGTTTTGTACCCCAAAAACGGGTTTTTTGAATTTTTTACATATAATTTTTGAAAATGTCAAATTTTAGTTTAGACCATTCGATTCAGCTTAAAAAAACACACAATTTGGTATTTCGATCATTCCTCTACGTCAATTGGTTACCGAGATATTGAAAGTGCTAAACACAGTACGTTGTCTAATGTTATTCTTATGGAGGAAAAGAAAATTTTTTTATCTCGCTTATTTATGAACGTATACTGACGAAACCTGGTATACAGCTTCATCTCGTTGAGGTCTATTGATATTTGCTCCAAAAAATTGTTTTTGCATAATCCTCCCGTAGCAGCAAACCTGCGTACTCAGCCCCCATGTTATTGTTATGGATAATAATTAAATGCTCTGTCTCCCTTAATTATGAACATAAATGAATAAAAACTGGTATACGACTTCACCTAGTTGAGTTATATTGACATTAGCATAAAAACCCATTTTTTGTGTTCCTTGTTGCAGCAAACCTGCGTACTCAGCTCCAATGTTATTCTTATGGAGAATAATTAAAATTGTATATATCGCTTATTTGTGAATATATTTTTATGAAACTTGGTAAGTGGCTTTATGTAGTATTAAGACATTTATATCTCCATTGGAAATTCGCTTAGTATGCAGGTTTGCTGCGACGGGGGTATTTTATATTCTGCACCAACATTTTTAGAAAAAAATATCCGCAGTAACATTAAAAAAAATTATGATGATCAACTAATTTAAACAAAAGAGTCTCATTTCTCAAGAAAGAAGAGGCAGTAAATAGTAATACCCCCGTAGCAGCAAACCTGCGTACTCAGCGAATTTCCAATGCATATATATGTATATATGTATGTATACCACATAAAGCCACATACCAGGTTTCATCAATATACATTCATAAATAAACAATTTATGACATTTTATTCTCCATAAGAATAACATGGCGACTGAGTACGCAGGGTTGCTGAAGCAAGGAATACAAAAAAGGGGTTTTATACAAATAACAATATAACTCAAGAAGGTAAAGCCACATACCAAATTTTATTAATTTATGGTCATAATTAAGGGAGAAAACACATTACTTATTCTCAATAAGAATAACATGGGAGCTGAGTACGCAGGTTTGCTGCTACGTAAAATATCGGCCAAAAAATGTTTTGTTGTGCAAATATCAATAGACCACAACGATATGAACCAAAGTATACCAAGTTTCATTAGGATTAGTTGATAAATAAGCGAGATATACAATTTTTCTTGTTCTCCCTAAGAATAACATTAGACAACGTTCTGTGTTTAGCACTTTCAATATCTCGGTAACCAATTGACGTAGAGAAATGATCAAAATACCAAATTGTGTATTTTTTAAGCTGAATCCAATGGTGAAAACCAATATTTGACTTTTTCAAAAATTGTAAGTAAAAAATTCAAAAAACCCATTTTTGGGGTACAAAACCCCCCAAAAATACCTCTTCAGATGGAGCGTCCTGGCTGGTTTTCAAACTTTAAGTCATAAATGTTGCTTTACACATTTATATCAAATTTCATCAAAATCGGATCATTTTTACGAGTGTTATTGTGCTCATAGACACATATATAACATATATATAAATATATATATGCAGTTTTGAACGAATGGTGTTTTTGGGGTCTGGGGACCTCAAAATGAAAAGTTATCATGGTCCTGGGCCTAGGTCTTACCATGCCGACTACGGTGATAGCTTCTTCCCTATAGGGGAAATTCGCTAAAAAGATTAATTAAATGAAAATACTTAAGGCGAACCACATGGAAGGACCACATGGTCCTTTCTTACAGTAAACCTCAAACTAAAATAATTTCTTTAACGTCTATACAATTTGCAGTAAAAAAAGAAAACCTAATAAGCTATTACTAAATTAATAATAAATACCCCCGTCGCAGCAACCCTGCGTACTCAGCGAATTTCCAATGCATAATATATGTCTTAATACCACTTAAAGCCGCATACCAAGTTTCATAAAAATATATTCACATATAAGCGATTTTAATTATTCTCCATAAGAATAACATTGGTAATGAGTACGTAGGTTTGCTGAAACAAGGAACATAAAAAATTGGTTTTTATGCAAATATAAATATAATTTAACTAGGCGAAGCCACATACTAAGTTTCATCAATATTCAATCATATATAAGCACTATATAACATTTTAGTTATTCTCCATAAGAATAACATGGGGGCTGAGTAAGCAGGTTTGCTGCAACAGGGGAAAAATGGGTTTTCCCAATTATCAATATAATAACTCAACCAAGTGAAGCTACATACCAAGTTTTATTAATTTATGTTCATAATTGAGGGAGTCATTACATTTTACTTATTCTCCATAAGAATAACATGGGGGCTGAGTACGCAGGTTTGCTGCTAAGGGAATAATCAACAAAAAATCAATTTGTTGTGCAAATATCAATATACCAGTACTACGTGAAGCCACATACCAAGTTTCATCAACATACATTCATAAATAACCGAGATATCAAATTTTATTTATTCTCCATAAAGATAACATTGGACAACATACTGTGTTTAGCACTTTGAATATGTCAGCAACGGTTGGGCGTAGAATCACAATTTAAAACCCAAAATGATTGTTTTGTGGAACTGAACAGATTGGTAAAAGCAAATGTGAAGTTTACATTAAAATAACCTTAGGAAAAGCCAAAAACCTTTTTACCATAAGATTAACATGGAAGATTTTATGAGTAGGTTTTTTGGATTTTCTCCGCAACCACTTAACCTAGGTATAATTCAAAATATTATATTATTTGTTTTTTTAAGCTCTACAACATGGTAAAAACCAAAATGAAGCTTTTAAAAAAATTTAGGGTGAAAAATGCAAAAAACTGATTTTTGGAAAACTTAAAACCCCCATAAGCCCCCTTCCCATGGTCCGATTTTTCTGGTTTTCGAACTTAAAGTCATGAATGTCATTTTACACATTTGAGCCAAATTTCATCAAAATCGGACGTTTTTTACTCAAGTTATCGCATTCACGGACACATATATATATATATATATACATATATATAAATTTGAACGAACAGTGTTTTTGTCATCTGGGGACCTCAAAACAAAAAATTGTCATGGTCTCGGGCTTAAGTCTTATCATGAGACCTACGGTAATAGCTTCTTCCCTATAGGGGAAATTCGCTAAAAGGAAAACCACATATTTAATTTACAATCTTAACCCATTGGAGTAGACATACGAGCTGGTCTCGTTCCTTACTTGTAATTTTATTAACCTGTGAATTGGAGAATAAAATTGGTGTTTTTAAATGGATTAATGGTGTATTTTAATTAAAATATTGTTTTTTTTCAGTTTATAAAGTCGCATTGTCACACACACAGTAGACATAAGTAAAAATTAGCAAAATCAGTGTTGACCATGTGCAAGTCTTAAAGAATTAACCGATCCCGTCAACTTCCAAGCAAGCCTGCCACCGTTTATTTTACTTGGGCCCTCCCACCAACGTTGCCACAGACCAGTTAACTCATTGAGAGTTGCACAACTGGTCAGTTTTGGTCGTGTGCGGGAATTGAACCCACGAACATCGTATCACCACCTGGCCAAGGTGTTTCCACGACGTAGCCAACTCAGCTAATACGACCAAAGGCCTGGCGGCGATATTAAGGTTTTTCACTCAGTCCGCGCCCCTAGCGGATAGAACCGTAGACGCCCGCGGTCATTAGTTACATATTTTGCTACTAGAGCGCAGCACCAATCAATTCCCGTTATAGGCTACTGCAAATAGAATAAAATTACTACCTCAATGGGTTAATTAGTTTAAAAAAATTAAATACACACACAGTCTCATTTACATACTACCATATCCAAGCCTATTGCTCACAGTCCTGCCATGCCACGGTTATCCGATGGAGGTAATATTCCTTCAGTGCCACCATCAGCCGGGGTCAGGATTCTGTTGATTTTATCATATAGGGCAAAGAGCTCCAGAGGCGACAAGCTGTGGCTGAAACATTTACTGTTGTTTTGTTATGTGGAATGCATGGTGCGCCTCTCTCGTTCATAAATTCAAAATTGATTGCAAAATCATTTAGAATTCCAAACCTGATTAAATAAGTATTGTAACAAATATCTTACTTAAGAAACAACAAAATACAACAATAAGAGTAATGTAGAAACAAAGTCGTACCTTTAAATTTGCCTACACATCTCAGATTGTATGATGACAACTGGTTGCCCACAGAGATGCTGCCTGTGTCCCATCCGAGGCGGGGCGCTACGGAGGACCACGGACTCCCGCTGGGTCCACGTCGTCTGCGCGCTTTTCATGCCGGACGCCAAGTTCCTCAACATCTGCAAGAGCAACAATGGGGACGTCATAGAGCTCTCCAACTTTGCCACTTATCATTTAGTGAGTGGACTAAAAAGTAAAGTTCGTATAACCTTCTGGCCAAGATCTGTTGTCAGAGTTTTCAGGACGCACTCCTGCCTCTGATACCAATACACCTTTCCAATACTTTAGTAGCTGGTACCAACGGCTTAACATGTCTTCCAAAGCACGGGGGCAGTCTGAGTTTCAAAAGTCATATGGATTTCACCAGGAATTGAGCCTGGGTGGTAGGCCACTACTCAATCCACTCAGCTATCTCTGCCATATTAGTGTATGGATACTTGTCTTAAATCTCAGTGCAAACAAGTTATGAATGTTGTTTGTTATGAGCTCGTTACAAGAAAGTTATTACGTGCTAAAGTATTGTAAATGTATTTGATTTGAAACATTATCCCACTTTTATCTCAGTTAATTAATTTCAGGGTTGGCTGGATGAATAAATTAAAATTTTCCAAAAATTTGAAAACAAAGTTCAAATGATTCAAATGTTTAAATTTTGAACGCTCAAAGCCAGATTGCCAAAAAAGTGTTTCAGTATTTATTTGATTTTATTATTTATTTTTCATAGTCTTTCCAAACTGAGTAAAGACGCGAAGGGTTACCAAAAACAAATCTCAGTTGGTGCCACCAGTTGTTATCCGTCCTTGCTTCAACTGCCATGGATTAACCACCCTATTTCAAGAATTAAGTAACGTCTGCCACCGAAGTCAATGTACCCGATACTGTACTGCAAAAAATGTATACTTCAATCAGATCTTTATTATTTATTTTTAATCCAATTAAAATATCAAACTTTTGAAGTTAGTTTGCACAACATATAAATTAGCATTAGCACAAAGATAGATTTTATACTTTAAAAAATCTAAGGCAATTTAAGTTGTAATTTTAGTATGGGATTGAGTTTTATGGGAGTTAATGGTATGGTAGATTTTCTTATAAGCTAACTTTATTGTAATATGACCATTGCAATATTTTTCCATTGTAATTCAATGGAAAAATAGTCAAATTACCTCTACTAAAGTTTGTATTTTACAATCTCAAAAAAAACTTGTGTGTTAGTATAGTTAACGAGATTGCTACTGTTTGTGTTGCAGTGTGCAGTGTGCCAAATGGGTCAGGTGTACTCGCGGTGCTGCGAGACCAACTGTGGTGTGTGGTACCATGTACCATGCGCCGTGTACCGCGGCGCCAAGATACGAGTCAACAGCAACATGGCCGGTAGCCGCTTCCTCATCAACTGTCAGGGACACAACAGCAATCATAGGCATGACAAGGTGAGATTACCCAGCGAAGTACAAATTGAGCTATAAATAGTTTTGATATGGGAGCATATTACAAGTGACGGATCTAAAGTTCGTTAAAGTAGTGGCCAGATTTTCTCAGCTTCAACCCTTCAACTTATAATTAAATTAATGTTACTTTATTAGTAATAATACTTTATTAGTATAGATAAAGAATTTACTTCTTATCAGATTGATAACATAACATTCTGAATAAAACCAGAAATGTATTAATATATACAAATTGTTTTGAGAATATTTAAACAAAAACAAAAAGATTAATTGCAATTATTTAAATTATGGTTTTCAACAGCCTATTGAGACCACCTATTGATAATATTGCAATTAATTACTTATGAGATTCATTGAAAAAAAAAGGATGGAATACACAACCAACTCACCTGAAGCAACTGGTTCAAATGAGCACAGCAACAATAAGAATATATTTACACACACACATTTTATAATATTTCGTCTCCATTGGAGACTTCTTCAGACGAAGAGTTTTATAGAGAGACACTATCAGTTTTAAAAATACATGAACTTGGATCACTTTTGAAAACACTGATGATTATTGTTAGAGTTTTTAGTGTTCGAAAACACACATTGTCTCTCTACTCTTTATCTGAAGGGGGGGGGGATTTGTTCGGGCAGATGATAAGAAATGAGCAAAAAACGTCAAGAAAATAGACAGGAAGTGGTCGAACGGGGAAAACAACACCAAAATACCGAACTGAGAGTCATTATTTGTTTACTTTCCTACTCTACAATATTTTCACTGAAGGAAAATTTTCACTGAAGTAGGCCTAATGATATACTATCATTACTACGTTAACCAAAGAACCTTTACAAAATATTTCCGGGCTTATTTTAGACATTCAAAATTGTTCAAATCCTTCTTAATTTTAGTAATAATTATTATACGGTATAGTTATATATGATAAAAAGCATGAAATGATGTAAGGATTCTACGCTTCCATGACCCATCTATTTTTGCGTTACCGTGACCCTCAATAAGTCGAAGTCTGTGGAAAAACACCTTGGTAAGTCGAACCTCAATATTTCGAAATATTCGATAACTCAAATTTTTCCCGTTCCTCCTGAAGTTCGACTAATCGAGGTTCTACTGTACCACCCTTTTTTCAATGAAACTCCTAAGCCAAGTGTTTTTCCCTCTGTAACCATAACCTTAAATTACTTACTTATGCAATTTTAAATATATATATATTTGTGGCCTGCCAATAGGATATCTTCATTTTCTAAAACGAGCCTGTTTCTACACTTGGTTATAGAGTATTTTTGATTGTTACAGCATCATCTTCAAACACTTTACCGTGTCATTGGCTTGTCAACATGGATTTTTGGTGTATAAATCATTCTGATGTGATAAAGCTCAAACGCACCTGATGTTGTGTTGCAGATGTGTGGTGTTGGTGTCGGACAGTGGGTGTGGGCGCGCCACGAGAACCACCGGTTCTACCGAGGCCGCGTGGTTGACGTTTCCCGCACTCTCTTCTACTTGGTCTCCTTCCCCGATGGATCCTTCACTGACAGGCTGCATCCGACCCTAGTCATGGTCAGTTGCTATAGGCTATCGTATAGCCTCAGTTACAGCTTAAGGAAGTCAAGTACATGTTGAATAATTTCAGTACCTAGTTCATCTGTTAAGAGTGGGCCCAAACAATCCCTTTAGACTATAAAAAGCTTAAGTTTATTTTAGTGTGCCTTAGGAGAATCCTGGTCTTCTTTATGAGAATCTGTATATCTTATTTCTCAAGGGTGTTTTTTTTATATTTTTTTATTAGTAATCCATATCTTCCTTAATACTTCTGTTTTTGACCAATATTAAGTACAGTGTGTTGCACGAGTGAAAAACCAGGCCGTCCATAAGACTAATTTTAATTTTAACATTGGGCTTATGGACAGACAGCCTGGTTTTTCACTCGTGCAACGCACTGTAGTTTGCCAGTTCTGGAAGGTCAAGAACACATAGTTGTCAGCTGGTAATGTCTAGTGGTGATATTGAACACTGATTACAAAATTAAATTGGCAGGAACATATAGAAATTACAAGTCAAAAAATTCCAGAGTAAAATCATTATTATATATCTAAATTAAAGTCTTTTTAGCGAATTTCCCCTATAGGGAAGAAGCTATTACCGTAGTCGGCATGGTAAGACCTAGGCCCGGGACCATGATAACTTTTCGTTTTGAGGTCCCCAGACCCCAAAAACACCATTCGTTCGAAACTGTATATATATATATATATATATATATATATATATGTGTGTGTGTGTGTCCGTAAGCACAATAACTCTCGTAAAAATTATCCGATTTTGATGAAATTTGGTATAAACGTGTAAAGCAACATTTATGACTTTAAGTTCGAAAACCAGCCAGATCGCTCCATCCAAAGGGGTATTTTGGGGGGTTTTGTACCCCAAAAATGGGTTTTTCGAATTTTTACTTTCTCCCTCTATACATAGTATATGGAGAAAGTATTGTTTTCGTCAAAATTTTCGAATTTGAGTTGTTAGTAGAAATATTCGTTTTGGTGCTCCCTGAACCCAAAAAAGTGGTTTTTACGTGATGTCTGCCTGTGTGTGTGTGTGTGTGTGTGTGTGTGTGTGTCCGTGTGTGTGTGTGTGTGTGTGTGTGTCCGTGTGTGTGTGTGTGTGTGTGTGTGTGTGTGTGTGTGTGTGTGTGTCTGTGTGGATGTGTACAGAGCTAGAGAGAGCCCTAACCAATGGGCCGATTTTGATGAAATTTGGTATGTAGGCACTAATCCACGATATCTCCTGGCGTTTTTTTTTTTCATTTTTTGAATTTTTTATTTTTAAGGGTAATTATCCCCCAAAAACCGCCAAAAAACAAGAAAAATCAAAATTTCTCAAAAACGGCTCTAACGATTTTGATAAAACTTTAG
Source organism: Allygus modestus (assembly GCA_963675035.1). Lineage (NCBI taxonomy): Eukaryota > Metazoa > Arthropoda > Insecta > Hemiptera > Cicadellidae > Allygus > Allygus modestus. Next base: position 76,361,323 of record OY776114.1, on the reverse strand, counting down.
TCGTTTGTAGAACTTTAGTTTTCTAACAAAATGAAACCACCCGCATTCCTGTAAAAATTCGGGTTCAGAAATTACAGGACTTAAAACATCCAAAATTCAGTTTTTTTGATTTTTCGTAAAAATACATAAATATAAAAATATTACTATTCACCATTAAAAAGAGCTCAAAAAACTAAATAATTTAGTATTTTGAATTACTATTCTACAATTGCTGGTTTCGGAGAAAATTGAAATTTTCATTTAGCGGTAAACGCAGTACGTTGTCCAATGTTATTCTTATGGGGAATACAAAAATTACTATTTCTCTCTTATTTACTGATCAATTTCATTCAAACTTGATATGCTTGTCAATTTAGCATTGACCAACAGAGTTAATTCGAAATATGTTGCCCCTTAATAACCCTGGGGGGGGGAATAGAGGGCATTTCCCCTCTTAAAACCACGAGTGTAGTAATGGATTCTGTAGTGCCTCCAAAGCAGGGATTTGGGTGGATGTTTTTTAAAACAACTTGTTTACAAGATTTTCTGTACATTCAACCGTGTTTTGTATTCTATATTTAGTAAATAAAAAGTAATTTATTCATTAAAGTTGGGCTAAAAAGGAAAAAGTATGTGTCAGTTTCCTGATACCGTTTATTTACATATAATATTGGAAATAGTCAAATTTTATTTTTACTTTCTCCCCCTTATACGTAGTATATGGAGAAAGTATTGTTTTCGTCAGAATTTTCGAATTTGAGTTGTTAGTGGAAATATTCGTTTTGGTGCTCCCTGAACCCAAAAAAGTGGTTTTTACGTGATGTCTGTCTGTGTGTGTGTATGTGTGTGTGTGTGTGTGTCCGTGTGTGTGTGTGTGTGTGTGTGTGTGTGTGTGTGTGTGTGTGTGTGTGTGTCTGTGTGTGTCTATGTGGATGTGTACAGAGCTAGAGCCCTAACCTATGGACCGATTTTGATGAAATTTGGTATGTAGGTACTAATCTACGATATCTCCAGGCATTTTTTTCATTTTTTTTGAATTTTTGATTTTTAAGGGTAATTATCCCCCAAAAACCGCCAAAAAACATTAAAAATCCAAATTTCTCAAAAACGGCTCTAACGATTTTGATTAAAGTTTAGTTGTTTGTAGAACTTTCGTTCTCCAACAAAATGACACCACCCGCATTTCTGTAAAAATTCGGGTTCAGAAATTACAGGACTTAAAACATCCAAAATTCAGTTTTTTGGATTTTTCATAAAAAAAAATAAATATTAAAAAATATTACTATTCACCATTAAAAAGAGCTCTAAAAACTAAATAATTTAGTATTTTGAATTACTGTTCTACGATTGCTGGTTTCGGAGAACATTGAAATTTTCATTTAGCGGTAAACGCAGTACGTTGTCCAATGTTATTCTTATGGGGAATACAAAAATTACTATTTCTCTCTTATTTACTGATCAATTTCATTCAAACTTGATATGCTTGTCAATTTAGCATTGACCAACAGAGTTAATTCGAAATATGTTGCCCCTTAATAACCCTGGGGGGGGGAATAGAGGGCATTTCCCCTCTTAAAACCACGAGTGTAGTAATGGATTCTGTAGTGCCTCCAAAGCAGGGATTTGGGTGGATGTTTTTTAAAACAACTTGTTTACAAGATTTTCTGTACATTCAACCGTGTTTTGTATTCTATATTTAGTAAATAAAAAGTAATTTATTCATTAAAGTTGGGCTAAAAAGGAAAAAGTATGTGTCAGTTTCCTGATACCGTTTATTTACATATAATATTGGAAATAGTCAAATTTTATTTTTACTTTCTCCCCCTTATACGTAGTATATGGAGAAAGTATTGTTTTCGTCAGAATTTTCGAATTTGAGTTGTTAGTGGAAATATTCGTTTTGGTGCTCCCTGAACCCAAAAAAGTGGTTTTTACGTGATGTCTGTCTGTGTGTGTGTATGTGTGTGTGTGTGTGTGTCCGTGTGTGTGTGTGTGTGTGTGTGTGTGTCTGTGTGTGTCTATGTGGATGTGTACAGAGCTAGAGCCCTAACCTATGGACCGATTTTGATGAAATTTGGTATGTAGGTACTAATCTACGATATCTCCAGGCATTTTTTTCATTTTTTTTGAATTTTTGATTTTTAAGGGTAATTATCCCCCAAAAACCGCCAAAAAACATGAAAAATCCAAATTTCTCAAAAACGGCTCTAACGATTTTGATTAAAGTTTAGTTGTTTGTAGAACTTTAGTTCTCCAACAAAATGACACCACCCGCATTTCTGTAAAAATTCGGGTTCAGAAATTACAGGACTTAAAACATCCAAAATTCAGTTTTTTGGATTTTTCATAAAAAAACATAAATATTAAAAAATATTACTATTCACCATTAAAAAGAGCTCTAAAAACTAAATAATTTAGTATTTTGAATTACTGTTCTACGATTGCTGGTTTCGGAGAACATTGAAATTTTCATTTAGCGGTAAACGCAGTACGTTGTCCAATGTTATTCTTATGGGGAATACAAAAATTACTATTTCTGTCTTATTTACTGATCAATTTCATTCAAACTTGATATGCTTGTCAATTTAGCATTGACCAACAGAGTTAATTCGAAATATGTTGCCCCTTAATAACCCGGGGGGGAATAGGGGGCATTTCCCCTCTTAAAACCACGAGTGTAGCAATGGATTCTGTAGTGCCTCCAAAGCAGGGATTTGGGTGGATGTTTTTTAAAACAACTTGTTTACAAGATTTTCTGTACATTCGACCATGTTTTGTATTCTATATTTAGTAAATAAAAAGTAATTTATTCATTAAAGTTGGGCTAAAAGGGAGAAAGTATGTGTCAGTTTCCTGATACCGTTTATTTTCCATTGGATTCAGCTTAAAAAAACACACAAGTTGGTATTTTGATCATTTCTCTACGTCAATTGGTTACCGAGATATTGAAAGTGCTAAACACAGTACGTTGTCTAATGTTATTCTTATGGAGGAAAAGAAAAATTTTATATCTCGCTTATTTATGAACGTATACTGACGAAACTTGGTATATGGCTTCATCTGGTTGTGGACCATTGATATTTGCTCAAAAAACAATTTTTTGCCAAAGGCTCCCGTAGCAGCAAACCTGCGTACTCAACCCCATGTTATTCTTATGGAGAATAAGTAACTTGTTATCTCCCTTAATTATGAAAATAAATTAATGAAATTTGGTATGTGGCTTTACCTAAATGAGTTATATTGATATTTGTATAAAACCCTACTTTTTGTGTTCCTTGCTTCAGCAAACCTGCATACTCAGCTGCCATGTTATTCTTATGGAGAATAATTAAAATGTCATAAATTGTTTGTTTATGAATGTATATTGATGAAACTTAGTATGTGGCTTTATGTGGTATTAAGATACATATATATGCATTGGAAATTCGCTGAGTACGCAGGTTTGCTGCTACGGGGGTATTTTAGTAATAAATACTCTAGGATGGTTTCCAAATTGATTGAAAATTTAATATAATTGCCAGGAGCATATAGAAATTACATGTAAAAAATATCAAGAGTAAATGATTTAATATAGAAATTAAAAGCTTTTGTCAGTAATGAATATTTAAGGATGACTTACCTTGGTTTATTTCATTCCCAATCTCTTCTGGAGTAATGCTATGAGGACATTCCCCTCATACTCAAAATACTTATTCTTTTATTGCAAAAAAGAGTAATTAGCACAATCTGTGGGGCAGGCCCTGTGGATCACTGTTGACCTCTCTTTGCCAGGCTTAGGATTTTGACTATTATACATTAGTACATTTACCAGATATTACATTATACAAAGTCTAATTTGCATGATTTCACAAGTAGACAGAACATTCATAACACAAGCGGTAAATCAAAACTTGGTATTCCTAGACATAGCTGCTAATTGTCATAAATGAAATTGTATTAAATTTTCAGTAAACTACACTTGTCTGCAACGTTTGTAACATTTAATAGATTTAAAGCAAAAATATCCTGAGTTGCTCACCGAAAACGCATATTATTGTGTAAGAGAGTATTTGGAGTCTAACGATAGCATTGATTGATAGATTTATAACAGTGGACAAATAAATTGATAGTTGGGCTAGCATGGTTGTACCCTATTGCCATTTTGCCATAGAAAAATATCACTAGAATGATATTCCGCTCAGCTGGTGTGGAGTTTTGGCAATGCAGCATGTCTACTATAGGCTGATCTTGGTTGATAGCCCGGCAAACCATGCCCTTAACTGGCAATTTATTTGTCTGCTATTATAGAACACTTTTGAATGTCGATTATAACCTATTCTGATTGTATAGAAGAGCCACGAGGGAGGGGAGGAGGAGCCGGTGCCGGGGGTGCAGGTGAGGGTGCGGTGGAACGGCCAGGAGTACTACGATGCCGTGTACCAGGGCTCCGACACCAGGATCATGTACAGGGTGAGTAGCGGGGGGAGCGAGTAACGATGTTAAAATATTTGTTTGGCTGACCTGATGCTCCTGGTTCTGTTTATGTACAATGTTGAGTTAACAATGTTGCACATTATAGGACGAGGTCCAGCCAGGATTGAAAGTAGACATGGGGATACTGGGGATGATAAAACTACACACACAAATAAAGCATTTTCTAATGTAAAATCACCATGAGACAACATACTGTGTTTAGTCAGTGTACATTTACGTTAATAACTCGGTAAATATTTGTGCTAGAATGATGAGGGCTTACAATTTTTGCCTCTCCAAGTTCTGCCTTTTTACTTGCATTAATTTTACATCCGGGGATTGTCTGACCCTTTTTCTGCCCAAAACTCAAATTTTGAAAAATTAAAATCCCTATTAGAGGGGGTAAGGGTTTTCCGATTGTTTTGCCAAACAAACTTGTTCAACTAGTAATAGAAAGAAATGTCCCTAACAAATTTGAAGTAAATCGGACAAAAAATGTGACCGCTAGAGTGCACTCACACATAATATACATATAATTTTTACGACACACCAAATGTGCTCAGAGGATCAATTTAGGAAGATCTATGGCGGTCCCGGGCTAAGTTTCACTGTGCGGGTCATGCTAATAGCTCACATTTTCATAGGCTATTCACTTAAAAGGTAAGATAACTTTAGTGCTTATACATTTTTTACAACTGCAACTATACTATATAATTATTAGCAAAAACTTTAGTGCTTATACAATTTTTACAACTGCAACTATACTATATAATTATTAGCAAATTTCGAGGGGTGTGCGAGTATTCTAACTTCGAGCTTATATTGAGGTATTCGGCTCGACTCGAGATTTGCATGAAAGTTCAAAGTTTGAGCCGAATATTTAAAACGCCGACTAGTGAAAAGAATCGTCTACAAAAATAAATTTAAAGCAAAAACGTTCCAGAATCAATGTTAGAATTTTCGTAGTTTGCGTCGGTAGAGCTCCATAACAAATATAATTCAGCAATGCTAATGCTTTCGGTCCTTCGTTTAAAAAATTAACCAAATATTAAAGTACTGTTTTAAACTACCGACTTGATTAACCAACGCAATGGAGCTACTTTCTCTACGCTCAATCACATCAAGTGGACTTATCACACTATTCTGTTTGCAGTGCAGTGTTGCCGTTGCCCAGTTGAGTTGTGCAATATTTTACAGTTAATAATCAAATTAATAATTAATACAACAATCGTATTGCTCCAGAAAAAGTACCCCAGCAAAAAACTAAAATCCATAAAAACACTTTTTCTAACTGTTGCATCAGTACAGTCTTTTCTACAACTTATAATTTCATACATTACACAATAATTGTATTCCCTGGAATCTGAAATTACGTCTGGCAAAACCGTTTGCGTACCCACTTTGCGAACTGCCTTAAGACGTTGAGTGAAGATGGTTACAATGTAATAATGATTTAGCGTGACCAATAGCTAGGGACAAAATTGAAAGTTGTAGGTGATGAACGACTAATAATCATGACGGCGTTTTAGTGTGCAGCTGAAATAGTACTCTCCAAAAATTGTATTGTTAAAACATCGTCAGTTTACGGTAGAATCTAAAGTACTTAGAGATAAAGCGAATATAAATACAACTGTAATCATATTGTAGTTGTTAATGTTAACAATAATTAGTATTACATCATTGTTGTAATAATTTACACTTCAAAATCACTAATTGCGAGGTTTACAAAATCTAAAGATTAAAAAATATTCTGAATGCTTACTTAATGCATATTTATAATACCGGTGGTCATATTATTTAAAAGGTTGATTATATTCTATGTACGCATAACCAAGGGCAAGGCAAGACGCGATCAAAATGGCGCAGTTCTTTGTAACGCTACAGCTGTGCGATTAAAATCATATTGTTAACATTGTTAACTCCGCAGTGTTGTTAAAGCAGTTATGGAAGAAGAATGCATTGACGATCCTGTTCCACCTTCAGCTTTTGAAACCTTCTGTTTCAGAAGCAGATATAATAGGTTTAGTCTATTAGGTAATAGGTTAGATACAACATAAGCAAGGCCTACTTTATTGGATAACTTATTTCAGTGAGTACAATAAGATATAAAGACTAGTTTAACCAAGTTATATTTATAAAAGGACTAGCTGATAGCCGCAAGCTTCGCCCCGCAAATGATTTATAAAAATTATTACAGTTGTGTGTGCTGCATTCTGTGGTTAGCCCATGGAACTACTACGAATCAAGAATTACTGTTTGTATTTCATCAGCTCAAACAAAATTTAATGTCTATAAGGAATACATGGGAACTTTGTCGGGGTCTCTGGCAGAGCCCTAAGGTCAGATCAGGATGAAAACCATAGTTTTCCTATTTCATGCCTAAAGAATCAGTGTACAAAATCTCAGCTCTCTATCTACATGGGAGGTGGAGAATTAGTGATGAGTGAGTCTGTCAGCCAGGGCTTTGCCTTTTATAGATTTAGATAACCTAAAATTTACTATTTACAATCAGTTGAATGAGAGATAGGCTACTGGGTTTTGGCAATTCCCTAGGCTAGGGCCTAAGTGTTTGGTTAGATGGAGAGTACATGTTGACATATAGTCTGTTTATTATGGCTATTATAAGTACGGTAATAACTGCATTAGTTAACCTGTGGGCTTTTCAGTCTAGTTACAAATTTGTAGTTCTCTTCCTTTAGGTTATTTTTTCCTATATAGGCTACCTACTTTATATTGAAATAAAAATTGTTTGTTACTATCTACAAGTGGTCTCAATAAATTTTCCTTTTTAGTAGCCTACTTATGTTGTTATTTTTCCACTGTAGGCCTTTATTTATTTAACGTAGGCATAATGAATATGTTAATGAAAGATTACAAATATTAAAAGTTATAAATTACTTTACATTACCATAATGAATCAAATGTTTGTTCATTTAAACATAATGTAAATAAAGAATAAATTTTGGCTCAAAGCTCGAGAACTTTGAAAATATTCTGCCCGGCTGGGCTCGAGTCAGAAAATCACTAGTGGTATATTGCACACCCCTAGAGAAAATTCCTATTAACCCATCCATTGAGGTAGTAATTTTATTCTATTTGTAGTAGCCTATAACGGGAATTGATTGGTGCTGCACTCTAGTAGCAAAATATGTAACTAATGACCGCGGGCGTCTACGGTTCTATCCGCTAGGGGCGCGGACTGACTGAAAACACTTAATATCGCCGCCAGGCCTTTGGTCGTGTTAGCTGAGTTGGCTACGTCGTGGAAACACCTTGGCCAGGTGGCGATACGATGTTCGTGGGTTCGATTCCCACACACGACCAAAACTGACCAGTTGTGCAACTCTCAATGAGTTAACCAGTCTGTGGCAACGTTGGTGGGAGGGCCCAAGTAAAATAAACGGTGGCAGGCTTGCTTGGAAGTTGACGGGATCGGTTAATTCTTTGAGACTTGCACATGGTCAACACTGATTTTGCTAATTTTTACTTATGTCTACTGTGTGTGTGCCAATGCGACTCTCTAAACTGAAAGAAAACAATATTTTAATTAAAATATGCCATTAATCCATTTAAAAACACCAATTTTATACTCCAATTCACACGTTAATAAAATTACAAGTAAGGAACGAGACCTGCTCGTATGTCTACGCCAATGGCTTAAAAAAGCTCTGCTCGAGAAAGCTCGAAGCTCGAGAACTTGAAAAAAGCTCGGCTCGAGCCAGAAATCACTATTCGCACACCCCTACAAATTTCCCTTTGTAAAGTGAGCTATTAGTATGACTATATATGTGTATGTATGTTTTGTTTGCATTTGCGTTACATTATTTGTCCGATTTACTAAAAATTTGGCGGAGACGTCCCTTTCTATAATTGGTTGAACAGGTTGTTTGGCAAAACAATCGGGAAAGCCTAACTCCTTTTTTTAGGGTTTTAAATGCTCAAATGTTGGGTTTTTGGCCCAAAAACGGTTTAAAAAGTCCCTAATTTTAAATAATGTATATGAAACGATAGCAAGTAAAAATCCAAACATTTTAAGCCCTCTTTCATTATTCTAGCACAAATATATACCGAGTTATTAAAGAAAATTTAAATTTACCAAACCCAGTACATTGTCTTATGGGGATTTTACATTGGAAAAGGCTGTTTTCATATTTTTATGTAGTTTTATCACCCCCAACATACCAACTTTTCATCCTGACAGGACCGCCTCCTAACCTTATAGTGCACAACATGGCTTATCCAATATTGTATTTAAATAGAACCAGGAGCCAAAAAGTAAAATGTTTTCCAGTTTCCAAGAAAGAAGAAGCACAAGTGTGTGTTTAAACCCGTTATTTGATTTTGAATGTTTTATTTTGCGGGAATTTGGTCCCCTTATGTCAGTGTAATGTGTGCTAACTCGTTTACATTTCTTACTGTTCTTTCTTCTATTTCTTATTAGTGAATTTCCTTTGGAAAGTGAACTATTAGCATGACCCGCACGGTGAAACTTAAGCCCGGGACCACCATAGAAGTTCCTAACGTGACCCCCTGAACACATTTTGGGGGGTCGTTCGAAATTTTATATATATATGTGTATGCACTCTAGCGGTCACATTTTTTGTCCGTTTTACTTCAAATTTGGTAGGGACGTTCCTTTCTATAATCTGTTGGACAAGTTCGTTGGGCAAAACAATCGGAAAACTCTAAACCCATTTTTTGGGGATTAATCTTTCAAATTTCGATTTTTTGGGCCCAACAAGGGTCAGAAAAGCCCCAGATGTAAAATTAATGCATGTAAAAAGATGGGAATTAGAGAGGCGAAAGTTTTAAGCCCTCTCTCGTCATTCTAGCATAAATATTTACCGAGTTATTAAAGAAAATGTGTATCGGCTAAACACAGTACGTTGTCTTATGGGGGTTTTACACTAGAAAAGCCTGTTATTCCTTTGTTAAAGTACTTTTTATTATCCCCAGCAACCTCACGCCTACTTTCAAGCCTGTCTGGACCTTCTCCTAACCTTATAATGCGCAAAATTGTATTCCCAGCTTTGCAAGTAAATGAAACCAGGAGTATCAGAACAGCCAAAAAATCAATGTTTTCAGATTTCAATAAAAATTGGACAAATATATGTTTTTACACTGATTTTCAGTTTTAAAAGTTTTTATGTGGAAATTCACTTCCCTCACGTCAGCGTGCTGCGTGCGAACTCGTTAGTGAATTTCCTATGGAAAGTGAACTATTAGCGTGACCTGCACAATGAAACTTAAGCCCGGGACCACCATAGGAGTTCCTAACGTGACCCCCTGAACACGTTTTGGGGGGTCGTTCAAAATTAGATATATATGTGTGTGTGTATGCACTCTAGCGGTCATATTTTTTTGTCCGATATACTTAAAATTTGGTAGGGACGTTCCTTTCTATAATCAGTTGGACAAGTTTGTTGGGAAAAACAATTGGAAAACTCTAAACCCCTTTTTTGGGGATTATTCTTTCAAATTTGTGTTTTTGGGCTCAAAAAGGGTCAGAAAAGCCCCGGACGTAAAATTAATGCATGTATTAAGACGGGAATTAGTGGAGCGAAAATTTTAAGCCCTAGTGAAGCGAAAGTGTTAAGCCCTCTCTCATCATTCTAGCATATATATTTACCGAGTTATTAAAGAAAATGTATATTGGCTAAACACAGTACGTTGTCTTATGGGGTTTTTTACATTAGAAAAGCATGTTATTCATGTGTCGGTTATTTGTATCATCCCCAGCAACTTCGCACCTACTTTCAAGCCTGACTGGACCTTCTCCTAACCTTATAACGCACAATATTGTACTTCTAGCATTGCAGGTAAATGAAACCAGGAGCATCAGACCAGCCAAAAAATCAATGTTTTCAAATTTCAAGAAAAAATTGGAATAAATGTATTTTTTACACTGGTTTTGAGTTTTAAAAGTTTTGTATGTGGAAATTCACTTCCCTCACGTCAGCGTGCTGCGTGCGAACTCGTTTATATTTGCTTCTTATTTTTCTCCTTAATTTTCATGAAAAAATGCCTCAATGTTATAATATGCTGATATGAATAAAAAGCAAAATCTCTGCAACAACCTCAGTACTGCCATATACCTGAATAGTATCATAGAAATTGCAGGCATGCTTTGATTACGTAGCTTTAATTTGTTGTCGGGCAACCCACATGGGGCGATAGCATGTTTCTTGGCTGCACTTTTTGTATTTGCCATCAGGTGTCACTGAGTTTATATAAATCTTAGGGCTTATTTTGTGAAATGACTTTAAATTGCAATGCAATACCTATTCTTAGCATCTTACCTATTCAAGTTTAATGTTTGGGTTATAGTTCTTGTAAGTTAAAATTAATTGCAACAAAAGTAAAGAGCTTATAGTGCAATAAAATCTGAGTTTTTATAATCTTTTATCTTGTTTACATCATACTTTCATATTTAAACTTGAATGGCATTTATTCATATAATTTTGTAAATGAATTATAAATATTTGTTTGCATTGTTTTTATTTATACTAGATGGTACTATTCCCATGTAACTTCTGCAAAAACTATGTGCCTGATCAGCTGTTCTTATCTTAATACAGTAGAAGTCCGATTATCCGAGCTAAACAGGACCGAGACTACCTCGGATAATCAAAAACTCGGATAACACGGCAGTAAAAATTATAGGTTGTAATTAGACAAAAATCTTATTGAAACTGGAGAATACAGTTTATTAATACAGTAATAAGTGATTTATGATTAGATAAAAAGATATTTCTCTTGAACTTACAGGTAATCACTTGCCAAAAATGTCTTTTATTGATTTCTGCGTCATACGCTTGTTTCTCTTCTTAGCGGAAGTGTAGCGCCAACGCTGTAGCATCATTATTTCTGCCGCTGTGCGCAGTTCGGCGTAGACTGAGACAATGGCGCGAACACAGTCGACCGATAAGACTATTGGTCCTAGCAACAACCAATAGGAGTAGCTTGTAATACTCGACCTAGCAACAGCCAGTAGAGGCGCTCATCGCAATCTAGCACACAGCCGCTACATTTTTCAATCGATTTATGATTATTTATTTATTTACGATTTATTTCCGAGGCTATATACAGTACTGTATTTGCCTCGGTTAACCCGGCGGCTCGAATAATCGGACTTCTACTGTACTTAGGAAACTTTCATCCATTTTAAAGTGCAGCCTCTTAGTTATGCTTACTAACTCCTTCCAAAAATGTGATCACTTAATTAACTTTGAAAGTATAAAATATGGGAAAGAACATCAAATATAGTGCCCTATTAAATTTGGAGAGTAATTTAATACTAAAAATCAAGCTACTATAGTTCAGTAAAGGTAAAAATATCATTCTTTTTAAATACTCTACATAGGGATGTCAAGTTGATTTCCGAAATAAAGAGAAGAGTTTTTATCTAAAAATACAATTAAAATTAATAACCATTAAAATCCAGTGACCTATATAATTGATTTGGTTTTCTGTTAAAATTGCAGCGCTTGCGATTTTAATGCAAGCATACTAAAACGGGTGCACTTATGGGCTTTGTAAACATTTAACCTTATGGAGTAGATTGAAGTTGTATATTCAACCTTGTAGTGTTATAATATGCTGATATGAATAAAAATCAAAATCATTTTAACTGTAACTTGGGAGGTTTACAAAATGTGAAGGAAACGGTTGTACAAATTACAAGTTATGGGAGGTGTATGTACGCAGGTGGAGTTTGATGACCAATCGGTGTTGTGTTTGGCCCGGGAGGAGATCTACAGCCTGGACGAAGACCTTCCCAAGAGGCTGCGGACGAGACTGGTCAGTTGAACTATACACCTCCTTCAGTAGTGCCAGGCACAATATAAGAATAATTTATCTATAGTCTTCTCCTGGGTTTCCTCGTGCCTGTCTTCCCTGTAAAATGACTAACTACCCCAAATTAAAGTCCAGTCTTATTGTCGTAAACTGTCAGTATAAATTGCCAGTCTGTTTAGTGTTAGCAAATGAAAAACGTTTTACTAGAGGTGTGCGAGTCAAGTTTCTTAATACATGAAAATTCAACTCAATGTTTATAAATTACTCAATAATCGAGCAAGTAATCCGCACCAATCCATGGAGGATTGCTAACAATTACACTGCCAGATCGCGTAGTATTGCACATAAAAGACAACTGGGACCACTGAAAATCAAGACTGGGCCGTGATAAAGTGGCCTTGACTGTTTCGAGGTCTTTAACTGTGTTATATTGGTTCTAAGTGATAACGGGATAGTGTAATAACGCCTGTAAATAATTCAATTCAATTCAGAATTCTTTATTCATAGAAAGTACACAGAGTATACATTGAATAGTGTCAATTGTCTTTTCTTACATCTCATAAATATTTACAACAAATTAGAAGCAAACCTAGATTTGTTTAAATAAAGCAAAGTAGATAAAGCAAAGAGTGTGTATGGACATTTAGTGTGCATCTTGCTTTATTCCTTGAATTGTACTTATATACAGGGAGGGAACCCTTGAAAATACTAAAGTTTTGGCGCAGAAAAGACAGTGTCTCTAGTATGTAGATTGAAGGGAACGTCAATATATTGTTAGCTTTAAAAATGCCGGTGTCTCTACAGGAAGTCTATAGATTACCCGCAGTGCCCTTTTCTGCAGCCTAATTACAAACTTTATTTTATCCCTATCAGAACCCCAAATTGCCACTGCATATGCCATGTTTGGATGTTTGCCATAATAAGCTGAAAGAAGAACATTAATCAAAGCAAAAACTGATAATCTTCTGACACTTTAATTACATAAATAGGGCTTTAGCTGCATAATATTGGATTTATGGTAACCAGAACATGTTTATCAGCCGAAAACAGCAGCCATACCATGTTTTTTTTGTTGTTTTTTTTGCTTAAAATATTAACCAATTTGGTTTTTACTGACCAAAAACTGGTATTGACACTTATGATACTTTGTACATAATATCGGTTGCATAGCACTTCTCACAACAAGACCATAGAATTCTATCTGATTGTCAAATGTCATTACACTATTTGAAAACGCCTACTAACATTGATGATAATGCAAATGATAAATACTCGCTTGAAAATATTTAAAGCTCAAAAATAATTGGCTAAACCTAAATAAGTTAATGCAATTGATAATTTGATATTAAAGGTTCTGGTACAATGCCAACCTGTAAAAACAAAAAATAAATTAGATATATATTAAATCATAAACATCCCGATTTCGGGACTCTGGCATTACTAAAAGATTTACAGGGTGTTGAAAAAGTGGTGTCATTTTACAAGCACATTATTTATAGGTCACAAAAAACCCATTTCCTATGCCATTTTGTTTTTTCTGTAATAATTTATATCTCTAGAATGAGTTAACAATTGATTTTGAATTGTTTCCAACTCCACGATAGGAGTTTTTTAGATTGCATTACTTATTGAATACAGTAAAGTAATGTGTAAGCCTCGGCGGCGCAACTTGCAACATATTATTTGGTTAGTTCTGATTCCCTCTGCAACTTATGCCTGACCATCAGCACCAGTCACTCCAACTCCTGTCTTAATTAACTTTTCAAGGTGCGTTAACCTGTTAATAAGATCAACATTGGAACTTTGAAAGCCCAGGAGGCAGAGCTCTAGAGGTGAATGTTTTCCAAATCCCATTAAGTACATCCAAGACAGTAAGGGTTTAAAACAACAGATAAACAATCATTTCAGAAGCCTTAGTTCAGAAGCCTTTTTAGTTTTGTCAGTAGCCTCCTCACCAAAATCAGCTTATTCTTTTTAAAATAGCCTAAATATATGATTCAAACCCATTAAATTGTTTAATTTCAACCCAAGTCATTTTTTGTAGCCTGTTCAGTACGTTTTTGAATTTTATAAAAATGTGTAACAAAGGATAACAGTAATTCAGCATTTATTATTGTGAAAGTGGGTAAAGGGTATTAAATATCATGCACATGGGCTGTAATTTGCAACATTGCACAAGTTACTGCACTGTTTTAATTTTTCCAGTTACACCATTTGAAAGGGCTAAAAACACGTTTACAGTTTGTTATAAAATTGTATATGATTTCCATTTTAAAGCAGATTATTAAAATCAGTTGAGTGTTTGATTTTGTAATTAAGTTTTGAGTAGGAAAAAAATCCACTCAAAATTTGAAATCAAACTGTTAATGAGATAAAAGTTACTTAATAAAAAAAAGAAAATGGCCGCTACATGGGAAACGGAGCATCTTAGGACCTGTGATTACAGGAACCTTATTCCATAAGTGAACTTTTCAGCACCCTGAACAAATTTAAGAGGAAACTCGACAAAGGGTTTAGGCTGAAGAAGGGTAATAAGATTTATTTGAAACCTATTCTCGTTTCCTTTTGAATTTAAAGCTTCTTTAAAATTACTTGGCAGAAAAGCAGAAAATGTGTGTCATTTTATTATATAAAACATTCAAAAGGATTCTATGGCCTCAAATGTGTAATTTCAGTACTGTAATTACTTGGCGTGGTTTCAAATCCCAGCCCTGGCATGTATTTTTTATCAGCACTGTTAATGGCTCATGCCTTGCTTTGCTGGATAAGTTTCACGCACAGATATTTAACGGGCAAAGTAAGGCAAAAAGAGGGTGCCAACCTCTTTTTATAAAAAAAGTATATTTAAGGTAGGGATTTTTTAAAGTGTCCTGGGTATGAGAATTACATTTTTTTTTTATTAAATGCATTATCTCATAATCATAGCTCCACGAATAAATAAATTTATTTATCTAAAACTAGTTTCCATTAGAGATCAACAAACTGAATGCTAAACTGTATGTTATCAGATGAGAAAGGGAAAGGTCGTACCTGTTAGTAAACCAGTAAATGTAATAAACTAATCTTTTTTACTTCACATTTTCCCAAGGATATCCATTAAAAGTTTTGTGTTGCGGAAAAAATAATTATCGCACTGTTTATTCCCATTTTTTTAGATTTAAATCGAACTATGAATTTTTTATGCTGCTGCTAAAGTGAAATGGGGATGTTTTTGTTTGCAGCTGTACAGATAATAAGGAGATGGGTGAGTGCATGCGTGAATGCCTTTCCCCCTCCCCTCGCATGCCCCTCCAGTCAGTGTTGTATGCTTCAGGCCAATGAATTAAAATATAATACAGGAGTCACTACTCTCTCATAAAACCTGTAAAAACTGTGCCATCAAGACTGCCACCGTGTTCGGTATTTTGTTCTGTTGTGGTGTCAACTGGATGGTGGTACAGTGTCATCCGACGTACAATGTCATGTCGGACAACAGTTTGGTACAGTATTGTGTTGTTTTCAATACTGTTTCCACAGCCACACTACAAGGGTTTTTTAAATTTAAATCATAACTTTGCTTCGAGATAAACAATCAAACTCCATCTAAAATATTTCTCAAAATTATAAAGTTGAGTTTAACGTCAAGTTTGGCTTAAAATGCAACAAGATATCTATCAATATATGTAATTTCGGTAGGTAAATCGATTGCGTCAAAATTTCAAGCGCTACTCTACACTACAGCCTTTGGCAATGGCTCATTTTAAAGCTTGAGAGCCAAGACGGTGGGAAAAATATCAGAAATGTCAAAAATTACCTGGCCCCACTGGACTTCAAAGACTTCAAAGATCAAATGATTTTCTTATCACTAAGTGAATATCACTAGTGTTTTTATTAATCAGCAAAATATGAACTAATGATCAGCTGTGATTATTTATAATGTGATTTAAGCTTCTGCATTGTTTACGTGTTAACATCTGTTCATTTCAAGATTTATTTTCTTTAGCATGCAAACAGTAAATTAAAGTGGAACCAGGGAGGTTTACTGGAGGTAACACTGCTTAATGATTTTGGTCAAAAACACGAGCCGGTGATTTTGTCAGGTTGTTCACTTGGTGAGGCAAATTTATCTTCTTTGAACTATCCTAATTGACACTTTTATTCCTATAAGTGAATCTACTCATGCAAACCACTGTAATAAAAATTGGAGTAAATTAATTTTTTCGTTTGGTTTATGTATCTAATATTTCCGTAAAACATGATTAATTATGAGGAAATTAACAAATATAAGTTTATTGAGTTTAAAATCCTGGATAGGTACTTGTTTGATTGACTTTGTCAACGCGTTCGATTTCAGCGAGTAGTTCTTTGCCTCACCAAAATTTGGAAAGAACGGCTCTCAGTTTTGTTCTACAGTGGTACCTCCAGTAATACCAATAGAACTCCTTGAGTAGAACTAGTGGCTTACAGGGGCTATAGCCCCTAACATATGGTTTTTGTTTAAGTGGATAATCACAGCTGATCATTAGTTCATTTTGCTTAATAATAAAAACACTATAGTGATATTTAAAAAAAAAATCATTGGATCTTTGAAGTCCAGTGGGGCGTCGCCCATATAATTTTTGACATTTCTGATATTTTTCCCATCGCCCTTGGCCCTCAAGCTTTAAAATGAATCGTCATAACCTAACTTAACTTCTTCCTAGCTCGAGATATTTCGTGGGGACCGATTCGCTTAAGGAATTAAATAAATAGATAGATATCCACTTTCACAAAACCCAAATTCTAGGGGCTACAGTCCCTAGAAGCCAATAGTTAATATTTAAAGACTTGAAAATCACAGTTTTTACATTTTTATGGCAGATTTAGAGACCGTTCCACCAGAAGTACTGCCAACATAATGGAGCAAAAATTGGCTTTCACAACGGCGCGCTTTTTAAACCAAGAGTAATGATTTCTGGTTATACATAAAGCTCATTGCTTTAGGCAGCAGTCGTACTAAACACAAAATCTCTTACTAGCTTGATCGTTAATTGATAGTTTCCAAAAGATAAATAATAATGTATGATAAATGTATAATGCAAAATATCGTATTAAACGTGGACATTAGCATAATTGGTTCAATACCAACCAGTCTGGGTAAACTAACTGCTCACTCTTAATAAAGGGTATGTTTAGTTTTAAGATATCTTTAGAATGGTTTTTTGACATAGATGATGGGTTGAAGCATTTGTTAAAGATGTAATATATAAAAGTGTAGAACTTTGGGTCAAGGTAGAACGTTGAGCGATAGAACAAATTAACAATCAGTTTATTCCTATTCAATACAATGTTTTTGTTCTTACATGGTTATTACTATTAGAAATCTATAAATAAATACTAAGTAATTAGTATCAAGTCTTGATACTAGGTTATCGTAAACTGTACCGAACTGACTTCATGACTACCGTCGCTGTTAATTGAATCAAAATTACGACAATAATTCCTTTCTGTACTGTTCTGGTATTGATTGATCTATATAATGCAGACCTCTAAACTGGAGTTCACTGGAGTAAAACCAATTGAACTTTTTTCATAACAAAACAAGTGTACTAGTGAACTAAATTTGTGTGTGTAAGTGGATTTATAATTAAAGATAGTAGCTGTAGGCCCTACTTATACAAATGTTAAAATGTACAATTATTCAAGAATTTAAGTGGACTTGGATTTAAAAGTTGTCATTAAAGTTGAACGAGATTTCTAGTTTAGTGCATTGATCGCTCGTAATAACAAACTGCCAAATCGTGTAATATCTGTCGTGATGATGATTAAAGAAGGAAATAATAATAATTTAATAAGGAAGTGGTAATTTAATATCAGCCATAAATCGCAAATCGAATCACCTCTAAAGAACAATTTAATTTTATAATATAGACCACAAATGACAGTGAAATCATAAATGTTTTTGTTGTTACTAAAAAAGTCTTAAAAACTCTAACCAAACTACAATATTGTATTTTTATTTATTAGTTTGTGAGTTAGTCTGATGGGGCCAAAAGGCCTCCGTTGCTGGAGAAAGGCCTCACAAAATATACAAATTTAAAATAATATTTGTGAGTGTTATAATTTTAAAGTAATACAATATTGTACTTGATGTGGTGTTTAAGGCCCTCTATAAATTACTGACCTGCTCATACATACTAGAAACTTGGTGTCTCCCATGTCTGGAAATCCTGGAATAGTCAGTGAATTTTAAAAACCTGGAAAAGTCATCGGAAGAAATGAATAATAAACTAATCTGTTTGTGAATGTGAATTAAAATATAGGAGAAGTTTCAACAAACTGATTTTTTATGTTTGTAAATTAAAATATAGGGTTGTAGGGTTAGAACTAAAATCAAGTTTTTTTTATAAGTAGGCCTAATTTAAGAATCTAACACAAGATAACTTTGAAAACTAAGTAAAAGTACTTAATTTAACTAGAAATGTTGTTAAAATAAATAACTGGTATTTCTTTGTAAAAACAACAGGAAAACCGGGAACTGGTTGAATTTCACGCTTTTCAAATTTTAAAATGTGGAAAAACACGACTCCTCTCAATCCAAAAAAAATCACCCCTACTGAGTGTATTTAAAGTTTCTAGGAAATATGTGTATGTTGCACAAAATAAGTTTTACAATAACCAATAAATTTAGTAATTATCCCAGCATTACAAATTTAAAATGTTTTGTTTTGTTTTTAGATGCGTTTAGCCAACACTAAACAATCATCTACAAAAGTGAAGGAGGTGATAGTCGTGCGCAAGCCAAAGCCTCTGGGTCAGCCACCGTTTCTCGTTCAGTTGCCCCCCTCCTCCTCCAAGTCTTAAACTACCCCCTACCCCTACCTGCCATCTTCTACCATAACAATTTTAATTGTTTGTTACCTCAAGACAATTTTACCTGCAAGTAATTGGATCTTCCGTATTTTAATAAATATCCGCCGTTAGTACTACTATGAGTTCATAGTAACTCACCTTCTTGTAGATAGTGTTTTAGGATAATTTTCAAACTTGATTTGTGTTTGTGTAATTTTATCTGGTTTTCGCTTGCCATGTGAGTTTCTTTAAAAATAATATTTTATTGAAAATTGTCATTAATTGTTTTGTTTGTCGACCGTTTTGAAATCGGGTAAATTATGCTAACAACGGATTTGTTCTAGTTTGTTATATTGTATGCAGATATATGCATTGATCATACATAAAAGAGTTTGATTTGATTACAAAGCTTGAAGATTGTTTAGGATTAAAATGTTAACCACATCACTCAGCACTGACTTGTGTGTGGATCATTGTTAGACTTCTTTGTGATTGTTGTTATCAAGTAAAGCGATGGTACTGAAATAAAATGTTATTAACAATTATTTGAACCAGCATTCAGATTGTAATATTTGTGTTTGCACTACTTATTTTATTGATATTGACTTATCAATGATAGTAAAAATAACGGCTAATTTGTTGTTTTTATTACAAGTAAATTGTATGCCCTCTGTCACCGACGTAATCAGCCAAAGCAATACTTTAGGTTAGGTATTGTTATGTACGGTACCTATAATTGAATATGATTCCTAACCATATATGAATTGAGAACCCTAGAATGACTGCTCAATTAAATTTTTGGATTGTACAAAACGTTTTATTTTATTTTTATTTATTAGTAGTTATTTTATTTCATAGTTTATGTACCGAATAAGAATATTGATTATGTAGTTATATTTAAATTGCATTGACTGATTCTATTGTACTATAATAGTTGTTCTAATTGTACAGAAAAAAAGTGTGTGATATTTAAGATTAATTTTCAAGAATGTTAAAGTTAGTATTTTTCATCATTGATTACTTCACTTTTTTACTTGGTGCTGAGATTTGAATTTGTCTAATCTTAATCTGTAAAGCCCAACTTTTGTTAGCATTCTCCAGATGTTATGTTCCAACATTTTATTTATTTTATTATTCAACCATAAAACTCTGCTATTGTTTAAACCAATCCTTTAATTATTATACACTTTTGATTGATATATTCTTTTCATGCATGGTTAATGTCTGGTTTTAATTTTAATTAACAAGACAGATATTTATGTATTTATAAGTTGTTTTTTTCATAAGCCCGTTTTTGTTAGTATTTTTATTTTCCACCATACATTTAAAAAACACATGATGTACATAGAACCGAACATAAAATATTCTCATCTAGCATTAAGACTCTACATTGTAGATTTAATTTTTCGTATGATCTCTTTATCTCTAAATGTTATCAATAGGCACAAAGAAGATTAGGTCATGTTGGTTAATATCAAATTTTATGTAAGAAAATCAAGTCAAAAGTATTATTTGTGTATTAGCAAGTCTCTGTATATGTGTAGGAAAGTAAACTTAAGCTTTTAAATCAAATTGTGTTTTTTTTACCTCAAATGCTCTTTAATTAATGTATAACATTATTAAATCAATGATTTCAAAACAATATTTTTTGCATAGAAAAGTATGAAGATTCACAATGTAAAAAGCCATTTGGGTCCATATTTGGATAAAACATATCAAACTGTAAATACTCCGAGCAACTAACACGGAGCTCCAATTTTTACTTTTGAGCAAAGGTAAAAAATCCATCTTCTGTGGCTCTTTTTATGGATTAAAAATTGTAGATTAAAAATACAAAAATCAATTTTTTTTAATACAGCATGAGACCTTTTAGATACAATTTATTTATTAAGGTTAGGTACTCGGGTAACAACATTTTCAGTTTAAAAATGTATTTACTTCAACCTGAAATATAGTTGTTCGAGAATCAGACCTGAATATGAATTCGTTGTATTCCAAGGCCTTAAACCAAAATTAAAAATAAATGTTACAGATTTTTCATTTAGAAGATAAAGTTAGAAACGTCTTGATAAGACTGAAAATTATGAAAATTTTAATTTTTTACCAAATGTTATTTAAAATTTTCAATATTCTCTAAACAATAACCTATGTCACACCGATGTGAAGGTACATTTGTTGTGTTGCAGCGGTAACTCTGAAGTTATCACTTTAAGTCAACAGTTATTGAATTTAAACTAACATGTTATATAACAACATATAATTTTATCTTAATCATGTGTGATTATGTGTATGTTGTCAGTTATTATGAATTATAATGTTTTATGGTTTAAATAAAGTTTAACAACTTTATAATATTTTGTTGTTATTTTTAATTGGTTATGCTGCCCACCCAGTAAAGCTCTGTTCTTTTATCAAACATGATATGAAAAAGTACAGATTCAAAAGCTAGATGGAGCTCAGTCATGGTGTCGATGGAAAAGGCAAATGGAATTGATGTTGAAGCATCATGGGGTCTTGGACATTGCAAATGGCCAAAGAACTATGCCTGTGATGGTTGACCTTTCTGATTAAGCTGAAGCTGATGAAAAAACACAAATTGATTAAGCTCACAATGTGGAAGTACGAGCTTATCAGAATGATAAAAAAAACATTAGTTTGGGCTCTAGCCCAAGTACAAACAAACAAATAACAAACAAACAAATACAAACAAATAATGGTAAGTGCAGTAGATGATGCATATGTGAGGCGGAAAGCAAAAAAGGACCTCTTGTCGGCAATTTCCGATTTTGAGTTATAAATATTTTCAAATTAAGCTTTTAATTACAAACAGTTTGTTAAAAATATTATGTCTATACGATTTTTGTTTGTTCATGTTACAGACGTTTTGTACCCGAGACCATGATAACTTTTTGTTTTGAGGTCCCCAGATGCCAAAACCACTATTCGTTCAAATTTATATATATTTCCGTTACCGCGATAACTTTTGAAAGAAACGCCCGATTTTGATGAAATTTGGCACAAATGTGTAGAGTAACATTTATGACTTTAAGTTCGAAAACCAGATTGATCGGACTATGGGAAGGGGGTTTTATGGGGGTTTTAAATTTTCCAAAAGTCAGTTTTTTAATTTTTCCCCCTAAAATTTTAAAAACACTCAATTTTGGTTATAGCCATTTTATAGAGCTTAAAAAACAAATAATTTAGTATCTTGAATGATTAACCTAGGTTTAGTGGTTGTAGAGAAAAGTAAAAAAAACGTGTCCATAAAATTGTCCATGTTAATCTTATGGGAAAAAGGTTTTTGGATTTTCCTCAGATAATTTTACTGAAAACTTGACAATTGCTGATACCAATCAGTTCAGCTCTACAAAACAATCATTTTGGTGTCTTTAAGTGTCTCTTTGGTGTCTTTAACAATCATTTAAGTGTTGTTCTATGTCCAACCGTTGCAGAGATATTCAAAGTGCTAAACACAGTACGTTGTCCAATGTTATCCTTATGGAGAATAAATAAAATTCTATATCTCGATTATTTATGAATGTATATTGATGAAACTTGGTATTTGGTTTCGCTTAGTACTGGTATATTGATATTTGCACACTAAATGGATTTTTTGTTGATTATCCCCGTTGCAGCAAACCTGCATGCTCGGCCCCATATTATTCATATGGAGAATGATTCAAGTTTTTTATCTCCCTTAGTTATGAACCTAAATTAATAAAACTCGGTATGTAGCTTCACCTGGTTGAGTTATATTGATGATTGCAAAAATACAAATTTTTTATCTTCCGCGTTGCAGCAAACCTACGTACTCAGCTCTAATGTTATTCTTATGGAGAATAAATAAAATGCTATATTATATCAATTATTTATAAATGGATTTTTGTGAAACTTGATAAGTAGCTATATGTAGTAGTGAGACACATATATATGCATTGGAAATTCGCTGAGTACGCAGGTTTGCTGCGACGGGGGTATTTATGTTTTGTAGCTGATAGTCAGAGTAATACATTTATTTCTGACTGGTGCTTGCAACATATCTGTTTTAAGAGAGAATATTTTAATTAAAATCCATATTTATAGCCCCTGAGCTGCGGTTAAATTGTAAGATTAAATCACTTACTGTGAGACCGTCAGTCAGCTCAATTTTTGCAGGTTGAAACCTCGTACATGTTTCGACGCAACGGCGTCATCATCAGCTCCTTACAGAATGAAGTTGTAGACCAGATGGCTTCGTCAGAAAATTAAAAAAACAACACAGTACATCCACACGGACACGACGATTACACCAAACGAATATTACTGTTAGATAGGCCTGTCGACGAAAACA
This sequence comes from Allygus modestus, assembly GCA_963675035.1. Lineage (NCBI taxonomy): Eukaryota > Metazoa > Arthropoda > Insecta > Hemiptera > Cicadellidae > Allygus > Allygus modestus. The sequence continues at coordinate 76,337,955 of OY776114.1, read as the reverse complement.
TGATCACGGCGCGGGCAGGGGACAGACTCAGGGGGGGTCTGTCCCCTGCCCGCACCGTGATCATGTTTTCGTGACAGGCCTGTCTAACTGTTTAAATGTAATATTCGTTTGGTGTAATCGTTGTGTCCGTGTGAATGTACTGTGTTGTGTTTTTTTAATTTTCTGACGAAGCCATCTGGTCTACAACTTTATTCTGTAAGGAGCTGATGATGACGCTGTTGCGTCGAGACATGTACTAGGTTTCAACCTGCAAAAATTGAGCTGAGCTGACTGACGGTCTCACAGTAAGTGATTTAGTCTTACAATATTTTAATATTTACCAGGTTTATTCTCAGCCTGTTACAGTCACAGTAGCTAATGGAGAGGCTATGCTGAGGTGAAGGTGAAGGCGATGTTCTCATTCTTGTACAAGTAGAAAATGGTTTGAGTACTAGAGTGAGTATGGTAGGCCAAAGTACCCAAACTAGGGAGAAATCTTTCAGTATCCAGGATAGTTAAAAAGGACTACATTTTTAAGGCTAATAAAACTAAATGTGTTTTTATGAAGGATAATAAACCACATTTATTTGGACATAATATAAATGGTTTATATGAGCTGGAAAAGTCTGTTTTACAGAATAATACTTCTGTACAACTTGCAAGTGGTCCTAAAAAGACTTTGCAAGAGTGGCATGAGAATTTAGCATATCAAAATAAGGCTCATGTGTATGAGTTTCTGCGAGCTCATGGCATCTCAGTAGCAAAAGATGATGTTTTCTGTGAGGGATGCATGTTGGGTAAGCATCACAGAAAAACTTACCGTACACAAACTGTGAAGCCTGAGAAGCCAGGTGAAATTTATAAGTGACTTGTGACCAAAGGAAAATACTTCTCTTGGTGGTAGTCGTTATTGTCTTGTATTGAAGGACTATTATATTAAGTTTCAACGAGTTTTCTTCTTGAAGGACAAAACAGAGGTACCTGAATGTTAAAAAGTTTTGTTAACTGAGTGTCAGACTACGAGTCATGTTAAGACGTTCATGAGTGATGGCGAAACGGAAATCTGCAATGCCAAAGTGAAGAAGTTATTTTCTGATCGCGGTATTAGTGTAAGAACGAGCATGCCCTACACACTAGAACAAATGGGTTCCGTTAAACTTGAGATGCGAACTTTAGTCGAAGCAGCGCGTAGTTTGCTGTATGCAAAGAAACTTCCTTTGGGTTTGTGGGCTGAGGTGATGAACACTGCATGTCATGTAATTTACCGAACTGGACCGTCTGTAGGTGGTAAAACACCTTATGAGCTATGGTTTCAAAAGAATTCTACGTCATTTGAACACTTTCGTCAGTTTTGTGCTGAATGTTACGTTCATCAATTGATAGATGTTGTTATCAAACCAAATGTTCCAAATCAGGAGAAGGATTCAAAAATAGAAGGCACAGATAAAGTCGGAAATGGAGCAGATAATGAAGTGTCAATAGGAGGTTGTTGTAGCGACAGTGATGTTGTCGACGTTGCCACAAATTTAGATGACATAGATGATGGCCAATCTCAACGTCAAAGGAGACCTCCTGCTTATCTCCAAGACTATGTCCTACTTTTGCTGAGGCTGGTCCTACATACAAGGAAGCAGTAAATAGTCCCAATTGGTAGCACTGGCAATCTGCAATGAATGATGAGATGGCATCAATCAAAGAAAATGAAGTATTTGAGTTTGTTCTGTGTCCAGATAAAGGAGAAAAAAAATATAATAATGAGAGATAATTGGATAATGCGATAATGGAATTGGATAATGAGAGATAATTGATCTGAAGTGGGTTGTAACTAGAAAACCTTATCCTGAGCGCTATAAGGCAAGACTAGTAGCAAAAGGATATGCTCAAAAGTATGGTGAAGGTTAGAATGAAACATTTACCCCGTAGCTAGATGTGATACCATTCGTTGTCTTGAATGTAGCTGTTCAGGAAGATCTTCATCTAAAACAGTTTGATATAAAGACCGCATTTCTTTATTCTAAGCTGGATGAAGAAATTTATACTTGGCAACCTGAAAGTTATAATGATCAAACTAGTAGAGTTTGGAAACTCAAGCGCAGTTTATATCGTCTAAAACAAAGTCCAAGATGTTGGAGTAAGCTTCTTATGCAAAGTATGCTTAAAAAAGGTTTTAGCCAAAGTACCGGTAATGCTGATCCATGTTTGTTAATTCGTAATAAGTTTGGTGCTAGAATGTATGTAGTAATTTTGAAACTTGGTATGTGGTTTTATGTGGTATTAAGATTCATACATTTGTGCATTGGAAATTCGCTGAGTACGAGGTTTGCTGCTGCGGGGGTATTTATTGGTATATTAAGATTTTCAAACAAACAATTGTTGCCATTTTGAAATGATACAAAGTAGAAACTTAATACTCAACCTTGAAATAGGTCTTATTAGTCGTCATAATATGTACAAAGTTTGAAGTTGATACCTTAAGAGGTTATTAACATATAATTGTTATACAGACAGACAGAGGGAAAACTAAGCGCTTTGGTTTTAGGACCCATGTTTACAGGAGTTTTTCTTATTTTGGCCCAAGAAACCAAAATTTGAGATTTGGCCACTTACTTAGGGTACACTCTGTATTTTGATAAAACTTAGTATGTGGCTTTATCTTGTTATGGTCTATTGGTATTTAAAAACATATTCTATTAAGATCAATACATTTCACAAATAATATTATTTTTTAAAAAGTTAAATTGAAAACAATAACATTGAGGAATCATCCAACAGACTGTGATTTTGTTATGCAAATCTAGAACATCTGATCAAATTAAACTCGTGATTAAAACTTATAAGATTCAGGGATATAACAGTCATCCCTTCTTATTTCACTGTAGTCTATTAAAATATATTCACAACCTAGTTTTGCTGGTTTCCTTTTTCTGGCCGACCTTCTTACAGGCAGCGATTCTGGTAGTTCAGGCGGAGCTGGCGGATTCTGGTAGGTCAGCGATTCTGGTATGAGTTTTAAACACATGATTAAAACTTATAGTATTCAGGGGTTTCAAAATAATACCCTTGTATCAGGAAACCTGAGAAACATGATGTATTTCAAACCGAACCAGGTGTACAGCAGCGGGCAGCGCAAGGCTCAACGCCACGCGACGATATGGAGCGGGTCCCGAGCGCTGCGATGAGACAACTAAATCCTCTGTTTCAACCTAAATTATATCCTGATCCGTTAATCATATTTTCCCCCAAAACCCTACGGTGACGTATAAACTCTTTATCTAAAACCGTGACAGTGACAAAAAGTTTTTAGCCAACAAATAAAAAATCCTCGCTTACTAACTTTGTTATGACACGATTACAGATTTCAATAATTGGTTTTACTTTTGTTAATTATCAAAACTAAAGAAAAATATATTTTTGATGTTTAAATGAACTATCAGTTTGGAGCACTGACCATGTTTCACTGTGCAAACTTTCATAATTCCAAGTAAATTAAGTGTGTATAATCACAGTAGATTTGAAAATAGAGCATACAATTTTCATATAATAATTTTAAATACCTAGATTGGCGAATTGACAATCTATGTTTTGAGTTTAACGTTTTTAAGCCGTTAAAGATTAATGTACAATTATATTGACACGCATATAATGTTTTACATTTCACAACTAGTAAACACAATTGAAAGGATAGTTGAATTGTTTGCGAGCTGCCGTCTACTATGGGCCCGCGCGGAGTCGGCAAACTGTTGGCGCGTTCGGTACCTCGGAATTGTGAAACCTCGGAGTTATGATATTCTCAATATTTAGTTGATATTAAGAGACCTCGGAATTATCAAACCTCAGAACTATGATGAACTGTATTTTTATATCTAAATAAACGGAACTTGGAGTTATGAAACCTTGGAACTATGATCATTTTAATTCTTGGTTGACTTTTCGAGACTTCGGAATTATGATAAACTGCATATTTATATTTAAACGAGTTCGCACGCAGCACACTGAAGTGAGGGAAGTGGATTTCCATATAAAAAACTATAAAAACTCAAAATCAGTTAAAAAACATACATTTATTCCAATTTTTATTCAAATCTGAAAACATTGATTTGTTGGCTGTTCTGATGCTCCTGGTCCTATTTACCTGCAATGCTGTGAATGTAATTTTGCGCATTATAAGGTTGGGAGAAGGTCCAGTCAGGCTTTAAAGTAGGCATGAGGTTGTCGGGGATTATAAAAGTACACCAAAAATGAATAACAGGCTTTTCTAATGTAAAATCCCCATAAGACAACGTACTGTCTATGGTCGATACAAGTTTTCTTTAATAACTCGGTAAATATTTATGCTAGAATGACGAAAGAGGGCTTAAAAGTTTCGCCACACTAATTTCCATCTTTTTAAATGCATTAATTTCCCATCTGGGGCTTTTATGACCCTTTTTGGGCCCAAAAACTCGAAATTTGAAAGATTTATCCCCAAAAAAGGGGTTTAGAGTTTTCCGATTGTTTTGCCCAACGAACTTGTCCAACTGATTATAGAAAGGAACGTCCCTACCAAATTTGAAGTAAATCGGGCAAAGAATGCAACCGCTAGAGTGCATACATACATATATGTATATATATATATACAATTTTGAGCGACCCCCCAAAACGTGTTCAGAGGGTCAGGTTAGGAACTTCTATGGCGGTCTCGGGCTTAAGTTTCACCGTAATAGTTCACTTTCCAAAGGAAATTCACTAATAAATGGAACTTGGGAGTTTTGAAACCTCGGAAATATGATAATTTTAATTCTTAGTTGACTTTTAGAGACCTCGGAATTATGAAACCTCGGAGTTATGATATTTTAAACATTTAGTTGATTTTTACACAGACCTCGGAATTCTATGAAATCTCGGAGTTTTGAAACCCACCCATAAATAATGGATGATTCCCATATTAAATTCACATCCAATGTCAATGTAAACTGTTGACAGTAAATACTGCTGTAGACAACCGGTCGGCAACTTTTAATTTTGACACCGTCTACCCAATGAATTTTGATTGGTCCAGCTAACACCAAGGTGACAACATAACAAAGTAAAAAGCTGAACTTTTCCCAAAAGCGAAACATGTAGTCAAAGCTTTTGGGAAATATTTAGTCAAAGTGTAGTGATTCCAGATAATAAAAAAATAACATAATAGAGCTCAGTTGTCATTTCAGTGCAGCCAACTGTCAGGCGTCATCAGAATGAAATTATCACTCCCATTAACTATTCACGCTTCACTCCCACTAACTATTCACGCTTCACTCCCACTAACTATTCACGCTTGGTTCCATAACTTTAGTATGCATCCAGACCGTTTATAAAAATAACCTAAGGTAGACAATGCATAAATTGGATTAGCGATAAAGAATTACTATGATTTAACCAGATGCACAACTGCACTATTTTTATACATTATATAACAAACATTTCTGAGGTTGAGGGGGGCGATTGCCCCCCTCGCCCCCCCTTGAGTATCCATGTACAACAGCCATTTATTGTGATTAACCACAGACTCTAAACAAAAATATAGTATATAGCCTAACAGGCAAAACTTCTGTGCTCATTTATGTATACTGACTAACCCATTATTGCTTGTCTAATTACAGAAACAGTCATCCTCCTTCCATTAGGTCAGCCACAGTGGAAAGTAGCCTAACACATTGAAGAGTCTAAGTAACTCTGGAATATTTTATCCAAGTGAAAGTGAAAGTGTTGGAAGTGGAAATAAAAATGTGTTTAATCCAAAAACAGAGGAAAATCCTAATTCACTGTCCTTACGGACCCATGCAACATTTAATGCAGGTTCTGCTTTTAAAAAGCAAGAAAAAAAAATACAACAGCCAGGGTCCATCCATTCTCCTGCAGGTTGGCAGGTTGGGGACCAAATCCGGAGATTCTATCCCTAGCCGGCGCCGGCGCCGGCTAGTCAGTGATGTAAATAATACTACTGGATTGGCAGCTGCAGTTTCAAGAGCTGGGTTGACCGCCAGTGGTTGCGTTTTATGAATTTGAAGGCGCGAAGGTGGCAGAAGCCTCTAGCCGCGCTTTTACTATAAAATTGACACGCCACCTTTTCGCCCCCTTTAAGCGTGTCAATTTGCTTTTAAGGGTGCGCCCCCCCCCCCGATTGAATGATCCGCACATTGTTGTTTAATGCCGCACCACCACCAAGCAGGGTCATGCATATTCACGCTTGAGAAGGCCTTTTTGTTCTCCTCAATCACACTTTCATTTTACGGATTTCTACCAAACTATTTTTCAGACTTTTCAGATTCCAATCTAGGTGTATTGTACGGTTCCTTTTTTCCAAAATAATTTTTCTCCTTATGTTAGGAAGCTGTAGAAAAACGCTTAATTTGAAAACTTTACTAATAGCCTACCATTTATTTTGAGTTAAAATCAAGATTTTTAAATCGTATGATACATAGATGAACATTTAGTGAATGAAATAACAACAAATTATTTTTAATTGGTTAACAATTGAGTCTACATTGTGGGAGATGCAAACCCCTTATTTTAGCGAGCGGAAGGCAGGTAGGGCGCACCCTTAAGGCATAATACATTGTGAGTTATCATTCTGAAGATGTAATTGATCAAATATGTTATATGAATTACAATTTTGTAAATGTATTAATGTTATTGATTCGACTTGTTAGGTATAATATGCTGCGTACTTGTAAGCGACTGCGTTATGTTCGCCTTTTTTAAATATTTTTAAAGACTCTGACACTTATTACTATGTTTAATGAAAGATAAATTAAAACAACAAAATTATTAAAGTAAATAATCATTGTTTAATTCATAAAATATCTCAAAACATATTACTATACATGACAAAAATTAAATGTTTTGGAACAAAAAGATTTTTTCAGCTTCTATCTGATATCTAACTTGTTTTGATCATAAGCTACAAGTTCATTTTTATCCTATCATACGAAAAAAAACCGTTTTATAAAACAGGGTTCCTATCATTTTAATTAATCTTAACTCTTGGCTGTCATCAGAAAATTCCTAGTTTGAAATATGATTTCTGAACAGGGTTCCTCGAAAATGCATACAATAATAAATCTGACAATAATTTTGGGGAGGATCGGAATGTTTAAGCTTCAAAATTGGTACAAATTGCATGTCCACACGTTACCTGGTATTCTCAAACTAAGGCCGAGTTCCTTCAAGAATATTCTCTTATTCAAACAAATGGAGTAATAATTTTAAATCTAAAGCGGGATTTTTAACTTTCACATTTTTTTTGTTAATCTGCAGAATAAAAACTATAAAATGACGCATCGATTATCCAAATCAGTTGAGAAATAACATAGTGGGCCGAAACCAAAATTCCTTAGCAAATTAACACGGTATCTCAAAAGTCGACGACCAACTTCACAGGCTTGTTATATGGATTATTTCCAGCAAAAAATTACAAATATTTTGTCATCATTTTTTCATAGTTTACGGGCTATTGAAGTTTTTGATATATTTTATAATCTGTGGATTGCAATCTCATAAATATATCTTATGACGGGTGTATTTTGTTTAGTACCTATGTTTAGAAAGTTATGCTTGTTTTTTTTTGCCTTGAGTACAAGGATATTGATATATTATTTGAACTTTAGACTCATTCGTTGAATAATTTCATATAGTTTTAAAATAAATAATGGGGGTGCCAGTGACTACCCGTGAGGAGGGGGGGGAGTTAATTTCGGTGACCGCCCCCCCCAAAAATGACCCCTGCATCCGCCCTTGTTCACAGCCAAGAAAACGAGTTTGCACGCAGCACGCTGACGTGAGGGAAGTGAATTTCCACATAAAAACTTGTAAAGCTCAAAATAAGTGTAAAAACAAAAAAAATTTTTCCAATTTTTATTGAAATCTGAAAATATTGATTTTTTGGCTGTTCTGATACTCCTGGTTTCATTTACTTGCAAAGCTGGGAATACAATTTTGTGCATTATAAGGTTAGGAGAAGGTCCAGTCAGGCTTGAAAGTAGGCGTGAGGTTGCTGGGGAGATAAAAGTACTCTAACAAAGGAATAACAGGCTTTTCTAGTGTAAAACCCCCATAATACAATTATTGAACCAGGCTTCTTTAATAACTCGGTAAATATTTATGCTAGAATGACGAGAGAGGGCTTAAAACTTTCGCCTCACTAATTCCCATCTTTTTACATGCATTTATTTTGCATCTGGGGCTTTTATGACCCTTTTTGGGCCCAAAAACTCGAAATTTGAAAGATTAATCCCCAAAAGAGGGGTTTAGAGTTTTCCGATTGTTTTGCCCAACGAACTTGTCCAACTGATTACAGAAAGGAACGTCCCTACCAAATTTGAAGTAAATCGGACAAAAAATGCGACCCCTAGAGTGCAAACACACATATATATATATATAAAATTACTGAACGACCCCCCAAAACGTGTTCAGGGGGTCACGTTAGGAACTTCTATGGTGGTCCCGGGCTTAAGTTTCACCATAGACTAACTACAGTACTGTAGTTAGTCTATGGTTTCACCGTGCGGGTCATGCTAATAGTTCACTTTCCATAGGAAATTCACTAATAATATCGAAATATCGTCTCTATGTGCCGATACAAAATCAAGTATCGTTTTAGGCGGTACGATACATATCGTTTCAAAAATATCGTAACAAAATATCGTATCGTCCCTAGCGTTTCGCGATATTCCGATATTCCGATACTGTACGATACGTATCGCAATCGCACATCACTACTGGATTCTGATCTGATCTGAATCTGCAATCTGCAATAATTACGATTTTTCCTGTGCTGTGTTGTTTTTAGGACCTTGAAATCGAAATTAATAATTTTTAACCAAGTGTTCTAAGAAGAATCGGTTTGTTTGAGTGCGTTTTTTATATTAGGGGATAAATATTCTAAAACAATCAATGTAAAGTTGAATATTATTAGTCGATGAAAAACATCCCACACTAGCATTGTTCAATCTTCAAGTGACAGGAAGCTTTTATTTTTATCTAGTTTAACCCTACTCTATATTATCTAAAATCTTTGATTACCAAGGACACTTTTATAAAATATATTATGGCCACTTCGGAGTCCGGCGTTAATGATGGAACTTATGACTTATCAAGGTCTCCGGTGTTTACTGCATCTGATATGGAAAAACTCAAAAATAAAGACAAAGATAAGAAAGAAGGGGTTCCTCTTCAGACAAAATGGACATTCTGGGTCGACAGGTAAATAAAGATATTTCAGTTACAAGATTACACCTTAGGTCTAGTTATTTAGGGGCCTAGCCCTTTAATTGCCAAGGGCAGATATAGGGCCTAGTCGGCTTTTGAATCTGTATTTGTACTTGTAACGATGCCAAGCTTAGTCTACGGTTTGAATCTGACAAGTGGGATATATATGCAACCTGGTAGACACAAACTGAACTGTCTCATCCAGCATCAGCGTCAGCTCTGTGTGATACATTTGCTGGGCTGATCGGTTTCAGTTCTGTAAAAGGCTTGTACTGAATACAATTATTGAACCAGGCCTCTTTTTATCTTGTGGAAGTTTCATGACAATCATACAGAAGTTTTATTATCAATTTTCAGGTCAACGCCTGGTGCATCTGCAGCTCAATATCAAGCTAATTTGAAAAATATCTATACTGTTTCTACAGCTCAGGAATTCTGGGCTGTGCTGAACCATATTCCAGGAGTTGAAACTTTACCTGTAAGTAAGAATCTAGGCTACATTATATCATAGAGAGACATTCTATATTATATTTTTAGTTTTGTACCTAGGGGACTAATGTATTATAGGGTAGGTATACCATTCAATTATTTGCTTGTCACACCTAGTGCTAACTGCTGAATGACCTTGCAATCAATAAAATTCTCTATAATGATTTAATAGCTCTATAGTAAGGCTATTAAAAATGTGTTAATTTATAATACATTTTCGGGTACCTATATAGTATGTTAAGCGTCCATAAAAACAATAATAATAAAATAATAGTAATATCGTATTAGGCCTACTAAGTATGATACCTACTCCGATTACCATATCCCCATTTGATTGCTTTCATTTTTAAATAATTTCTTTATTAGCATGATACGTGTTGTTCCAAATAACCAGGATAAAATACGTCTTGCAACACTATATAGTGTTGTAAGACGTATTTTATTCATCCTGTTTTGTTTTTAATACTCGATCACAAAGTGTTTTAGTTTAGGGCCTGCAGTAAAATTCATGGTGATAGGTTAGCTTAAATTAATATAAACTATATAACCTAACTGCACAGGACTGTTTTTGTCATGGTAGGGTTTTAGCGAATTTCCCCTATAGGGAAGAAGCTATTACCGTAGGTCTCATGGTAAGTCTTAAGCCCGAGACCATGATAACTTTTCATTTTGAGGTCCCCAGATGCCAAAATCACCATTCGTTCAAATTTTATATATGTATATAAAATATGTATATATCTCCAGGGTACTCATGTTACTTATTTTTCATCTATATATATATTTATATATATATATATATATATATATATATATATATATATATATATATATATATATATATATATATATATATATATATATATATATATATATATATGTGTCCGTAAGCACGATAACTCTCGTAAAAAAGGTCCGATCTTAATGAAATTTGGTACAAATGTGTAAAGTACCATTTATTTGAACAAGTTCGAAAACCAGATGAATCGCACCATCCGAAGGGGGGTTTTTGGGGGGTTTTGTACCCCAAAAATGTGTTTTTTGGGGTTTTCACAAGTAATTTTAATTTAAATCAAATTTTAATCTATACCATTGAATTTAGCTTAAAAAAACAAACAATTTGGTATTTTGATCATTGCTCTACGTCAATTGGTTACCGAGATATTGAAAGTGCTAAACACAGTACGTTGTCTAATGTTATTCTTATGGAGAAAAAGAAAAATTGTATATCTCGCTTATTTATGAACATAAACTGGCAAAATTTGGTATATGGCTTGATCTGGTTATGGTTTATTGTTGTTTGCACAAAAAAAATTTTTCGCCTATGGTTCCTGTAGCAGCAAACCTAGGTACTTGGTCCCCATGTTATTCTTATGGAAAATACTTAAAATGTTATATATCGCTTATTTATGAATGTATATGGATGAAACTTGGTATGTGACTTCACTAAGATGAGTTCTATTGATATTTGCATAAAACCCATTATTTTGCGTGCCTTGTTGCAGCAAACCTGCGTACTCATCCCCAATGTTATTCTTATGGAGAATATATAATATTTCAAATATCGCTTGTTTGTGAATACATTTCTTATGAATCCTGTTAAGTGTTATGTTATATATTCATTGGAAATTCGCTGAGTATGCAGGTTTGCTGCGACTGGTGTATTTTCATTTTGTTTTTGATATTCTTCTCTGTAATATCATAGTAGTTCAATATTTGTTAGTGGTTTCACAATGACCTCCATCACATGGCTGGGGTGGGCTCAGGTTGATTCAATGTGTCAATTTTTTTTTATTGTGAAATAATATCGGATTCGTTTAGTGTTTGTAACTTTTTCAAATTAAGAACTCAAGAACCAAGAAATCAAGTTCATTATCAATTAACATTTTTACATTGTAAGTTATGTGATATGGTCAGATTGTGTAGCCTACATGCAAAACACAATTGTCACTTGAGTCTATAAAAGTCCACCCTAGTGCTTCAAGCACTAGGTTATATCTGTCGGTTAAACTTAGTTGAAAGGTTGTTAAACTACAAACAAACCAGAATTTATTTTACTTACTATATAATCAATATGGTAATTCCAGCTACGATGTACATCAATAATTAAGCCCAAAAATTTAGAAGTTTAACTTGATTAATAGTTTGATTATCTACTGTATAGCAATTTTTGGAACCACATTTTTTTTTATTTGTGTGGAATAATATAAAACTTGTTTTATTGGCATTAAGGGTCAAATTGTGATGTGTTAAACTGTTTAGTTTTTAGCGAATTTCCCCTGTAGGGAAGAAGCTATTACCGTAGGTCTCATAGTAAGACTTAAGCCCGAGACCATGATAACTTTTTGTTTTGAGGTCCCCAGATGCCAAAAGCACTATTCATTCAAATTTATATTTATGTATACTAGCTGGCCCGACAGACGTTGTCCTGTCCTAATGTCATTGAATTTGTTTGTGTCAAATACTCGTTCATTTTCAGTATGAGCTCGTTCGCTTTGCTCACTCGCCTATTGAAAAAATATATAGTTTACGTCCTATTCTCAGACTTACCGAATATACACACAAAATTTCATAAGAATCGGTCAAGCCGTTTTGGAGGAGTTTTGTTAAAAACACTGACACAAGAATTTTATATATATTAGATATATACTAGCAAATTTCCCCTATAGGGAAGAAGCCATTACCGTAGGTGGCGTGGTTAGACTTCTAGACCATGATAACTTTTCGTTTTGAGGCCCCCAGATGCCAAAAATACCATTCGTTCAAATTCATATGGGTCAATACCACCAAATAAGATAATTTAGGTTAAGGAAAATTTTTAAAATTCAAATTATCTTCTACTATTGATTGTATAGTCTCATACATTGTTGGGAACAATCCAATGCTGCAGCAGAGCACAATTTTAAATTTATATGGAGTACAAAAAAAAAAAATGAAAAGAATACTGAGATCTAATACCAGTATTAATAAATCCAGAGATCTCAGTCCAGTTTGCAGGGAAAAAGTTTGTATTTGGAAGGAAACTGCTCAATCAATATTACTAGGTCCCCTATAGGTGCTAGTAGTCCTCTCACTGTGAAAATTAATAATAAAATAAGCAGTAAATAAGCGGTCGTAAAGTTGCAAAGTAAATTGAATGAGGCTACTGCAACCATTGAACAATATAAACGTAAAGTAGGAGAACTAGAAAATCTCAAAAAAACTTTGGATCCAGAGAATAATCAGAGAATAAACCAGACAAAGTCTAATTCCCGAAATGTACCTTCAATAATAAATACCTAAACCAGACAACACCAAATATTTTTGACAGAACTCTTATTAGTGTGTCAATTCTAAATAACGACTGGCTGACAGATGATACTGTAGATTATTATTTTAACATTTTATCGACCAAAGTTCAAAAAACAACAAATATGTGATGAAACCAGTGATTCCCTAGGCTTTAAAATGCATTACCGATACAGATTTTATAATCGATCCACAGTTACTGCAAAGTAGCCATATAATTGCTCCAGTGATTCACCATCAGTTGATACACCTGGTGGATCTGGCTCTCATTGGAGCCTACTCCTTTATGTTAAGGATAAAGACAAATTCTTTTATTTTGACTCCCTGAAACAAATTAATTATGAGCTTGCAAAAAAGATAGCCTCAGTACTGAGAAACAAACTCAAAGGAAATTAAAGTACTAATCTAAACATTGTTAAGAGTTCCACAACAAACCAATGGGAATGATTGTGGTATTTATATGTTGCTCTCTACTGAAATTATGATGCAAGTATTACTGTATGAAAAACAGGAATCATCATGGGAGAATTGTTTTCCAGCCATAAGTGAAGGTATTGTGTCTGCTAAGCGAGCTCAACTTGCAATGTTGTATTGTAATATACAACTGAATCTGGAACAGCAAACATTACTATCAATGATGTTGCAGCCACAGAAGCATACAATAGGACAGACACTGATCAAACCTGAAACAAAGTGCTTCCTTGCTAAATGAGCGATGGCAGAGCATCAAGGGTTCTAATAGAGGTAAACAGAGACAACTTGAAGAATTCAATATCTCCACATCTTGCAGATTTGACCTCTTATTGAACGATGAAACCTCTCAAAACAACATAAACAGCAGACAGAAGGAGAAGAACAAGTAAGAAGAAAAATAAACACTAAAAGTTGGAGGAAAGAAAAACCTGCAGCAGAAGAGTGCGAGCCAAATAAAGATTGTGAAGCAACTGAGGAAGCAGTGATAAAGTAAGAGTTGAACTGTACGCTGACTGCCAAGGAAGAGGTATTGCAGAGCTTGTAGCTTCATGTAGTTATGGCAAAGTTTACATGAACGGACTTGTAAAACCTGGTGTTGGAATCCAATATGTTTACAGTCAAGCTGCGAAGGCAAAACAAGGACCACTTAGTTTACTGGCTGGTACAAACGACATGTCTAAAGGATATCCACATGTGGTATACCATAAAATGGAAAGTGAACTTAAAAAACGAAGTCAATCCAGACCAGTATGTATTACGACTATTCCCCCCAGATACGATGTGGAGGCCTACAATACACTGCACTATGACATAGCTCTGGCCAATAATTATATTAGAGAGCTACACCAAGATTGTTCTGTTATTGCTAGTTTCAAGAATGAGCAATGTTGAACTTATTGATTTTTATCTCTTCAATAGATACCATTTTACTAAACATGGTTTGCACGTAAATATTAAAGAAAAAAGGAAACTTGCTTGTGTGATATTTGAAATTGTGGGAGCTATATGTGAAAGGAAAGTTGGATAACAGAGGAATTAAAAGCTGAAAAAGTAAGAATAGTTAATTTAACAAAAAGAATTCAGAAAACAAAATTATGAATTAAAAGTTTAACTAAATCAAATGAAAAAGATTATGAATTTAAATTAAATCAAGCTAAATCAAATTATTTTCAAAATAAAATAAGTAAGTCAACTAACATTAAAAAAACTGTCTGGAGATTGATAAATGAAGTAGGAGTAAAAGAAAGGGAAACAGGTATTACTTTGATGGAGGGAAGGAGCACAATTTCAGACCCCAAGCTGGTAGCAGATATTTTCATTGATCATTTTCTCAATGTTGTCAAAGACTTCAGAGTATGTAGCCATGAGGAGTGTGAAAATGTTGGTTTAAATAGTAATTTAAGTAATGATCAGATTATAAAGCCAAAATTTAGCTTAAGACCTGTAGATAAGAGAGAAGTGAAAAAAATTATCAATTCATTTAAGAACAAAAATTCAAGTGGCCATGATGAGGTGCCTGTGACAATAATAAAGGCAGTACAAACTAACATTAGTACAATTCTAAGCCATCTGATAAATTCATAATTTGTCTCTGGTATATTTCCACCTCATTTAAAAATACGGTAGCTAAAATAGTACCAATTCACAAAAAAGAAGATAAAACAAATGTTACTATCGACCTGTATCTATTCTTCCAACATTTTCTAAAATTTATGAAAAATCAGTGCATTTACAATTTATAGAATTCTTAGAATCATCTAAATTGTTAGACAAAGATCAACATGGATTCAGACCTGCAAGGTCTGTTGTGAGTGCAGCAACAGAATTTATTGAATCACAGTTGACAAAGAAAATCATACTATTGGGGTATTTATAGAGATTTCAAAAGCTTTTGATAGTGTGAAACATTCTAAATTAGGCCTAATAGAAAAATTAAATAATTTAGGTGTTGAAAAAACTGCTCTTAACTGGTCTAAATCCTATCTTTCTTACAGGTCTCAATATGTAGAAATAACCCACTTGACAGAGAGCAATAAAATAGTAAAAACCTTGTCGCAAAATAAAACTCTTCAATTTGGTGTTCCCCAAGGATCGATCTTGGGGCCTTTGCTTTTTCTATTTTACTTAGGCGGTTAGATAAAGCACTAATACCTAAGTTCAGTAGTGACTTATGTCTGTATGCAGATGATGCAAATCTTGTAGTGTCAACAAAAACACCAGAGGAATCAGAGGTTTACACAAATACTGAGATACAAAGTATTGGGGAGTCCTTAAAAATCTCAGTTTACTTTTAAACACACTAAAGTCAAATTTTGTAAACTTTAAAACAACCCAAAACAAATGTCAAAAGAAATTGTAGTGACATACAATTCACAGGTCATTGAAAAGAAAAGTAGCACACATTTTTGGGGTTAAAAATAGATCAGCATTTGAATTAGGATGAACACATACACAAAATTGTAATCAAAATAAATTCTGGAGTTTATGCATTATCCAGAATGAGTTACTACTGCGATACAAAAACATTTAAAAATATATATTTTGCCCATATTCATTCATATCTCATATTGCATTGCACTGTATGGTTCAACAAGACAAATTAATATAGAAAAAATCTTAAAGCAACAAAAAAAGGCCATTATAATAATGCTAAAGCTGAAACATGATGATTCAGCAAGAAACCATTTTAAAGAATTAAAAATCTTTACAGTGTATGGTCAATATATCTATGACACCATTTTAGTTGCTACAAAAATAGAGTTAGATGTAAATTTTCAGGCGCCAAGACATCCATATAACACCAGAGGGAGATATGAGCTCACTCAGGAAAACAGGTTAAAGTCTTTTGAAAAGAAACCTTCTTATATAGGGAACAAATTTTTAAAATATATTCTAAAGAATATACAAACAGAAAAAGGTTTGAAATTTAATATGGTGTTAAAAGCATATTTAATAAACAAAGCTCTCTACTCATTAGAAGAACTTTCCACTTCTCTCTAAAAACCTTTTATTTTTGAGGTGTTACATTTTTGTAAAACACGTTTATTATATTTTTATATCATCTTTTAGTTGAAAATTGAAAGAGTATATTTTATTTTGTATGTAAAAAATTTGAACAATTGCATTTTATAACAGTGTAACTGTAAAAAGTTTTCCTTTTTTACATATTGAAAACATTGTATTGGGCTTGTATAGGACCTATACATACCTATATAAGTAAATCATATATTAGTTATGTATTATTGACTCTATTTATTGTACCAGATGTATATAAAAATGAATAAAGAGATTTGACTATGACTATGACCATAGCCAACTTTAAAGAAGGCCGCGGCGTTCGAACTGGCAACACCGCCATCTCACTGAGGAGAGGAGTCATTGCCAGCACATAGCCCATAGCCGCTAGTCGAATAACGTGTCCTTTTAAATAATTTTAGCCATATTATTTTGTTTTGTTGGGGAGAACAAATATAATGGGCGTCAGGGATTGTTGATAAATCATACAATAACCGAAAATTAATATTAAACGTACTAATTCGCAGTAAACTAAAACAATAGACCTATATAAATCATGTACTTCTGTTAGGTTTTAAAGATTATTGCTTTGAAAAAAACATGGTCAGAGTAACTTATCGTTTTAGATGTCCCTATGAATACATTTTAAAATTAATATGTTCAATATATCCCAATAATAAACTGCTTGAAGTAAAAATAAACAGTGACAAATGCAATACGAGGTAAACAATTATTTCTTTGGAAGACAAGTGCAGAACAAAATTGTAATACTTTGTACAGACAGTTGCCCATGAGTTTTACTATGCCTACGTGTAATAAAAGCCAGCAAAATTGACCATAAACATGCTTAACTTTACTCTCAGTTTAAATATGAACCTTGTTGGGCTCACAACAGGGTAAGACACTCATTAGAAAAACGATAAATATCACTTAAATGTTATTTTCTAACTTGAACAGTAAAAAATAACAATTTTAGATGGCGGTGTTTCGTTTTCCCATGCTAGTAAACGGGCAGTGAGATCACACCGAGCGCTACCCATGGCAAATTTAAAAATCACAGCGCCATCTGCTGCTTGATGAATTGTACCTTTTACCTAGTTTGATAGTCTATGGTAGTCTAATGGATATGGCACTGGATTCACGATCATGCGGTCCCAGGTTCAATTCTACCTTTTCGTGTTTACTTTTTGAGGTACCAATTTTTGTTATGTTTTACACAAACCCATTTTTGTAATGTTACAAAGAAAACAGCCGCCATACAGGGCTCTGCGGAGTTAGGTTATTTTACTATAATTTGTTTGTAAATGTCGCATATTTTTTTAGAATATAAGTAGGTTTCCTCTGTCTACATTTGAAAATACTACATTTCACTGTTTTCTCGTAATAAAGCATCTGTTTCGGATCATCATCGGACATGTGTTTTGGACTTTGCTTCCTTCGGGTGGCAAAGTCTCCGCTTCCAGTGGTTCGTGTGATTTTTTAGCTGCTAGTCTAGGCCTAGGATAGGTGGTTTACTAAGCAACGTCAGAGTAGAATTTTGTAATATAAACAAATATAATTTTTTAGTTTGTTGTTAGTAAAAATGTTTATTATTACTAGTATATAAGGCATTATCATGAGCCTCCAAATTTATATTACCAAAATCGTTTAAATTACCTGGTGATACTGCCAAGTGATCCTATGTCATGGTACAACTACAACTGGTTTCAGACCTCAGGGGCTCATTTTCAAATTGACATCAAGCTAGCTAACCATATTCCTCTTCGTCACTAGTGGTGAGAAAAGTCGTCAAAGTTACTAAACGGTCACACTCGAACATTAAACACAGAAACATCAAAAACACGGAAATTGGTGAGTCGTCTTCCGCCGGCGACACATGTGCTGTTATTTTCGTACTGGCCAGTTTTTAAAATGTTTTTGATTTTTCCGTGTTAAATGTTCGTGTCTATATTAACTTTGACGGCTTTTCTTACACCAGTGATAAAGATGAATAAGAGGAATATGTTTAGCTAGCTTGATGTCAACTTGAAAATGAATCCCTGAGGTTTGAAATTAGTGGTAGTTGTACCATGACATATGATCACTCGGCAGTATCACCAGGTAATTTAAACCTTTTTCGTATAAGCATTAGGCTTACCAAAGTAAATGAAATATATAATAAAATTAGAAAACCAAAGACGTATGTGTATCTTTTATTTTCACCAAAACTTACGAGTCTATAACAATGACACTGTTTTCAAGTTCGTTGTAAACTAATTCCTGAAGGTAACTCAAGTGTTTACATCTGTTCTGCCACTTATTAGTTTGTCCATACGTAAAATCACTAAAACACAACTTCAATACCAATAATATCAGCGAAATTTACGTTGTTTGCTGGTATAAACTTAACACTCTCGCTGCGTTAAACATGTTCAAACATAAAAATCTCATGTTTCAATGTTGAGCCATGACCCCGATCGGGGTCACCTGCATGGAGTGTGTTAAACAACAACAAATACAGACGACATCTACGACAAAGATGACTAAAATAGAGTCTGCTAACAGACCAAAGGCAACGAAATTGCTATCTGGATCAAAACAATATACTTTGGAAGCCAGTAGCTTGTTTTGATATGAAGTACTATGTAAAATACCAAGAGTCGCTGTCAGTGACGCTCGGCAATCTATGCGTGATGCATCGCGCCGCTGTATGCGATGCCGCGGCACTCAAAGGATTAATGATGTGACTATAAAAAAGGCCTGGGACAGTTTGCCCCAAATTCATTTAGGACCTTGTTGCAGGCGAGATGCAGTTACCATCTCATGAGAGAGTCAATCCGACCGATGTGGGAGGACGAGCAGAACAAACGAGGCGGAACATGGCGGCTCCGAGTAAAAAAGAAGGATACTGTGAGTAGGAAACTAATTTAGATATCATTGACAAAGTTTGTGATTGTTTATAACTATTACTCAGTAGACTGCAGGACCTGGCAGCTTAGGGTTTTTGTTCCCCCGGGTAAAAGATTTCTTCATACAATATTATGATTAATAATAGTAGGTATATGGCCATTGTAAAAGGCCACAGAAGTGACATTTGGGCAAGAGATCGGGGGGAGCTCTGGGAACTATTTTGTTACATTTTTAGATGCAGTACAAAGATTCAAAGTAATTAAAAAGACTTGAAATGTTATGCATTTGTGTGTGCTGTTTTGCAGTTTATGTCTGTAGACTAATACAAATATCAGGGTTTTGAGGCATTTTAATAATATTATATCTTTCAAATGGTTGTTAATTATTAAAATTACTAAAAATATAGCATGTGAGTTTTAGAATAAAGGTGATATTTAACAAAATATCCATGTTTAATGTGTGAAATCACACATTCAATTCAATTCAATTCAATTCAAAATATCTTTATTCATCTTTTATGTACATAAATACATTGAATAGCGTCAGTACAGTATATTATGTAGGTCCTATAACAAGTATTGTTTAAAATAAAATAACACACTACATAGCAAATACACCAATTCCAATTCCACTCCATTATTCCAGAGTATTTACATGTTTAAATATTCCTCAATGGAGTACAGCCTCAATCCCATAATGTATTGTTTTAATTTTATTTTAAAAGTGGTCTGGTTTGGTTCATTCTTTAATAAGCTTGGTAGTTTACCCAGAAACTTATTTCCCATATAAGATGATTTTTGTTTATATAATTCTAATCTGTGGTGATTTCTAATCATTTCAAATTTTCTTCTAGTATTATAGACATGAGGCTCAGTTTTTTTGTCTTCACTAACATTGGTCTTTACATACAAAATTAGCTCATAAATATATAACCCATATACTGTTAATATTCCCAAATTACTAAATTCATCTTTAACACTGATTTCACTTTTCAATTTTAACATTATTCTTATTGCTTTTTTCTGCATTTTTAATATTTTGTCCATGTTTTTCTTGCTTGTTGATCCATAAATTGTTATTCCAAATGAAATATGAGATTGAATGTAGGAATGATAAATTGTTTTTAAAACTGAAATACTACACAAATATGACATTTGCTTTAAGGCATAAAGCCCTGAACTTAATTTTCTCAAAATAAAATTTACATGTGCATCCCAACTTAAAAAATTGTTAATTTTCATACCCAAAAAATTGGTCTCACAAACCTCTTGTACTCTCTTAAAATTGATTTTTATAATCGGTTCAATTGGATTTCTGTTCTGTCTAGTTGATAAAGTAATAAATTTTGTTTTATTCGTGTTTAAAAACATATTATTAGAATTAAAATATGAGTTTAGGTTTGCTAATTCGGTAAAAGCCCCACTCTCCAATTCGTTTACAGTCTTTCCTGACACTTTTAGGTTTGCATCATCTGCATATAGTGTCAATAGGTTGTTGTGGCAATCATTTAGCGGATCAGAAATATCATTCACATAACAAAGAAACAATAAAGGACCCAATATAGAACCTTGTGGTACTCCGTATTTAATTGCCAAGTAATTTGATTTGATTTTCATTACTTCACCTTGATTTGAATTTTTTGTGATTTCTACAAACTGATAACGATCTGTTAGGTACGATTTAAACCAAATTTGAGATACCCCTTTTACCCCAATATTGAAAAGTTTTTGCAACAGTATACTGTGGTCAACACTATCAAAAGCCTTAGATAAGTCCATAAAGATTCCAACAAGTTTTTCCCCTTTATCAATTGAATCAATGATAGAATCTAAAAAAGTTGTTGTTGCTGTTAGCACTGATTTTCCTTTCCTAAAACCATGCTGAATGTTATTTAGTAGTGACTGTTCTTCAAAATAATTATATAGCCTTTTGTGAACTATTTTTTCAAAAATTTTTGATATCGAAGGCAAAATTGATATTGGGCGGTAATTTGAAGGTTCTTGAGTGTTTCCTGCTTTATGTATGGGTATGACCTTAGAAATTTTGAGCTTGTCAGGAAAAACTCCAGAAATGAAAGAAGAATTGATTAAATGACACAAGATTTGTGAAAGCTCTATTTTTGCTGCCTTGATAATTGTTGTAGGTATCTCATCAAACCCACATGAGTGTTTATTATGCAATAATGTAATTGTATCTACTATTTCTTCCGTACTAGTTGGCATTGCAGGGGACACAATGGAGGGTGTCCCAGGTTGGATGTTTTAGTTTATGATGGCGATGTGAATATGAATGTGAATGTCTCCCACTGAGTATGGTTACTGTCTACTATGCTGAAATGTTTGATGTTGCAGCCGAGAGTGTGGCAGGAACTGCTGCTGGCTGCTATCGGAGAGCAGTTGTCGGAAGGGGTGAACGAAGGCGACGCGATCTGTGGAGTCACGGTCACCCTGCGGGACAAGGATGATATTGTGCAGGTACAACTCAATATTAGGGGGTGCAGGTACTCGAAAGTTCAAGTATTTCAGTGCTCGACTCAACAGAAAGTCTTGAAAAATACTCGAAAGTTCGAGCGTGTATTTCATGCCATTATCTGGAGGGTCGCTTATGATTGCGATCTGCCAAATCGCGTAGTAACGGCCGAGCGAGGTGACGATTGGACCAAGTTTCTAATTCTATTTTTCGTGTTTTTTTTTAACTTTGATTGTACCAAAAGAAGTCTGTTGCTACTCATATATTAGTTAGAAGCGATGATTAGACTACCAAATTCCAAACATCGGCAGTGGTATCCAAATTCACTATTATTTGAAACTACAGTAGGCTCTCAGAAATCCGGATTACACTTATCCAGTCCAGACTCAAGGTTATCCAGGCCGATGATATTGATTTTTTTTAAATGTTTGTTGCAGATAAAAACGAAACAACGTAAATTCACGGTTTAGCACCTTTATTTTACACTTTATTATCCCGCATTACACAAATGTCCAGGTTTGCCACCGACGGGGAAGACCTGGAAAACCGGAAATTATGCGTGAACTTTGGTGACCGAGAAAAAATGTGTGGATTATGCGGTAATTTTCAGCCGAACCGGGAATTAAAGGTCGCGATTGTCATCGATTGCGTAACGCGTTCTCAGTAATAGGCGAAGTTAGCGATGTGTTCTCAATGATCGGTGACATTAGCGATACGTTCTTGATGATCGGCGACGTTAATGATGCGTTCACGATAGTCGGTGACGTTAGCGATACGTTCTCAATGGTCGGCGACGTTAGCAATACGTTCTCGATAGTTGGTGACGTTAGTGATGCGTTCCAGTTGGTTGGCGACGTTAGCGATGCGTTCTCGATTGCCAGCGTTATTAACGATGCGTTATCGATGATCGGCGACGTTAGCGATGCGTTCCCAATGGTCGGTGACATTAGCGATGCGCTCCCGATGGTCAGCGACGTTACCGATGCGTTCATGATGGTCGGCGACTTTAGCGATACATTCAACATTCTAGATGGTCGGTGACGTTAGCGATGCGTTCCCGTTGGTCAGCGACGTTGGTGATGCGTTTTTGATTGCCAGCGTCATTAAACGATGTGTTCTCGATTATCGTCAATGTTAGCAACGCGTTCTCGATGATCGGCGACGTTAGCGATACGTTCCGGATGGTCAGCGACGTTAGCCATGTGAGTGTGAGAGCTATTGTTGAGGAAACCCAGGGTGGCCACCCAACCGTGAAAACCGTGAAACCGTGAATTAGCCGTGAATTTGGCACACCGTGAAAAAACAGTGAAAAAGCCGTGAATTTCACTGTAAAACCATGAAAATTCTATCATGATTAGTGACTCGAATGTCGGTATTGTTACCGGGAAAGTTAATTTGAGATATAAAAATATGTTTCGGTGTACAGAAAAAACAGTATCGGTGAGAGATTTGTTGACAGGAAAAACAAAGAAAGAGAGAAGCAAGTCAATAATATAAAAACAATTCTTAAAGATATTTTTTTACAAACTCTCCGATGAAATTCCAGGTAAGAGATTTATTTACAGCTCTATTCGCGAATTGATAACCAAAGGAGCTGACTGAGGGGAAACGGAGAGAGAGAGAGAGAGCAGAGAGAGCGGCTAGTCCGTAAGTGAGCAAATACCTTCCAAATTCCTGGAAGTCAACACAACTATCTTTTCCTTGTACAAATATTCTTTTGGTGACCATAAATTAATTACGTGTAACGCCTTTGACCCTTGTTTATTAAAACAGTGTCTCAACATATATATCGTTGGTTATTTTAATTTCTCTGTATTCTGTCATGCCATGCATTCTGACAATATTTAATCTGAGAATAAGTAAAATATCTCTCAGTGAAGAGTGGGCCTTTGGCCTAAACCAAGACAGGGAAAAATAAATAATTGTCAAGTTCTCCTCTCTCTCTCTCTCTCTCTCTCTCTCTCTCTCATTCTCTTTCCCCTATCCTATATTTCTTTCCCATATCTTCTATCCCCGCCCACTTGGCACGCGCACTGATTGCCATGGATACCGATCATAGGCTGTATACCCCACTGTGTCGTCACACACCTCATCACTACTGCCACTGCGTTGTTAAAACATAATGGTGGATGTTCCCCAACTACCTTGAGGCCGTCGATTAATATTTATTTGTTGTATAACTACATGCTTCATTCTACAAATATCTAAAGTCCAGATGAAAAATTAATTGTTGTAAATCAAGAAAACCTTTCGTGGAGGTTGACACGGTATAATTAATACAAAGTAAAATCAGATAACTTAAATAAAACTATGTATGATGTGAAACTAAAAGAAATTATAAATTAGAAAATTAGACCAATAAATACTGAAGATTAAAATCAAAATAATTCTAAAATTACTTAATTACATTACTAAATTCAAAATTGAAGTCCATAACAAATATTACAGTACATTTATTTAAACATATAAGTACCATGGAAAACTGAAAAATAAATAAATAAAGTAATAAAAGTAAGACAGTTTTATATAATGTTAATTTGCCTATCTATATCATATTTGAAATAATTAGCTATTAACCTTATCAAAAAATAAATTTAGGTTTTTGTTAATAATAAATTTTAGTTGAATTTTCCAAAACCACACAAGATAATCTAACATATAACATATATATTTATGTAAAAATTTCACAGCACAGTAAAAAATAACAAATTTATGCTACCATTTGAAATTTATCAAGTTAGTGGCTATTTTTGAAATAGTTTTCAACCATTTTTTAAACCTTTTTTAATATAATTTAAAAATTTAACTAGTATACTTCAATAACAATAATAATAATACATAAATAAAAGCAGTTTAATTTGAAATCATAATGGAGAACGAAAGCGATTTAAAAGATAGTATTCCTTTTCTCACTCTAGGAATGATGTTGACAAACAACTGATTTACAGCCACTCACCCTAGGAATATTGTTGACAAACAACTGATTTACAGATAATTACCTCCCTCCCCCCTTACCCCTCGCGCTTTCCTAGTCTAAACCTTTCTTGTCTTCAAGGACATTTTTTGCGACCCTACCCCACTCCCCTTGCACACCTTTCTTATCTCCATTCATGTTCAGCTATAAATAACACCTGTCAACGTCTCTTTTCCTGAGTTTTGGGGCTTGTTTTCCTTAAAGGAAATGACTAGTTATAAATAGGAGTCGGTCTTATTTAAACCACTTATTTTGTTAAACATTGTTTAGCTTATCTCTGTTTATTGTTTGAAGCAGTAAACTGTACCGTACCGAATCTGTACCGGGGTTATGTTCTGTACCGAACCGATGACGGTAATTAGTTGTGTACCGTACCGGTACCGTTTTTTCGGTGCACCGCAGACCCCTAAAAACTGAATCGTGATTTTGCCAAAAATAACCAGGAAAAACCGGGAAAAAACCGTGAATTTGTACATAATTGTAGAGTGGCCACCCTGAAACCGTACAAAATGCAGGCGTGACTTTCGGCGACAGTTTTTATTCAGATCAATAAGATTAATTTGTATGTTACTACAGACAGTGGGTAATAGAAGTTTCTCATTTGTAATTAATGTGGTCTGGTAAAAATTGTTAATCGTTGATATGGAGCTCAGTTTCTAATATCTAGTCTTTGGAGTTGCTGGATATTTTGTTAAAGCATAATTGGTTGGGTAGTGTTTAAGTGGTCAGGGTGGTTGCTTCATAATCTGAGGTTTGTTTTCAGATTGATTCCTGTCAAAAATCTTGAAAATGTTTCTTTGAAAATCTTGGAAAGTTAAAAACTGGATCCAGCCGCCATAATAATGCTTTCTAAAAAAATGTTTGGGTTAGATAGTAACGAGATCAGGGTTTGGGCCCACTCCCTATTGAGAACATTGAAAAATACAATAGACATACAAGAAAAGATTGAAAAAAGATTGGTATATACTATTTCATTATTCTTATAATAGATAGTATATTGCCAAAGTTTATTGGAATTTTATACAATTGGTTGTCTCTATTGACATAATTTCCTCCTCCTATCAATTAAAATATTGTATGTTTGTATATATAGAGAAAAATCAAGTTCAGTATTATAAATAATTGGCCCAGTGCATATACCCATTTTTTTGTAGAAAGCATAAAAATATAAGATATAACTTAAATTAAAAAAAATAATATCATTCGTAAAAAGTTATAATTTTTTGTTAAAATAGCACTTTCATTTATATTGTAAATCGTTATAGGTGCCGCAAATACATAAAAATGCCGTGCGATTTTACCTGGAAAACCTGGAATTATGCATGAGTTTTGAAATGCAACTTTGGTGGCAACCCTGATGTCATGTAGTTTGGATTGTCAGGCTTTCTAACCCGACCTCGGATAGTCCGAGTCCTTGCTTGTGTTTGTTATTGATTACGTTTCCGGTACGCTACTCCATTCAGGTATTCTCCTGTTGATTGAAAAACACCCTCACCTACACCACCGCTACTTATATTTTTTTTTATTTACACTTAACACAATATATTGTTTTTTGTTATTAAATATATATATGCCTACTTATTTCTAATGAAATTCGTCTCTGTGTGTATTGCTAGCCTATTTGTTAAGTAATCTGTGGTGTTGGATGCTTTATAGTTTCTAAGGTTTCTAGTTTCTAGTTTCTAGTTTCTAAAACAAGATGGCTACTTCTGCTAGAAATGAAGGCCAAGCTGTTACAATTTACAAAATTACACATTTATTTCACAAAATTTACATTTAAGCATATAAAAAACTTCTCAGGGGACTAACAAAGGGATGGTACAAAGGTGGGGATAAGATAATGATTTGAATTTATGAGATATTAATATTTATAATGGTATAAAATGTCCTCGGCTCAGCTTTAGCATTGAGAATAATGTCTTTTTGGTCTCAGGACGTTAATGAAGGGTTCGTGGTGGCGGCTCTCTCTCTTTTTAGGTTTTTACTAATTTTAAAACTGATTCTTTATCATTAGAATTTGGATCTGATCGGTATGACTGTAATATAATTTAGTGGTGCTCAAAAACTGAAATTAGCTAAGCGTCCCCAAACATGAAGGCAGGGAGCCCAGTTGTCCTACTATTCCTAATTTTTATTAGAAAAGTAGGAATTATGCTAATTTTTATTATTAATTACTGTATATTGAACATTTTTACAAGGCCTATACAGTCAACTCCCGATTATCCGGGAGCGGCTTAATCGGGTTGTGGTTTAACCGGGATCATGAAAGGTTTATTTTCATTATTTTTATTTATCCCCTTCTAAACATAAATAGAGCAATAGTAACAATTTATTTTGCTAAATTACCTCCAGAATCATATTATTTAATTTACTTTGTTTTTTAAATAAATACTATACAAACAATTTAGTAACCACAACATAATCTGAGAGTCTGTCTCTCGCTAATGAGCCATGAACTTGACACTGCACGGACGGTCAGACGTGGACGTCTAAAAATAGAAACATCTCAAAACAATCACCCTTCCCGCCATTGTTTACCCTCATTGGGGTTTTCCCTCATTGCGGAATTAATTAGCATACTGTTCGGTGTAGTTTAAAGAGTGTGGTGTTAATAGAGATTCTTAACCTATCAAATATCATTTGGTGTTTTGTTATTTACTGCTATCAACCATTGCTAGTATTAACTATTATTATCTTGATTGTTCGTAGATGTTATCACAATTTTAATGATTTTAAAAAGTTTTTAATCTACATAAATGTATCTTAAATAACATTAAAAACAATATTGTAGTATAAAAATGTTGATAAACCTTTATTAAGTTCGTAATATTCAATTTATTGAATTCCTTTGTTTTAACCGTGGTTTTGGGTTATCCGTGACCCTCCAACCGGTCATTACCCCCTAATAATCGGGAGTTGACTGTATTTTATTTCTTCCCATAAATATGAAACCTGAAATTGTCCTACTTTTCTACTTTTCAAGCAGTTTATATGTATTTTTTTCAGTGCGGGTAAAATGTTTAATTTTACGGGCAAACAATTTTATAAACAAAGCTGGAATCCAAAAAGATACTTTCTTGTTGTTAACAAACAATTTTATTTTATTTCACACCAGAAAATATTTTGGCGATATTGAGAGTTAAACTCAACACTCCATCCACTTAAGAAGATGAATATCTCCTTAGTAGTAACGAAGTTCTTCAGTTAGGGCCTAGGTTA
Source organism: Allygus modestus (assembly GCA_963675035.1). Taxonomy (NCBI): domain Eukaryota; kingdom Metazoa; phylum Arthropoda; class Insecta; order Hemiptera; family Cicadellidae; genus Allygus; species Allygus modestus. The sequence continues at coordinate 76,309,934 of OY776114.1, read as the reverse complement.
GCTATCAATAGGGGTATGCGGTGCACTGAAAAATCGGTACCGGTACGGTACAAAACGAATTACCGAGCTCGATTCGGTACCACTAACAGTGCCGGTACTAAGACGGCACGGTACAGCCTATAACTACAAAAAATCAGTATTCACTATTTATCAACCACATTTTTGCTTCAGTTTTATTCATAACATCTTTTTTGTCCGTTGACATTCCATTTATTTGACGTTCCTTTGCTCATGACAGCAACTTTCAGCTTCGACCGGCATTCGCGAGTTTATAGGTTCACGATCATGAATGATGTCGAGATGCCTTTTCAGCATTGATAAAGCTGCCTCCACACACTGGCCAAATGTTTCGTCGAGTTGCGTACAACTCAGCGAGTAATTTTACAAAGTACATAAACATCGAGAATAACAAACTACTACGCATTTACACTAGCATACTCATCTTTGCTCGCCTAGACTTGGCCAGTGTATGGAGGGGGTATAAACGTAAACAAAAACCTACAACCAAATTTGTATGACATTTAATAATATTTAAATTAAACTTAGGGATAAACACATAAATCTCCGTTTTTTGTTTGTTTTTTTTTACATCAACAAAATTATAGCACTCTTACATTGCAGATTGAATAACGGCCCCCTAACCTCAAAACCGTTAAACTTGATACGACTTAAAATCGCCAAACATTTGGCAAATACATTCTGATCAACGATCATGTGTTACAGAGAGTAATAACTTGCAGAAAGTCTAGGTTGATATTATTTTGATATGCAAACGTAATAACATTTACATCAATTAAAAAACACAAATAGGGGCTTATCATAACATTTTCTCAATAGGCATTATGACACTTTGTAACGTTTTATGGATGGAAATTAAACCATACAAAAGAAAATGTTTTAATTAACTATTAAATATGCCATGATTGGTTTAGAAGAATGTTTAGGTTAAATATTAGTTTGATTGCTAAAACGTCAATGAATAAAAAAAAACAAATGTTTGACATACACTACTGATGCAACAAATATGAAAGGTTAGCCTACATTGGTTCATCATTTTATGTCGTATTTCATAATTTTGGAAACTGTGTATTTATTTCTCTCTGATATTCACTTTCTAGGTATACTCTTTGTGTGACGATGATGTTTGGACGTAATCACCACTTCCACTTAAAGTGATCGCACGTCGTCTTTCTTTGTTGATAAAATGTTTTGAGTTTTGCCATTATAGTTTAACCTTTATAGTTTAGCCTTTATAGTTTAACCATTGACTATAAATACTGAAGTAGACTTCCCATTGCCATTGTAAAATGTGACCCTAGTTTTGTGTATGCCAGGATTGAAAGAGGTCGTAGTTTACACCAATCACCAACAGAATATACCGATGTCAGCTATTACTTACTCTCTCAAGGAGGGGATAATACAACAGTTGGTGTGTCAGGAAGCAAACATAAGTTGATTATTACTTGCTTTCTGGGGTGGAGATATTTTAAAAGTTAACGTAAATAACTAAAATAAAAAGTTGAGAACAGCACAATCTGTCGGTGACCCAATCAAACTACTTCAGTTTTAAATTCTAGACACACAGCATAATACCTATTAAAGGTTAATAATATTGAGAACTGTTATGAAAACCTAAAATCTAGTTTATAGAATGTATTTATGGTTTTTGATTGCCATCCATTTCATGTTCAGAATAATTTAACCCAATTATTTTGGTTTTTATAACCCAGCTTGCTTCTTTTTAATCTGAAATTAAACTGTATCAGGAAACTGACTTATACTTTCTCCCTTTTAGCCTAACTGTAATGAATAAATTATTTTGTATTTACTACCAAGGTAGTACAGAAAATCTTTTAAATAGCTTGTTTTCAGAAATATCTATCCAAATCCCTTCTTTGGAAGCACTACAGAATCCTTTGCTACTACACACAGTGATTTTATGAGGGGAAATGCCCCTTAATCCACCCCCCAGGGTTAAGGGCAACATATTTAGAATATCCTCTTTTGGTCAATGCCATCTTGACCTGCATATCAAGTTTTAAAGAAATTGACCAGTAAATGTGAGAGAAATGGTAATTTTTGGATTCCCCATAAAAATAACATTGGACAACATACTGTGTTTACCGCTAAATGAAAGTTTAAATTTTCTCCGTGACCAGTAATTGTAGAATAATAATTAAAAATACTAAAGTATTTTGTTTTTCCAGCTTTTTTAAATAGTGATAAGTAAATTTTATTTAAAATAGGTAAAACTATATAGTTTTTATGAAAAAATTGAATTTTGGAACATTTTAAGTCTTGTAATTTCTGAAACCAAATTATTTCAGAAAGGCAGTCAGTGCAATTTTGTTGGAAACTTAAAGCTCTACAAATCACTAAATTTGAGTTAAAACTGTTTGACTGTGAGAAATTTGGATTTTTCATGTTTTTTAACGGTTTTGGAGGGATAATAACCCTTCAAAATCAAAACGTCAAAAAATATAAACAAATCCTGGAGGTATCATGGCACATGGACACTCACGCACCTACAGACGTCACTCAAAAATCACTTTTTTGGGTTCATTGAGCACCAAAAGAAATATTTCCACTAATAACTCAAATTAAAAAATGTTGACAAAACAATACTTTCTCCATACACTGTGTATAGTGGGAGGAAGTAAAATTGCAAATATTTTCTGTAAAAGTCTATGAAAATAACTATATTTCTCTATTTTGTTTTATATCACAAATGAATGACACATAATAATGTTTGCTCTATTATTATCAGCCGGGGGGCTTATCTGGCCACATTGATTGTGGATACAAACAAATTATGTAAAGATTACAAGAGCTATGTGTTTGATTTATTTAATAATGATTTAAAGTGTAATAAAAAATACATTAGGCCTATTGTATTAGTTTAGGATTAGGTTTGACTTTAGTATATTTTTCTTGCGGTGTGTCTCAACTTTGCGAATTCATCCTACTTTCGTCGTACTTTTTAGCCAAAAAGTCCTACTTTTCCAGGTTTAAAAATCGCTGCGCTCCCTGATGAAGGCGGCCATGATTTTAAATAATTTGAATATCAGTTCTGCTTTGGATTCACTGATGCTAAGTACTGTTGCTAATTTACTAAATAAGTTCTTTTCTTTGAATTTGGAATCGAAGATTGTCTATTTAACGAATGTTTTTGGACTGGATCAGTAGTTAGAGCTGCTCAATCCACCCTAGCTCTGATATAATTTAGACTGTAAACTCAATATAAGTTTGGGTTTAGTTTACCAAGCTGCATGAATTTCTTCGCTAAAACCATTTCGTTTTGGCCTAATAACAACAAAAGGGATGATCTTTATGGTTTTTTAGCTCTTCTCTTATTGAAAAGATTATACTTTCAGTGTCCAATGCACTTATTTAAAGGGGAATTTATTTAATTTGAGACAAGGCTCACTTTTAGCACTCCTCCCCCCCATTCATTGTAGAAGAGAGAGAGCTGTGACCCACTCAACAACACACTTACAGATGATCTTCTTTCTTCAGGCTTCCAGCACACTTGACACTTCCACTTTCAATTTTAACTGAGATTACTATATGAAATTTTACCTCGGTAATATTATATTTGAGATCAGATTTCATTTATATATGTGTTTGAAGTAGTTTACATCATTATTGGACAAGGTTATGAAATAATTTATATGAGATGATTGGTGCTTACATATTATATAAAAAGACAGAAATTATGCGTGGGCCTAATTAATGGTTCTTATGAGGTTTTATTAGCACATAAACGTAAACGCATATTATCTTAATTGTTCACTATAAAGGAGGAATTTATGATTCAGGTCCACCTCCGGGAAATCCGGATTTTTCAAAATCCGGACTGGCTGTCCGCCACATTAGTCCGAATTTCTGAGAATCTACTGTACCAACAATAACAATATAATGCTGAAGGAAAATACTCTAAGCCCGATAATAATTGGCACTATTCAACTCAACTCGATCCAAAATTCACTACTCGCACACCCTTAAAAAAATTATTGCTTGTATACGTTAGGAACTTAATATTTTTCCAAACCTAGAATACAGAAATTTCTCAATACTATAAGCAACTAGATCAAGTAAACTTCTTTATGAACTTAGCTTTGTTTTCTTCCATTTTAACTGTGCCAGGTAGATTTCTTAAGAAATAATTACCGATTTATGAAGTTTCCTTTTTGAATAGTTCAAGGTGGTGGTATTTATATACTATGGTAATTTTTCCCGTGATATTATAATTATGAAACTGGCAACTTCTTTTATTTTTTGGGGTGTGCGAGTAGTTTTTTTTAATCGATTCTAGTAGTGCCAATTATTTTCAAGTTTCGAGTATTTCCGAGCGAGTATTTGCCATCAGTTGGTAGTTTTAAATAGTGTAATGGGATTTGGATACCACTCCAGATTTGATAATCTAAACATGGTTTCTAACTAATACGTAGCAATACAAAGTTTGGGCCAGTACAATAAAACGGGGTTAAGTATTGACAAACAAACCACAATTTGACATTCTTTTCCGGCCGAAATGACGCAGTCCGATCATAATTTTTGGCCGATTTTACGTGATCCGATAGTTTTTTGCAGCCATTACCACACGATTTGGCCGGTCGCAATCGTTAGCGATGTCCAAAAATCGGCGGGAAATACTCGCTCAAACTTACGAGTATTTTTTAAAACTTAGAGTTGAGTTCGAGTATTAAAATACTTGGCCGAAAACTCAAATTTTCGAGTACTCGCACACCCCTATTTATTTTACAAACATGTGCCATTTGATCAAGTTTAGTTATATACCTCAATTCAACATACTGTTGTCTGTTAGAAATGTATTACGCAAACCAATTAAATGTGACATCAACAATGCTAAGGTTTCTTAACGATTTTTGTAATATTTCATTGATACAATATCAGAGGCTTTTGGAAGGTCCATAAAAATTCCTTTGGCATTATCCACCCTATCAATAGCATCAACTGTGGTTTAGACTAAATCAATATCAATAGCGGTTACTACAGACTTGCCTACTCTAAAGCCATGCTGTACCTTATCAAAACAGTTATTCTTTCCAAGGGAGTCGGTTAACTGCAGATACACAACACGTTAACAAATTTTAGATATAGCAGGTAAAATAGATAAAGGTCAATAATTAGCAGGGTCTGTTTTAATAACTTTTTTAACTACGGTTATTATTTTCTATATTTTTTAATTTATCTGGAAGAGATAAGAGAGTAATCTATAACATGAACTAATGGCTTTATTTAGAGCATCTTAATTTGTTTGATGCCAGACATCTGGTATTTCGTCACAACCTACTTGGAGTATTTGTTTTGAAATGATGATATAATTTTACCCAATTTCTCCTCGTTTACGGGTTTTGTATAGCATTTTCTATAATTAGTATTTTCAGAAATATTCACAGTCGGAAAGTTTGGTGACAGGTTAGGTATTAATAAATCATTAACCACCTTAATGAAGGATTCATGAAAAATGTCACAAACGTGTTTTGGTTCACCATACTCATCACCATTAACACGTTCGCTGCGGCGAGCGCCATATGGCGCTCGGCAGAACAACGCCACGATCTGAGAGCGCCACAAGGCGCTCTGTCTACATGCAAGTTCCATTTGGTCTCGTGCTGGCAGCACTGTGGTGAGGACGGGTATTTTATGTCAGCGTTTTAGCTAGGAATGCGAGCTTTATTTTGGTGTAGGTTGGTAGTAAATTTCCCCGTAAAATTCCCGTTCATACGGGACAAAAAACCAGTTTTTGCCCCATATTTCTGGGATATTCTCCCTGTAATTGACATTACAAGGGAAATGGCTAGTGCCCAGGCAGTGCTGCTACCTGTGGGTGTTTCAGCGAACTACGTCCAGTCTCGTGGAAATGCAGCACATCACCGAACCGCTGTTTTGTGATTCGTCAGACCGAAATAATTGAATTCGTCTGTGCCAATCTGGTTCGCTGCCGTGCTTGGCGCACGCCCGCCATTGGTGGGCCGCAGCGAACGTGTTAATAACTAACATTAACTTTGATTTGCCGATTTAGAGTTTTCTCATCCCATTACGCTAATCTTGAGCGTACACCTACTTAATTTGTGCAGCTGCCTGATTAGTCATAGCTTGGTCAAGCCGGTTTTGGTATATTTTAGGTTTACCATTGAGTTGAAAACGCTTCTAAGTTTAGCGTTTACTAAGTTATTGTTATCAATACTATAAGTTTTTCAGATATGAATCAGATATTTTCAGATTAATACAAGTTAAGCTCTTCTGATTTTTTATGTAAAAATGGTTTTGTTTGATTTACTAAATTTATCAAACAATATTTCTAGGTATTGTTGTAGGAGTTAGTTTTCACTTTTTTATTTAACTATGTCAAATTCCAATAGATAATTAAAATTGTTAAAAAACTATGCATCTGTCTCGACTCATCTGCATTGATTCACCGTTTATTCCAGGTGTGGAATCTCCGTGCTAACCTGGCAGATAATTCTCAAGTGTTGCCCAAGATTCACAAACTTGTACCCGAAGTAGAGTTTGAAACAGTTTACTACAAACGTAAGTTAACTCGAGTATTCATTGCTATATAAAATTATTTTGTAACTTAGTGCAGTATAATAAGCTTTTATTATTGCAGGTTTTATATTTGCAGTAGAAAATGGCCATGTGGTACTCAGATTTGAGAAGGCCTACCGAGTTTTCTAGAATGTGGGATCAACAAGCTTTTGCTAAATTATAGGATAATGGAAAATTTGTACATGTTTTTTGTTTTATTGCAACCTGAAAAATAAATACCCATCCCTCTCATGTCATGCCAGTCATGTGAAAACACTTTCTTTCCATATTTTAGAGTAGTTTTTTAATTTGGTTATATAGGCTATATTTAATTTTTTATTTATGTGCTCCTTACCAACTCCTCTCCCGTGATAGTTCTTTCACACTCAATGTCAGAGGGTAAAAGGGCCAATGTTAATGTGCAATTTAATTGGTATTTTACCAAATTTTATATAACTACATATTTCAGCATTGTATTTAACTTAGAGTTTCTCATTTGAAATTTGACTTCAGTATACCAGCGTTTTAATATACCAGCGTTTTAATTAACAGTGTTTTTTTTTCAAACCTATTATTTGACACTGTTCTTTACTTAAAATTTGTTTGAAAACAGAACATTTCCCACAGATGACATATTGATAACATATTGATAGGATATCTAGTTCTATTTGCGAGTCTGTTCACCGATGTGTGTTTGTCCAGCCCACCAGAACCACGCCGCTTACCAAGGTGGCAGATAGCTCCTGCAGCTGTCCCGGGGAGTGGCACCGTGCTGGAATACTCTTTGCTGTACATTTTAGTCACACAATTTAGTTAGTTTGTATGTCTGGGGGTTACTAAGCAACATAGTCAGTGTAAAACATGTTGTTTATAGTCACAACAGCAAGTTAAACAACAATAGTGTTAGAATACATTGAGGGGTGCATTTTTAACTCACTTTAACGAGCTGCCATAGAATCCTGAGCGTCCTTGGGTTCTGTTATTGGCATCTGGGGAGATTTGACAGAAATATCAAACGGGTTGAGCACAAAGCGCTTAGAATTTTCATGAGTTTAGTGTATTTTAAAGGATTGTTGGAGTTTATTTTTGGTACTGTTTTGAATGCTCTATCCTTAATTTGTTATGATTTTTAATTATATTTACAGTTTTTATGTATTATTTCAATATCATATTGTAATTAGTATCTATATTTACTAATTTTGATATTAAATTGAATAGGATATCCTCAGAACCAAATTTAAAGGTGTTATTTAGACAAGCCCTTGTACTGTGTCACTTAAGTAAAATGCCATACTAATTTAAAAAAGCAAGACTACTGAAAGGAGAGTGATATTTTCTATATTGATTTTTTTAGCAAGTCTTTTTCAAAATATATCTATGTTTACTTTCATACTTTATGGGATAACAGTTAAGTTAGTTAGTAGAGGGATTACATAGATATTAACATAATGTTAAAAGAATCTCCCGGTGGTGATTTCAGAAATAATTATTTGTATAATAAATACTTTAATAGGTACCTAATAAAAATGAAATTTTCATCATCTATATAAACGGAAATCCACTATACCCAATATTAAAGGTTTTATTGAGCCTAAACCCTATTAATATGTTTGATGTCATTCCTACAAGTATAACAATTCAAAACAAACTATGAGGCTTCGTCCCATTGGTCAACAAAAGTTTGTCCATTAAAGTTTTAATGTTAATCATACATAAGAGAAATGAGGTTTATATTTTATGTGTCTATTGGCCGTGAATTTCTTTAGTTTTGCCACAGGATTTTTCTGTTATTAGTGATGTTTGTTCTCACTAAAAGTGGACTTCTCCTGGGGTCACCGGGATCGTTAGGCCAAGTTACATTAATCTGTTCAACTGTTGAGTAGGTGTGTGCAAGTAGTGATTTTTTTAATCAAGTCGAGTAGTGCCAATTATTTTTGAATTTAGAGTATTTCCGAGCGAGTATTTGCCATCAGTTGGTAGTTTCAAATACTGTAATGGGATTTGTATACCACTCCAGATTTGATAATCTAAACATGGTTTCTAACTAGTACATAAGTAGCAATACAAAGTTTGGCCAGTAAAATCAAACTGGATTATATATTGACAAACAAAACATGGTTTGACATTCAATTCCGGCCAATAAAACACGGTCCAGTTGACTTTTGGCCAATATCACCTGGTCCAGACTTACTTATAATCAATATTAGAGAACGAAATCGTTAGTTATGGCTGATATTAAGTAGTCTGGTCGCCACTTTGCCGATAGTATGTATACCGTCATTATTTTCGGCCTTTATTATATTTTTGTCGTCATTTACATCCGAAATTACGCGGTCCGGTCATCATTTACGGGTGATTTTACGCGATGCGATTGCCTTTTGCGGTCGTTCCTACGGGATTTAGCCATTCTCAATCATTAGCGATCGTCCAGAAATTGGCGGGAAATAGTTGATCGAACTTTCGAGTATCTTTCAGAATTTCGAGTCGAAATTCAGAATTTTGAGTATTAAAATACTCGGCCAAAACTATAAGTTTCGAGTACTCGCACACCCCTACTGTTGTGCCAGAATGTTTGAACAGTTCGTTTTGAAATCTGTCTTCACACAGATTAGTTTATCATTACATATTGGAGATTGTTCTTCCTACAAGTTTTTACAATTTTAACTCACAATTATGTCGGTTACAAAATCTTGACTTTTATGTCTGAAAAGGGATTTTGGATTTCTGGATGTATTGGCATTGAGTGACATTCGGGAAGTTGTCAATACAACCGGATGAATATTTGGATAATTAAAGCCAATATTAAAACATTTAATGAAAAGTTAGGAGATTTGATTTAAATGGATACAAATATATTTTTTGCAAGCTAAGTCTGAACACATTATTAGGCTGTATGAGTGCATTTTTAAAGGCATTACTAATTTTTATGACTAAAGCCTAGCGCGCACTAGGGCGGCACGGCACGCTCGGCATTTTTAAGGGGGGGTGCGCGCACTAGCCACGGACGGATGAGTCAACCGCACATCCTTAATTTAAGGACAGTCTGCAAGCTATACTCATGAGAGTACACATTACGGATACAGATCAGGAATGTAGAACCTAAATTCCGGTGTACTAAACACACCACTCAAAAAGATACATTGATTAAGAAATATTAGAATTTTATGGCGAATAATATTGAATTTAATTAAACATTATAGAAATATATAACTTAGAACAACCAAATTACTTGTAAACAAAGCACCATTTGTTTTTAACAATAACATTAAAAGCAGTCTTTTCAAGCAACTGATAGAATTTATCTTTAACAAGGAAGTGGTGTTAGTTACTTTAATTTTGGCAGAAGAAGATGAAGAGACTAGAAGGAGAAAGTAAAGATTTTAAAAGTAGCACTGATCTCTTCCCTTATATTTTCACGCCTGGCGTTATTAAAATACTCCGGATGTCGCATGAAGTATAGTTCCAGGTATTTGTCTCAAGCACAATCAACTTCGACACATACATCTGCAATTTACACTTGTTGACAACTGCACTGCGATCAGTGGAGAACGGGGACAATCCCACACCGCCCGCTCGGTCGGTGTGCGGATCATCGGTGCGGCCGGTACGGCAGCTCGGAAATGTCCTGAAGTTCGATCTCCCGGACTTTTTAACAAACGGCGGAAGGTGCCGGTCCTCCGTTGCTCGTTGTCCCGCCTTAGTTTATGTACTCACATTACATTCAATGTTATTTACTATTAAAAATTGCCATGACTGCCGTTTGTCTGTGTCGTGCCGCCCTAGTGTGCGCTAGGCTTATATCACAGATTTATATAACATCATTTTTTTTGCTTGTTAATATGACATGTATTTAAAAGCCTTTCTTTGGGTTGATTATCTAATGTAGAGTTCTAATAATTAGTTGTAGTTGACGCCCATGTTATTGTACAGTTTTTTTTAACACTATTGGCATTGACTAAGATCATCTAGAGTGGCCATCATGTGTAAAAATATGGACAGGTTTTCAGGTGCTACTGTCATGGTTTTGTTGACATGCTTTTATTATTACTTACCATGAGTTCTCAGATGATAACATCAAGTCATAGCTTTAAGAGGAAAATTCAACAAATTAAACAATTAAAATGTTTTAACATTCAATAATTGTTTTGGATATAGTTACAAAAAAGGTACTGTGGTAGACGTCTATAGGTCAGCCCCTCAAAATCCAGCAGCTGTATTTTCCTTATTTCATGGCCAGTTCATAGATAGTCATTAGTCAGTGCTGTAATGTACCATGAGAGGGTAAATATTTATTGAAATTATTTGAGTGTAACTAGGCTAAGTCTGATGAAATTTGTGAGTAGACAAGTGTAGAGGTTTGTGAGGGAGCTTTTGTTTATTATTTATTCTTGAACTACCATGGTTGAATGTTTAAAGATTATAAATGGCATGCCACACACCCACACCATAGGAAAACAAACCATTTGAGTACAATACAATTTGTTCTGTGTTATGGCGAACAACTGTTCAGCTGTTAGCAACTGCCAAACAGTTATTAAAATATAAATTGTATGACTTATGCAATGTTTTTATGATTTAAATAGATAGGACTCAGGCCTACCTTACCTGGTTAAAATATTTCCTATAAATTAATATTTTTGTTGGAAATTCCAATACATTGTTAATCATTGTCACGGAATAAATATTTTATTATTATCATAAGTGCTACACAGAAGGCAGCACTTGCTGCAGGTGTGTCCAATCACCAGATTTCCAGAAACGATCTTGAGTGACATCATGTCAGGTCTGCAACAACATTGTACAAGGCCGAAAATAAGCAAACCCATGGGGCTCTTCTCTCTTTAGAACTGGCTCGGATATTACAAATAATATTGTTTATGTATTGATTGCTTTTATTCCTATGGTGTGTGACTTGAGAGATTTTAATTGTTATGCTCCCTTGAATTGCAACCGTGTACTTGCTCACAAGGCGAGAAAACTGATTACTTTTGACTGAAAATATTAACTCTAGTGCTGTTACCAGATGTTGTTGTAGAGAAAGGTAATGGAGAAAGTTGTCTTGAATTTAAGGAAATACAAGTTTTATTTTTTGTAACTGATTTATGTTTTTTGGCCTATTATTAATTTTCTTCAATCACATTTTGAAACTTCTAAACTTCAAGTGATATATACCTTTCTTCAAGAAGTAACAGCTGTAAAAGTATCCTTTTTGTATACCAAGTATTTTTGGCCTACTAATTAAATGGATACTCTTTATGTTTCTTGGCTCTGAAATAAGAAAATATATTGAATACAAATTATATATAGTTATTGTACATAACGTGTTAACAAAAACAATGATTTCCAACTTGAATCCATTAATTACAATTATTATATTTTATTACAATTATATTTCAACACGTAATAAAGAGATAAAAAACATGATTTTTTAGGAGAATCATTAGTGTTACTTACAATTCATAATGTGTAATGCGAAAGTTGTTGTGGAGAGTTTCTATGTATTTAATATCTCCCTCATCCAATTTGAAATTGAAGATGTCCATGTTTTCCTTCAATCTCTTTTCTTCAGCTGTCTTTGGTATCGGTACAACTCCAAGCTCAACCTTGGAAAGAGACATTATTGTGACATTATTTTCGGGGTGTAATCAAATACATCATCAAATTAAATTAATTTTTGATATGTTTAGCAAAAGCCAAGATGCTTATCGTAGCAAATTTAAGAAATTTTAAGTTTGGCTCAGACGTTAAGGATTGCCCCTGAAGCGAGTCTTATGTTCATCATAGCCAAACATATCAACAAGCAGTTATTACTCTCAGTTTGTTTGATACAGAAACTCCGACAGTAATACAGGGAGTGAAACGTTCATTTTTAATTAAATGTACAGTTTTTCTCAAAAAATAAAGGCCAATTGTTATAACCCAAGTTGCTTGGGACAGCAACACGCCTGTAATGAAAAAATCTTGGTTGTAAAATCTAAAATACGACACTAAAGCATGTTGAACAAACACTACTCTACCAGTCAAATCACCGGTTGCTTGTTACAGCACCTCAGCGATACATAGCAAGGAAAGGGAAAAACTTAGGTAAAAATGTAAAAAATCATTTTACATGTTCATACTTGGTAATTCTTATTCGGTGGCGGGAGGGATGACAGAATAAAAATTAAATAATTTTCCCTGCAGAAAAATTCTCTGAGAAGCATGGTTGTGGTCACCTCCAAATTCTCATAGCAATTACCACTTCATTAGTGTGAAAACTGCTTACAGTATTTCGCCCCTCTTGAGGTGGCTGTCTACATAAAATTACACGCACATCAACACAACACCAGTTCAAAAACATGTTGGCAGTAAACACAACCTTTGAAAAGTGCCAAAATAATCAAGTTGAAAAAATGCTCTTTTTGAACAACAAATCAAAATTGACAAATTTAAGAATAAGTTGAAATGTTTTTATTGAACAAAGTTTTTACAGTTAGAGTTAGTTAGCCTATTTTGTTTAATGTGGCCCAAACCCACACTCACTCCCATCTTTATTTATCTGTTAACTTACAACCACATCATGACGACTCCCATCACCTACTCTTTTGGCCAACTGGGAGGATCTCAAAGTAAAAATCGATTGTGTTGACCAATAAAATTTGCTGGAGAGAAATTCAGTAGGGACTTTATTTATATTGAGCTTGTTTGTATAAATCATTTGCTTCATGCATCAATTCTCTTATAAACTGTTCCAGATAATTTTTTAAACAAACAAATGACTGCTCATAAAAGTTAGAGAGCCCTCCATGTTTTTTTTTCACGACTGTTGTCAACCACTCACCAAATATCGGAGACAAACTTGAGCCGAGGTTTTGTTGTATTTTTTCCCAATTTCTATCAAATTGTGGTTGTTTTCAATCACTACCTGCCACTCCTCTTCAGGTGTCAACTCTATTTTCCTGCCTGGGGCCCCAAGTGGACGGTAACCCATTACTACAATGTTGCTTTCTTTGCAAAACTGAATAAGCTCCTTCTGCACTAGCCTGATGTTGGTTTCAATCTTGAACAAGTGAGATTGTTTATCAAGTTAAACAACATTTAACAAAAATGCAGCTTAAAATTATAAATGGGAATAGTTCCAAGAATGATTGTACACTAAATAGTTGTAATAATGGTTTCCAAAGAATCGGTGATTTGAAACGCTTTTGAACACTTTACATGAGGATTAAGAAATTAAATTTATTGCTGACAAAACTGAAATAATGCAAATAATTTTGTGTTTTAGTATAAATACCTGAAAAAAGGCAGACTAGCTATGTTCTGTTCTTTCCAAAAGGAACTTGGTGACATAAAGAAAAAAATTCAACACAAACTTAAAATGAAATGTCAATGACAATCTATAGTTTGAAATATTTCATAAACAACTTTTTGATTAGCGTATTACGTGTTGCTATTACTTACGGTATGTAATAAAAGACGTCTTACAACGGTATATATATAACAGATGGTATACCATCTGTTATGTGAATACAGTATAAGCAGTGGCGGATTTAAGCAATTGCCGCCTAAGGGCTATTAGGAAATTTGCCGCCCTCCACACCCCCCGCTATATAATCTTTGTCCTTTTCGCCGCCCAGGTTTACCCACATGTTATATATATCTTGTTTGGTTATTTTGTGATAGTATCTAAAGAAGTTACGAATTAACTGAATGAATAAGTTTAAAAAATTTCTTTTATTTCCTAGTTGAAAAATCCAGTAAGATAATGTATAATTGACATGATTCACATTAACACAGTTTAATATTCAATATAACCTACTCCAATGACAATCAGCCCTAGAGACAAATGTTGGTGTTAAAAGCAGTAAAGCAGTGCTAGTGCTACTTTTAATAACAAGAAAATCCTTCAAAAAAGTCCTAAAAATCCCTTCTTATACTTAATAAAAACATTAATTTTTACACCAACGCATTGACTACTGAAAATTATAATCAATAACCTATAAATAAGATATGATGACAATGTAGCGTTCGGACCATTAGCCTCAAAATTCGGACTATTTAAATCCTGAATTAGCGCTTTTAGATACAGTTTTTCAGTAATTTTTTTAATTTATACTTTTATACAAAGAATTGTTTATATGTTTTAGACGATCAAAATATAAAATTAATTGATGTAGGCCTAATCTTCATAAAACTCTACACATTTTCAAACACTTCTTCTAGTTTCACCTCCATGATGTTGTAGATCCAATGAATTAAAATATAATACTACAGGAGTCACTACTCTCTGACAAATAACCTTCATAAAGCGTGCCGTCATATTTGGTATTTGGTATTTGGTACACTGAAGACGGCTGAAATAAATTTATTTTTCACCTTGAGTTTGAAAATGAAACGACAATATCATTGTAGTCTAAATTTTGTTATTGTCATCTCAAATTCGATTGTTGCAATATTTCTCATCCGTGTGCCTTGGTCATTATTGATATTGTGTAACAAATAATTGTAATGCTATGCGAATGTATAGGTAAACTTGGAAGTCCGTGAGTTGGACCATAGATTAAGAATACCACAATGAGTATGTTTAATCTATGGTTGGACGTAGGACGTAGTCATAGTGGCGCAGTGCCTGATAGATGTAGTTCGTGGCTTGCCGCCCTTTCTCTGTAGCGTAATCGTGTTGTCGCTAGTACGGATGAATGACAAATGAATTATGACTGCTTTGAGGAACTGCAGTGTGAGGGTTACATTCCATTACATACATTAGTCTCAGTAGTTTTAGTCTAAGTAACTTTACCTATAAAAGGGCGGCACGCCGTCATTGTAATCAGTTTTTGTCAAAATGTTCCCCGTTTCAACATTTATTTTCTAAACAACTTATTAATTTTCTGTAAATTTGCCGCCCCTAAAAACTTGCCGCCCTGGGCTACAGCCCCTATAGCCCCCCCCTAAATCCGCCACTGAGTATAAGTATAAATATATTTTACTTTCTCCCTCTATACATAGTATATGGAAAAAGTATTGTTTTCGTCAAAATTTTCGAATTTGAGTTGTTAGTGGAAATATTCGTTTTGGTGCTCCCTGAACCCAAAAAAGTGATTTTTACGTGATGTCTGTCTGTGTGTGTGTGTGTGTCTGTGTGGATGTGTACAGAGCTAGAGCCTTAACCAATGGGCCGATTTTTATGAAATTTGGTATGTAGGTACAAATCCACGATATCTCCAGGAGTTTTTCATTTTTGAATTTTTGGTTTTTAAGGGTAATTATCCCCCAAAACCGCCAAAAAACATGAAAAATCCAAATTTCTCAAAAACGGCTCTAACGATTTTGATTAAACTTTATTCGTTTGTAGAACTTAAGTTTTCCAATAAAATGACACCACCCGCATTCCTGTAAAAATTGGGGTTCAGAAATTACAGGACTTAAAACATCAAAAATTCAGTTTTTTTGATTTTCCATAAAAAGACATAAATATAAAAAAAATGTTACTAGTCACCATTAAAAAGAGCTCAAAAAACTAAATAATTTAGTATTTTGAATTACTATTCTACAATTGCTGGTTTCGGAGAAAATTGAAATTTTCATTTTGCGGTAAACGCAGTACGTTGTCCAATGTTATTCTTATGGGGAATAAAAAAATTACTATTTCTTATTTACTGATAATTTCATTCAAACTTGATATGCTTGTCAAGTTAGCATTGACCAACAGAGGAAATTCAAAATATGTTGCCCCTTAATAACCCTTTGGGGGGGAATAGGGGGCATTTCCCCTCTTAAAACCACGAGTGTAGCAATGGATTCTGTAGTGCCTCCAAAGCAGGGATTTGGGTAGATGTTTTTTAAAACAACTTGTTTACAAGATTTTCTGTACATTCGACCGTGCTTTGTATTCTATATTTAGTAAATAAAAAGTAAATTATTCATTAAAGTTGGGCTAAAAGGGAGAAAGTATGTGTCAGTTTCCTAATACCGTTTATTTAAGTGTTATTTTATTACATCCCATAAATATTTCTTACATCAGTTGATAATTTAAATTAAATTAATATCAGATAAATGTCACATTAACCCCATAAAATATTTCTTCCATTAGAGTAACTTGGGAACTTTAATAGGTATGGAGCCCGAGGGAAAAATTAATTCCTTACAAATTATCTAATGGAAACCCCCTTTAATTTAATTTTATCAATCATAAAATACACCCGTTGCAGCAAACCTGCGTACTCAGCGAATTTCCAATGAATATATATGTCTTGGTAACATTAAGCCACTTACCAGGCGTCATAAGAAATACATTCACAAATAAGCGATATTAAAAATATTAATTATTCTCCATAAGAATAACATTGGGGATAAGTACACAGGTTTTCTGCAACAAGGAACACAAAGTAATGGGTTTTAGCGAATTTCCCCTATAGGGAAGAAGCTATTACCGTAGGTCTCATGGTAAGACTTAAGCCCGAGACCATGACAAAATTTTTTTAGGTCCCCAGATGACTAAAACACTATTTGTTCAAATTTATATATATGTATATATATATATATCTATGTATATATATCTATATATATATATATATATATATATATATATGTGTGTGTCCGTGAATGCGATAACTTGAGTAAAAAACATCCGATTTCGATGAAATTTAGCTCAAATGTGTAAAGTGACATTTATGACTTTAAGTTCGAAAACCAGAAAAATCGGGCCATGGAAAGGGGGGTTTATGGGGGTTTTAAATTTTCCAAAAATCAGTTTTTTGCATTTTTTACCCTAAAATTTTTAAAACACTTAATTTTGGTTTAAACCATGTTATAGAGCTTAAAAAAACAAATAATACGATATTTTGTTTATTGTTTATTTGATATTGTGCCTGCATACACAGCCCCCATGTTATTCTTACGGAGGATAAGTAAAATGTAATGACTACCTTAATTATGAACATAAATTAATAAAACTTGGTATGTGGCTTCACCTTGTTGAGTTATATTGATATTTGCATAAATACCCATTTTTTTAGTTCCTTGTTGCAGCAAAACTGCTTACTCAGCTCCCATGTTATTCTTATGGAGAATAATTAAAATGTTATATAGTGCTTACTTATGATTGAATATTGATTAAACTTGGTATGTGGCTTCACCTAGTTAATTATATTTATATTTGCATAAAAACCAATTGTTTGTGTTCCTTGTTTCAGCAAACCTATGTACTCATCACCAATGCTATTCTTATGGAGAATAATTAAAATTGTATATATCGCTTATATATGAATATATTTTTATGAAACTTGGTATGCGACTTTATATGGTATTAAGACATATATTATGCATTGGAAATTCGCTGAGTACGCAGGTTTGACTACGACGGTGGTATTTATGTTAGTACCAGTAGAACTCGTTTAAGGGAAGTTGCATACCAAGTTTCATCCATATACAATAATAAATAAGCGAAATATAACATTTTAATTATTCTCCATAAGAATAGCATGGGGACCAAGTACCTAGGCTTGCTGCTAAGAGAACCATAGGTGAAAAATGGTTTTTTGTGCAAACAACAATAAACCACAACCAGATGAAGCCAAATACCAAGTTTCGTCGGTTTTTTATTTCATAAATAAGCGGGATATACATTTTTTCTCTATAAGAATAACATTAGACAACGTACTGTGTTTAGCACTTTCAATATCTCAGTAACCAATTGACGTAGAACAATGATCAAAATACCAAATTGTTTGTTTTTGTAAGCTGGATTCAATAGTGAAAATTAAAATTTGATTTAAATAAAATTTACATGTGACAACCCCAAAAAACCTATTTTTGGGGCTCAAAACCACCCAAAAATCCCCCTTTGGATGGTGCCATTCATCTGGTTTTCAAACTCGTTCAAATAAGTAGTTCTTTACACCTTTATACCAAATTTCATTAAGATCGGACATTTTTTACGAGAGTTATCGTGGTGTCATACATTTTCAGTTTGGCTTTCCCTGAAAATGGAAAAGTTGTTGCTGTATATATCTGAAAACAATATCTAACATGTACTGGTCCTATAAAATCAAAATCTGGAATTGTTTAATCTATTTACCTGATTTACAACTGGTTTGTGCTTAGCAATTTTGATTAACCTCTCGAGCTGCACCCTGTTGAAGTTTGAAACTCCTATGCTCCTGACCAGCCCCCTGGTGATGAGGGTCTCCATCTCTCGCCAGGTGTCCTCTAGAGGCGTGTCGTCAAACGCATGGAACTCTTGCTTTTTGAAGTGGTCTCTGGAACTACTCTGTAATTTAACATTTTAATTAGTAGAGCAATTACTCAGATGGTGAAAGATTTCTTTGTTTATAGGATTGAATAATAGCTAACAAGATTTTTATTATTTTTCATATACTTATATATCGTCTACGTAAACACTTATAGGGACCTCATCACTGTTATCAGAGCGTGTAATCAATTTTTCTAGCGGTTTAATATTTTTCTGCAGTCACTAGAGCCAGTGATGCAACTAGTTAACAGGAGAAAAAACTGTGTCAATAAGAATGGGAAGAGAGACGGAATGAAATTCATGAGTGAAAACATTCTTTCATGGATAAATCAACTTCTGATTTTGGTTCAGTTAAAGTTGGAGTATATATACATTGGTTTGATATACACATTTTAGATATAAATATAGGTTAACTTACTAGAATATCCAAAGTAAATACTTTTGTTTAACTACAAATTTTTTAGTGAAATGTCTTTTTTACTTCTAAATGTCTTATCAGATTTGAGTTTTTTTTAGATTTGTATATATTTTTAGATGCATTTTAAATTATTATGCAAGTGAGTAAAATCCCTTAAAGCACCATGTTAACTGTGGCCGAGATTAATGATATTGTTTCAGATCAAGTGAGTGCCTCCACTTAAGTAATTAAATCTTCGTTCAACCTCTTACTGGGAGAATAAGCTCAGTTACTACTATAAACCAGGGCTGTCAGTGTATTTTGATGTCATTTGACAGTCACTTAGACTGTGCAATTGTTTATTTGATTGGTTTATTTCTGTAATAATTGTGTTTTACAATTAGGAGTGAAGCAGTAACTCACACAGGAAACAAATACAAAGTGGCAAAATCAATGTCGACCATGCACAATTCATAAAGAAACAGTCAACCACTCCAAGCTTGCCACAATTTATTTTACTTGGGCTCCCTAACCTCCCAACAACACTGTCACAAGTTGGTGAGCCTTGTTTAGTTAAATCATGTATCAGTTTTGGTGATGATGATGGGAATTGAGTCTGTGAAATTCAAAAGACTACCTGACCAAGTCATCTATAAACATGACTACTAGGACAACACTGACTTAAAGCTCATACATTAGGTTACTAATTGGTTGCATCTGTTAATTTGTATTTTTGAAACCACCTTTGAAATTGCAATCTACTCTACCTTCAAACCGAAGGGCCAGTTGATCAGGTACAAGTCAATGTAGTCCACTGAGAGGAAGCGAAGGGATTCCTCACAAGCAGCGACAACTTCTCCCTTTGAGTGATGAGTGTTCCAAAGCTGGAAGTTAGTGCTTCCTTGTATGTAAGTATAACAAAATATGCTAAATAACACCAACAATATTGTAAGCAACCGAATGACTGTTCAGTTGAGGGTACAATGGTTTATTGTGATAGTAACATTAAGGTAATAATTATTTGGCCAAATATGCAGTAATTATTGGTATTATATTTTTGGCAGAATATAGAGTGAACATTCCTAAGTCCCTGCAGAACTTTCCTAGAGCAATTAGAAAGATTAATCTTTCTTCTTTTCCTTCGGTTTAAACAATCCAAATGACTCAGCGACATTATTTTTGAACCGCATGTCCTGGTAATGGCAGTAGCCTGCCAGTGCCAATGTCGCCAAAGTAAGAGTTAAAAAAAATTAATATCTAAACTAATTCAAGAAGTTGTTTAAACAGTTTTGAAACTGGATAAACAATTGGCATTCAACACTGATGGCGGGATCCCTTCATTAGTAAACGTAATTTATTTTCATATTTAAAATGTCAACATATTGTCCAATTGATTACAAAATAGGACTCAGACTGGTCTGTGCCAGCTGTGGGGGGCAAGGTAGACAGCGGAAGGCATCCAACCAGCACTAAGCAAACGGAGCAGTGTTGCGACTTTGTCCCAACAAGCTCAGTTGCTGCTCGTATTGACTTCAAGTATGCATGGTTGTGTTTTTCTCAATTAGCACTTTAAAATGAATGGTCACTCAATTGAAGTTTAAATTAAAATCCCGGGCAACCCCCAACAATATGATTTGTTAAGGTAACAAAACACAGTACAGAAGCAAGATCGGCTGTTTTAAGCTAACTTCTGGAATGGTAGCACACTTTAAACTGTGAATTTGAGCAGCTGGATTAGCTAGTTATTGTTATTCTAAAGAATGTTATTAACTCCAATGTAAACAACAAATATTGTATGTAATGCTGAAAAGTACCTTTGTAACCACAAACATTTCCTCCCTTGTGACAACCCCCTCTCTGATCTTCTGTCTGATAGCTCGTCCAACGTCCACCTCATTGTGTTGGTATACAGGGGCAGTGTCAATCAACCTGTACCCGTTGTCTATTGCGATGCCTACGATCTCTTCTGTCAAGTGAGCAATCTGGAAAATTTATGACAATGCATCACAATTTCAGGGGTTCCTAGGGTTTAGAAATACTACACTAAATCCGTGTTACTATTTTGTCAGATTCATAAGTAAGTTGTTTATAGGTATTGGTTTTCATGTTTGACAAATATACAACTTCAACAAATGGAAATAGTTGTGTATGTTAACTTTTCGTAACTATGTTTTACGAAAAGAAAACATTTATTTGTTTATTTCATAAACCTAACAAATGAAGGACCATGTAAAATATACCTCAAATTTTAGTGTACACCAGGTATCTATATATTTAAAGCCGCAAGGAAAAAACCTTTGGACAGATCGTCTGAGACTTCCACTGGACCGATTTACATGCGGGTTGTACCAAAACAACGGTTTTCGGTACTATATTAGCAGGTTTTATTTGTATTTTGAAAATGTTTATGATAAATGGGTCAAAATTGAAAAATAAACTTTTCTAATGGAGATTTAACATGAGGGAAAAGTCAACTTTTTCAGTCCTTTGAACAGTTTGTCTGAGACTTCCACTGGACCAATTTACATGCAGTTTGTACCAAATAAAAGCTAAACTTTTCTATATTAGCAGGTTTTATTTACTTTTATGTTTTCTTACTTTCTTAAATTGAAAAATCTGCATTTCCAAACCTTTGCAATGATTTTATTTTAAAGTCCTTCAATCAGCTGATTGTAAAGACATGAGTTATTTTGTCTAACAACAAAAGAAGAGCAATCGCTCACGAAGCATTTGGTTTATCATGGTCATTACCTAAAAACGTATACAATTATTATGAATTATCCTTTAAATAGAAAAAAATTCAGTTTCATATTATTTAAACTAATAAACAGTTTTATAGTTGGTGAATTAAAAAATAAATAGGTTTTGATTGTTAAATTGTTTAGTACTATACCTTAAGTTACTTAATTATGTAAAACAGCTGATTGCAATAACATTAATGGTATGAATGATTAATACAATGGCAAATTATAAAGGGTCAGTTTAGTAAATGATTTACATTCATATTAAATACCATTTTTAAGCATATTTAATGCACCGGTTTTAATTGTACGTGTGCTCCCAATCCTGTGCGTGTAAGGAAATAATCAAAATAAATAGATTTATTCCACTCAGCAAGTACAGTCAATTGTTCCGATGTCACATCGTAATGCTTTACTTTGCCGCTTCAGACGTCAGCTTTCGTAGATCAGTTGATAGCGCGCCGGTCTACAAAACATACGAGCCGGTTTTGAATCCAACCGGCGCCGTCAAACTTTTTGTAACGTGGTTATAAACGGTGTCACTATATAATGTTTTACTAATAATACCGATATTTATTTTAGGTCAACTATAGGGATTACAATATCTATAGGCCTTTGCAAATTCTCGAAAGGCTTATGTCTTGAACATTTTAAAACCATTTATCCAATACAAATTGATAGTTTTAGGCCTACTTATTTCTGATGTTTTTTAACCTAATAGAACGCTTTCTTTAGGCTACTAAGGTTTAAGCCTAAGTAAACAATTAAATTGTTATGTTTATAAAATACTAAAGTGTATCTATGTATGCTTAGTACAGTCAATTGTTTCGATGTCACGTCGTAATGCTTTACTTTGCTGCTTCAAACGTCAGCTTTCGTAGATCAGTTGATAGAGTGCCGGTCTACAATTCAGACGAGTCGGGTTCGAATCCAACTGGTGCTGACAAACTTTTTGTAACGTGGTTATAAACGGTGTGACTAAGCTCTGTTTTACTAATAATACCGATATTTATTTCATGTCATCTATAGGGATTACAATATCTATAGCCCTTAAAGGAAAATACAGTGTTTTTCATGGTAGTTGGCATGGTACTTGTATACCTGGTGTACACTAAAAGTAGAGGTATATTTTACATGTCATACCAATAGTCCAATGATAAATAGTTAGCAGCTGGATCCAGATTCGTACCTCGGCAACATTTTTAAGATTTTGCTTGAGTTTTTATTTATCAAGTGATGTTTAGAAGTTAGTTTTGAGTTCTTGTCATTGTCTATAACTATGGATAATGGATAAGTTTATAAAAAAACCTAGATTTATTTGTTACTGTGTTTCTGTGCTGAGGTTAAAATCTGGATCCAGTTGCTAACTATTTATCATTGAACTATTATTTAACTATGCTTTCTAAGAAAAGTTTGATCTGAGATACTGTAGTATAAGACCATGGTTTGTACTATTCCCTATCAAAACATTAAAACATGCCAACAGCGTAGAAATACACCAAAACAAAACTTCGCATACATGATCAGTATTTGTTTCTGTGACACTGATGGTTTATATGCACCTGTGGACAATAAATATCACCTGATATAATAATGAGTTATCATAAGTTCACCATGCAAATAAAAGGTGAATGAGTGACCCAAAGCACTCACCTTGGAGTGGGCTGTGATGATAAACTATTCCAGGCTTATTGGTCAAATTGACATTCTCCAAGCAAAGTTCAGTCCCCTAGATACTAGATATGTATAATCAATTGATCCTTAGTTCTGTTTTACTTCTATAAAATATAATTTGAGTTATCTATACTTCTCATGCAAAGGACAGATCTTTATTTACCTTGAAAGTTCCAAGTCCCATTGCTGGTATGTTCTTTCCATTATTTAATTTAATTGTTGGTATGGGAGAAGACATTTGTTAACACACTTAAAACTGAACACAGCCAATTTATAGTCTACTCTAAGTTATTATCAGATTGAGAAGTGAGGACTAAAATAGCTCTTGATTGTTATTTCCAAACAAGCAGTAGGTGATATTTCGTGTGTACACATATAATGAGTACCGGTACATAATTTTAAATTTATGAGGCAATTTTACGAAACAAAATAATGTCATCAGTAAAAAAGTGGCTCTGTAAAATTGTTTCAACATCCTTGTATTTAATGTATTAAGAGAAATTGTTTGTTATTTCTAAATTGAATCCATGAATTGAAAGTTAACTATTACCCTGATAGGACTTAGTACCACTTCAAAATTGCAGTAATTTTTTAAAGCTATCTGTAATATTTAGGAATAAACTGTAAGAATCAAAAAGGTTGTATCTTTTTGTCCTACAGTTAATTATATGAAGATGTTAACCATAACCATTGTTAACCATAACCATCCTACGCAATAGATAAACCTAGCTTACGGGCCGAGTGTGCCTCGGGATTGTCTGCGCTGCTCGAGTTTGATGTGAGATGCCACCAGAGCGCTACCAGCAGTGATTCCACTTAAGGGATTTTATTCCATATATGGGATATTTTGACTGCTTGTGGGATAAAATGGGATTGTGGGATTTTTTTTGGAAATCGGCATTACGTCTGCTAGTTTGCCAACGAAGAGAGCACCTTGGCACATGCGGGCATTCCCATTTTTTTTAAATATCGTTGAGCCTTGTCCGCACAAACTATTATTATTTTATAAACGTCACAGAACGCACAATGAATCACATCAGTGTCGCTGGCTTGGCCATGTTGGAATTAACAAGTAAAATATTTGCCATTTCTAGTACCTAAATTGTACCGTACTATTTAGTACTACCATTGATTTTGAATACCATAATAGATGAACCGAGCTTATGGCCAATCTGTAATCTGAAAAATACACCATGAAACTAGTGCTACAGCATCTCAAGAGAAGGCGCTGCCAACCAATGTTTCAATTTGCGGGATTTGCTAAACGTATACTAAAATCTAATACCACATACATAAAAAAGATTGTTGACTTTGGTAATAGGTGGTAAGAGGACACACACCACAGGTTGAGCCTAGAAGCCTACAGATCCCAGACCCCCTTTATTTTGAAGTAGTTCCATTCACGGGTAGTAGCCCCCCCTTACTCAATTCTCACCACTTCAATTCCACTTGGGCATGAGCGTGAGCGTGTTCTAGTTGGGTGTGCGATGCGATACCGTGACAATGTATAATGGAGAACATGTCGCGTCGTCGCCGTTATAATTTGTAGTTTTTAATATTTTGGACACCGTTTTTGTCGTCGGCAGGATTGATATTAGTTGTATCGCCGACAGAATTCTTGTCGCCTAACTAAAACGGAGCCTTAGAAGCAGTAGAACGAAGTAGTAGTATGTGCGTTGTTTCTTACTGTAAGAAAACCAGTATGAAGGTAACCCCTTCTCCACCCCTTACACTACTTTTTCGCCTCAGTGGCGCGTTGTTGGTTATTTGACTAGTCTAGCTGGACAAAATTTGTATATAGAGATAAAATTCTAACTACTCTTTTATGTTATTGATTGCTTCCGTTAAGATCGATCATAATATGGATTTTTAAAGGATGAACTGGTATTTGAAAGAGTAAAACATGTTTAAATAATTTAACTCTAGCACGAAAAATAGGTAAATATAAACATATGTACAATTAAAAGGGAGCAGCTGGTAAAAGTAAATAGAAAAATATTTGATTCTGCAATCTAGTGCAATCTGCGATCACAGATTAAAAAGCAGGATGAAAAGGGATTTTTAATGTAATTCAAAGGGATAAAATGGGATTATTTTTATACTAGTAGCCTGTCGCGGCTTCGCTCGCGATCACAACGTAATATTATACTGACATTCCCGTATAAATATTGTGTTACCGTTCCAAAACCAACATGACCTGCTGATTAACTGTGTTTACTCTATCCACCTGATTGTTTAAAACTTATAGTTATTTCCCAATGTTAAGCTTATGGGAGCTTATGGGACTCAACTTTAAGTGGAACCAGCAGTGATTCCACTTAAGGGATTTTTATTCCATATAGGGGTCCCAGGGCCTCACTCACAAATTATTTCTCTATAAAAAAAGTTTCCTGCACAACTTCACGTTAGACTCTTCCCAATGACACCAAAAACATGGAAATCGATTTAGTAGTTTAGGAGGAGTGATTGTCACAAAAAACCTGCTTGCCTACTAAATAAGTTTAGATGAAAAACGGGTTTGTTATTTTTGTTTTGTACGCAGCTGATATAGTTGTCTGATTAGTGGACCAACTGGTTCATTTTCCTGTACCAAAAATTAACCAGTCTTGGGATATCTATTCTGTATTCAAAATCAATTCTTATAACATTATAATTAGTTGAGTAGTTGTGTTTTGTATAAATTAAAACATACTTTTTTGTGGTTTTTGGACTAAAACATCAAGCTTAGATTTATAAAAATCACAATTTCTCAGTTATTTATGATCCTATAGTTAAAATACCCCCGTTGCAGCAAACCTGCATACTCAGCGAATTTCCAATGGAGATATAAATGTCATAATACTACATAAAGTCACTTACGAAGTTTCATAAAAATATATTCAAATAAGCGATATATAGAATTTTAATTATTCTCCATAAGAATAACATTGGGGCTGAGTACGCAGGTTTGCTGCAACAAGGAACACAAAAAATGGGTTGTTATGCTAATATAAATATAACTCAACTAGGTGAAGTCGTATACCGGTTTTTAATAATTTATGTTCATAATTAAGGGAGACAGACCATTTAATTATTCTCCATAAGAATAACATGGGGGCTGAGTACGCAGGTTTACTGCTACGGCAGTCTTTGGCAAAAATTGTTTTTTTTTAGCAAATATCAATAGACCACAACGAGATGAAGCCGTATACCAAGTTTCGTTAGAATACTTTTATAAATAAGCGAGATATAAAATTTGTCTTTTCCTCCATAAGAATAACATTAGACAACGTACTGTGTTTAGCACTTTCAATAACTCGGTAACCAACTGACGTAGAGGAATGATTAAAATAACAAATTGTGTGTTTTTTTAAGCTGAATCCAATGGTAAAATCTAAAATTTGACTATTTCAAAAATTAAATGTAAACAATTTAAAAAATCCATTTTTGGGGTACAAAATACCCCTTCGGATGGAGCGATCTGGCTGGTTTTCGAACTTAAAGTCATAAGTGTTGCTTTAGACATTTATAACAAGTTTCATCAAAATCGGATCATTTTTACGAGAGTTATCGTGCTCACGGACACATATATACACAGTTTCGAACGAACAGTGTTTTTGGGGTCTGGGGACCTCAAAACGAAAAGTTATCGTCGTCCCGGGCCTAGGTCTTACCATGCCGACTACGGTAATAGCTTCTTCCCTATAGGGGAAATTCGCTAAAAGGTATAATTATTTTTAAGACAAAAAGACACAAAACTTATTATTATTACAGGGTATTTGGGCATTTGGAGTTTCAATTATAAAATAGTATTTTTGGCATCTGGGAACGTCAAAACAAAAAGTTATCATGATCTCGGGCTTAAGTCTTATCAAATCAAATCATTTATTGTCATACAAATCACAGATCACTGACAAAGTCACATCACAGCTCCATTGACAGCGAGGTCCAATATTAGGTAAAAATTACAATGTATTTTTAGAAAGCTTATCTCTTATATAATTTGGTTACCATGCCACCTAAGTTTAGCTTCTTTCCTATAGGGGAACTTCTGTAAAAATAATCATTATAGCTGATCAACAACATGGTACTAACTCATCGCACATGGTACAGTATCAATGTGAGTGTGAGACTTGCCTCTGAGCTGCTTGGCCTCCAGCTACTGGCAAAACTAAGTCTCATGAGAACATGACAATTTTTTCAACCCTTTCTTATTCATAATTATTATTCCATAAAAAGGTTAATAGTTTATTGAGGATTCAGTATATGAATTTGTTTCAGTAAATATTTTTTACAACATCAGTATTTGTTAAATGAACTTTCTGTTTTCGATGTCCAGCACCAGCAATCTTAATGTTGAAGAGATTAGATCAGATAAAGATCTGTCACCAGTATGAATATAAATAGACCCATTCTTTGATTTTCTAATCAGGACATACAGGTGTTTATACTAACAGATTTTTAATATGACCCCTGAAGTTCCTTTGGTAAAATTTAATAATGGACAATCCATGCCTGCTTTTGGACTGGGGACATGGCAGGTTAGTTAGTACTATATAAGCCTTCTAACATGTTACTAAGTTTTGTACATTAAACTAAACAGGGTGAGTTTCTACTGACGCCCATAACTTCGCCAGGGGATTCTAATGATAAAAATGAACAACAAAATTCCAGTAAACGCTAGTCCGATTCCGAACCGTTTGGTCATAATTGAGAAATTTGTTTTTTTTCTACAAAATATTGGACTTTGTCCTACTATTTACTTTATAAAAATGAAACCAATTAACCTAGCGATTGATATTTAAAATAATTAGAAAGCGCATTAAATTTTCTATAAAACCAAGGTTACATGTAAAAATTTCATTTCATACATCGGTTCCTAGCCAAGTTGAAACTAAAAATATGCTGTAATTAATTATTTAGGTTAAGTTTAAAGACCCTTTTTTGTTACTTTAACCTGGTACAACGCGATGTCCAACTAGATAAAAAACTTCCTCATTTAATAAGCTTTAAATTGATATGCTATTTTAAACTGTTGTAGGTGGGAATGACAGAAAAACTACCACCAAACTAAAGTAAAACACTGTTAACTGATTTGGTTTTCGCAAGGTAACAAACCTACTAATAATAATCTACTCACTGATTTACTGTGAGAGAGCTGAGAAAACGTGTCCGCATCTGCATCAGACAAAGTGGTGGTCATTTTGAAAACTTACTCAAGTAGCAATCAACATTGTTCATTCTGAAGGCTTGTAATTAATTTGTTAATGCAAAGTAAACATTGAGTTACCGTATTACAATTTTGTGGTAATTTGCCTTGTATTATTAATAAGAATACCTTCACTCGTAAACCGTGTTTTTATTTAGGTTGATAGTAGTTTTTCTGTCACTCCCACCTACAACAGTTTAAAATAGCATATCAATTTAAAGCTTATTAAATGAGGAAGTTTTTTATCTAGTTGGACATCGCGTTGCACCAGGTTAAAGTAACAAAAAAGGGTCTTTAAACTTAGCCTAAATAATTAATTATAGCATATTTTTCATTTCAATTTGGCTAGGAACCGATGTATGAAATGAAATTTGTGCATGTAACCTTGGTTTTATAGCAAATTTAATGCCCTTTCTAATTATTTTAAATATCAATCACTAGGTTAACTGGTTTCATTTTTATGAAGTAAATAGTGGGACAAAGTCCAATATTTTGTAGAAAACACAAATTTCTCAATTATGACCAAACGGTTCGGAATCGGACTAGCGTTTACTGGAACTTTTTTGTTCCTTTTTATCATTAGAATCCCCTGGCAAAGTTATGGGCGTCAGTAGAAACTCACCCTGTATATTTAGAATAGCCTCATTAAAGTTTTTTAAGTCACAGGTTAATACACAAACCAAAAATACAGTACTCAGATTTATTTTAAGGTTAAATATTGCTTGATTTAGACTGAATAGAGATATTCTCTTCTTAACCTTGCTACCTATTGACTAAAACCATCTATTTATAGCGGACATTTAAGTTGACAGTTGGGCTGTAGCCAATAGTTTGTTGTACACTGTTACTGTTGCTATTTTGCCAGAGAAAAATATCACTTGAAAGTTATTATGATCAGCTTGTGTGGAGTTTTGGCAATGCAGCACGTCTACTATTGGCTGGTCTTGGTTGATAGCTCGGCAAACCACACCCTCATATGGCAACTTAATCGTCCACTATTATAATATAGGTTCCTTTGATTCTGATCAAGGGACCTAAGTTATGGTTAAGTGTGAAGCACATAACTTTAGTTGTTAATTAATATTAATCCAAACCATCTGCAGTGTAACTTCTATACACATAATCAAATCATTGTTTAACCAATCAGAATATTGTTCTGTGAAATACTACTTTAGACATAATAATAACATGATAATTTTAGAGTTCTGAATATGTAATCTACTCTACTACATGATACATCTTTAATATAATACATAATTCAGACCATGTAGAAAACTCTGATCTGTCATAAGGATCTGTCATATATGGGGGCTAGTTACAAATCCTAATGAATCTTGTCAACGACAATTCCAAACAAGCATAATACATCTAGAGTTCTAATCTTGGGTGAAAAAGTGAAGCCTCACTGGAGGATATTTTTGCTAACAAACCACACAGAACAATGGTTTCCAGTAAACTATGATCAAAAATATATTTGTAGTCCAGTCAAACTACGACAAAAAAAACCATTAACCTCAGACAAATTGTTTCAGAAGCGTTTTTGATAGAATTTATATCTAAAAATTGTGTATTTTAACATATCCAAAATCCGACCATGGGAAAACCCCAAAATCTTGGATTGAAAATGGTGGCTCTTTCTTATACAATGTGTAGAAAAAGTTTATAAATATTTTGCTCCGTGATTTTATATATATTACTGACAGACACTAAAAACTTGGTAGACCGTAATCCAATTTGAATAACTATATTTTACTATAGGTTTTAGCCATTTTATTATTTTTCAGTGACGTCCGCCATAGGAAGTCGTGAAAGTTTTAGTGTAAGCATAGGCCAACATATAGATAATTTTAAACGTCTGTGTTAGGTGAACTCATTGCCACAAACCCGACCTTGAACGGACAATCGAGCCAAAAATGGCAACCCTTCAAAATTGTAAATGTCAAGAGAATTTGTAATAAATTGAATTATAACATTGATGAAATTCATCAAATTTAAACCGTACCAACTATCAAGTAAGTGTTTGGAGATCGAAAAAACTTATCTATATGCTGCAGAATGGGATTGGTTTTTTGAATATAATTCTCCTATTACCTCACAATATCCGATATGCCACTAGTGCCAGAATGGCTGTAGAAAATTGTTCATTGGCCCTGTAAGTCAAAATGAACAACAAAGTGATGTGGTTGTAAACAAAATGGCTTGTCGTTTGCAGCATGTAGTATTAACTCCATGGGAGTGTTAGATCTGTGGGTGTGTGTGACAACGTCTCAGTTATTTAAGATATTAAATATGATAATTCAAATGAGTAAATTTATAATTAGGTCCTTGTGCGTTCAAACCTTTACATTCAACCTCAAATTCATTTTATTGCCATTATAACTTATTACAGTCGGTAGTAACTAAATTAATTATAAAATACAATTTGTAGGATAATTTTTTACAAATATTACAATTACTAAATTAAATTTTAATCAATGAAAAGAATAATAAAGATAATAGTAACCTAGTTTAACTTCTGCTGCTATTGGTAAATTTTTAATTAATATAAATGGAACTTTTTATTACACTATAATTTTGACAATGGTCGATAAATTCAAAGATACTTAAAAGCATTTGATGTTAAAAATTTCCGTAATTTATTTTTGAAAGGTCGTAAATTTTGTTCAGTTTTTAGAATTGGCAGTAATCTGTTGAGGAATGTAGACCCAGATTCGGATGGTATATTTTAAAATTTATGTTTGGCCTTTGTTGTGTTGGCCTGAAATATTGATCTAACTTGTATTATAATTATGTCACATAATTTTTTAAATTTACATTTATAACGTGCAAAAATTGTGGTTTCTAAAATGTAAGTACCGTAGAAGGAAGAGCAAGTAAAGTAAGGATGTCTTGCAGAGACATCCTTTTGAAGATGTCTCTGCAAGATTGAGTCCTTTTTAGTTTAAATATTACCCGCAAAGCCTTCTTTCGCAAAATAAATAACCTTTTAAATTCTGTTTCCGTACATTGACCCCAAACTATGGATGACAAGTGAGAGAATATTTAATTTCATTTCATTTATTAACGGACAAGCCATTTACAAATTAGTATAAAATTATGTAGGTAATAGTAAAATTTTAAAAATATATTGCATATTAGAACTTAAACTGTTAACTAATTAAATTACTTTCAAATTAAAAAAAAATAGTCTTTGGCTTCAGTTTTAAATTGTTTAAGGTGACAATCAAATAGATCTAAACTTTTGAGAAATTTCATTTCCAATCCTATGAAGACGCAGTAGAGTACTATAATATTCAAAAATTTTTCTATACAAATGTTTTGTAAAAGTATATGAATTTCTGAAATTTCTTGAATTTTTAAAACTAATTGTGAAATTTCTGGAGAGTGTATAAAACAATTAAAAATTTTAAAAAGAAATAATATGTCCAAATATTTTCTTCTGATTTCTAGATTTTCTAAATTTAATATCTCTTCTTTATGTTGAAGTGGAACATCCATATAACTAAACCCAATTTTTTGACTAATCATTCTTAAAAATCGATTTTGTATGCTCTCAATCTTTTTATACTGTTTTTATAATATGGTGACCATATTACACTGCAGTACTCTAGTAACTAAACCATAGTACGCTGTTACTAATATTAGCGAATTTCCCCTATAGGGAAGAAGCTATTACCGTAGGCATTCCGTAGGTCTCATGGTAAGTCTTAAGCCCAAAACCATGTTAAATTTTTGTTTTTAGGTCCCCAGATGACAAAAACACTATTGGTTCAAATTTATATATATGTATATATATCTATATATGTGTCTGTGAATGCGATAACTTGAGTAAAAAACATCAGATTTCGATGAAATTTGGCTCAAATGTGTAAAGTGACATTTATGACTTTAAGTTCGAAAACCAGAAAATTCAGACCATGGGAAGGGCGGTTTATGGGGGTTTTAAATTGTCCAAAAATCAGTTTTTTGCATTTTTCACCCTAAAATTTTTAAAACACTTAATTTTGGTTTTGACCATTTTATAGAGTGGAATTATTAACCTAGGTTAAGTGGTTGCGGAAAAAATTCAAAAAACCTGTTCATAAAATCTCCCATGTTAATCTTATGGGAAAAAGGTTTTTGGCTTTTCCTCAGTTAATTTTACTTTAATCTTAACATTTGCTTTTATCAATCCCTTCAGCTCCACAAAACAATAATTTTGGTGTTTAAATTTTGATTCTACGTCCAACTGTTGCAGAGATATTCAAAGTGCTAAACACAGTACGTTGTCCAATGTTATCCTTATGGAGAATAAATAAAATTTGATATCTCCATTATTTATGAATGTATATTGATGAAACTTGGTATGTGGCTTCATTTAGTATTGGTATATTGATATTTGCACAAAAAATTGATTTTTTGTTGATTATTCCCATAGCAGCAAACCTGCATACTCAGCCCTAATGTTATTCTTATGGAGAATAAGTAAAG
Source organism: Allygus modestus (assembly GCA_963675035.1). Classification (NCBI taxonomy): domain Eukaryota; kingdom Metazoa; phylum Arthropoda; class Insecta; order Hemiptera; family Cicadellidae; genus Allygus; species Allygus modestus. The sequence goes on along the minus strand of OY776114.1, from coordinate 76,276,680 downwards.
TTTTATATCTCCCTTAATTATGAACATAAATTAATAAGACTTAGTAGTAGATTTTACCTGGTTGAATTATATTGATAATTTAAAAAAATCAAATTTGTTATCTTCCTTGTTGCAGCAAACCTGCGTACTCAGCCTTAAAAAAATAAAATGCTATAGATCACTTATTTATTTATGTGTTCTTATGAAACTTGGTAAGTGGCTTTATGTGGTAGTGAGAAACATATGCATGCATTGGAAATTCGCTGAGTACGCAGGTTTGCTGCGACGGGGGTATTTTCCCATTACAGAACTTTGCCAGGTGTCTAAGAACATAAATGTTGGATGACACTTTGGAACAAACATAGTTGATGTAATAGTTCCAAGTCAACCCTCTATGAAGGTGTATTCCGAGGAACTTAATATAGTCGACCTCATTAACTGGAGTATCTCCTATCACCACATTCGGACCACAGTCAAATTTTGAAGCTGCATTAATATATTAGTTTTTTCTAGGTTTACTTAAATTAATAATAGAAAATAATTAAATTAACCAAGTACATAATATATAAACTCACTTTTTTAACTACAACCTAAATAATCACTATTATTTGTATGAAGACGGTTTTCACAACAGTAACAGTAGCCACTATCATTAAAGTCATTTCCATTGTGGGTAATTTGATGTGTCATTATTAGTTGGCTATTGCCCAATGTTTCTAGAACATTACATTTGTATTTGTTAATGCAACATCTAGACAAATCTCGTCCTCCTTTAGCAAAAGTCTAATTTCTGTCTGGTTTTTGCAGAAGGGTGGTGTGAAATCCTATTTGAGAAATTTTAATTTAATATGGTTAAAAACGTTAGAAAAGAACCAGCTAATAATAACAAAGTATATAAAATATTATTCTTAGTAGTTATTATAATATCGATGAAGCATTTAGTTTACAATTAATATTAACAGTATGATCAAAATCGAGTCAAAGGTTTTGTTATACTAAAATAAACTACCACTTACAAGATAAAATACCCCGTGGCAGCAAACCTGCGTACTCAGTGAATTTCCAATGCATGAATATGTTTCTCAATACCATATAAAGCCACTCACCAAGTTTCATAAAAATACACGAATAATAAGTGATATATATAGCATTTTATTTATTCTCCATAAGAATAACATTGACGCAACAAGGAACACAAAATATGTGTTTTTATGCAATTATCAATATAACTTAACCAGACGAAGCTGCATACCAAGTTTGATTAATTTATGTTCATAATTAAGGGAGACATTACATGTGACTTATTCTCCATAAGAATAACATGGAGGCTGAGTATGCAGGTTTGCTGCTGCAGGGAAAATCGGCAAACAATTATTTTATTATGCAAATATCAATATACAAGTATTAGGTGAAGCCACATGCCAAGTTTCATCAATAACATGCATTCATAAATAATCGAGATATCAAATTTTAATTATTCTCCATAAGGATAACATTGGACAATGTACTGTGTTTAGCATTTTGAATATCTCTGCAACGGTTGGACTTAGAATCACAATTTAAACATCAAAATGATTGATTTGTAGAGCTGAACTGATTGGTAAAAGCAGATATGAGGTTTATATTAAAATGAACTGAGGAAAAGCTAAAAATGTTTTTCCTATAAGATTAACAAAAGAGATTTTATGAACACGTTTTTTGAATTTTCTCCCAACCATTTAACCTAGGTTAATGATTCAAAATACCATATAATTGATTTTTTAAGCTCTATAAAATGGTCAAAACCAAAATTAAGTGTTTTATAACTTTTACAAGGAAAAATGCAAAAAAATGATTTTTGGAAAATTGTAAACCCCCATCCAGATTTTTCCGGTTTTCGAACTTTAAGTCATGAATGTCACTTTATACATTTGAGCCAAATTTCATCGAAATCAGACTTTTTTACTCAAGTAATCGTGTTAGCGGGCACATATATATAAATTAGAACGAATAGTGTTTTTGGCATTTGGGGACCTCAAACCAAAAATCTGTCATGGACTCGGGCTTAACTCTTACCTTGCCACCTACAGTAATAGCTTCATCCCTAAAGGGGAAATTTGCTAAAAATATAGAAACTCATAATTTTAAATGTTAAAATCAGATTTATTGAAAAATCTCATAAGGTATTTTAATTTAAAACTTTGACGGGCTTCCATTTTTGGCTCGATTCTTCGTTTAAGGTCGGGTTTGTGGCAATGAGTTCACCTAACCAAGACGTTTAAAATGAGCTATATGTTGTCCTATGCTTACACCAAAACTTTCACGACTTCCTATGGGGGACGTCCCTGAAAAATAATAAATTAGTTAAAACCTGTAGTAAAATATAGTTATTCAAATTGGATTAAGGTCTACCAAGTTTTTAGTGTCTGCCAGTGATATTTATAAAACTAAGGAGCGACTTATTTACTGAATTTTTATACATAATGTATAAGACAATTTTCTTGCGACCTCAGTACAATGTTATGTTTCAGTAGTAGCTTTGCTCGAAAAGCCAGTCAGTTTGTTCAAAATGCTTAGAGTACTTATATCGACGGTTCCTATTTATATTTGCTTTGCTTATTTTCTCTTTTTTGGACACGTCCGCTTTATATTCAATGTTCAGTTTTAATGGTTCTTGAGATTTATACATAACCTAATCATGTGTATTTAAAATGATGTATAGATTGAATCTAATCACTAATCTCACACCAAGTGGGTGTTATTTTTACAAAATTGAACGATTGCTTTTGAACAGCTGTTATGATTCTTTTGTTTTTATTTAAAAATCTTAACCATAACCCCAATGGTGTGGTGTTTTTTTTAATAATTTTCTGTACAAAACTATATTTTTCCAGGAATGAGACCTGATTATAAAACATTTATTAACCCATAAATTTGATTGTTTCAACAGTTGGAGAGCACTAAAGTAAAGCATTTTTGGAGCAGGAGTAGACAAAGGTTTATTCTGATGTATTTACTAACCTAACAAATGTATGCTCAATCGGTCCAGTTATCTAATAACTTCCGTGATGATTAAATTAGTATTAAATGCCGATGGAGCAGATAAGTCCCATAGAACATACGGGATGGAAAATATTGGCCTTTTTCTGATTATATTGCATTGCCTGCTGTATTTCTACAACGTTTTTGCTCAATTGGTCTAATAAGTGTATGATTAACATGGAGATGTTGAAGGTCATTAGGACCGAGCCTCATTGGAATGGGAATAAGCCCATAACTAGTTTTTAGGATGGCCCCATCTGCTTCTAAATATCTGCTCAATAACTCCTGTAGTTTGTTGAACTTATTGATGATGGACTTGTAAAATATCCAGTATTATAATCACAATGACTACCTAAGTGAACTGAGCTTTAAATACCATGTTGCAAGGGCTTATGTGTTCCGTTTCCAATGTTTCATTGCCGTGCCGTTATTTTATACGGTTTAGAATACATATTTAGAGTTGTAAAGCAGACGTATTTCCTCCGTTCTGTGATAAAAGATAATTAGCTGACTAAATGCTCATTAGAACAAATATATAGTGTCCTCTGTAATAAAAGGTTGAGTAACCTGTACCCTTAAGATGGACCTTAAATTGTAAAGTATACCAAAAGGTTTCCTCCTCCATACAAAAATGGGTAACATGTTTTATTTTATTCAGTACAGTCTTTTTATGAAATGCGGAATAAATCTGGCTCACAAACAGACAGAGGGGTAAACAAATGTTAATAACACTTTAAATATATCCGCTGCATATAACATTTCACTGCTCAAAGTGATGTATAAAATAACTTATTTTATTTATATAGACAAATACATTCCTTTACCTTTAACATCTGGTATTGCTAATATAACCTGTGCATAATGTATTTTGTACTCAGCTATATATTTGTACTCAGCTGCAATTCAAATAAAATTACTCCCCATGTTAATCTTTTGGAGAAAAAATGAACTTTGAGAGCGGCCTATGTTCTTCAGATTGCAAATATAATATGGAAATATGATATGCACATATACGAATCAGGACGAATATTTTGGTACCTCAATCATTAAAATCGATTCAGAAATAACGGAGGAGTATGAATATATAATATTTACATTTCAATTTGCTGACTAACTAAATGAAATAAATCTCCATAAGATTATCATTGGAACTTTGATAGCTTGTGGGGCAAAGCCCTGTGGTTGAGAGTTTATGGAAACCCCAAAAGGGTAAGAGTTTTTGATTGATACCAAATATGTATATAAAATAGCAGTTTTAGGCATCGAAAATCACCGTATAAAAGCCAAGAAATTCTATTAATAATATAGATAGACGTATAGGAAAGAGCCGCCATTTTCAATCCAAGATCTAGAGGTTTTCCCATTGTCGGATTTTGGATACTTTAAAATACACAATTTTTGGTTATAAATTCCATTAAAAACGCTTCTGAAGCAATTGTTCTGAGGTCAAGTCATATTTTAACTGGACTATTGCTATAAAAGTTGTATTTTAGAATTAAATATTTATTTTTCTTCATCCTGTTACACATATTCATCAACGATTTAAATGATTTAATCTTAGGGTACCATACTTAAAATAAAAAACCCCGTCGCAGCAAACCTGCATACTCAGCGAATTTCCAATGGAGATATAAATGTCTTAAACTACATAAAACCACTTACCAAGTTTCATAAAAATATATTCAAAAATAAGCGGTATATACAATTTTAATTATTCTCCCTAAGAATAACATTGGGGCTTAGTACGCAGGTTTGCTGCAACAAGGAACACAACAAATGGGTTTTTATGCTAATATCAATATAACTCAGTTAGGTGAAGTCGTATACCAGTTTTTATTCATTTATGTTCATAATTAAGGGAGACATAGCATTTAATGATTATACATAAGAATAACATGGGGCTGAGTACGCAGGTTTGCTGCTACGGGAGCCTTTGGCAAAAAATGTTTTTTTGAGCAAATATCAATAAACCACAACCAGATGAAGCGTTATACCAAGTTTCGTCAATATATGTTCATAAATAAGTGAGATATAAAATTTTTCTTTTCCTCCATAAGAATAACATTAGACAACGTACTGTGTTAAGCACTTTCAATATCTCGGTAACCAATTGACGTAGAGGAATGATCAAAGTACCAAATTATGTGTTTTTTTTAAGCTGAATCAAATGGTAAAAACTAATATTTGACTATTTCAAAAATTGTATGTAAAAAATTCAAAAAACCCATCTTTGGGGTACAATACCCCCTCCAAAATATCCCTTCGGATGGAGCGATCTGACTGGTTTTCGAACTTAAAGTCATAAATGACGCTTTACACGTTTATACCAAATTTCATCAAAATCAGATCATTTTTACGAGAGTAGTTATCGTGCTCGCAGACAGAAGCTATTACCGTAGGTCTCATGGGAAGACTTAAGCCCGAGACCATGATAACTTTTCGTTTTGAGGTCCCTAGACCCCAAAAACACACACCATTAGTTCAAAACTGTATAAATATATATATATATATATGTGTGTCCGTGAGCACGATAACTCTCGTAAAAAAGATCCGATTTTGATTAAATTTCGTATAAACGTGTAAAGCAACATTTATGACTTTAAGTTCGAAAACCAGCCAGATCGCCCCATCCGAAGGGGTATTTCGGGAGGGTTTTGTACCCTAAAAATTGGTTTTTTGATTTTTTTACATATAACTTTTGAAATAGTCAAATTTTAGTTTTTACCATTGGATTCAGCTTAAAAAAACACACAATTTGGTTGTTTGATCATTACTCTACGTCAATTGGTTACCGAGATATTAAAAGTGCTTAACACAGTACGTTGTCTAATGTTATTCTTATGGAGGAAAAGAAAAAAATTGTATATCTCCCTTTTTTAGGAACGTATACTGATGAAACTTGGTATATGGCTTCATCTGATTGTGGTATATTCATTTTTGCTCAAAAAAAATTGTTTGCCAAAGGCTTCCGTAGCAGCAAACCTGCGTACTCAGCCCCATGTTGTTCTTATGGATAGTAATTAAATGCTATGTCTCACTTAATTATTAACATAAATGAATAAAAACTGGTATATGACTTCACCTAGTTGAGTTATATTGATATTAGTATAAATACCCATTTTTTGTGTTCGTTGATGCAGCAAACCTGCGTACTCAGCCCCAATGTTATTCTTAAGGAGAATAATTAAAATTGTGTATATCGCTTATTTGTGAATATATTTTTATGAAACTTGGTAAGTGGCTTAATGTAGTATTAAGACATCTATATCTCCATTGGAAATTCGCTGAGTATGCAGGTTTGCTGCGACAGGGGTATTTTTCCATATGGAAACCTGTTGTAGAGTAAGAGCAGGCACGTTAGTTAGCAAGAACAGAAATAAACAAACTATTATATTTTAGCGAACTTAAGCATAAAATTCAGTCTTGAAACCATATTTGCCATGTGTTTTGTTTCTTGATTGTGCTTTCAAATGTTAATTGTGTTGTTGCAGTTGCACCTGAAAAGTTAATTGTGACAGTTCTAAAGGCAATTACTTGCATTAAAATGTTAGCAATTTGTATTGTAATAAATCCATCCTTACAACTTAACTATCCATGTTAACTGTTTTTTGTCATCAATTTGATTATGAAATGATGGTTTTAATTGTATTGTATGTTATTTTCTGTATAAATAATTAAGTTTTTGTCTCATAGGAACTACCAAATTTCACAATCAAAACAACAATAAAAATGTATTTGTAAACAAACACCTTCCGACTGTGTGAGCAAATTGTAAACAAACGGCAGATGTAGTCCAACAATGTTTGTAATGTGACTAGTATACAAAAAGTGATTGAAATGAATAGTACACTCGTGTGCCAACTTACGTGCCTCTTACTCTACATAAGTTACAGTTTACATCATTTGATAGTCTGTGGTTAGTTGGGTTGCCATAATCACGGAGGGTACAGAGGGAAAATGGTAGGCAACGTGTAGGCTTAACTTTTTATTGGAGATTAACGTGTGTAAGCAAATCTAGATGTAAGCTCATCGTCTGATCCTTAACCAATGTGCTAATATACTGGGAAAACTACTGTGAAAATAATACTTTAGTAAACCCAAAAAGCTGTCAACTGTTTTATTGCCACTCATTGTAGAAGTTCCAAATAATATATAGATTCATTTTCACCACAATTTCCATGATGGTGGTGTAACTATTAGAGTAAACAAAATCAATGGTTAAAGTGTATTTTAGAATTTCAGCACCTTGTTTCTTACATAAAGTTTTATTTATAATTGATTTCCTTTAACCATCATTAGAAAAAATTGTCATTAGATGGACGAGTCTGAGGCTGAGACAGCAGTGAAGCAGGCTATCGACTTGGGATACCGTCACTTTGACACGGCCTTCATCTACCACAACGAGGTGGCTATAGGCAGAGCCATCAGGCAGAAGATTCAAGAAGGCGCAGTGAAGAGAGAGGACATCTTTGTTGTCTCTAAGGTTAAGTGAATAGTTAAAGTAGTAAGACAATAAACTATCATAATATTATGATCATTCTCATGACTGTAATATTGAATAATTGTTAAATTGGTGCATCTTGATAACCTATAACTATTTTTTTAGCAAACCCCTCAAATTGCTAACCTTATGGCAACCTTCTTTGAGCTCTTGTTGGAAAGAGATGGAGATACTGGTATAATTGTCAAAGGATAAAGTATTTTTAATTTATATTTTAACTGTTTTGACACAGTTAGTAATTATGCATCATTATCTTTGTTTTGATAGTTCCGTACGACAAGGCTCTACAGGGAGTAATTAAAACTACTATCTGGGATGGTCAAGAATCAAATGCCTTTAACTTGCTTTTGAAAACTTAAAACATGGAAGGTTAACAAGCTAAATACAAATTGTTTGATGCAGAATAATTAAAGAAATAATTATAAATAAAATTTTACAAACTAAAAATATTAGATTAAACAGAGATTTGAACACCGAACCTTCATTCCTTGAGCTCATAACCACGGCTTCATGGATTCCCAGGATTAAGTTTTTGTTTTTTCTTAGTTTCTTCTTGCAATGTAAACAGCTGTTTTTTATCCATGCATGAGAGAGGAGCATGTATTCTCTGTAGATTAAATGGTTCCTTTGGAGCGTTATACTTCCATCTATTTTACTAAAAAAATATTGATAGTCAATAGACAAAATACTTTATTCACATGAACTGAACATTGAGAACAATTTTTCCGTCAAAATACATATTACATACAATTACACAGTAGGCATTACAACTGGTTCATCAGATGGTTAGTCTTGTGAGTTGGTCAGTCCTTTGGTAGTATTCAGCTAGCTAGTATAAAGGATGCTCCTGCAGCCAGCTTCTCAGTCTGTTCCCAAATAGCTTCTTCTCTGGCCTCTTCGACTCCTCTGGTAGAGTATTACACAGTTTGGATCCCATATAGCTCGGTTTTCTCTCAGTCGCAATGAGTGACATCAGTGTGTTAGTGTAGTTTTGGACACAGCAAATGGAAAGTTGTTGGTAAACAGAATAAACAGGACGGACCCAGTACTGATCCTTGAGGTACTCCCCTTAGGATGCTTTTTGGGAGTGACTATTTGTTTCTTATTCTTCCCATTACTGATGCTGTTTATTTCTAAAACTTGGCTCCTCCCTGTTTAAGCCAGGCTTGTGGGGTTCCTTGTACTCCTAGATATTTTAGTTTTGCTAGAAGCTGGTTATGACTAAGGCAGTCAAAAGCCTTGCTGAAGTTTAGGAGGATGGTTGATGCTGTGTTGTTTCTTCTAGTTGGTCAATTAGGAATTCCACGAAGCTAATGAGATCTGTTGTTGTTGATTTACCAGCTAAGAAGCTAAGCTGTTGTGGTGTTAGGAGGTCATTCAATTCAAAGAGTTCTATTAGTCTGCTTAGTGCCACTTTTTCAATTACAGTACTTTTTAAAAGGTATGTATCAGTGATATTGGCCAATAGTTGGAAGGTTTGGTGGTGCAGCCCTACTTGAACTTTGGGTATACTTTAGCTTGTTTCAATCAATCAATCAAATATCTTTATTCGTTAACTGTACAATTGTTACAGATGAATAATGTCATTTGTCATAGTGAATAGTGACTCTTTAGTTATATATAAACATGTAATAGAATATAGAAATTTGATAGAACTAGGCCTAGTGACTAGACATTCAAATTTACATTCAATTCTTCAAAGGATGAGTATAAGGGATGATCAATCACAAACTTTTTAAGTTTTGTTATGAATTCTGACAGGTTTTGTGTTTTTTTTATAGAATCTGGGAGTTTAAAAAAAAAATTAAACCTTTATAATTTATGCTTTTTTAAACAACTCTAGTCTATGGGATTCGAAAGTTGAACAATTTCTGGTATTGTATGGACGACTTCTGGCTTCCGCTTCCATCAGAGGTATTTTGTGTTCCTTGACATTTTTTACTGTGTATAACACATGTGTGGAGTAAACGGTAAAAAAGCCTAATTCTATAAATTTTGTTTTGACTTGAGTCTCTATTTCTTAAACCAAGTATTATCCTTATTGCTTTTTTCTATATTTTCAAAATATTTTTCAAATTTTTGGTGGCGGTGGCCCCATAAATGCTTACCCCATATATTTCAGCGTAGTTGGAAAAATGCCGGAGCTGATTGACTTGTTAGTGATGGTTGTCAGAAGTTCAACCACCTCTTCCTTGCAAATATGTAATAATTTTGCAGAAATATTATCATATCCTGTTGAGGTTTTTGGCTTTGGTGTTGGTAGGTCTGTTGGTAGGTTTCAAGGTGAGGGTTGGGATATCTTGATTTTCTGGTGTTAGTGTCATTAATGCCATTAAAAATTGTGGAGTCATTAAATTCAAGCCATTAAAAAAATATTGTGAAGAGATGGAATTTTTAAGTTGCAGTAATGGTTATTACTGTTACTGAAAATAACAAATTGTCCCATCACTATGTTTTTCTCATCACTTCCAATCAAAACCCTGTCTTAGATTTGTACTTCAAGGGAGGCCTGATTCTTCCTCCCCCTAAGCTAATGGAGGGTACGCACTAATATTTTGGACTACTTTGGGTAAAAGGGTTTGTATGAAATTGAACAAAATGTGTGGCATTTAAATTTATGAAATAAATTACTACCTTCATATACTAAGTTCAGATTATCTAGTCTTACACATTTGAATGAATAGAATAAATAAAAATAAAAAAAAAACTATTTATTTCAGCTGTGGAACACGTGCCATGCCAGGTCCGAAGTCCTGCCGGCATGTCGAAGATCTCACAGATATCTCTCCTTGGACTACATAGATCTGTACCTTGTTCACTGGCCCTTCGGAGTTAAGGTATGGTGTATTCAATTGTGGCAGAATGGTACATCATTGTAATTTGTTTAGTGAAATAAACCAATCTTGACACCAATTTTCAAATACCAATAACAACTAGAATAATCATAAGCCAATTCCCATTATGAAAATTAGTGCTTCACACCATGGGTCCCAAGTTTTATGATTAATATGATAACTAGAACCATGAACTTCCCCTTAGTTGAAATATTTTATGAATTAGCCAGGCCGTTATTGAGAAAATAGCAAATTAATTTCCAATGAAGACAAATTATTCTTTGAATTATCTTGCTTACGTGATTGACTGCAGAATCTCCAAGAGGATTATAGCACTCTGCCAAATTCATGTACCTTCAAAGGCAGAAAATCAAACCCCCCAATCTCAACCACCCCCTGACCTTTCACCATCATCATACCCACAACTCCCGAAACATAAACCTCACTCTCATCCCTTCAGCGCAAGCGACCATCCTGTACCTATGTCTCATAACTCAAATGGTGAACATAACTACGCTAAACGACTTCAAAATTCAGATAACAATGCCACTTTAAACAAAGCAGACATAATTTCTCACTTAACATCAATCCTCACAGAGTTTAAAGCACTCTCCACTTCTTTGTTAACCATGATGACTCAACTTATACAAGTCCTTATCAATAAACATGACAAATAATGTGTCAAATACTTTTTTTTACAGTCCTACTGTGGAAGGCAAATGGTTTATACCAACACGCACAAGAGTTAGAGTTACTTTTACATGAAAAACGCATCGATGTTGCTTTAATAAATGAAACACATTTTACAAATAATTCAAGATTTTTTATGCCAGGGTACAACATTTACAGGGCTGACTGGCCTGATAACAGGGCATACAGTGGAGCTGCGGTACTTGTCAAGAATAACATTAAACACTTTGTTCACCCATCCATTCAGCCCATCCTTTGTTCACCAACAAATTCCCTCCAATCAGCATCAACAACCTTTAGTATTTAATAACATTGACATATCATTCTCAGCTGTTTACTGCCCTCCAAGATTTGCAATAAATTCAAATTAATTTACAGGGTTATTTTCTGACTTGAGTCCGCATTTTATTTGTGGTGTTGATTTCAAGGCAAAACATTTACAATGGGGCTCAAGACTTAACAATCCCAGGGGTCATCAACTACTTCAATCGGTATTATCTAACAATCTCAATATTCATTCGCCTGGTACTCCCACATACTGGCCTACTGCCGCAAATAAAATACCTGATTTACTTGACATTTTCATTTCAAAAGGAATCAATCAATTTCACAAAACAGTTTACTGTCTCGAAAACTCTCCTTCCGACTACTCCCAAAGTCTTCTGAATATATCTGTGATCCCCTTAGAAAAATAAGTAAAACCCTCATTAACATCTGGAATTATGGACTAGGAATCTTTCCGAAACAACCTCAATTCCACTCTGAATTTAAATCTCTCTTTGAAAACGGCGAGGACCTTGAAGCGGCTGTAGACCACCTGATGAAAACTATTCAACAAGCCACTTGGACTTCTTCAACCCCAAAACCTATCAAGAAACGATATGGCCCTTGCTACCCTCAGTATATTTGTGAACTAATTATAAAAAAGCGGAAAGCTAGGTGAAAATGGCATCAGAGCAGACTATCATCAGATAAAACCACCCTCAATCGATATACCAACCAATTGAAAAATGCTATCAAGGACTTTAAAATTCCAGCTTTTGAAAGCAAGTTGACAAATCTTACCCCTAAACACGGTTCTCTCTGTGGAAAACAACAAAGCAAATTTTACACTACACATCTACAACATCCCCGATTAAATGTCCTATTAACTCATGGGCAAAGACAGATAAGGAGAAAGCTGATGTCTTTGCAGACTATCTTTCTGGAATTTTCAGTCCACACCAAGAACAGAATCAAGCCTTTTCCTCTGAAACAGAAAACTCCGTTAACTTCCCCTTACCTACGTCCCTACCACCTCACATTACAGCCAATGATGTTAAAAGGGCCATTTTTAAACTACCCCTTCGGAAATCACCTGGATCACAAGTAAAATCTTACGTGAAATCCCCACCTCTTGTATTAATTTACTGACACAAATCTTTAATGCCATAATTCGGACGACTCACTACCCTATTCAATGGAAATTTTCCCAAATAATCTTGGTTCACAAGCCTGAAAAACCCGCACATTCACAGACTTCTTCTTCTTCTTACAGACCAATTAGCTTACTTCCTGTTATCTCTAAATTATTTGAAAAATTACTTTTGTCTCGTTTACAAAGTATTGCTGAAGAAAACAATATTCTACCAAACCATCAATTCGGCTTCAGATCTCGGCAATCAACAAAGTGAAGTTAATTGCAACTTCAGCAACTTCAGAGAGTGGTGGATACAATTGCAACCGGGCTGGAAAATAAAAAATACACAAGTGCTGTGTTCTTGGACGTAAGCGCCGCCTTCGATAAAGTGTGGTACCCTGGACTGTTATCGAAATTAAAAGTTTTTTCTGTCCCCTACGATTTAATTCTCCAGTCATATTTACAAGATCGATTCTTTACTGTAAAACAAGGATCGGAATACTCAGGCTGTAAACCGATTTCTGCTGCCGTTCCACAAGGCTCGCTATTATCTCCTCTTCTCTTCAGCATTTATACAGCTGACCTGCCTGAAACTTACAATACGAAGATAGGCACATATGCAGATGACACTGCTGTTCTCAGCATATCGGAAGATCCCGTTGAAGCAAGCACCCATCTTCAATATCACATTAGTATTTTAAGTAACTCGTTGAAAAATTGGCAAATGAAAGTTAATGCATCAAAATCTTCTCATGTAACCTTCACTCTAAGAAGAGAACTATGCCCTCTGGTATATATAAACAACACGAGAATCCCTCAAAGTACAGAAACCCTACCTAGACGAAAAATTAACTTGGAAAACCCACATCACAAAATAGAGAACTGCTCTCAATACAAGATCCAAGCAACTCTATCGGCTACTTAATCAAAATTCAAAATTGCCTATTAAATCAAAATTACTTTTGTACAAAACCCTGTTGAAACCAATATGGACATATGGCATTCAAGTTTATGGCACAGAAAAATTCACCCATCTGAAGAAAATCCAAATTTTTCAGTCAAAAATACTAAGTCTAACATCTGGAGCCCCCTACTACATGAGCAACAAGACTTTGCACAGTGACATCAATATTAAATTTGCACATGAAGTAGCAAAAGAACTTTACTTGAATTTTTGTATCAAGCTTGATGGCATGTGAACCCTTTTATTCAAGACCTTTTTACTTTGACATTGCCAGGCATCCGTCGAAGGAGGCCAAGACGAAATAGGATGTAATTTGGTGTAATAGGATGAGTTTATAAACAAAAATATCAGGAAAATTTGGTTTATTCTTAAATTAGGACACAACATTGCTGGGAAAGAATACATATAATAGAAGGCCTGCGAGTATCATTGTTAACCCAAGTTTTGAACGTATAAGAATAATATATTGATAACTTTACTTTAAAATAACCATTATATGATGATTATGTGTTACAATAAGCTGCTAAAGAATATTTAAATATTTCAAGGTTAACAAGTTAGCTGCCAAGACTATTTTCGGTATGTTTTGCTCAGTTGCCATTCGCATACTCATGTACTATTTTAGTTATATAATGTTATTAGTGAATTCCCTTTGGAAAATTGAACTAATAGCATGACTTGCTCGGTGAAACTTAAGCCCAGTACCACCATAGAAGTTCCTAACGTGACCCCCTCGACACTATTTAGTGACCTCGGTCTCGAGCTTCTAGAAACTCGCAGACAAACTGCAGATCTTGTCCTTCTTCATAAGCTGCTAAATGGTAAAATGGACTGCGCCCTGACATTCTGTCTCAGATCCAGTTTAGGACTCCTTCGTGCACTCGCTCAAAGGACCTCTTCGCCAGACAACATCATCGTACCAGTTATGAAGCGAACGGCACTCTGGTCCGAATGCAAAGAGCAGGCAACAACTTACCTGAAACTGTAGACTTCTTCTTGGACAGTGTGACGTCTCTGAAGAGAAAGATTAGAAGCCAGTTTCCTCCAGCCTAACTTTTTGATGCATGTCATTTCTCACACTCATTTTGTACACTAATTTAAATTTATGTGAAATGAAGTTTGCATTTGTATTGTTGGCCTATATTATATGTTTGTTCATTTGTTCTTGTTATTTTTAGCGAATTTCCCCTATAGGGAAGAAGCTATTACCGTAGGTCTCATGATAAGACTTAAGCCTAAGACCATTACAGATTTTTGGTTTGAGGTCCCCAGATGCCAAAAACACTATTCGTTCAAATTTATATTTATGTGTATATATATATATATACCTATATATATATATATATATATATATATATATATATATATATATGTGTGTGTATCCGTGAATGCGATAACTTGAGTAAAAAACGTCTGATTTCGATGAAATTTGGCTCAAATGTGTAAAATGACATTCATGACTTTAAGTTCGAAAACCAGAAAAATCGGATCATCGGAAAGGGGGTTAATGGGGGTTTTAAATTTTCCAAAAATCAGTTTTTGCATTTTTCACCTTAAAATTTAAAAAAAACCTTAATTTTGCTTTTGACCATGTTATAGATCTTAAAAAAACAAATAATACAGTATTTTGAATTATTAACCTAGGTAGGTGGTTGCGGAGAAAATGCAAAAAACCTACTCATAAAATCTCCCATGTTAATCTTATGGGAAAAAGGTTTTTGGCTTTTCCTCAGTTTATTTTAATGTAAACTTCACATTTGCTTTTACCAATCTATTCAGTTCCACAAAACAATCATTTTGGTGTTTAATTGTGCTTCTACGCCCAACCAGGTATTCAGAGTGCTAAACACAGTACGTTGTCCAATGTTATCCTTATGGAGAATAAATAAAATTTGATATCTCGATTATTTATGAATGTATGTTGATGAAACTTGGTATGTGGCTTCACGTAGTTCTGGTAAATTGATATTGGCACAAAAAATGGATTTTTTGTTGATTATTCCCGTAGCAGCAAACCTACCTACTCAGCCCCCATGTTATTCTTATGGAGAATAAGTAAAATGTAATGACTAATCATGAACATAAATTAATAAAACTTGGTATGTAGCTTAACTTGGTTAAGTTATATTGATAATTGCATAAAAACCCAATTTTTTTGTTCTTTGTTGCAGCAAACCTGCTTACTCAGCCTCCATGATATTCTTATGAAGAATAACTAAAATGTTATATAGCGCTTATTCATGATTGAATGTTGATGAAACTTGGTATGTGACCTCGCCTAGTTAAATTCTATTTATATTTGTTTAGTAACCAATTTTTTGTGTTCCTTGTTTCAGCAAACCTACATGTACTCATTACCAATGTTATTCTTATGGAGAATAATTAAAATCGCTTATATTTGAATATATTTGTATGAAACTTGGTATGCGTCTTTATGTGGTATTAAGACATATATTATGCATTGGAAATTTGCTGAGTACGCACGTTTGCTGCGACGGGGGTATTAAATTTTTTTGTAAATGCTGTTTTTTCCACTTTTTCTCTGTATGTTTTTTGTAAGATTTCGTTAAAATAAATATTTTGGCAAAAATAGAATTCACTTATCTTTATCTGTTTCAAAATGGCGGCCATTTTTGTGTAAAATATTGACATTTACGGAATACCCTGTATTTTCTAAACCACTACTCATATCTTTTATCCGACTTATTTCTTACCGTGATAAACTCAGCTTTACTCTGATATGCTACAAGGCAGGCCTTTTTGAGAAAATCTATATTTAAAAAAAATATTTATTTTCAAAATGCCTATATGCCCAAAATTCAAAAAAGTCAAATGGCAGTGTATCTCAAAAAGAGTACCATTGAAAAGGTCTTGTAAATTCTATCAACTTACTAATTTACACAAACCATGTATCTCTTTTAGTTTTTCTGCAATCAGCAAAAAACACTGTTTTCCCATATGAAATGCATGTTAATGTAGATAACACATAAAACGAATGTGACCACAGAATACATGCAAGTGTTATACAAATTAACATGCATTTCATATAGAAAACAATGTTTTTTGCTGATTGCAGAAAAACGAAAAGAGATACATGGTTGGTGTAAATTAGAAAGTTGCTAGTATTTACAAGACCTTTTCAATGGTATGCTGTTTGAAATACGCTGCCATTTTACCTTTTTGAATTTTGGACATATAGGCATTTTGAAAATAAATATTGTTTTGAAATATAGATTTTCTCAAAAAGGCCTGTCTTGTAGCATATCAGAGTAAAGCTGAGTTTATCACAAGTAAGAAATTTAAGTCGGAAAAAAGATACGAGTAGTGGTTTAGAAAATACAGGGTATTCCATAAATGTCAATATTTTACACAAAAATGGCTGCCATTTTGAAACGGATAAAGATGAGTGAATTCTTTTTTCGCCAAATTGTTTATTTTAACGAGACCTTTGAAATGATGTATAATATTCCCTATGTTTACAAAAGAAAATTTTGAGATTCAAACCCGTGACCTTCAGTTTTGTAACATTCTGTACATAGATTTAGATGAAAATATTTTTAATAGATAGCCCATATGCGTTTTAGAGGGGAAGAATTTTGTTTTATGACTTTAGACTAAACTGTTCTCCCGTTATACATGCTGGATGGGTGGTCTGACTCACTCTGTATATATTCAAGTTCCAATATTGACTGGTGATGCAGAGCAATGCGGGTACTCTAGTATAAAAATACAATAATATATGGTTTTATTGTGTTTGTCAGAGCAAGTCAGAGACACGCAATCCTCAGGTGTTTGACAGTTTTGACGACACAACACTCGAGGACACGTGGCGAGAGATGGAGAAGTGTGTGGACGAAGGGTTGGTCCGGAGCATCGGGCTGTCGAACTTTAACAGTGTTCAGGTCTCGAGGATCGTCAACATGGCTAGGATAAAACCAGTTTGCAATCAGGTGAATGCTTAGTAGACATCCATTTATTATAACCTTGTCGGTGCAGTTTGTTTTTATGTAGCTTAAGATTTAGCTTAAGTCTTAGTTAGCTTTTAAGTCTTAACTCAAATACACAAACCAGTTTTGCTTCGTTCAGTTTTTTACTTTCTCCCCTTATACATAGTATATGGAGAAAGTATTGTTTTCGTCAAAATTTTCGAATTTGAGTTGTTAGTGGAAATATTCGTTTTGGTGCTCCCTGAACCCAAAAAAGTGGTTTTTACGTGATGTCTGTCTGTGTGTGTGTCCGTGTGTGTGTGTGTGTGTGTGTGTGTGTGTGTGTGTGTGTGTGTGTGTGTGTGTGTGTGTGTGTGTGTGTGTGTGTGTGTGTGTGTGTGTGTGTGTGTGTGTGTGTGTGAGTGTGTGTGTGTGTGTGTGTGTGTGTGTGTGTGTGTGTGTGTGTCTGTGTGGATGTTTACAGAGCTACAGCCCTAACCAATGGGCCGATTTTGATGAAATTTGGTATGTAGGTACTAATCCACGATATCTCCAGGCGTTTTTTTCATTTTTTGAATTTTTGATTTTTAAGGGTAATTATCCCCCAAAAATCGCCAAAAAACATGAAAAATTCAAATTTCTCAAAAACGGCTCTAACGATTTTGATTTAACTTTAGTCGTTTGTAGAACTTTAGTTTTCCAACAAAATGACACCACCCGCATTCCTGTAAAAATTCGGGTTCAGAAATTACAGGACTTAAAACATCAAAAATTCAGTTTTTTGGATTTTTCATAAAAATACATAAATATAAAAAAATATTACTATTCACCATTAAAAAGAGCTCAAAAAACTAAATAATTTAGTATTTTGAATTACTATTTTACGACTGCTGGTTTCGGAGAAAATTGAAATTTTCATTTAGCGGTAAACGCAGTACGTTGTCCAATGTTATTCTTATGGGGAATACAAAAATTACTATTTCTTTCTTATTTACTGATCTATTTCATTCAAACTTGATATGCTTCTCAATTCAGCATTGACCAACAGATTTAATTCGAAATATGTTGCCCCTTATTATCCCTGGGGGGGGGGAATAGAGGGCATTTCCCCTCTTAAAACCACGAGTGTAGCAATGGATCCTTTAGTGCCTCCAAAACAGGGATTTGGGTGGATGTTTTTTAAAACAACTTGTTTACAAGATTTTCTGTACATTAGACCGTGCTTTGTATTCTATATTTAGTAAATAAAAAGTAATTTATTCATTAAAGTTGGGCTAAAAGGGAGAAAGTATGTGTCAGTTTCCTGATACCGTTTATTTACTCATAAAATGATCATTTAATTTCAGTACAAGATAAGTATGAACAACTAGCTAATCCAATTGCTCGAATTCGAGCAGTTTAAATTGTGATGCAATTCCAGAAGTTAGCTTAAAAAAGCTGATCTTGCTTCTGTACTGTGTTTTGTTACATTCAAAAGCTGTCAAATGCTCAATTTCAACGATTTTGTGCAATCCTCCCAGTGTTATTTTTTCTGTCATTCCAGTGCTTGACACTGGGATCTAGAAAAGAACCTAATGACCTTTCAAGTTGTGCATTTAATGCAGACACACTCACAGCAAGGCCGTTTCCTCAGGAGACCATATTACTCAAACATTTATGCCAGGCTATATCTTATTTCTCAGGATTTTAGTCGTTTCCAGGTAGAAGTCCATGTAGGTTTCCACCAACGGCCACTGATAGAGTTCTGCCGCGAGAGGAGCATGGAGGTCGTAGGCTACTGTCCCCTGGGCGCTCCTAACCGGCCGGTCAAGCGGAGGAACGACAAGACAGTCCTGGCCCAGCCCGCAGTCATGCAGATCGCCTCCACCCATGGCAAGACTCCTGCGCAGATCGCGCTCAGATATCTGGTCAGCTTAACTCGAGCTAACATCATTGATAGCGATTTTCAAACATGCTACTTTCTTTTATTATATTAGTCTATTTAGGGGCTTCGCCCCGCAAATAATCTTAATATATAAAAACTGACAGTTGTGTGTGCTACATTCTGTGTTTATCCTGTGGAACTACTACAAATCAAGATAATCTTTTTTTTATCAGCTCAAACTTAAAGTGAATGTCCACAACAATAACACAGGGTTGGAACTTTGACTCCTTGTGGGGCAGAGCCCAATGGGAATTTCTTAAATCCCTTTCTTAGTGAGCACCTAAGACCCAAGAGGAAGGTATGTTCCAAATTTCACTGCAATCCGTGGTGTGGTTTTTGAGATTTTGTGATGAATGAGTGAGTGAGTCAATCAGTGGTATTTGGATTTTATATATTAAGATTTGCCTCCTGGATTGTGATACGATTTAATAAGGTTACACCCTTGTCGCTGTCAATCCGTTAGTTTTATTATACTACCAGAGTAGACCGCATGAAAATGGCCCGATGGTTAGTTGCCCATATGATTAACCCCTCACCCCCTCTCATTCAACACTGTTGCCATACAAATTTCACAAACAATGCTTCAGTCTGCTTGTTTTTTGTATGTTGTGTACGATAGGAATGGATTTCAAAACAGATGACAGATATACTTTTTAGACAGTTTAAATTCTGATGATAGGATCATGATGTGTCCATTGCGAGTATTCCCTGCATTATAGTTGGGTCGTTGAATAAACAAGGTAAATGCAACAAAAGTGGTGTCTATAAAAGTTTGTTTCTACTATGCCTTTTTTCATGCGTCTTGCGCCTTGTGCCTATGTTTTATTGGACCAGATAAATTTGGCAACAATGTATTTATTTCCATCAGACTATTTTGGTGCTACTTACTCCAGTGGCTTGAAGGGGCCGTAGCCCCTAACCTTGCTCTGATACTCTACCTCATCTGATTTTGTTTACTTTTTAAATGCTGAGGAAAAGAAAACTATATAAGTAGGAACACATGTCAGTTCATAAACAAAGTAGACGATTAATCACATGTTTTTTTGTAAACAAAGCAGACGTTTTTAAATGCCCATGCTTTTCTTTTGGGGGATGTTTTACGTTATTTCACATTTTCTGGTACCTTTTTAGATATATATAAATTATAAAAAATTATATACATTTTTTGGAAATACTGCTATTTTTCTTGAGTCCCTGGGATTAAGACCTTTAATTTGAGCTTCCTCCCATCAACCTACAATTTGCCAAACTCCTACAATTTTGAAAAAATTTCGCTTACAGAATTATATGTGAAGATTGTTTCAACCCTATAGCGCAGTTCCATTATCAAAACTTCATTTTCAAAGAGGAATATTAGATTTGCCAATGTTATTGGTGATATAGAACACAAATACAGTGAATGCTCTTTTAGCCAACATTCAAAGAACAGGCATGTAGTAATAACCGGCATCAGCCAAGTCATTCCTCATTGGGCTATTAATTAATGATCCTGGCTAAAAAATCAGTCGGTCTTAGTCAGTTACAAGGCTACACAAGGCATCTTACCCATTCTTCACTCATCATTCATTCATATTCGCCTTAAAATATGCCCAGGTTTTGTCGGCGTCTTAAAGAGATATTAAGATATTAAGTTAATTATCTTCAGTCTCCCTTTTATAAACTATATGTGTTCGATTTTCCGGTAAAATTAGTTTTCCAGCATGGCCCTGATCCCAAAAGTGCCGGTTAACCATTTTATACCATAAACTTATATGTTTAACCATTAATGTTATCTGTATTAGTAGTGTGGGTTTGTAGGTTTTGCGCCGGAAGTGACGTCACATCCGGTGAGTGACCGGATGCGCTGAGTCATGAAAGACGTCATCTGAGGCTGAGCCAGTGACGTAGGCGGTTTTGTGACGAAATGAGTAAAAGTTCAAAGTTCAAGGTCACGGTGAAGTTTTTTTAAAAAAATCTACCTCGCACTCGTAAAACGATTGTGATTCGATAGTTGTCATTCGATAAAATATCGAATGAAAACAATCGAATGAAGCAATCGTTTTACGAGTGCGAGGTAGAACAATTACAAATATTATTTTATTTACAATAATTCATATTACAAATATTACTTTATTTTATTTACAATAATTCATGTTTACAATAGTTCCCCGTTGTTGGTTGTCATCGATGTTGTTGATCCGGACGAGTTGCGGCCATCACTTTGCTTTCTGAAGAAAGACGGTAGATACTTCGTTCCCTGCGCAGAGTCCATGTTGTTTTTTGATGCGTAAAGTTCCAAAGATAAATCGTAACCGGACGCAATAAGAAGTCTTAACTCTTCACTAAACACCTCGAGGTCTTGGTAAGTCGCAAGATGAATAGAGTCATAATGAATACACCTAATTTTAATGGACATTTTAATATAATGTTTTACGTTTGTGAAGAGCACTCGATGTTCACCAGTCGAGAGCCGGAGGTGTACTGACTATTCGCTAGCTAACGTTCTGGTATGAAACGAAATGGTGGGGGTAAAAGTGTGGTGGGGCGGAGAAGATGGCGGACAGCAGATGGCAGGCGGCAGGTGGTGCGAGGCAGATGGTTGCTACTACATTCGCCGCCACAGTAATGCAATCCTTCGGCGTAATTCTTGTATTTTATCTTGTCGGTTCATTTGATACGTTTTACATCTACATATGCAATAGCTGAAACACTTGCACTTACGACAAGCTTTCCCGTCAACTTGATCGCCTGGTATTTTAAAACATTGTAACTCGCAACAATATGTCTTCAAATTGTTATCGAAAAATAAATTGTTCATAGGTGGCACCGACATGTTAGCTGCAGCGTGTGTTAGACAAGACTGAGACTAACTTCACTGCTCCCTCTCTTTTATACCTCTTCATAAGTTAACCCTGAATGAAAGTTCAAGGTCATCCATTTGAAATTTAAAAAAAAGCAACACAGCAGTATATAAAATAATATACTGCTGTGTTGCTGTTTTATTTATTTTTTTTTTTTTATATATTTTCTTTATTAAACAAACATCTTACAATACAATAAGCTTAAGTCTAACATTGATGACTAGAAATACAAACAGAAAAATACAAACAAAGACATTATGTACAAGGATGCGTGATGTGCAGAGTGAGTTCCGTCGAGTTGTTGCCGCTTACACCGTGTGATACCAAATACAACGTCCCCGGTTGAATATCTCGCAAATCTTCATTTTGCAGCAGTTGAACAAATCGTTTTGGAAGAAATACTTGAAACTTCGGCTCATCTCCTGGAGTGAAAGGTCCTTCGCTCAATGAAACTAGAATTGCTTCTCCATGTGTGGTTTCCACTTTCTTGATGTTATGAATAATGTAGTGTTTTTGTTCTTTTAATTCTGAACACTTTTTAGTTAGCAGAAGGTCGGATTTTGAATGAGTGTTGAATTGATCAACCAGTGTTTGTAGAAACTGTTGTGATGCCATCTTCGTCAGTGGTGGTTGTGGTGTCTTCTGTGATGTTGCCTCTTCGGAGTCTCGAATAATACTCGTGCTGGAGCGGTGCTGTCTCCTCGTATTTATAGGCCCCGCTACCCCCACCACATTTCTGTTCTCCGCTACCCCCACCACATTCCTGCGTTTGTTTCAAGTAAGCAGCCAAACGATACGCGTTGTACAATGCACAGTTTGTTTGACCGTGTTTAAGATCTTTTGCAGCGACACAAATATTACCGAGATTAATGTTAAAGTCCTTACTGATAGTTATATCGAAAACATCACCGTGCGTGTACTTTTGTATCCAGTTCTTTTTTTCTAATCCTCTTGTGTATATATGTGAATATTGTTTGCAAAAGTTAAACATAATACTGTGCAGATTACTGTAGCTTATAAATCCTTCATACCAATGTATGTGATGAAAGTAGTTTGTTATCCATTTGTTTGTACTTTTTGCTTTGGTGTTAAGTTTGTTAAAAGAAAAAGGAGCATCAAACGTGAATGGGTAGGCTACAAATGTAAGCAAGTCTAAAATTACTAATTCCTTGATAATAAACCTATCATCATTATTTCGAAATGCTTGAAATTCTATTACACAAGGCTTTACACTCATTTCTTCATCCCCTCCGCTCATCATGGCACCTAGCGATCAACTAAACTGTTTTCCACACCACGGTAGGTTAAATACCAGGCCGTACAGTTGCAGGCGCGTTGGTGTATATTTAACGTGGGCACCGTCCCCAATAGGCCTACCCCACGTGTGTTCTTCTTTACTAAGTCAAACTTTAGTCTTTTTTAACTTCTTCTTCTTGTGTTTCGTTTTCTTCTTCTTCTTGTTTCTCCGTTTCTTCTTCCTGTGTTGTTTCTTCTGTAGCTTCTGTAGCGATTTCTACAAGTGGTTCAAAATCCTTTAACTTTCTCCACATGCAAACTTCATGAGGTATTCTATTAAAAATAGATGTATCCACAGGTCCGTACACGATGGTGCTATCAGGTTGTTTTTCCAAAGTATCGACCAAATATTCTTTAATAATAGCGCTTGCAAATACCAACTGTCTCATGTACCTTGTAATAGGTTCTGTTGCGTAGTTTAAAACGTAGAATCCTTCACGTGACAGTAGAATCTTATTTTCATGTTGAGTCAAGTCTCTAATTCGCACTTGTAGTTGTCCACGATGTTTAACAATATCGATTTCATTGTCACAATCCAAAAGTCGAATATGTGTTTTCCTTCCACACAAACTGTTAGTTAAATAACATTCTATTAAATGTACATGTTTCAAAAATGACTCCCAAGCATTTTGCGAAAATAAAACCTTTTTTGTTCCATGGTGTAGTATTACTGTAGGGGAATAATCCAATGACTTCATCAATCCAACTGATACACTTTTACTGATGCATGCTGAGATGGGGTAAAAGATTCGCAAAAAAACTTCAGTTAAAATGTGAGGAGGAATATTTTCTTCAACTTTCTTCTTCCTCTTTGGTACTACCTTTGATGGGTCTGCATTACTTTCCTCCTCTCTATCTCTTTTACCAAACTTTAAAAATGCAGTTATTTCCTTGATGATTTCTTCTTCACTAGTATTATCACGTTCCAATAACGGTGCTACCTCTGCATCACCTTGTACAACAGATGGAGAACTCATTTTGTAGAAGATGTTGCCCATGCGACGATAGACGATCAACTGAAGACCTGCATTGTTGCTCCGCTATTTATAGGTTAGCGACAGTGGCGGTGCCGGTGGTGGTACAACGTTTTACAATACCGTCTTTACGATACCAGTCAACGGTGTGTATGTAACAATTTTATCGTGCAAAATTAAACAATACGCAGATGTATTTGCAGGTACGTTTTCTTGAAATTCCATTTCTATTTTTATATCAACACTAGACGATTTTACAGATTCGTTTTGTTTGGAGCAATCAATTACAACAATCGGAGCTTTCGATTCAAACTGTACGGGAGATAGTAGAGGTGTGTTTGTTTTGCCGTAATATGAATTTTGGAACCTAGCGTACATATCGTATAAAACACTGTACCTTTTTTTATCAAAAGAGATATTAAAGTTGTCGTAGGGAAAGAATTGTGAATTCAGGAACACTTTACAGTTTGTTAATTTACAATGGTCAAATTCACCAGCATTTTCAGTTAATATACTTTTTTTCTTTGTTTGTAATCCAAAGATTACATATCTCGCTTTTTCCAAATGAGTAGAAGTTTTTACAGTCCATGTATGCCGTTGTGTTGAAGGTAAAACGGGGTATTCATGAAACTCCCAGCTTCTGAATGGCATTACAATGTCTCGATCTGATTTTAACTTTCTTAATAATGTAATCCTGTGTTCATCATTTAGTCGCACATGTGGTACTCTCCAAACAATCTTGTCTAATGTTAGTTTCCAGTCTAAATTGGCTTCAGTTGTTCCAGCAGATGCTTTAATAATATCATTATCGTTTGATGACCTTAATAAAACTAGTTCTTGTTTTACATTTATTATTATTCTTCTGTAATCTTCAGCAAATCCTAAAAGTAATCTTAAAGGTACGTAAAAATCAAAGTTTCCCGAAGCGTCAGGAGTAATTATACTTTTGTCTGGTGCAACCCATCCTGCAACAGCTAACAGATTCTTCTCATTTGGTGTTAAAGACGCTAATCCTTTTAATGTACTGGAAATTCCAACCTTTTTTGTTGAATCGACTGTAACTCCTGAAATTTCATATCTAATCTCGTCAAACAAAAATGCCATAGGATTATTTATGAACGGAACAGTGGTTCCAACAGTACCGTCAGCTTTTGTTACTTTTCCTTCAATATATAAATAACTTTCGCATGGAAGAGTATAAATGTCTTGTTGTTGTATAGGAATCCTAATTTCATCGTTATTGTTTAATTTGGACGAAGCGTAAGGGTTGTGCGTGTGATATTCCTTTTCCCATAAGGTCTCGTCGAATGTTGGGCCCTGCGCTATATCCAGTATATCCATTGTTAATGACCTTTAATCCAATTTCTTCTAGAAAACGAATGTTGTCACTTGTTAATCCTTCTATAGCTGATGAGCTACTGACCTCTTTGCTGGTTGGCTCTCTCTTTTTAAATGATAACCCCATTATCTAAGCGGATGATTTTATATGTATTCTTACAGTAATAGCTTCTCCTCGAAAGTCAATAAGGTTTCCGTCTTGATCCACTATGTTCAGCACGATGTCTGAAATGAAACTGGTGTTTAACGGTAGGTACACAAGGTTTTGAGGCTTTTCTACTATCTTGAAACCCGGTGCGACTGATGGGTAGAATGTGTGTAATATGCCGATTTTCTCCATCTCTGTAGGATCCTTGTATAATGTTACATGTAATGCCTATGCTGTTTACTTTGATGATCGTCACAGTTCTATTCCCAGAATGAGTTGTATTAGGTTCTAATACCTTTGTTTCCTTAGAAAACCCCAATAAACTACCAATTGAACGTTCTTGGCCAAAATCAATATAATACTTAGAAGTAATTTCGGCTTTCATTGTATTGTTATTGCCTTTTATCGTTATATTTTCTTTTCCCATATGTTTTTGTATAACTTCATTTATATTATCAATTTCATAAGCTCCTGTTGGTAAACTGAATTCTTCCAAAGCTGAATATTTTCCTTTATTATCTTTTGTCTTGTAATAATGTATTTTGTTATTAATTCCTTCACTAACGTTTGGAATAGAGTTATATGTTGTTAAATCCAATAATGCGGCTTCCCATAGTCTTCCTTTTTGCAAACGTAGCGCTGGAAACAGAATACTGCGCAAAGTACATGAGTTACCGGTTAATGACACTGTATACGAAGACATCTTAAAGTTGACTAACACTTTTAGCTAAAAAGTCTAAACATAAATGACCGCAAATGGATGTATCATCAGGTTGTTTTCTTGTATAATTGTAAAAAACATTTTCTGCCGCACGAAAGTATTGTTGAAGTTCTTTCGGTGGTGGAAGGTTTCCAAAACTGTCGAAATAATAAATCGTTTCACCAAGTTTCTTGTAACACACCCAATGAGTGCCTAATCCTTCACTATTATCCAAATTTACTATACCAGTCCCATTTTTCCACATTTTAACCGGTAATTCATCTTTCATAAATACTCCTCTAAAAAATGGGATTTTCAAACAAGAAGCATATGTAATCAGTTCTTCATTGGTTAATTCTTTGTTTTTAATTATTAATTGCTCTTTCTTATTTAATACACACGATACGGTCTTAGGTATAGTCCTCCTCCCTTTTTTATCATTGACCATATTGTTGGTTTCTTTTTACCTTTACCACTAGTAGATCGACGTTTTCTTCTGATATTACCTCCTTGTTTCTTAGCGGGTCTTTTCCCACGCCTTCTTCTCTTTCCTCCTCCAAACGTAGTTTTTGCTTTCATTGCTGCTGTTACTGCTAAAGACGCTGCTTTTTCACCAATACTCGCGTCACTAGATTTTACTCTTTGCCAAGCTTTCTCAGAAAGTGCTCTATCTGCTATTGATCTATTTTTTGTATCACCAAATTTGGAATACGCTATATCGTGCTGTTTACAGGCCTGATCAAGCTTATTTATTCCAGGATCTCCTCTAGCAAGCCGTTTCTCTAATTTGGTTCCAGGACCACAATATTGATATCCTCCAGGTAAATGTAATTCCACAGGTAATAAATCAATCGCCTTGTTAACTATAGCTCCAACCGGTTTACTTAATAGAGAAAATGCTGTTGATGCTATTCCCCTTCCTCTCTGTAATCTCTCTCGATTATGACTGATGCGTTTAGCCCTCGGCATGACTATTTATAGCCAAACTTACAATCAGTAGGTGCACTCTATAAATGTTTTACAATGAATGTAATATTAGTCTTGGCTTCTTGTATTATATATACTGTTTAAAATCCATTTATTATATAGAAATGGATTAATTAATTAAATGTAGACATAATAAATAAAAGTAGTAAAAATAGAAATAAGGTGTAATTGAAGATGTTTCAAATGTTTCTCCGCTGGTGATGGTATCGTTGTTTTCGGTAAAATGAATAAAATCTAAATAGTTGTCATGTTCCCTTAGAAACTTGCCACTTAATCGTTGGTAATTAAATAACACATTCCAGTCTAGTTTATCTTTAAAATTGTCAATGTAATTTTCAGAGAGATTTTGATATTTACTTATTACTTCCCAACAGTTATTAAAATTTGATGTCATCTCTACAAGGAAGTCTTCTGAAAACTGTTGTCTTTGTAAAATATGAATCCAGTTAACTCTGTGAAAATAAATTCTTAACATAGTCATTGTGAAGAGGTAGTGTATGGAAAGTTGTTCCCAATCCATATATCTATCAAACCGTTGAACAAAACCATCTGTCAGCACTCCTTGGGGAAATCTCGGCTCTTGAGATATTAAACTCCACGCAGTAATATTGGATTCCATCATCTTCTCTGTATTATCTCTCGAATATGACTGATGCTTTATCCCTTATCATGGGTATTTAAATTCTTTTTTCTCTTATATAATCTTCATCGTTTTCTGTTGGTTCATTAATCACATTCACTTTATCCCCCTTTCCTAATGTCTTGACTTTAGAAGGCTCAGACGGTTTATCTAATTGATTAGGTTTTTCTGGATTGTGTATCTTTTTCCAGTCTAAATAATTGTGGCTGTCAACATCTGAAGCTACAGCTCTTCCTGAAGCCCGATGGATATAATTAAATAAAGCTGCACCAAACCTTTCCATATGTTTTTCATATTCTGTAGTCCATTTCTTGTGTACTATATCAAATATTTTCTTATTTACAGCGTCTCCATCCTGCTCACAATCACCTACATTTGACAATTTTAATTTTTTTACATCATAGCTTGTATCAGTTTCATTCTTTTTGTAAATCGTTAACAATTTTAAAGTCGCTAAATTTACTGCTTCACCATCATAAATGGGATGTTTTATATTGCTTAACCTTTTACCGGAAAATCCCCAATGGTCTTCGTGTACAATCGGGGTTCTTTTATCCATATATTGTACCGTAACCGCATCAGAAGACAAAAGCGGATCACCAACATTTTGAATTACTTTTCCTTCAAAATTATAATTACCATCAGGTGTTAACGGAAACCCAGCTCTTTTTTCACTATATCCAGATTTTACTCCAAACTCGGAATACCGTCCAAACTTGTCCACACTCATGATGTAACTGAATCGCTATCGTTTAGGTTCTTACTATATATACGTCTACTGAACAATTATTTCTCGTTTTCGCAGTTCATCAACCAAAGCTACCCATTCGTTTTCTAAACCAGTGTGCCCGGCTTCCATAGCTTCATGTAATAACCTCATTCGATCAACTAACTTATTTATATCGTTGTAATATATTATATTGGTTTTATACAAATTTTTTAATAATCCCCTTCCAGATGTAGTAGGATCAGTTGTTTTTCTTTTTTTATGCAAAACATTTAATTCAGCAGAAGATAAAGCTCTTCTTTTAATTGGAGCTTTATTTGATTTCGAGGGGAAAAGACTAGATATAATGTTTGTGTATTTTATTGACCTGTTTCTATGAATAGGTAGGTCTTTGGAATATTTTTTTCTATGTGCATTTGTATACTCTAGTATATTTTTAAACAATTGTAAATCCTTTTTAGTATATTTACCAGGATTATTTTTAAAGATGAGTTCAAACAAACCTGTTGTACCTTTATATTTCTTATCACCAATAACTATATCATCATTTTCGTTTATATATAACTTTCTATCTCCAATCATTAATCCTTTATCCTCTATTCTAGCTCCATATGTATGATAATTTCGATTAGCATGTGTGCCATGTAACATTTTTAATGTATATTTTCTTCCAAGTGTTCCTTTAAACATAATATCTGTGCCTAATTTGCTTAAGTTGGATGGGTTGATATCCTCTTCTTCTGCTCTTGTATCTTCCGCACTTGTATCTTCTGTACTTGTATCTCCTGCAATGTTCTTTTCCCTTAAATCTCCTATATCTCCGCTTTCTTCATACTCGTCGCTTTCTTCAGATGTTTGTAACTGGTCAGAACTTTCATCATTCTGAAATTCTTCTACATATTTGGAAATTGGTAGCATTTTGTCTCCTTCGAAGCGAATTGAAGGTTTTTCCATATTTTGTGCTAATCGCTTTAAAGGTTCAGTAACAGGTTTGAATGTTGTTTCTAAAAATTGCTCTCTTTCATTTATACCTGATTTTAAAGCTCGGTTTTTTTGTCTAATAGAATCACTAAGTGATTTTATTTCTTTTAATAGCTTTTCCTGGTTAACCATCTTCACACCTTGACGACTTGTACAGTAATACCGCTAATCAGTGTATTAAAACGAATTTATCAAAACCTATTCTATAACGACCATCTTTTATAGCTTGATCTTTCATAATAACCAAAAATCCATACTTTTCCGCCCATGCTTTTCCGCAAAGCTCTTTAAACTTTTCAAATGGCATATCCGCATTCACATGATCGTTATATATATGTTTTAGGTTAGTATCATCTTGTTTGAATACAATTAGAATATTTGCATTATCTCTGATAAGTTGTTTTGGGATTTTGCTATAAGTTTGTCCTATATATATGCTGTCGATGTTATTATGTCTTCCCATGGCAAAGTAGTTTCTAATAGTATCCTGATTTTCACAAGATACATCGTCAAATATAAATACAGAATACGGTTTCGCTTCGTTTGGTTGCATAATGCTATCACTAGCGTTAAATTTGTAAAAATTAACATCAGACACATCAGATAGGATTTTATCCAGCAATTGATACTTTGGTTGTTGTAGGGACTTTGAAAAAATATATAGGTTATTAAACCTTAATCCCTGCGGATTAGTGATCAAATTAAAGACAACATTAGTCTTTCCACAGTTTGAGGGGCCACTTACTATACATCGAACAGTGTTTGGAAATAAACTACCGTGTTTACCATTGTTGATATTTACGTTATCCACAGTTAAATCATCTATGTTATTAATATTGAATCGATCTTTATGGTGAATAATCTCCATTCTGCTCAAAGGTTAACGATGAAATGAGTTGCTTGCATTAAACCAAGTCCTTTATAGGTATCCATGAATCCTCAGTTTTGTTAAACCCTAACCACCGCACTTTAACTGCGTCCTTTTTTCTTTGTAACACTTTTTCAACAAGATATACATCACCTACTGTTGACTTTAACATTTCATGTCCATAAAATGCACCTTGCAACAAATCTCCTTTGTTATCTTTTAGAATATACGTTTCAGGTACAGTCGGTTGCACTTTATACACTGTAAAAACTTCATTCGTCCAATTGGGAAGGTATTTCTTGGTAAACACTCCCTTATATTTACTAATCCGTACTTTATCACTTACATTAAATCTTCTTGGCTGCATTTTTTCTACTTTAGGCTTTGTATTTTTCTTTATGCGTTTTAATACATCTTTTGCATTTCTTCTATTTACTTTGTTAGGTTTCATACCAATAGTTCTATGAAACCTGTTGTTATAATCATTTATTAATTGTGGTAAAACATCATACCATACGTAAGAACCTCTTTTTGAAAATTGTTTATACAGTGCTCCTTTCAAGGTTCTATTGAATCTTTCTACAATAGCTGCTTTTTTCTCTGAATTTGTAGAATAATGATTTATTTTATATTTATTCATTAACTGTGCAAAGTTTGTATTAAAGTATTCTGTTCCATCATCAGTTTGTAAATGTTTAATTTTGTTTTTATCTCTTTTTATAGCTATTTCCATGGCTTCTGTTACGCTTTTACCAGTCTTGTCCTTTAGAGGCAAAGCGTCTGCAACTTTTGTAAAACAATTAATAATTGTGAGTATATATTTAAATCCTTTGTTTATTTTGCTATGCGGTCGCATTTCAATTAGATCCGCTTGATATAGATCATTTATCCCTTTTATAACAGTATTTCTTCTTGGAAACTTTATTCTTGCAGGTTTGTGTAGTTCATTAATAATCTTCTCCTTCAGGTCTGACATGATGGTTTCACGAAGGCAGCTGATATGGTATTAAATATTCTTTGGTATAAATCTCCTTATATATATATATATATATATATATATATATACATATAGTTCAAGGTCATTTAAAACTTGTGTAAAAAAAGGGGAAACACAGCTTAACATTGCTGTGTTTCCCCTTTTTTTACGGAAAGGAAAAGGATAAAGGATGAAGGACGATGAAAAGGTTACTCGTCAATAGGGTTGAGGGAGTAGTGGCCGAATGGCAATGTGTTGATTTTGTCTGGAAGTGTTTGTCTTTTGTCGTCATTACAGGATAGCGCCTTTTTAACTTCAGTCACGCTGTACAGCTGATGGTTAAAACTTCTGATGGTGTTGAATTTAGCTGTAATGATGTTATCCTCAAATAAGCATTGCTTGTAGTGTTCAAAATGCACTTTTTTCTTTAAATATAAACTCTTTACACCTTTAGCTTTCTTAATATAGCTATTCTTCTTTTCTTCTTCTTCTTCTTTTTCATTATAGCTATTTCCATGGCTTCTGTTACGCTCTTACCAGTCTTGTCCTTTAGAGGCAAAGCGTCTGCAACTTTTGTAAAACAATTAATAATTGTGAGTATATATTTAAATCCTTTGTTTATTCTGCTATGCGGTCGCATTTCAATTAGATCCGCTTGATATAGATCATTTATCCCTTTTATAACAGTATTTCTTCTTGGAAACTTTATTCTTGCAGGTTTGTGTAGTTCATTAATAATCTTCTCCTTCAGGTCTGACATGATGGTTTCACGAAGGCAGCTGATATGGTATTAAATATTCTTTGGTATAAATCTCCTTATATATATACATATAGTTCAAGGTCATTTAAAACTTGTGTAAAAAAAGGGGAAACACAGCTTAACATTGCTGTGTTTCCCCTTTTTTACGGAAAGGAAAAGGATAAAGGATGAAGGACGATGAAAAGGTTACTCGTCAATAGGGTTGAGGGAGTAGTGGCCGAATGGCAATGTGTTGATTTTGTCTGGAAGTGTTTGTCTTTTGTCGTCATTACAGGATAGCGCCTTTTTAACTTCAGTCACGCTGTACAGCTGATGGTTAAAACTTCTGATGGTGTTGAATTTAGCTGTAATGATGTTATCCTCAAATAAGCATTGCTTGTAGTGTTCAAAATGCACTTTTTTCTTTAAATATAAACTCTTTACACCTTTAGCTTTCTTAATATAGCTATTCTTCTTTTCTTCTTCTTCTTCTTTTTCATTATAGAGTTTCAAAGAATATAGTTTTGACATCAGTGCAACAATCTCTTCAAGCAGAACACCATTAGCCTCATCCTTGAATTTGCCTAGTACTTTTTTGTGTCTGTCATTGTCGTAGTTTGGATGATCTTTTGGATAATCGGAGAAATCAAAGTCGTTCTTGTAAATAAATGTACGTAAATCTTTATACATGTCCAATGTTACTATGCGATATATGAAAGCGTCAGTGTCCATATATGTAATAGATATATTTTCTCTTCCGTAGAAGGCCACCATTTTGTTGTAGTGAAAATCGTACATGTGTGTTTTTGAGATGTCCAAGATTGACATGCCTATATACAAAGGACGATCCATCTTCACACTCGTCTTCTTCATGGAAACTGCTACAAGTTTTTCATTAATAATTATAGATGTTCCAAAATTTGGCTGCTGTACTAGTTTCTGTAATTTTTTTGCGTCGGTAACAAGTTTAACATTTTTGTGTCTTCTTTTGTTTTCCAATGTTTTTCCAAATATCGCATTATTCATTAATTTAAAGAAATCTTTTTGAAAGTCTGATGTAGCTGCTGCTCTTCTGATGGTATTTGAATCAATGTAGGGTTTCAACCAGCATGATTGAGAAAATTCCAAAACTCTATTAATTTTTGTTAAACGTAGTCCTAATTCGATAGCTTGTTGAACCACCCAAAAGTGAGCCACGTAGCGTTGTTTATTATTTAATGTCATCATTAATTTGGGGTGTTTTCCAATTGGTGAAATTTCTGTTTTAGCAAGAAGTGGAAGGTCATAATGAAGATCATGTAAATTTTCTGGGTATTCAAAATCGCAGTCCAAAATATATCCAGTGTCACAATGTTTCGGAATTTGTAAAATATCTCCAATAGAGTCGGGATTAATCCATTTAAAGTTATCAAAAGGAAGTGGGTTTGACATTGCCCATCCGTACAGGTTATTTGCATCGAAATATCCTAAATAGGTTGACGGTTTGGTTTCATCGTAATCGGGAAGGTATTTGTTGTTGGCTTTGACATGTCTGGTAACACTTTGGGTCAATCCGCCTCTTACTCCAGCTTCAACCATTAAAACCATGTCAATGTCTGTTAAAAGTTGGAGCTTGCATTTTGTTTCTTTTAACATGGCTTGCCAAGCTAATCCTGGTGAAGTATACGAATGTAGAGGGTCTAAACCGTATGCAGCAAAACAGGTGTTTCGGAATTCTTCCATTACATCACAAAGAAGAGTTACATCTAATTTGACATAAAAGTCCGAGTAATCTCCTAAGGTCTTCATATCTAACTCGTTCCATACTCGACGTGCATGTTGATAGTCCTCAAGTGATATTTCCGAATCATTAAGTTTATTTTTGAAGTGTTCTGGTGGAGGTAGTGATGTTTCATCAAATCTATGCAGTCCATCTATGTAATCATATGGGAATACTCCTTTTCGAAGAACCAAATCCATTTTACTGTTTGGTACAATTTTGCTTGTTTCGATCAAATCTTCTCTTCTTAAATTTTCTGATAATTTCATAAGGCTGAAAGGCATAAATCTATAGGAATCAATAAATCTAAGTTTTATATTACCGATCTTTTTAGAAAAGCTAATAAATTTTTCCATGGTTGTTGCCAAGACATCTATTGCTCCATTATCCCTCCCTAATTCCGGGATTATAAAGTGAGAGTCGTATCCACTAAGATTATGTAAAACAACGGGAATAAAATTTGGAAGTTTGTAGTTTAAGTTACAAGAGTTACAGGCTGCACCTCTGTAAGCTCCTGTAAGATGATCATGGTCTCGCACTTTAACATTATCCGGTGTAAAGGTGTTAGTACACAGATAACATGTTGTTGCTGAATCGTGTTGTTGAATTTCATCTTCATTCATAGGAATCATCGGTACCACATTTCTGTACATTTCTTCAACTTTCCCAGCTTTGATATATAAGTCATCAACGAAGTGTCGAGCTGCTTCTTCACCACGGTAAATTTTCGGCGTAGACGACAGTTCGTATTTACAAAGATGATCTTCAGAAAGCGTGGACTTTACTATTAAACAATAGCTGTTCGGTGTGTGCTGCTGGTATTTGCTCCTTCTTGTTACGTTCTCTTCTTGATGTTCGAGTGGAAGTAAAGACGCTTCAAAATCAGCGTATACAGCAACAGGTACACGGTATTGTTGTATTACTTTGTCGAATTTTATCTGCGCTCTGCTAGGATGCGGCAATTTAATTCTTACTTCATAGTTTCCACTACATAACCTTTGATGTTCTACTAACCATTCTGAACCTCCTCTTCTTAATTCTTTGTTTACATGACAAAAACATCTTTTACAAATTGTTTTCTTTTCTTCATGTTTAGATAATTGTTTAGAAACAAGAGCTTCAAACTTTTTAATGTAGACATAGTGGGATATGTCCCCTTTAGTGATTAATAGCAAATCCGTATGATCTCTGCGCTCATTTGGTGTTATACGCAAGGGGTACACATTGTTTGACGAATCCAATCCAAATAGGTTGACAGAAGCTGAAGGATTTTGTTTTTCAAATTTTGAAACGTCTGTTATATCAACAGGGTAAGTCATCCCTTGAAAATTATATCTATGTTGTACTTCTTCATAATAGTGACTTGGTCTTTCCGGATGAATTGTTACATATTTGGCCAACATAGCATATTTAAAACACTCAGTATCTTGATTTTGTACGTTGACGCAGGATAAGGTATTTCTAATCTTTGTTGGTAGAGGGATGTAGCTACTTCCTCGAATTCCATAGCCGTGTTTGTGTACTCTTAAGTCTAGCCCTGTGATGCTTAACAAACTCCATCCAGAGCCTCTTCCTTCATGTTCTTGTATTTTTGTCATTAGCTCTTCAAAACATTCAGATACGATTGAATCAATATCTGACGAAAACATAATAGTTCGGTTTTTTGTTAAAAAACCTCTTGGTGAAGTTTCATTTTGAATGTTTGTAAATAAAGCATCCATTAATAGTCCAAATTTGATAAAATTTAATCTTTTTAATTCATTTTGCAAAGTGTTGCTTACCAATCCTTTTGCGTTATTTAAAAATTCTTTGAGTTGTAATTTTGCATTGTCAATTTTGAAGTGGGTTACTACATTACCCGGAAGTGCTCGGGCATGTAGTTCTACATTTACTGCTGTTGATGCTGAAGGACGGTGAAGTGTAGACAGAGCATGCGTAGAAGTCGATGCAGCTGATGATGTTGAAGAACGATGAAGTGTAGACAAAGCAGGCGTAGAAGTCGATGCAGCTGATGATGTTGAAGGACGGTGAAGTGTAGACAGAGCAGAGGTAGAAGTCGATGTTGATGGTGCATATTGAATAACACTCGGTCTGGAATTTTGGTGTTGAGCTAACATTTGATCTATTTCTTTCAATTCTTCTTCTTCATATTCTTCATCTTGGTTGTTGTTATGTTTTAGTTCTTTATGAATCATTAAAAGAAATTCATCCTTAAATGAAGACTTGCAAATATT
Organism: Allygus modestus; assembly: GCA_963675035.1. Classification (NCBI taxonomy): domain Eukaryota; kingdom Metazoa; phylum Arthropoda; class Insecta; order Hemiptera; family Cicadellidae; genus Allygus; species Allygus modestus. The sequence continues at coordinate 76,240,235 of OY776114.1, read as the reverse complement.
GCAGCGATGCATAATATAGGTGCGATCTCCACAAGTGTCAAGGCAATAATGAACAACACTGCAAATGCCCCTCTATTTATACCCTAGCAAAAGTGGTGGGGGGTACGTATTACGTTAAGTTTACTATTTTTTTTATATTTTATATTTACTATTGTAGCTGGAGGCTACAAAGTTCTGTATTTAGGTCAAGGTCATTGAACATATTTGCCAAAACGGGGAACAGAGCAGTAAATGATTTCATTTTAAACCATAAACTGATCTATTACCCGCTATGTATTTAACAAGGTCAATTTTCTCCTACAGGAAAATTTAATATATTTTAAACTTGGTAAATATTTTCTGTCTTGTAAATGTGTCAAGGTTATACAACGATATTACCAAAACGGGGAATAAAGCAGTAAGTAGTTCTCACTTTGACTACAAACTGGTCTATTCCCCGCTCTGTATTTAAAGTTTGACAGTTGACAAGAAAAAAAAAAACACTTAATCAGACTCATTTGATGAGTCGGAATCAGTTGTATCAGAAACATCGGAAAGAAATAGTCGTCGACGAATATGATATACCCCTCGTGCACTATCTAAAAATAACCCATCCAAACTACTACTACTAGTGGTTGGAGTTTCATCATGTATTTCTTCAGAACAGAGAAGATGCTGATAGATTCTATAGGTTTCAGATTCCACGTCACTTAACAATTCAATTTGTTCCATATATCCTGCTTCAAGATCATCACTGTCCATATCACTTAATAATTCAAGATCTTCCATTGCATCCATATCAATTAATAATTCAACATCTCCCAATTCGTCTTCATTTTCATCCTCACTTTCAATCATAATATGTTTTATATTTCCCACGATTGATTTTGCAGAAGGAAATATATTATCCTTTGGTGACATAGCTGCTATATATTCTAGTGATAACACAAGTAGGAGAATGAGATAAGCACTGATGAAAAACCTCTTTTTATACCCCCGATTTAAGTGGTGGGGGTAAGTTGTTATAGGGAAGGGGTATTATCGCATCAATATATGAACAATTTAATACTAACAAAGTATAAAGTTCTGTAAGTGGGTCAAGGTCACCTTAAAATATTACCAGAACGGGGAATAGAGCAGTAAGTGATTCTCACTTTGACCACAAACTGATCTATTCCCCGTTCTGTCTTCCGCTGTTCAGTATTTCCAAAGACTCTTAGTTAGTTAGTTGAAGAACGTTTTTTCAATTTCTATTGTTAGCAATTCTTCAGGCAGTTGAAATGATGCATTTTGTGATAACATTTCCAACATTTCAATATATTTTATGGCTTGTGTTATAATAGAAAGTTTTGAAGCTTTTGGTTCAAGAAAAGGTAATTTTGTTCTTAATAAATTATAGGCTTCATTCAATACTGCAATCCTTCTTCTCTCTCTAGCACGCCTTCTTTTTTCTTTATCATTCTCCTCCTTGCCTTTAACATCCAAGCTAGACGACCCTCCTGGGCTATCCATAGCTGAATAATAACTATACTCCGAAGCCGACTGCCTTATATCTGTTTACCCCCACCCTTTTACAATGAATATAGCTGGTTCATCCTAACGTGTAGTGTAATAAAGACACAAGGCAAACCCCTCTTGTAATAGTCGGTAAATTTCTCTCTTCAAAGGGATTGGTTCCACATCTATTTTTATCTCTTCAGTTTTACGAACACCCAATCCTTGTTGTAGGAAATAAATACATCTTCCACTATCTTACCAAACAAAAATTTTCTAAGTCCCGAAGTGGGTCAAGGTCGTTTGATCATATTATTAAAACGGGAAATAGAGCAGTAAGTGATTCTCACTTGGACCACAAACCGATCTATTCCCCGCTTTGTACGTGAATTTTCTAAGTCCCAAGGTCATCTGAACATGAAGCCAAAGCGGGGAATAGAGCATAACATACTGCTCTATTCCCCGCTCTGTATTTGGGAAGGGGACAAAAGACAACAAACAAGAGACTGATTTTAAACAAGAGACTGACTTTATATTTTACAAGGTTTTCTCAGGCTAAGATGGGTAATGTCAACCGGTTTACGCGCCGTATTGACACAAGGTCGGTTTGCGCGCCATACCTTAGAGGGGTTAGGAAAAGGATGAGAAGCAAGATACATTACTTTGAAAATAAAGACTTTGCCAGCAACTATGTAAACAAAAATTAATCAGTTAACGTTACTTTTACAAGAACAGCCAAGGTCGGTTTTGCAAAGGTCAACAGTATCACTGAAACCCGGTGGGACGTAGACCCAAACACCCGGCGTCAGGCTGCTGCGAACCCAAGTTTTAACCAAGGTTGTTGAGGGACCTGTAGGGCCGGGAGTACATATTTCATTAGTAAATAAGACACTTCAAACCGATACCAAACATTAACATATATTAGACTAACTACATTACCTAGCAGCAAACTACAAGCGTTATCTAACATGCTTAACAAACTAACTAAACATGCAAGGGCGCGGATCTCTTAATTGCGCGTCGGGCCCAACGCACACTTAACAGACCTACGCTGCAGCAGAGTGCAACCCACTGGGACGTATACCCAAACAGCGGGCGGCAAGCTACTGCGACGAGACTGCGGACTGCTCCCGCTTATAAAGGCAAAGTGACGTCACCAAAGCGGAAGGGGGGATGTTACGTCAGGGGGGGGGATATATTACAATACGAGGATTTTCTAAGTCCCGAAGTGGGCCAAGGTCGTTTGGTCATATTATTGAAACGGGGAATAGAGCAGTAATTGATTCTCACTTGGACCACAAACCGATCTATTCCCCGCTTTGTACGTGAATTTTCTAAGTCCCAAGGTCATCTGAACATGAAGCCAAAGCGGGGAATAGAGCATAACATACTGCTCTATTCCCCGCTCTGTATTTGGGAAGGGGACAAAAGACAACAAACAAGAGACTGATTTTAAACAAGAGACTGACTTTATATTTTACACAGTTTTCTCAGGCTAAGATGGGAAATGTCAACCGGTTTACGCGCCGTATTGACACAAGGTCGGTTTGCGCGCCATACCTTAGAGGGGTTAGGAAAAGGATGAGAAGCAAGATACATTACTTTGAAAATAAAGACTTTACCATCAACTATGTAAACAAAATTAATCAGTTAACGTTACTTTTACAAGAACAACCAAGGTCGGTTTTGCAAAGGTCAACAGTATCACTGAAACCCGGTGGGGCGTAGACCCAAACACCCGGCGTCAGGCTGCTGCGAACCCAAGTTTTGACCAAGGTTGTTGAGGGACCTGTAGGGCCGGGAGTACATATTTCATTAGTAAATAAGACACTTCAAACCGATACCAAACACTAACATATATTAGACTAACTACATTACCTAGCAGCAAACTACAAGCGTTATCTAACATGCTTAACAAACTAACTAAACATGCAAGGGCGCGGATCTCTTAATTGCGCGTCGGGCCCAACGCACACTTAACAGACCTACGCTGCAGCAGAGTGCAACCCACTGGGACGTATACCCAAACAGCGGGCGGCAAGCTACTGCGACGAGACTGCGGACTGCTCCCGCTTATAAAGGCAAAGTGACGTCACCGAAGCGGAAGGGGGGATGTTACGTCACGGGGGGGGGATGTTACGTCACGGGGGGGGGATATATTACAATACGAGGATTTTCTAAGTCCCGAAGTGGGCCAAGGTCGTTTGGTCATATTATTGAAACGGGGAATAGAGCAGTAATTGATTCTCACTTGGACCACAAACCGATCTATTCCCCGCTTTGTACGTGAATTTTCTAAGTCCCAAGGTCATCTGAACATGAAGCCAAAGCGGGGAATAGAGCATAACATACTGCTCTATTCCCCGCTCTGTATTTGGGAAGGGGACAAAAGACAACAAACAAGAGACTGATTTTAAACAAGAGACTGACTTTATATTTTACACAGTTTTCTCAGGCTAAGATGGGAAATGTCAACCGGTTTACGCGCCGTATTGACACAAGGTCGGTTTGCGCGCCATACCTTAGAGGGGTTAGGAAAAGGATGAGAAGCAAGATACATTACTTTGAAAATAAAGACTTTACCATCAACTATGTAAACAAAATTAATCAGTTAACGTTACTTTTACAAGAACAACCAAGGTCGGTTTTGCAAAGGTCAACAGTATCACTGAAACCCGGTGGGGCGTAGACCCAAACACCCGGCGTCAGGCTGCTGCGAACCCAAGTTTTGACCAAGGTTGTTGAGGGACCTGTAGGGCCGGGAGTACATATTTCATTAGTAAATAAGACACTTCAAACCGATACCAAACACTAACATATATTAGACTAACTACATTACCTAGCAGCAAACTACAAGCGTTATTTAACATGCTTAACAAACTAACTAAACATGCAAGGGCGCGGATCTCTTAATTGCGCGTCGGGCCCAACGCACACTTAACAGACCTACGCTGCAGCAGAGTGCAACCCACTGGGACGTATACCCAAACAGCGGGCGGCAAGCTACTGCGACGAGACTGCGGACTGCTCCCGCTTATAAAGGCAAAGTGACGTCACCGAAGCGGAAGGGGGGATGTTACGTCACGGGGGGGGGGATGTTACGTCACGGGGGGGGGATATATTACAATACGAGGATTTTCTAAGTCCCGAAGTGGGCCAAGGTCGTTTGGTCATATTATTGAAACGGGGAATAGAGCAGTAATTGATTCTCACTTGGACCACAAACCGATCTATTCCCCGCTTTGTACGTGAATTTTCTAAGTCCCAAGGTCATCTGAACATGAAGCCAAAGCGGGGAATAGAGCATAACATACTGCTCTATTCCCCGCTCTGTATTTGGGAAGGGGACAAAAGACAACAAACAAGAGACTGATTTTAAACAAGAGACTGACTTTATATTTTACACAGTTTTCTCAGGCTAAGATGGGAAATGTCAACCGGTTTACGCGCCGTATTGACACAAGGTCGGTTTGCGCGCCATACCTTAGAGGGGTTAGGAAAAGGATGAGAAGCAAGATACATTACTTTGAAAATAAAGACTTTACCATCAACTATGTAAACAAAATTAATCAGTTAACGTTACTTTTACAAGAACAACCAAGGTCGGTTTTGCAAAGGTCAACAGTATCACTGAAACCCGGTGGGACGTAGACCCAAACACCCGGCGTCAGGCTGCTGCGAACCCAAGTTTTGACCAAGGTTGTTGAGGGACCTGTAGGGCCGGGAGTACATATTTCATTAGTAAATAAGACACTTCAAACCGATACCAAACACTAACATATATTAGACTAACTACATTACCTAGCAGCAAACTACAAGCGTTATCTAACATGCTTAACAAACTAACTAAACATGCAAGGGCGCGGATCTCTTAATTGCGCGTCGGGCCCAACGCACACTTAACAGACCTACGCTGCAGCAGAGTGCAACCCACTGGGACGTATACCCAAACAGCGGGCGGCAAGCTACTGCGACGAGACTGCGGACTGCTCCCGCTTATAAAGCCAAAGTGACGTCACCGAAGCGGAAGGGGGGGATGTTACGTCACGGGGGGGGGTGACCTTGAACATGACCCAAAAAAGGGGGGGGTGACCTTGAACATGACCCAAAAAAGGGGGGGGGGTGACCTTGAACATGACCCAAAGGGGGGGGGTGACCTTGAACATGACCCAAAGGGGGGGGGGAGGTTGTGTCGTCACGGGGGAAGGGGAACCGGATGTAGACCGGTTTTTAGCTTTCTACCCGTATATGGAAATGTCACGGTTACACTTGGCGACCCGCTTTGCTCCGTCTGGTACCTCATTCCAGCTTTGCCTTGCGAACTGAATACAACTCTGCGCTATGTCTTCTCCCATTACACCCGAGAAACTGCAACGTTTGAAGGAGACTTTGAAGAAGTCTTCGGAAAAAAGGAGCGGATTCAAAAGACCTACTTCTTTTAAATCTTGCATACGGAAGAATTTTCGAAACCACCCACTTTACTTCGACCAACGGCCTTCGACGTCCACTGCATCTTCACCATCGCTATCACCTCGCCCTTCATCGCTTCGACCTTCATCGCCGCCACCAACTGTTGAGGAGATAATGAAGAGGACGGCTACGGTGAAACTTACCGAGTTGGTAACGCCGCTGGAGTCTGTCGCCGTCAAGTTTGCGCAGTTGAAATTAAACGTGGAGTATCTACTTGTGGGGAAGATCAGCGATGATGAGTACCTACTCCAACACCTCTTTGGCGGCGGCCGTTACGTCAAGGTCCACCTTCCAAGGTCCACTCTGCCACCTCCTGAGACCAAGTGCGACTTGATTTTAGTACGGCAGAAGGGACAAGTAAAGTGGGTTACAAAGGAAAAATAAACACTGACTACCGCTCACCGCTCCTTATCCACCATCTCCTTCAAACACAAACGGTCCTTTTCAGGACCACCCTAAGCATTTCAAGTTAGGGACTTGGCCTGTACATAGGCAGGAGACTATTAGTCTTATGTTTGTGTGCAGCCCACTTTGTGAAAATTTCTAAGTCCCAAGGTCCTTGACCTTGACCTTGACCTTGAACATGACCCAAAAAGGGGGGGGGTACACAGTTTGTGCAAAGTATGTCATGTGGGTACTCAAATTACGCGGATTGATCAGACGAACAAGTTGGCGCAAACAGAATTCAGATCCGACAAAGGGTATAGCAGCAACAGCGAAAAACAACTATTTTCAAGGGCAAGCCTAAATAACTTCTTTATTTACGGTTTAAAATATATTAAGTGGGTACTCAAATTACGCGGATTGATCAGACGAACAAGTTGGTGCAAACAGAATTCAGATCCAACAAAGGGTATAGCAGCAACAGCGAAAAAACAACTATTTTCAAGGACAAACCTAAATAACTTCTTTGTTTTTGGTTCAAGGTCTAACATGTGGGTACTTCAATTACGCAGCTTGACAAGGCGAACAAGTAGGTGCAATTTAAATTTAAATCTAACCAACAGTATAGCATCCGTGGCGTAAAAACGATGGATTGAAGGACAAGGTAACGTTGTGGTGGGGGTAGATGCCTATTATACACGATAACGCTACATCATTATTCTTCCAGCTCTTGTCGTATGAACATCTACCTAGACGGTCTGAAAAATGTCGCAGTTTTACAGGAACATGAGGAAGGTGACCTTCAGTAGTCCCCTTGACACTACTTTCTACTTCCCTGACGATGAAGACAGAAGGTCTACACTTTTAGTGGACAATGAGCGGTTTCGTCGAAGAATAATTGAGGTTGAAACACTTGTAACCAGTTGTTTGCTACGCAAAAAGAACCATATGAATACATGCACCGGTTTAGATCATAGTAGCTGTTATACTTACACAGCCTTGAAGCGCAAACATTATTGAGGTTTTTAGTTACGGAGGTAAGGTCTTGACAGTCTAAGAGCTAAACCCTAACTAACACATGTAAACTAGTTATTGTGCGATGTAAAACTTGGTGGGGAGACTGGTGTAGTGGGGGACTGGTGTACTGGGGGACTACCATCTGCCGCACACTTGCCACCTGCCGCCTGCCACCTGCCGCCGCCCATCTGCTGTCCACCATCTGCTTCGTTCTACTACACTTTTACCCCCACCATTTTGTTTGATACCAAAAACGCTAGCTAGCGAATAGTCAGTACACCTCCGGCTCTCGACCGGTGAACATCGAGCTCTCCGAGACGCTCTTCACAAAATAACAATATCATTTCACTCAAGGTCTGATAGATGTTTCTATTTCATTGCCGTCACGTATTCTTTCCTCCTGACAGCAATGAAATGCAAACACCTAACAGAACAGATAGGTGTCAAAAACACAACATGGACTCTGCGCAGGGATCGAAGTATCTACCGTCTTTCTTCAGAAAGCAAAGTGATGGCCGCAACTCGTCCGGATCAACAACATCGATGACAACCAACAACGGGGAACTATTGTAAACATGAATTATTGTAAATAAAGTAATATTTGTAATAGTACTACCTCGCACTCGTATCATTCGATTGTTTCATTCGATATTTATTCGATATTTCTTATCGATTAACTATCGAATCACAATCGTTTTACGAGTGCGAGGTAGATTTTTTTAAAAAAACTTCACCGTGACCTTGAACTTTGAACTTTTACTCATTTCGTCACAAAACCGCCTACGTCACTGGCTCAGCCTCAGATGACGTCTTTCATGACTCAGCGCATCCGGTCACTCACCGGATGTGACGTCACTTCCGGCGCAAAACCTACAAACCCACACTACTTGTATTTAATGTTTTTAGGTACAGCTGGGAGTGACCCCGATACCGAAATCCAACTCAAAGCAGCACATGAGAGACAACATAAATATATTTGATTTTGAACTGAGTAAAAAGGAAATGGCTACTTTAGACAGTTTAAATTCTGATGATAGGATCATGATGTATCCATTGTGAGTATTCCCTGCACTATAGTTGGGTCGTTGAATAAACAAGGTAAATGCAACAAAAGTGGTGTCTATAAAGGTTTGTTTCTACTATGCCTTTTTTCATGCATCTTGCGCCTTGTGCCTATGTGCATGGGAGACAGGGTGATGCAAATGCAACGCTGCTTGCTTCAAAAGTAGTTGCACAGGTAGCCGCAAGTAGGCGTATGTGCTCCTCAAGACCGACGGGGAGCATCTTGCAACACTCGTGCCTCAGTAGTATTATTTGGGGCAACGGATATCTACGATATAAAGACATATTTTTAGTGAATATCATATGGAAAAGTGAACTATTAGCAAGATCCGCATGGCGAAACTTAAGCCCGGGACCACCATAGAAGTTCCTAATGTGAACGTGGGGATTCCTTTCTATAATCAGTTGGGAAAGTTTGTTGGGCAAAACAATTGGAAAACTCTAACCCCCTTTTTTGGGCATTTTAATTTTTCAAATAAAAGTTTGTGGGCCCAAAAAGGGTCAAATAAGCCCTGAATGTAAAATAAATGCATATTAAAGTATAGGACTTAAAAAGCCAAACATTTTAAACCCTCTCCCATCATTGTAGCTTAAATAGTTACCGAGTTATTAAAGAATATGTAAATTGACTAAACACAGTGCATTGTCTTATTTTTACATTAGAAAAGGCGAAAAATTCATATGTTGGTGTACTTTTATCATACCCAGTATTCCTACGCCTAATTTCAATCCTGAGTGGACCTTCATCTAACCTTATAATGTGCAACATTGTTTCCCAGCATTGCAGGTAAATAGAACCAAGAGCATCAGAACAGCCAAAAAATTAAATATTTTTAGATTTCCATATTAATTGGGTTAAGTTCATATTTTATCACTGTTTTTGATTTTTTTAAAGTTGTTTATGTGAAAATTCACTTCCCTCACGTCAGCTTGCTGCGTGCGAACTCGTTTTTCCTAGTTAGTTTAGTGACTTGAACATTGCAAATTTATTTTGTCAATTTGGTCTAATAAAATGAGTTATTTAGTAATATTTTGGTCTTCCTTAAGGTTTGGTTTTTCTATTTGCATCAGATACACTTACACATGATCATTCACACTTTTGGAATTAATTCATGTAATTCACATTGTATGCAATATTGTAGAGTCACAGGCATAGTGGAAACAAACCTTAAGACAGTTTCTAATAGTTTTGATTGGGGCAGCGGACACCAAGTAGAAATGGAGTCAGAAAATGTCTGCATCAACTCACTCCATTTGTTGCACATATCTCACACAAGTCCAAAGGTTATGTTTTACATTCTCCCTATATTTGATTGAGCAGAGTTCCCAGTATACTGAAAAATATAACTTAAGCAAAACATCTCTATATATCAATGTTTCTTTGTTCGTCCCATATGCATTTACCCAATTGCGATGAAACTTTGCAAGAAAATTCAAATGGACCTAAGGAAGATTTGAAGCCATTAATCAAAGTCTTAAACTTTATAGGGCTCTCCGCTCACTGGTCTTTGAAATTACCTTATGGAGTTAACCTCCATAGAGTAATGGAGTGTTAACCTCATGGAGTAATTATTATATTTGAGTTTCCATATTAACACTATTTTTACCAAGGAAAAAAGACTAGCAGCTAAAAAGACACACAAACTACTGGAAGCGGCCAAGTGAGCGCTGCCAAGTGTAAAACTTTGAAATCACACCGAGCGCTACCCGTGGCAAATTTTAAAATCACAGCGCCGTCTGCTGCTTGATGAATTGTAACTTTTGCTTAGTTTGATACTCTATGGTAAGTCTAATGGATGTGGCACTGGATTCACGATCATGCGGTCCCAGATTCAATGCCACCTTTTGGTGTTTACTTTTGAGTTACCAATTTTTGTTATATTTTACATAAACCCATTTTTGTAATATGTAACAAAGAAAAGAGCCGCCATACAGCGCTCTGTGGAGTTAGGTTAGGTTATTTTACTATAATTTTTCGTAAATGTAGTGTAATTTTTTGAATATAAGTAGGTTTCCTCTGTTTACATTTGGAAATACTACATTTCATTGTTTTCTCATAATAAAGCATCTGTTTCGGATAGTTCGTTCGTCATCGGACAAGTTTGGCTTCCTTTGTGTGGCAAAGTCTCCGCTTCCAGTGGTTTGTGTGATTTTTTAGCTGCTAGTGGAAAAAATGGTTAGCACATTATTGCCTACATGGGATGTTCAATATCTTAAATTATTAGTGAAACATGGGGTACCACAGGGATCCATCTTGGGCCCTTTATTGTATATTTTCTATACAGGAAATCTGCCCAGGTTGATCGCCTGCAGCCAATTGTATTTCTATACAGATGATGTCAATCTGAAAATATCATATTCTTCAGAAGAAAAATTAGAATCAGTATTCAAATCAGATTTTTATATGCTAAAAAAATACTTTAATGATAAGCAACTACTACTTAACCCTGATAAAACTAAATTTATTACATTTATGACCCGACAAACAAAATTGCCCATTGATATAAGTATTGAAATTGATAGGAAAATTATTAGCAAAGTAGACCATATTAAATTTTTGGGATTATAAATAGATAACAACCTGTCAAGGAATGTACATGCAGGGAAAGTTATTTCAAAAATATCATCGGGAATTTTTGCACTAACATGATTGAAAAAAATTGTCTACTTTGCATACATTCAGTCTATGATTTATTTTGGAATATCACTCTATGGAACAACGTCAATTAGCAACCTAGATGCTATTTTAAAACTACAGAAAAAAGCCATTTGAATAGTTTTAAATCTAAAACCAAGAACTTCAGTAAAAGAGCATTTTTAATTTTTAAATATAATGACTGTTTATGGATTGTATGTTTTTTTTAATATAATGACTGTTTATGGATTGTATGTTTTTAAAACAATCCAATCGTTACAATTTAAATTAAATTATTTAAAATTAGTGGGAGATAACCACAATTATAACACAAGAAACCGGAATGACATATTGCTTTAAATTCACATAGTTTAGAATTATATACAAAAAAAACCAACATACATAGGGTCAAAACTTTACAATAAACATCCACAAGATATATACGGAGTTCAGGTGGTCAACCAGAATTTAAGAGGAAGCTTAAAACATTTTTCATCAACAAGGCATTGCATTCCCTAGATGAGTTTTAGTTTGGTTTAAATCTGAACAATATTATACATAGCTTATTCATTTCTGTAGTTAGTTGATGTATTTTCTGATTAAATTGTATCAATTAGCACTTTCACTGCTGCAAACATGTTTAAACATGAAATTTGCATAAGTTTCTATGTTGAGACAAACCCCGATCGAGGTCCGCAGCAGCCAACACGTTAATTGACACCATTCATGTATATCCATGTATATAATGAATAAAGAAGTTTTGAATTTAATTGAAAGAATAAAGTGTCTGTTTTCAATTAAGAAGAAAATAACTACTGTCAAGTACAGTGCCCTAGAGTAGTTTTTGCTCAAACAATGGTAGGAATCCAGCCATTTGAGTAAAAATTTGAGCCATTTGAGCCATTCTATATGGTAAAAAGTTACCACATACAATTTCATTTTAATATTTTAAAGCAAACTACACACTAATAAATTTGTATTTGCTAAAGTAAAACGATAACATAATTATGAATAACTAATACTAAACAGGGTATTTTGGCTCAGAAGGTATGAAGTTTTAACTTTCAAATATTCTAATTAATTTCAAGTATGAACATTGAAGAGGATTAAACAAAATCCTCTAAAATTATCGTCAAGTGATCCATGTTAAACTGAACTAGGAGTACGCTCAAATATTCGCGTAACGGGATGACCGAACTCAGAAATGGTAGATGAAAGTGTCTGCTGTTAACGTAAGTTCTAACAAAAATTTCATCACAAAATATTAAATAAATAGCCCTGGGGACTCTGTAGAAAATATTTACTTTTCTTTTGGTTAATTTTAGGTCATAGGATAAATTGTTCTTAATTATATTAAATTATATTATTAGAGGTGCAAATTCTTCAACAAAAAATAACGCGGTAAAGTTGCCTATGCAGTGAGGTACATTGGAAATTAGCTGAGTACGCAGGTCTGCTATGACGGGGGTATTTAGTTTCATAAACTGACAAAAGAACACAGCTGGCAGAAGTAAATTTGAAATAATTGGCTGCTGCAATCTAGCGGATAAACTATTAACTCACTCACATTATAGAAGAATGTTACCTTTATCTGTAAAAACTTGTAACAATTTAAAAAACCGTTGATAAATTGAATTAAATCATGTTAAACGGAGAGTAATTTATTTATTTAATTATAAAACATATGAATAAAATCTTTTTTTAGTACTTTCTTGTAATTACGAAACAATATTGCATTAGTATCTCGTACTTCAAAACCAGTAATTTTTATTCAATGCTTTACCTTATGGAAATGTCTATTTGACGAATGTGTTCAATTTTTGAACTGGAAGTGTGAAGTGTACTGGAAAACATTTGTGTAAAATCTGAAAACGATCCGTGCAGCCGTTATCACGTTAATGCATTACGATCACACACATGACCACAGACTGACAGACACAGAATCATTGTCTTTCTAATACATAGATTCCTTCACTTCGCTCTGCCATCAATTAATAAAATGTTACATATTTAATAGGAAAGCAATTTTACATTACTGTAGTTAATAACAATTTGAAATTAATCTGTTTTAGAGCGAGGCATCACTTGGATTGGCCGTTCAAGATTCCATTTTAGAGAGAGATTCACCAACAAGGTGTTGGTTTTTGAGTTATGACTGTCTGGCTTTCCAAAGAATATGCCTGGCTGGCTTGCTGTGTCAATTTAATTCATATTGAAACTTTTGTATTATAGATTGTTCTCAAGATTTATAAAAACACCAGTAAATTAGCAAATACAGTGAGGTTCGGCTATACCAAAATATAGTTAACTATAATCTACCAAAATGGGTTAAGCAAACGAGACTTAAAGATTACATGAAGAAACTAACCAAAGTTTGGAAAAATTTATAAATTGTCTTCAAACATTGAATACATGTATCTTGTGATCTTGTGGTTCCTCTCTGAATTCACTATTTTTATTTTTGGTGTATGTTAACAAATTTGACAAATCTTTAAAATTGAGTAATCTTATATAATGTGTAGATGTCATTACACTGTGCCTTTCTCAAAAACTTAAATCAACAGAAATAAATGTGCTCGTGCTTCAATATTTAAACATGTGTATAAATTCTTTTCTAATAATAATTTGGCAGTTAATTCCTTGAAATCAAAGTACACTTCACGCAGAATATCTTGAGCCGTGGTTACTCTACTGCCGGAGTGACTGAGATAACCAGCTGGGCTTCTGAACATAGAATACTGACGAACAGTTATTTTGTTTACCTAACAATAATATTAGGATTAGTTGACTGAACAGGTAACAGAAACAACAGATGACAGATTTAGACCTATGTCTAATCTCGCTCTACTCCAACTGTTTAAACTGAAAACAGTTCCCACAGCTCAAGATATTCTGGATAGCCTTCAGTTCACAACAGATGGGTAGGTCATTCGATTAAATATCAACTATCGTATTAAAGACTACCGATTATCGTAGTCGACTAATCAACTAGCATCTAGATGATTACAGCTTGTTAAATAGTAACTTTCCCATTTTCAACATGCTGTAGTGGACCAATAGATACAGTATCGGACTCACGATCATGCGGTCCGGGTTCAAATCCTACTTTTGCTCATTACTTTTTGAGGTCTGTGTTTTTTTAATTTTATGTTATTTTTTCGGGATTAAGACTTACTTTTGCCATTAATCTTTTAAGTTTGAGATTTTTTGTTAAAGTTTACTTTATATTTTTTAGATCAAAATTAATCACCGGTAATTTGTAATATTTCACCGGCTATTCAGTTCACAACGAAGAGCCACCATACAGCGCTCAGCAGAGTTAGGTTAGGTTAGGTTATAATAATTTTGTCGTGAAATGCAGCAAAAGTTGTTATTTATTTACACGTAAATCCATTTCTATTATGTTTCAAAACAAAGAGCTAGAATCGATAGTCTATAATAAGTTGGTAGATATTTAATTGAATGACCTACCCATCTGTTGTAAACTGAAGGCTATCCAGATATTCGTCAAGACATTCTGCGATTTGAGTTCCAACTATAAATTAACAGTTGAATGTTTTGTTCAGCGGTTGCAACACAACTGAAGGTATTGAAACTGAAGAAGTTGACAAAATGAAATTCACTGTAGAAATAGTCTACTGTTTAAATTGCTGGGCAACATCATCTAAAACATCTGATAAGAAAAGAAGTAGCACGGTGAAGCGCTGCAGTTAATTATAGATCAAGATGTTATCCAATGAGGATGAAATTATGTTGCTGCTTGCGGTGTTTATTAGAAGAAAACATCGTCGGCGTAGGTACAAAATCGCAGGCTGGTGAGTCTTGGCGCATGCGCCAACTCGGCTTTCTACTTCAATGCTACCTCGCCGCTTTGCGAAACACCGATTGATCGGTTTGGAGTAGCACGTACGACCAGAACAGAAGTAGCACTACGCTACTGCTACTTCAGTGTGAAAGCTCCGACTTGATAATACAGGTTGGTTTTCACGTAGCATGCGACAAGCACAAAAAATGCTTGTCGTATCGAGCTTGTCTCACCAGTCTGGAGGGTGCCTAACCTCTCTATTTAGCTAGCACTAGCAACAGAGTTATGGTTGTGGTGGTCAGACCAGCTGTTTTCCTGCTTTTTGCTAGCAGTTATAACAACTAGTCAGTTGGAAACCATCTCAGTCTGCCCTGCCAAGCACAGATTCGGTAACTGACATTTTTGGGGGAACTGACTTTTTCAGCAAAATTCCCCTATAGGGAAGAAGCTATTACCGTAGTCGACATGTTTAAGACCTAGGCTTGGGACCATGATAACTTTTTGTTCCGAGATCCCCGGATGCCAAAAACACCATTCGTTCAAAACTGTATATATATATATATATATATATATACATACATATACTAGCTGCCATCGTTTGTACCCGGTTTCACCCAGGAATACAACAGTTTTGTGTGCTGCATTCTGTGGTTAACCCGTGGAACTACTGTGAATCATGGTCAGCTGTTTGAATCCTCATTGGCTAAAAACTAAAGTGAATGTACATAAGAATAACACAGGATTGGAACTTTGAAGCCCTGTGGGGCATAAATGGGAATTTCCATGGGAGTGAAAAAACATAAATCCAGATAAATAAAATGATATAGTGTGAAAAATCTGTGTCATGGTAAGATAAGATTACCCTTAAAATTTGGGTGGAATCAATTAATATCTTCAGATGCCCCAAAGCCGTCAAATTTTAAACATTTCACCTAAAATGTAACATTTAAAAAAATGTTGTTACCGGTACACATATATTTATTTTTAATTTCAACAGAATAGAGATTTTTATACAGTTCTTAGTCTGAGTTATTGAAAAATGAATCCCAAGAAGAAAAGTTAAAGTTTTAAAGTGCCTCGAAGAGGTTTAAAAATGTAGTATTTTCATAAAAACTTCAATTTTTATCTATAATATTATAAAGAAGAGGTGGTTTCTGTCTGTCTGTCTGTCTGTCTGATGTTCCGGGTGAACACAAAAACTACTGAACCAACTGGGCTGAAACTTTACACAAAGGTAGATCTTGAACCCATGCAACATATAGGCCTATTCACTTCCTTAAAATCCCCCCGGGCTACGCCCCGTGAACGTCCTAAGTTTCAATGTTTACATTTCAGAAGAAAGTAAACATTCAGAAACTGTAATGCGAACAGCTGTGGATACTTACATTTGACAGCTTAAAGAGCAGGAGCCGAAGCAAGATCAGCTGTTTCAAGCTAACTAAAATGCAAATTGCATTGACTAAAGAACGGGTAGAGAAAACCCCTGTGCGAAGAAGGGGTACGTCAAGTATATATATATTTATTTCAATACATCGTATAATTAATCTATAAAATAAAAATTAGTGTTTTGTCTGTACATTGCTTGGAATTATGAAACTTTGCATATTTTCACGTTTTACACCCTAGGGAAACCAAAACAAGTCTTATCTCAATTTATGTCTGTCTGTCTGTCGGTAACGCTCAAGGACGGGTTTTTGTTCGCTTTTCACGGGGAAACGGGTGCACTGACATTAATGAAACTTTGTTTTTTTGTTCTATATATGCGTGAGAAGGTTTTAGGGCACTTTAAACTGACATACGCCTTTTAACAAAATAATGGCGGCCGCTCAAAAACGTGATTTTGTGCTGTTTTGGTCATGTTTTGTTCGCTTTTCACAGGAAAACGGGTCACCGATTTTTATGCAACTTTTTTCTATGTTCTATATGTGCGTTAGAAGGTTTTAGGCTAATTGGATTGTTTAAATGACCTTAGGACACTGCCCCATAGGGTTTTAAAGATCCTATGCTATTCTTATGGACAAAGCATTTATTTATATTGAACCAGATGATGACATAGTTATTCTATAAACAGGTGTTGTAGTTCTTTTTTAAAACGTTGAGTGAAGATTGGTAATAAATAACATAAGTATACAGAGTGGATATATGATCTAAATCTATATTTGTCAGACTTATGCACTCACTGACATAGTGATCACTTTATCTAAGAAACGACAATGTCTATTGAAGATAAAATTTTGGATGGTGGTTCCCCTTATGCTGCAGATTCACAATAAGAATACGTTTTAAAAAGTCCTATAGGTCTCTTCGCTAATTTACTTTTATGGCAATTTTATGAGTATTAGTATTTACTGGACCTTTGTATGTTAAATTTCGGTAGGAACATAACTAATTCATCAGAAAAAAACGCAAGCCTATTCCTGTTACGAAAATGTTTAAGGGCTTCGCCCCCCGGAATTTCAAAATACAATATTTTAACAATCTTGCACATACTCTTGGACTTATTGATCTGAAATTCGGTAGGAATGTAGCTGATAGCTCAGTGCAGACATTTACCTACTCCAGATAAAAATATACTGAAGGACTCTGGCCCACTGGCCTTTAATATAAGCGTGTTAGTCATAACACACCAACTTCTCAACCAGGAGAGTTGAAATTTGATGCCTTAAAGGGAATAAGAAACAACATCATGGGGAGTCACGGTGTTGTTCTCTGGATATTTTACACAGACCCTTTGTCGTAAGTGAGACATGAGTGGACGAGTCTACGCCTCTCTAAAAATATATTTTATGTAGCCGATCACTGAGCGTCTGAAGTTAACAGTAAATATTAAAATGTATTTTGGAGAAGATTAAGGGGTTGAGCAGTTTTCTTATGCCCGTTTAAAAGTTGAGATTGGGACATTGAAAAACAAATTAAGTCTCAGAAACATCTATCCTTCACTCGGCACTATCGATAAGTCACAGGACAGTTTGTTACACCGAGGTTCATAAACAGTTTAATCTGGAAAGTGCCTGGCTCTGTGATAGTGCCATCCTCACGTCCACCAATGAACAAGCAACGGAGATCAACGCAAATGTAGGTCTACTCCAAAGGGAGGAACGAACATATACAATATTTAACACCGTTCATTTAACCATGACCACTGTTAGAACAGTTTCATATATATATTGATTTACATTTATTTAAATAAAATCAAGTAGTCATGTGTTTTAAAAACATATGATTTTTCCAATTTTAAATTGTTTACTTACAATTATAATGAAGACAGGACCTGGCAAAAATGGTGATTTTAAAAGTGCGAAGCTTAATGTTTCGTTACATTACTATTAATTTATTGGAATGTAAAGATTAAATGTATCAAAGTATTTAAAGTGTTAAATTAAACAGGGTTAATATTTGTTTGTACTTGAGTTCTTTTATTTCTAAAATCAAATCCGAAATGTTACGTGTACCGATTTGGAGTCGAAAAAACCACACCGTTCACTACCCGACAGAGTTCCTCGACTTGGCAACAGTACCCGAACTATCTGCCATAGTATATTTCGTTAACTTTAATTTAATTCTACTTTAAAAGTGTAAAATGTAATTTTAATATTGTAAAATTATGTGGGTTGTTAATTTTTTTAGTTAACCTACCATTTATATAAACCCGTACGAAGGACGGGTACACAGCTAGTATTTAATAAAGTTATGTTGTAATGTTACGGAATAAGAATTATAGATATTTTACAAAAGAAATATGACTGTATTTATTGCTTCAAGCTCAATAATTATGGAAATTATCATTTAAACATTATTCTATTCTAAAATTCAAGGACCGCAGACTGCTTCCGGAGCTTCTGCTGTCACAAGTTTGACACATTGTTCAACCGCTTGAGTATTAAAAGGATTTTATTATTTTAACCCAGGGCTACAATGCTCTTTAAAATCCTCCTCATTAGCTTTTTCCAAGTATGGTGGCTCTTATTTGAAGCCACGGAGGTTACGTTCCAGTTGATGATGTCTTCGTAGCTTGAAGCATCAAAGTTCAATGAAGAAATAACGAATTGCCGAACCTTCTTGGGCTTGGAAGAACAAGCTTTTAAAATTCGATGACAACCCAGTTCTCTGAGAACCTTACTAACCTCGGCCAACATACATAATATATCATGTTTTCTGTGAGCACAAAATATACATTCCTCTGCATCACAGTATCCACGACAGTTTTCAAACTTTGGGACAGATAACTACAGCTGGTGATGATTTTTAATTTATGCACATCACCATCTGTGCAGCTTGGGTTCGTTTTGATCTCAAACCACATTGAGCCACAAACCTTTTTCACAAAATTTGCTAGAATAACCAGATTTCCATCTGGGTTTTCGGTCGACACGAATAGACATAATCTTCTATTACCTGTGGTAAGCAATTCAGAGTGTGACATGTAGCCTGGATTTTTTTTGCTAGATCTGTAGAACACATGCCTTCTGAAACTGCAGTGAGGATTTTGTATAAATACTTTTGATCAGTGCTTAAATCTTTGGTATGACTGTTTCTATTTGATCAAAATCCACAACACGTAGCTTATCACATTCTTTCAGTTGCTTACCGATAGGGCGTGAAAAATCATTTGGGCCCTTAGTTTCTCAATATAAATGAGTTATTAAACTCATTTTGGTCATTTTGGTAGTTCATTCTAGTGTAACTGGCATATAAACCAATGCATGGGTTTCTTTTGGTCAATGTAATTAAACACAATGACCAAAACACACAATGTCTTTGCACAATTTAACGAGACTTTTAGTTAAAAATTAAATCTACAAAATAATAAGATAAGACAGATCCCCCCCCCCCCCAAATAAACAGACAAAAACCAGTGTTTTTTTCTTATGGTCCTTTTGTTGCAAAATATTAAAATTCCTGGCTTTATTAAATATTAACCCATTGGCGTAGACATATGAGCTGGTCTCATTCCTTACTTGTAATTTTATTAACCTGTGAATTGGAGTATAAAAGGCCTGGCGGCGATATTAAGGTTTTTCAGTCAGTCCGCGCCCCTAGCGGATAGAACCGTAGACGCCCATGGTCATTAGTTACATATTTTGCTACTAGAGTGCAGCACCAATCAATTCCCGTTATAGGCTACTGCAAGTAGAATAAAATTACTACCTCAATGGGTTAATTGTTACTAATAATCTTCTACAATTTAAGCTTAATTTATTAAATCCTACTATAATATTATAAATGTGAAAGTTTGTAAGTTTGTTTGTATGTTATTTGTGGCTCAATCACGCTCTAAGCACTGGACTGATTGAGCTGAAATTTGGCAGAGAGGTACTTGATAGTCCTGAGTAACATATAGGCATATCAAAGTTGCGAAAATCCTACAGGGCTTTGCCCCACGGAGGTTCAAAGTTCCCATGTATTCCTTTTGGACATTCATTTTTGTTAGAGCTGATGAAAATATAAATTGCTGATCTTGATTCGTAATAATTCCACGGGCTAACCACAGAATGCAGCACACACAACTGTCATAGTTTTTATAAATCATTTGCGGGGCGAAGCCTGTGGGTAACAGCTAGTATATTATAAACCAGAACTGTTGTGTACTCTTATTATTCGTTGAGAATAGCACTAAAATAACGACTTGTGCTCAAATTATAATAAACAAATATAAAAAGCAAAACATTTGAGAAAGTTCATAATTTTTCTATTTTCCAGAAAAATATTTCTATTTTCAACCCTTTTGACTATAACTTTTCTACCCAAAATTGTTGTTGTAATTGGTAGACTTAAAATTGAATTAAAATCCCTGTTCTGTTGAAATAAAAAATATATAAATGTGTAACACATATTTAAAAAAAGTGTAATTGTAAGTGGGCAACAGGGAGATATTAACTGATTTCACCCAAATTTCAAGGGTAATTTTAACTTACCATGACACAACTTTTTCAGACTATTCCAATTTATTTATCTGTATTTATGATTTTCACTCCACCCTAGTATACATGTCAGACATAAATCTGGCATGTATTCTAGATAACACATGCCAGATTAATTCATTATTGATAAATATTTGACCAAAAAAAAATTAATTAATCAAAATTAATTAATCAATATATTATTGATATGAATATTTGAAGATTACAATTACAGACTCGTTATGTGCACTTTTCCTCCCAATCACTCAAGAATCAAGAAACAATTGTTTTGATTCTTCCTGATCCAAAAAAGTGGGCTTTGCAGTGATGATTGACCCACTGTCAAGCTAGCACTGTCTCTGTAACAGAGACCATACCAATAATAGTCAAGAATCAAGAATGATTTATTGTCGTTCCATAATATACATTGTATTGACAAAGTCAGCATAACAAATGAGTAAATATATACATACATACATACACTCCCTATATCCTATATAATAAAAATAATAAAATTCTAAGATTTTACCTGTTATCTAAAAGTTGATGTAATTTACGTAATGTTCTAATATTTCGTCAATTGAATAAAAGCAATACACCTTTTTAAACATTTAACCAAAATGTACTTAAATTTATTTAAAGAAGAATATCTAGCACTAAGAGGTAACTTGTTGAACAATAATCAGATCTCTGTTGAGATTTACTTAGCCTAACAAAATTTCCATCAATCAGATTCCAAGGCCTAGTATTATGAGTGTGATTTGAGCTTCTTAATATATAAAAAATTTCCATAATAAATAATAAGCTTTGTAAAATATACATGCCATGGAAGTGTAAGTCATATTTTTATGAAATTTGGTACTGTACAAAATTTTACAGAATCTCCTGACATTTTACTTGTTTTAGCGAATTTCTATAGGGAAGAAGCTATTACCGTAGGTGGCATGGTAAGACTTAAGGTGGGCATGGCCCGAGATCATGATAACTTTTCGTTTTGAGGTCCCCAGATGCCAAAAACACTATTCGTTCAAATTGATATAAATGTATTACACATATATAAACGTGTATAAGCGTGTTTCAGAATTTGTGTCGGATACGTTAGGATATTGCTCCTGGATGCTTAGTAAGCTCATAAATAATAAGCATTTTTTTAAATATGCATAAGTGGCTGTCTGTCTGTCTGTATGCGTTTTAAAGAAAATAATTTTTAATTTCATGTATGTTTAAGATAAAGCTTTGAAACTCTGTATATGGGTTTTAATTATCAATGTACATAAGTGGAATTTTTTTCAAAATTTTAACTTTTCAAAATTCAAAATGGAGGCAACTTTAAATTTTCAAACTCAAATATCTTAAAAATAGTTTATTTTACAACAAATTAACAAGAACAACTTTCTTTTTTTAATTTTATTCTACATAATTACAGATAACTTGCATTCCAATCGGTTGATAAATAACAAAGTTATTCCCAATTGTATGATTAATTACAACTACTATTAGAGCAATTATTCTAAAGGTAGTAGAATAATATACATATAATATAGTAATATAATATAATAATAATATAATATAATAATATAAATAATATAATATACATATATATATATATATAAAACCGTTACCTCAATAACTTTTGAAAGAAACACCCGATTTTGATGAAATTTGGCACAAATGTGGAGAGTAGCATTTATGACTTTAAATTCGAAAATCAGATCGATCGGACTCTGTGAAGGGGGTTTTATGGGGATAACAATTTTCCAAAAATCAGTATTTTGCAATGTTTACCCCAAAATGTTAAAACCACTCAATTTTGGTTATAGCCATTTTATAGAGCTTAAAAAAAATGATTTAGTATTTTGAATCATTAACCTAGGTTAAGTGGTTGCGGAGAAAATCTAAAAAACATGTCCCATGTTAATCTTATGTGATAAAGGTTTTTAGATTTTTCTCAGATAATTTCTTTTTACATTTCTTTTTATCAATATGTTTAGCTCAACAAAACAAACATTTTGGTGTTTTAATTGTTGTTTTACGTCCAACCGTTGCAGAGATATTCAAAGTGCTAAACACAGTATGTTGTCCAATGTTATCCTTTTGGAGAATAAATAAAATTTTATATCTCGATTATTTATGAATGTATATTGATGAAACTTGGTATGTGGCTTCAACTAGTTGAGGTATATTGATACTAGCACAAAAAACAAGTTTTCTGTTGATAGTCCCCGTAGCAGCAAACCTGCATATTCGGCTATTATGTTATTCATATGGAGAATAAGTAAAGTTGTATATCTCCCTTAATTATGAACGCAAATTAATATAACTTGGTATGTAGTATCACCTGGTTCAGTTATACTGATAATTGCAAAAAAAAAACACATTACTTATCTTCCTCGTTGCAGCAAACCTGTGTCCTCAACCCTAATGTTATTCTTATGGAGAATAAATAATATGTTATATATCACTTGTTTATGAATGTATTTTTGTGAAACTTGTTAAGTGGCTTTATGTAGTAGTGGGACATATATATATATATATATATATATATATCACTACTACATATATATATATATATATATATATATATATATATATATATATATATATATATATATATATATATATATATATATATACACATTGGAAATTCGCTGAGTACGCAGGTTTGCTGCGACGGGGGTATTTTTATTTTATTTTTAAGGGTACACTGGTCACAGTTACTAGATAAAGTGGTCAGTTAATTTCCAAACCAGCTTTATGTTACGGATCGTAATTTGTTTTATTTTGTGGAAATACATTTTTTATTTCATTATTTCAATTTTAAAAGATTAGCTCACATTATATTTAACTACAGTTCTAAAACCAAACTGCTCATCAATACATGGACTAGATAAGGAGGCATACTTGAAGTAGATATTAATTATCAGTCATAAGACAGCTAAATGTCTCTAGCACAGTGTTACTGACATGGCAGAAAGGGTAAGTAACATGTTTAAATAATAGAATAAAATAAATACCCCCGTCGCAGCAAACCTGCGTACTCAGTGAATTTCCAATGATTATATTTGTCTTAATACTGCATAAAGCCGCAAACCAAGTTCCTTTAACATACATTCATAAATAAGCAATATACAGGGATGGACTGACGGTATGAAAAGTGGTGGAATAGGTCCTATGCCAGTATACTGGAAAAAATAGTTTTTTGGGGGGAGGGGGGTTGATTAGCTGCAGTTCAAGGAGCAGCATAGTATTGCATACTATTGCAGCCTTGTTAATGGGTATTCTCATTTCACTGGTTTGTTTGAAGTTTTAGTTTGAGAGATCAAACACTAAATTTATTTATACCTGACTCACACTTGAAGGAGACTCTCAGCAAAAATTGTCCGTAGGACAAATAAAGAGCAAATCTCCGACCGATGATGTCCATGCGTCGAAATACAAATCACAAAATAACTTATTACCGACTGTCTAAACGCACTTGCTGTATGGCAATCTAAGAAAAAAAATCATCTTCATTGATATCAAATTTGCAACACACATACTGACTGCCAACACACATTGTCTGACTTTTTAAAATATGGGGAGTTTTCTTAATTCATTTTTTTCACGTAATTTAACAATTATCCAATGCATTAATTTTTTAACTAGCCAATTAATTTTCCTTTGTCGATATCTTAATTTTCTTTTAGGTTAGGACAATAAAGTGTCTCTGATCTCGTATTCATGTATACATGAGTATATACACATGTATATAGTCAATGGTTGAAGTAACATTACCCATAACCCCTAACTAGCTGAAGGCAATAACTCCTGAGTTTTGCTTATAAACATTCAAGTAGGTTAAGAAAGAAACAAAGAAGTTATTATTATCAAAATAAAATAGTCAATAAGCAAATAGTTGAAAATACAAAAGTGTACAAAAGTAATTACTGTATTACAGAACCAGGTAATTGGTCATCTCAACCAATGATGTTCACTTCTAACAATATTCTGACTCTGTAATTGTTTCATTGGTTATCATCTGAAATGGTTAGTTCTGATTGGTTGTCACTTCACTGAATTTAAATAATATTTCTCTATTTAATTTAATTTAGAAAAACGTAAATTTTGGTTAAAACACACTAAAATAATAATTCCAAATCGTTAAGTTAATAAAATATGTCAAATCCTATACTCTAATATGAGTAAGGTTTGCTAGCTTGCTTGCTTGATTGCTTGATTGCTTGCTTGCTTGCGACACGGATCTCAAAAACGGCTCTAACGATTTCCTTCAAATCTTCGAAATAACTAATTTCTGGGATAAAAATAAGTTCTAGACAGGCCTCATGCCCAGAAAAAAATCAAATAATGTAAAAAAAACTAAAATGAAAAGTTAAAAAAATTAACATTGGGCTTATGGAGTTTCAAATCAAAACAAAAGAATTTTAACAGCTGTTCATAATCAACCGGGGAACTGTCAAAGTAATACTCATGTTGTTTATGATTATGAACATGTGGTTTCCTGAGAGCAGAGATTAAAAGATTTGAGTGAAGATTATATATATAGAGTATTAAAATAAATCAAAGGGACATTGAGCTATAAAGAACAACTGGAATGACCTTAAAAATGTAGAAAAGAGGCAAATGAGTTATACAAATCTGATTATCAGTAGGGAGAAATGGTGAAATATTACTCCAAGTCATCTAAACAAACTGACTGGCCTTCCCCCGAGCAAAGCTCGGCCCCCAGGTACTGTAGTTTAAATCCCTCATAATTGCATCTTAATCTAAACCTTCAATAAACAGCTGTTTAGTTAAACAAAATAATATTTGCATTAAATCATTGATTACTTAAATTACATTCATATTCCTATTATTTACACGTTACTAAAAGTTTTAGATTATTTTTTATGAATTTATAATAACATTGGTATCTACTCAAAATATTACATTTAATTAAAAAACATAAATCAAAGAATCTAGGTAAAACTTATAATGAATGAAATTGCAATTGTAGTTGCGTTGGCGGTCGATAGATTTCAGCAATAGACGGTGAATGTTAGAATTGGCTCTTGCGCAGGCGCGAGTTCGTTGAGACATCTGATCTTGGCTGTCTGCATAGAGACGAGGAGGACAGGAAATATTCAAAATGGTCGCCACTTGTTCTTCTAACGGCCTTACGTTAGTTTAACCTTGTTTTGTTTTTCACAAATAAAATTACATTTCGAGTTTACTTAAATGCTATTAAAATGTTGTGCTTAAATCTAGGGAATGTTTACATATAATAATCTTTATCTAGCCTCTTGTGTTTGATTACAAATTCATTAGTTTTTGGTATAGTGTTGCAGTGAAATTACAGTGTTTAATATCTAGCGCTTTATTTACATTCAATTAAATAAGTTTTACAAATGATATGTACAATATGGGTAATTAACAAAGATCCTATATACAAAATTATTATTATTCTGACACGCAAATACATATGATATGTCATCGAGTATGAATATATCACTTTTTTACAAAATTGTCTTTTGGTGTGCTAGGCCTAGTTCATATCAAGAATCAAGAATTGTTATTTGCCATGTAAAACTATACTGTACAAGTAGCATTGACAATAGTCTGTTGTTATAAATAAAAAAAGGTAAAAATACAGGATAAACTAGTACATAAATACCCCCGTAGCAGCAAACCTGCGTACTCAGCGAATTTCCAATGCATTATATGTATCTTAATGCCACATAAAGCCACATACCAAGTTTCATCAATATACATTCATAAACAAACGATTTATGACATTTTAATTATTCTCCATAAGAATAAGATGGCGGCTGAGTATGCAGATTTGCTGAAGCAAGGAACACAAATAATGGGGTTTTATACAAATATCAATATAACTCATGTAGGTAAAGCCAAATTTAATTGATTTATTTTCATAATTAAGGGAGATAACACGTTACTTATTCTCCATAAGAATAACATGGGGCTGAGTACGCAGGTTTGCTGCTACGGGAGCCTTTGGAAAAAAATTGTTTTGTTGAGCAAATATCAATGGTCCACAACCAGATGAAGCCGTATACCAAGTTTCATCAGTATACGTTCATAAATAAGCGAGATATAAAATTTTTCTTTTCCTCCATAAGAATAACATTAGACAACGTACTGTATTTAGCACTTTCAATATCTAGGTAACCATTTGACGTAGAGAAATGATCAAAATACCAAATTGTGTGTTTTTTTAAGCTGAATCCAATGGAAAAAACTAAAATTTGATTATTTCCAAAATTATATGTAAAAAATTCGAAAAACCCATTTTTGGGGTACAAATCCCCCCCCCAAAATACCCCTTTGGATAGAGCGATCTGGCTGGTTTTCGAACTTAAAGTCATAAATGTTGCTTTACATGTTTATACCAAATTTCATCAAAATCGGATCATTTTTAAGAGAGATATCGTGCTCACGGACACACACATATATATGGACACACACAGTTTCGAACATATGGTGTTTTTGGGGTCTGGGGACCTCAAAACGAAACATGGTCCCGGGCCTAGGTCTAACCATGCCGACTACGGTAATAGCTTCTTCCCTATAGGGGAAATTCGCTAAAATAAAAATAAAACAGTTCACAACTAAACATTCCTTTTGTCAGTTAAAATCTCCCGGACAACGTAGTACTCTAGATATTAAAAATGATTTTAATTTTCCTCTGAACCTTCTCACATCTGACTCCAATTTAATAACTAAGGGTAAAGCATTAACAAGTTTTACTATGGCGAAGCATGACTGTTTCTAAAAAAATAGTGGTGCTGTGTTAAGGTGTGGATAATGTAGTTGATGCATGCCTGAGATTATAGTGACTGGTCTTACAAAAATGAAACATTTGTTTGTTTTTTATGTAAAAAGAAAGACTTTCATAAATGTAAATACAAAAAAGTGTCATCAGGTTATTTCCGGAAAACACACCTCAACATGAATCAGTATTCCTCATTGAAAAAACTATTCTAATTGCTTTCTTTTGGAGGCGAAAAATCGTTATTGATTTTATGGACTCTTCTCCCCATAATGGGATGCCATAACTAAGATGTGGATACAGGCACCCGTTAATATAGTTAATATAATAATATATTATAATATATAATATATATATATATAATATATATAATATATTATAATATAATAATATTTTGTTAATATAGTGGTCTGGTTGCTAACTGATTTCAATTCAGGTTTATACATGTTATTTGAACTGGAATTCTATGGATGGGCTCAGTGGCAGTTCGGGGCAAAATCAGGTTCAAAAGCAAATGAACTATGTGTTTCTTTCCAAACATATTGAAATGGAGTCCAAACCTTGTATAAAACAAGGTTTAGAAACTGAACTAAAAGATAAGAATGTAGCATTTACTAAATTCATTGACTGCTTTCTGGATCTGATTTTTGATATTAGAAATTACTGGATTTAAATGGGGCTGGTCACGCCTAAGAGGCAGTCCAATAACTATTGACCTAGTTTTGATTGAGGATTTTTTCAGTATACCCTCAATCTGTGAATAAACAATTTGGTTACTACAGGATCTAGAGCAAACATAGTTTGTACCAGCGAATAAAACAACATCATTATTAATCATCTTGGCCAAGGTAGCATCAACATTACTCACAACTTGGTTTACCTTCCCATTAGGTTTCACCATAGATTAAGCATACTAAGGGCTTAATCTATGGTTTCACTATACCCAAGACATCAAAGTTAGATGGACACTTGCTGCGAATCAATTCAGACAGGTGTCGGCCATGGCTGTCACACAGGAGTGTCATATTACATTTGCCAAGTTTTTCATTCTTATCACTATCTGATTGACTTAAAGCTAATGATTCACTACGTAATTCCTGATTTACATTTGAGTCAGATTGAGAAATAAGAGTAGATGAGCTATTATTAACAAATTAATTAATGGAGCTCACAATGGTTTCCTCTAGCTCAGTGGTTTTTTGTTCCACATGAAACACAGGTTTACTAGCTCGTTTAACCTGATGTTTGCCTACTCTACTTCTACTAACATTAACAGATTTGCATTTGTCTACCCTGCCATTGGTTGACATTTCAGATAGACTCATGTGCTACAGGGCTCGACCCAAGGTTTCCCGTTTCATAAAGAACCTGAAATCGGTTTCTACTTACAAAGTTTGTTTTAACTAGTTGACTGGTTGTTTTTTAACAAACGTATTTTTTCTCTTTTACTAACAACCATGAGCCTGACTTAGTCTTATGCAATGTTATTGGAGAAATAATATTACATCCCACATTTGAACCACTGTCGGAATAAACACTAGCTTTATTACTGTTAACAATGAGGTACCAATCAGGGAAAGGCATTTCAATTCCTGGAATACAATAGTGGTACAGAACATATTTATTATTTAAAATTACATTAAACCCACATTCAAAATTTTTTTGTTGAAAACACTCTGCCTCAAAATAACATCCTGCAGGAATCCCAAGATTTCTCATTAGCTTTAGAGCTGCCATTCTGTTGCATCCTTTTATTGAATTAAAATGAACCACCTGATTATTCAGGAATAGAAGTAACCAGTGTGATCCGCTCTCGGCTCTAGACAGGTCATCACTTTCGTTGACACATAGGAAACTAAGTCTAGAGCCAGAGATCCTAGAGTTCACCTTAACACTCTACATATGTCCTCTGATGGCATTAACTTGAAAACATGTGTGGCACCAGGTCAAAAAAATGATGTTGTTTACAGACCGAGACATTTCATTGAAATCAATTTCAATCAATTCGTCGTCAACCCACCTGTCAAGAAGGGTTGATTGATTATAGTTAGAATTTACACATTTGTTGTTAGATAGAGATAAGCTATAACTTAAAGTACTCAGATTGATTTTAAGTTTGTTTTTACATTCCTCAAGTTCCCTGGCTTCTTTACTAACCAACCTTTGTTTCTGATCCAAACAGTCCTTTTCCACACTTAATTCAGCTATCTTCACATCACGATGTTTTAAGCAGGCATTAACGGATGTTAGTTTGTTTCGGAGGTCCCGATTTTCAATATATCGGATTCGTCTTGCATTCTAAATAAGTTTACATTATCGACGTTGCGTCGCTCTTTTTCAAAGTCAAGTTTGGTCGTTAACACGTCAAGTTATCTATGTGATCACTCAAGTTCATTTTGTTGCTGACCAGTAGAGGAGATGAGCTCCTCAACTTTGACAAGAAGACTGCAAATTCCTTCAGACACTATCAAAATTAATACCCGGATGATTCGTAGTCAAAGAATTAAGTTCAGATGTTATGTGAACAATTAAATGTTTTATATGAAATTGCTGTCCATTGTTTCAAAAATAGAATCACTATTTTGCGACATGTCATATAATACAAATTACTTAACATACAATGGTGAATAAAATATGTACAGTACAATATGCAGACGTAACAGACTTATATTTTACTGCAAAAAATATGCAAAATCAGTAGTTCGGCACAGTCCAATATGAATATTAGAAGCCCCTGGCGCGATGCAACAAACAGCACAGGAGTGCGGCTATGGTATCCATGAAATTGCAGGCGTAAGTTGAAGACCAGTAAAAATCAAGCGAGAAGATGGGGAGAAGGAGGCGCTGGAGGGTAGAAAATTTCTTCCTTAGTGGATGCACTGCTTCCGGGCTTGACGTCACGGACGTGGCGTCCACACCACTTCAACCGGTGGAGCACACGGGCACACGGGAGACATTCAGGAGCAGTATCCATGAAGGCCCCAATCGACACAGGAGCACACCCTATGACATCACAGTTATATGTCTCAAAAACTGTTGGTCGTCTGCTCAGTTAGGAAAGCAAAAATAAATAAATTATGTTTATGAAAGAGGCCCTAACCTAGTCTCCATCGATGTAAAGATAAAAGAAAGTGGTTATGAAAACATGATTTAAATTAATTTTACATGACTCTGAAATACCAGATATAATATTGAATTATTATTAGAAAATTTTGATTACGTTTCACAATTATTGAATCAGGAGAATTTTATTTTTACTTGAAGATTTAATCAATTTGCCTCTAAATTAGGTAGGCTAACCCATCTTCATTAGCTTATTGTTTACCAATTTTGATAACAAATAATAATGTGATACCATATCACAGCGGACTGAAAATGTCTTTAGTTGTTGGTAAAAGAGAGTTAGGTAGAATATTACTATAAAAATCAAGGTAGGCCTAGCCAAGCCTAGCTAAGGTTTAAAGGGGGATAAGAGAAAATTCATGTTTACCCAACTGAAAGATCTATAGATATATATTATAATGCAGGGATATCGGGATATCCAATCAGGCAATAACTATTAGCCAGGTTTACACTATGTAGCAAAACGTGATATATGTTATATACAGCAAAAGTTTTATAACATCTTCGAAAAGTTCGAAAAATACTTATAGCAGAATCTGCTACATCTAACATTTAGCAAAAGTTATAACACATTTGCTATAAGTACAACATTTCAGTTGTTAAACTGCTACATATAACATTGCTATATATAGCAGATTCTGATACATTTAGCAAAAATCGTGATATCCATTCGGAGTCGGTAAAGATCAAAGAAAACCGTGCTATATAGATGTAGCATTTGCTATATCTAGCAATGTTATACGCGGATTTTTCGTCTAGCATCTGCTACATGTAGCATTTTCTGTCAGTTAGTGTCTTTCTTTCCAATTTTGTGCCCAATCATAAAGACAATATACTCAAATTGTTCTCTGGTCATTCTTAAGAAGTTTTTGAAATCACCGTCACACCCACCTAATTTCACACCTCAATGAAGGATCATTCGTAACATCATCTGCCACAAGATATTTCAACAGGTCAGTTCCACGGCAAATT
Source organism: Allygus modestus (assembly GCA_963675035.1). NCBI lineage: Eukaryota > Metazoa > Arthropoda > Insecta > Hemiptera > Cicadellidae > Allygus > Allygus modestus. The sequence goes on along the minus strand of OY776114.1, from coordinate 76,208,628 downwards.
AAAAATTGTGGTCGCGGCAGACAGTGGAGCTGCCTGTTGCACCTCTGCTAACACAGAAAGGTGGCTTCAGCACCTCTGATGTGTAAAGGATAGGGATTGCCACTCTAAAGGGACAAACGACTGATTTTAAACATCCGATGAATCATCCGATGGTTTTCCATTCATCCAATCCTTTCAGATGGATGATTCATCGGATGGTTTCTCATTGGTAGAGGGGGTACTGCCGATCAGTGTCCACACCTAGTACCTTGGTACTAGATCTAGTACCTTTTGAATGGTTTTAGTACCCTAGTAGATTCAAGATTCAAGATGTTTATTTTCCATGAGATACATTTGTTTGTACATTGGAAATTGTCAGAAATTGTTTATATGTTAGAAACATTTGTCAATATAGTTTTAAATAATTACAGATAAATTGCAATTAACTACAAGTTAGTCATGGAAGTGGATTTTATGGGCGGACTTGGGAGAGAAAAACAAAAACAAATAAACAATGGAAATGTGAGAAAGGCACAGATTAGTTGGGTCTGTTTTAAAGAATCTTAATTTCAGAGGTGGTTAGTTCAAGAAACTCTGTTAGAGAATAGAACGGGTTTAAAGTTAACCACTTATAAATAACATTTTTAAATTTAACATAATTCATTGTGAGCAAATTTCCAGGCAGTTTTATTAAGACATTTCATCCCAAGCGTTCTATGGCTTGATTTAGTTCTTTCCAGTCTAACATACGGAATGTCTAGCTTATTTTTGAACCGTGTATTTCTGCTGTGTACATCAGCTCTAAGTGCATATGATTGGTATTTCTTAAAACTAAATAACAAAATATTATAGATATATAAATTAATAACAGTCAAAATTTCATAGTTAATAAAAATGGGTTTACAGTGTTCTTGTTGGTTTACATTTGCAATTATTCTTAATACTTTCTTTTGAATGACTAGAACTCTTTTTACATGTGCACTGTTACCCCAGAAAATTATTCCATAACTCAGTGCCGATTGGAAAAGCCCAAAGTACGCAGATTTCACGTAGCCAATGGGTATGAGGTTTCTTAGTCTCCGGAACAGGTAAGTCAGCCTACTTAGTTTTTTACATAGATGGTCAATGTGCTGCGACCATGATAAATTTTGGTCAATAGTTACCCCTAAGAATTTGACCTCTTGGCATGGATTCAAGTCAACCATCTCCGGTACCTTTCTAAGTCCCAAGATCATAGTTTGGGTTTTGTCTTGGTTGAGCAGGAGGCTATTGGCAGAGAACCAATCTGAGGCAACTGAAATTGCTTCCGACGCCATCTGCTCTAGTTGCTGAAAATTATTGTGACAAGAAAGGAGGGTGGTGTCGTCAGCATAAATATAGGAGTGACTATTTAGACAAAGGGGCAGGTCATTTATGATAATCAAAAAAAGAAGTGGACCAAGGACTGAGCCTTGTGGGACACCAGAGTTGCTTATGGCAACTGAAGAAAATTCACCGCCCCGCACAGACTACCTGCCTCCGGTTTTCAAGATAAGTTTTCAAGAAATTTAAGGCTGAGTCTTTAATTCCATAAAACTCCAACTTGTGTAGCAGTATGTCATGGTCGACACAATCAAACGCCTTACTTAAATCGATGAAGGTTGCCCAGGCTAAATCTTTATTCTCAAAGGCATTGAGTGTGTCATTGACCAGGGCACCAATTGCCTCCACCGTGGTCTGTCCACTTCTGAAGCCAAATTGATTATTCAAAAGTGAGTTAACCTCAAAGAAATTATTAATTTGATTGTGAACAATATGTTCTAGCACCTTGGACAGGGTAGGTACTAGACTGATTGGCCGATAGTTGCCTGGAATAGATTTATCCCCCTTTTTGAATTTTGGGCAATTTTTTGAAATTTTGAGACATTCCGGGAAAGTCCCTTCCCAGAGGCAAGTGTTAATGCAGTAAGTAAGGGGAGTTACAATCAATTGACCTATCTCTTTAATGAGCCAGTTTGACATTTCATAGAAATCCTTAGCTTTTGAGTTTTTCATTTTATTTATTACATTGACAACATCCATACTTTTAACAAGTGAAAAATTGAAAGATAGCTGCTTGTTTGGGACATTATGCATAAATTGATCAAAAGAAACATTTGGTTTATTTATACTATTTCTAATTACGTTGACAGAATCTATAAAGTAGTTATTAAAAACATTTGGGTCCATATGTAATCTATCGTTAGGCCTGTTTGACTGACAGTTTCCTTTTATAATCGACCATGCCGACTTACATTTGTTGCTTGAGTTTTCAATAAGAGCAGCATTGTAATTAGTTTTTGCCTCATTAACTGCCTTTTTATATACTTTTTTGGCATCCTTATATGCTATGAGAGAGTGGTTGTCCTTAACTAGCTTAAATCTATCATACAAAGTTTTAACCTGATCCTTGAGCCTCCAGAGATCTGATGTGTACCAACCATTTTTGCTTTTACCTTTCGGCCTTGTCTTGGACTTAGACTTAGTGATAGGGAAACACTCCTCAAACGCTTGCAAGATATTGTCTAAGAAAATTGAAAAAATGTTACCTGAGTTTTGAATTGGTGGCCAATACTGGAGTCCCAATTGTTCTTCCCAGTTAATTTTGCTAATTTTGAATTTTGAAAGTACCTTTTACATGGGATCTAGTACCTTTTTACTTAGTAATAAAATCAGATATGTTGTACAAACATAGGTTTTGGGAGTTAAACTTAAGCTTTATTTAAACTTAAGCTGGCAACACTGACTCAAATAATCACTCTACTGCAATACGAAAGAAATACCCTCTGTAATTTTAGGAAATGAGTCGTTCGATTATTTCAACTAAAGTACTTTTAGTCAGTTGTTACTCTGTGTGTACTCAACTACCAAAACCTATATAACCGGGACCGGGACCTGGAGTTGTTATTATTGGAGGAACACGATTTGCAGTCTTGGGACCTGCCTGCCTGCGCTGCTGTGCGGAGGATTCATCTGTTTAACGGATGGATAGGTGAATAATCATCTGTTTAACGTATGGTTAGGTGAAACATCTGTACAGGGGTGTTTTAGATGTTTCGCATGAATGAGTAGTTGTTTGTTTGATTGTTTTCTTCAGCTTATTATGTAATCTACCCTGATTAAACTTGTTTAATTCTTCTAACATATAATAATTTATTTTGTAAGAAGTTTTATCGTAATTAATTCACATTAAACCTTGCAATATATTTCGTAACTCATTAAAAATAAAACAATGAAATTTGTTTAAACTGTTTTGTGTTTTAAATCCTACTTTTGTAAACGGAGAACACATATAACAAGTGTTCAATTCATTCTCCGTAACATTAGAAATGCACATAGATGGACGAATTCATTTGGGAAAATTTTCATCCACAAATGAAAAGTTGGAACGGATGGTTTTACAAGTAGAAACGAGTTCGCACGCAGCACGCTGACGTGAGGGAAGTGAATTTCCACATAAAAACTACAAAAAATCAAAATCAGTTTAAAACATACATTTATTCCAACTTTTATTCAAATCTGAAAACATTGATTTTTTGGCTGTTCTGATGCTCCTGGTTCTATTTACCTGCAATGCTGGGAATACAATTTTGCGCATTATAAGGTTAGGAGAAGGTCCAGTCAGGCTTTAAAGTAGGCGTGAAGTGGTTGGGGATGATAAAAGTACACCAAAAAATGAATAACAGGCTTTTCTAATGTAAAATCCCCATAAGACAACGTACTGTGTTTGATCGATACACATTTTCTTTAATAACTCGGTAAATATTTATGCTAGAATGACGAGAGAGGGCTTAAAACTTTCGCCTCTCCAATTCCCATCTTTTTACATGCATGTATTTTACATACGGGGCTTTTCTGACCCTTTTTGGGCCCAAAAACTCAAAATTTGAAAGATTAATCCCAAAAAAAGGTGTTTAGAGTTTTCCGATTGTTTTGCCCAACGAACTTGTCCAACTGATTACAGAAAGGAACGTCCCTACCAAATTTGAAGTAAATCGGACAAAAAATGCGACCGCTAGAGTGCAAACATATATATATATATATATATATATATATATGTATGTATGTATATATATATATATGTATATACAATTTTGAACGACCCCCCAAAACGTGTTCAGGGGGTCACGTTAGGAACTTCTATGGTGGTCCCGGGCTTAAGTTTCACCGTGCGGGTCATGCTAATAGTTCACTTTCCAAAGGAAATTCACTAATAAATAGATCTGAACAGGTGGTTCACCTGCAAATGAACTTATAATTCATCCAGATGAAAACTAAAGTCCCCATCGGATGAATCAGTTGGCACTCAACAACCGGATGAATCGTTTGTTTTCATCCGATGTTTCCCATCACCAGTGTTGCCACTTTTAGGGTAATTATCCTTTTTTAGGGTAATTTTACTGGTCTTAGGGTAATTTTAGGGTAATGGAGATTTTAGGGTAAAATCTATAGAGCCCCTTTATAATTCAAATTTAGATGTTTTGGCAAGGTAAAATGGGTTTTTACAGGAATTAAAACATTTACTTTAAGTGCTGGGTAAATTAAAAGTATTATAAAATAGATATAACTAGCATGTACATCCTATATACATACTATTCTATTAGACTAAAGATGCATGTAATCACAATGAACAACAAGTTAATTTTCGAACAGATAAAATTGAGGCACATTATGTTTATGTGTCCAAAATTGGGCACAGCATAATAATATAGGAAACCCTAAACAGTAAAAATATATCGGGTTAATTTGGTTAAATATAGGTTTTTAAATTTATAACTCTTTTGTAGAAAATATGTTTACTGAAGATTGTCTCTATTTTGACCATATATTTGTATGAAGGGACAAAATTGTATTCTATGCCTGTGAAATCCTCATGGGTGAGCCAGGTGAGCGCACATTAAAAACATCCCAACAAGGCATAACTTGTGTAAATTTGTGTGATGTGTATTATTGTAATGAAACCTATTGATCTAATCAAATACTAATAAGATGAAAAACATATTCTCTGGGCATTATTATTTAGACAAAATAACATTATCAAATTTGTACAATTGAAATAAGTTTATAAAACAATAAAGTACTTCCAACAACTGTCAATAACATGTATCAACAAGTTTCTATTATCAGCGATACTAGCACATAATTCATTATATCGCTGAATAAAAATATTACAACAGAATATTGATTTGAATTTTTTAATACATATTTCGTTTTATGTGCAATATATGGCCAAATACGAGTATTAAATGCTGTGTTACTTTACTTGTTATGCCTTAATCATGTTTTAAAACCAATCTCGAGTGTATTTTGATCTTTTAGAGAAGAAAATCAACTCTTAGGGTAATTTACAAAAGTTTAGGGTAATTTCATCACACGTTTAGGGTAAAATTTCATCAACCTGGTGGCAACACTGCCCATTACTACCGCTACTCCAACCAGCTCGGTGAGAACTTTTTCGCCTACAAAATTTAGAGGTTGTTTGGTCGATATCGAACAATTTTACCAACCGGTTGTTTTATCGATTGAATGTTGACTACGACAGTAGATAGATGTTTTCGAAGTTGGAAGGAAAATGGTGGTTGTTGGAATACAAAATGAGTAGCGCTAGTACATTTTATGAAGCTGAAACGTTCGAAGATTTTATAGCAGTTTATAGTTATAGGAGTTTAAGAGTTTATAGGTACTTTAAATTATGGATATGGAAAGTTAATATAACCCATAATAACTGAGCCTTTCACGTCCTTAGCTATAATTGAGCCTATTACTTGGGCAAGGAATGGGTTTTATTTCATACTAGTTTAATTTATGAGCAATTTTTCTCTTATAACGAGTAATTTAGAGAGACCGATTTATTATCTTAACCCTACCTCGGGGTCTTTGTATTTATGATTGCAACCAATTTGTAAATTTAAAGGCATCTTATCTGTTTAAGACCTTGTATACATTACTTAATTAACTTAGCATTACAAAGTTTATTTAAATTGGGTATACCTTTTGCCATATTAAGTGGATGTAAGGTATTTCAATTTCAAATTGTCGAATGGCCAAACTTATACTTCAACAGGCCCTAGTCGAGTTAGCTTAGAACTTCCACAGTGGTTTCCATTTCCAAGTTTAACTTCTCGGCAGTCGGCAATCTCAAATCATCCAGTAGAATGAACGAACAATCGGTTGATGAAACGTTGCGGTATCGTCTGTTCGATATCGACCAAACAACCTCTAAATTTCGTAGGCGAAAAAGTGCTCACCAACCAGCTCAGCCAACCACGTATGGCAGACGGCTTTTAGGTTATTGATATTGATAGTTCTTAATTGGCCCGTAGAGATTACAGATCTGTACTTACAGTTCGGCGGCAATCTAAAATCTAATGCGGTTTTAGCGTGAACATTCATAACAGAGCAACATGCTATAGTCCAGTTAATAACGATTCACTTTAAAATGGTATGTAAAAACATAAGATTTGGATTACCGTACCTATTTCTTCGTGATTACCTAGGTTAAATGTGTTACAATACTTGTAGGGAACTTATCTAAACTTAATTATATCTAAACATATGGACCTAATATGTACAGTTCATTTTATAATGGGCTATTATTGTTGCTTGAATCGGCAGTAGTGTCTGATTGCTATACTGTCCTTTTCACTTTAGGCCTAACCTATTTGATTTTATTATTATTAAACGGTAGTAATGTCCTTGATTACTAAACAATATATAAAATACAGTTATTATACTAACATTCTGATGGGCACAGGTTTGATTTTATTATTATTAAACGGTTGTAATGTCCTTGATTACTAAACAATATATAAAATACAGTTATTATACTAACATTCTGATGGGCACAGGTCGGCCTCAAAGTTTAGTTATTCAACCGTCAACCATTGACATCAAAAACAGAAGACATAAATACAGCTGATTTTAGTTGTATAACGTTCTGAAAAGTGTAAACAGATCAGAAGTTTCATGAAGCGTAAAATATTTCACTTTAACCCGTAATTAGTGTTAAACATATAATTGGAGGAGAACGGATTCATTTTGTTCACCGTTTTATCCAGTTAACCCTAGGCATGGCTAACCCTATAATTTAGATGGTATTCCCCATCGCCTACAGTGGCAGCCATCTAAATTAGATGGTTTGGGACTGACAATTTTGTAATGTTAAAAAACCACTAATAATCACCTCAAAAGTGAACAATGTTTAAATGAAAGAACACTACCTTTGGCTAATACCACATGTTTGTATCAGCTGATTTAAATAAACAATAGCTGATTTATTTAGTAGTGTAGGCGATACTAATTTGCTCACATGAGGTGTATATAAATCAGCTGTTACAAAATATGGTAAGCACATTACACAGGAGGTTCAGTATCGCGAATATCGTTTGTTGCGAGAATGGAAAATGTAATCAAACCGATTCTACCGGTTCTATGGAATGAATTTAGCCCAACCGGTTCTATGGAATGAATTTAGCCCAATAGCCCAGTGGATATGTTGTCAGATGATTCAAGATCAGTGGTAACGGGTTTGAATCCTACTTTTGATGCTTATTTTTTGAGGTCTGCAATTTATGTTTATTTGACTTTATTTTGTTCTTACAAATTCATTTATTTGTAATTATGTTGCTCAACGATCAGCTACCGTACAGCGCTCTGTGGAGTTAGGTTAGGTTAGGCTACTATCATTTTGTCGTGAACTGAAGTCTAATTTGTTGTTATCTTTTACACGTAAATCCATTTGTAGAACTCCAATTTAACATTGTAACCACAACTTTTTATTTATATCCGATTGACTATGATTGAGTGAGTACTTTTTTTGCTTTTATACACCTCGAAACAACCATCGTAGTCGGGAGTTCATTCGATAAAACGAACAAGCAGCCGGTTGATAAAATGTTTCGATACCGAAACGATACGGGAGCGCCTGTGTAGGTGCTCACCAAAGGTCATTGTTTTGTAGTTTTTCTTTGGTTAATGAACTACGAGTTTGATTTGAACCAATGATGGTTCTGATCTCTATTCCCACAAAAACCACATGATACTTTACCAAGTGATTGTTATTTTTACAATTGAATGGTTGATTTTGAATAGCTGGTATGATTCTTTTATTTTTATTTACAAATCTTAACCATAACTCCAATGTTAGTTTTTTTAATATATTTCTATACAATACTATATTTTTCTATGGATGAGATCTAATTAGAACACATTTATTAACCCATAAATTTGATAGTTTTAACATTTGGTAAAGATATTTTGGAGCAGGAGTAGGCAAAGGTTTTATTCTGATATATTAACTATTCTCCTAACAAATATATGTTCAATCGGTTTAGTTAACTATTTACATTAGTGATGAATAAATTACAATTTTAAAAGCCGACAGAGCAGATAAGTCCCAAAGGGCATACTGTATGAAATTATAGGCCTGTTTCTGACTAAAGTGCATTGCCTGCTGGCTTTCTACAAAATATACGCTCAATCGGTCTAGTAAGTACATAATTAACACAGAAATGTTGAAGGGTGTTAGGGCCTAGCCTCATTGGAACGGGAGTTAGCCCAATCTTTTTTGAGATGAACCCGTCTTCTTCCAAATATCTGCTCAATAACTCCTGTAGTTTGTTAAACTTATTGAAAGTGGGCTTAAAAACATAAAATATTCGATATTATAATCACAATGGCTACTTAGACAAACTGAGCTTTAATAAATACCATGTAAAGCTTACGTGTTCTGTATAGCCAATGATTTATTACCATGCCGTTATTTTAAATGATTTAGTATACCTATTTAGAGTAGTAAAATATCCATTCTTGTTTTCTTCATTCCGTAATAAAATATAATTAGCTGACTAAATGCTGATTATAACAAATACGGTGCAAGCTGTAGTGAAATATTAAGTAACCTGTACCCCTAGGATCGACTTTGTAGCAGTGCCGGTCAAAGGGGCGTAACCCTAATTACTTACCATGATTTAAAACAGCCAAATGAGATTCCTCCTCTACGCGAAAACAGACAAATTATTTAATTTCATTGAGTAATTTTTTTTGTGAAGCGCAGAAAAAATCTGGCTTATAAACTGACAGACGGATAAACAAATGTTTAAAACAAATTAAATATCTCCGTAGAATACAACATTTCACTGCTCAAAACGATGTAGAAAAATAACTTATTTAATTTATATAGATAAATTAATTCCTTACTTGTATAATCGGGTTTTCTAATAACCTGTCCATAATGTACTAACAGCTGCAATTCAAATCAAAATATTCCTCATGTTAATCTTATGGGATAAAAACGAACTATGAAAGCTCGTGGGGCGAAGCCCCATGGTCGAGAGTGTATGGAAACCCTACAAGACACATCTAGAGAGTAAGAGCTTTCGATTAATACGAAATATGTATATGAAATAATATTTTTAAGGGTTGAAAATCGCCTAACAAAAGTCAAGATATTCTTTTAATAATATAGATTATTGAATGTAGAAATTATATATCTTTAGCGGAACAAATGTCTGATGAAATATTTGCTTTATATAGGTTAAAACTAGTGGCTTGAAGGGGCGATAGCCCCTAACCTTGCTCCAAGTAGGAACACATGTCAGATTGTAAACAAAGTAGACACTCAATCACATGTGTTATTGTAAACAAAGCAGACGATTTAAATTCCCATAATTTTCTTATGGAGGGTGTTTTACGTTATTTATCGTTTGCTCCTAAATGTTTGGAAATACAGCTGTTTTTCCCGAGTCCCTGGGATCAAGACCTTTAATTTGAACCGTCTCCCATCATCCTTCGATTTTCCAAACTCCCACAATTTTGACGTAAAATATTTCGCATACAGAATTATATATAACTAGGCTTATCGCCGTTGGAGGCTTCGCCCCCAAACCCCCTTTCGGAGTTCGCTTTGCTCACTTGCATTCCTCAGTCAACTCAAGTTTAAATCAAACTCGTAGTTCATTAACCAAAGAAAAACTACAAAACAATGACCTTTGGTGAGCACTTACACAGGCGCTCCCGTATCGTTTCGGTATCGAAACATTTTATCAACCGGCTGCTTGTTCGTTTTATCGAATGAACTCCCGACTACGATGGTTGTTTCGAGGTGTATAAAAGCAAAAAAAAGTACTCACTCAATCATAGTCAATCGGATATAAATAAAAAGTTGTGGTTACAATGTTAAATTGGAGTTCTACAAATGGATTTACGTGTAAAAGATAACAACAAATTAGACTTCAGTTCACGACAAAATGATAGTAACCTAACCTAACCTAACTCCACAGAGCGCTGTACGGTAGCTGATCGTTGAGCAACATAATTACAAATAAATGAATTTGTAAGAACAAAATAAGTCAAATAAACATAAATTGCAGACCTCAAAAAATAAGCATCAAAAGTAGGATTCAAACCCGTGACCACTGATCTTGAATCATCTGACAACATATCCACTGGGCTATTGGGCTAAATTCATTCCATAGAACCGGTAGAATCGGTTTGATTACATTTTCCATTCTCGCAACAAACGATATTCGCGATACTGAACCTCCTGTGTAATGTGCTTACCATGTATATTTAAAGTTATGTACATGAGTTAGGTTAGGTTATTTATAAACTGTGAGCACTATTCAAACTGAAGATTTAATATAAAACGGACATGCCCAAAATGAAAAGAAACGAGCAATACGCAATAAGCAAAGCAAATACGCACGCCTTGGAGAGGAATCATGAATATAAGTACTCTAGGCATTTTTAACAAACTGACTGGCTTTTCGAACAAACCTGGGTCCTCCAGGTGCTTTAACAAATGGAACTGACATCTAAAACATAACACTGTACTGTATCGCGGCGAAGCCGCGACGGGCTACTAGTTTATTAAAAAATAGTTTTCAAGGCTACAAGATGTGAACTTCTCTATCCATCAGTTATTTTCATTTAAAATTAAGCTTATCAAAGAACTAGGCACATGAACAGGTGTATGCTGTGCTGTATTCTATCGTTAACATAATGAACAACTCCAAAGATGTAATATTTCTTACGCTATTAAGTAGTCAATTAACATGAATGTCCGTAAGAATAACTTTTAAAATTGGACAATCGATAAGGTGAAGCACTATGGAAATTTTTTGAAATCATTAGTGCTCATGTATATTGAGTAAAGTACATGTGTGCTATAGTTCAGTCATCAAGACCCACCGTTTTAGGCTCTGCTTTGATTGACAGCCACTGGTAGGAGATAATTATTGATTAGATTCTCACGTTCTCTTTAGTTAATGTTATTTTTATTTCACTTTCGAGTTTTATTTGGCTTTCATTTCATGTTAGCTATTTTATTATTGACTAGTGGTAACTGGCGTACGCTGCTGTATTTCTTATGAGATTTACAAAAAATGCTTGTTGTATTATATTTTTTATTACATTTTTAATAAACTTTCCAGGAACCATCCCGACCCAATGCTACATTAATAATGAAAATGTCATTAAATTCAGTTGAGTGGCTTAATAGTCCATAGGGAACATAGATTCAATTTTATATATTAAGATAGCATGGACATAACAGTATGTGGATTGGGGGACAATTCAAGGACACGAACATAGTCGCGTCTAAACTAAATAAATTGAATCAGGAAACTAACACATACTTAATTTCTAACTCCTTTTTACCGTTCCTAATTTTCATTTACTAGTAAGTGATTGAAAATGTCTGCAATAACTCCTGAAATAACATGACCTCGCCATCACCAACAATGAATTAATTACAATGAATTAGTTTTAGAATGAGTCAGTGTGTATGTATCAGTTCATTCTCCGTCCCAAGTTTCAGCTCAATTGGTTCAGTAATACTTAATTTGATAATTTCCAAAGCTAGTGTGGTGGAGCCCAAAAGGGCACTTAGGTCATGAGGGGATTTGTGTGAGTATGATTATTCTAACACCAATCTCCCTCCAGAATTGCAACCCAATTGGTTCAGTAGTTCCTAATTTGAGAACTTTTAAACCAGTGGGACGGAGCCCTAAAGAGTACTTAAATTGTGAGTAATTATATGTCATTCATAACTGTACTACTTACCTCCCTCCCAATATGTCATCTCAATGGCCTCAGTAATAACTAATCTTCAAAGGCAATGGGAGAAGTCCTAAGAGATTTTTTTTAGATATTTTGAAGGTTTATGTCAGTAATAATAGCAACTACTAATCAACTAACAAATTTTAGCTTAAACATTTGAGTAAACATTAATATCCATAAGTTTAGCTTGGGGACCATGCTCATCCCATGATCACCCGTGAGGCAGAGCGCCCTAAAGGCGAGAACAAAATCAAAATCCCGTAGTTATCCTGTTTTGTACTGTTTTTTTTTTTTTATTGACATCCGTTTACATATCCAATTTAATTGATTTCTATTATACAGTTAGAATAACATGGGGAGTTTAACAATGCCTGGGGTTAGATCCCCTAAGGTTAGACCGGAACACATTTTATCAGGCCTGATCAAGACAGTCGATCAAGTTTGATTAAACTGACTTGTTTAGCTTGCTTGATCAGAGTTTCCAAAGTTAATCAAATCTGTTTTAATTTGATATTTTTTAATAATGTTTGATCAAGTATGAGGAAATTTTTTTTCCAAATCCGTACCATTCGGTGTTAACACATTTTGCACCTTTGTTTATTGCCATGAGAATAATAAACTTGTTTTGGTATCTCAAAGCGATCAGATAACCAATCAACAAACTAGTTTTACTTACAATTATTGAGTTATATTCAAATTTTACGCTCATTACTCATGATTGAAAATATTTTAGCATTTAAATGCACCTTATGCGTATCAAGACATCCATATCATATAAATGGATGTCGTAGCAAACCCCCGTCGTACCAAACCTGGAAACTCAGCGAATTACAAATGCATATATATATGTGTCTTAATACTACATGAAGTCACATAAAAAGTTTCATCAATATGCATTCATAAATAAGCGATTTATAACATTTATACGCAAGTTTGCTGAAACAAGGAACACAAACAAGGGGTTTTTATACAAATATTAATATAGCTCAACTAGGTAAAGTCACACAGCAAGTTTTATTAATTTATGATAATAATTAAGGGAGAGAAAATTTGACTTACTCTCCATAACAATAACATGGGGGCTGAGTACGCAGGTTTGCTGCTACGAGAACTATCGGCAACAAAACTGCTTGTGTGAAAAATTATCAAAATAGCAATTTGTTTTTTTTAAGCTGAATTAAATAGTCAAAACTAAAATGTTATGTATAAAAAACTAAAAAAAACATTTATGGGGTACAAACCCCCTCCCTCCACAAATACCCCTTTGGATGAAGCGATCTTTCTGGTTTTCAAACTTAAAGTCATAAATGTTGCTTTAAATGTTCGTATCAAATTTCGTAAAAATCGGACAATTTTTTTTTAGAATTATCGTACCCACGTACACACATAAATATATTTTTGAACAAACGATTTTTTTGGTATCTGGGAACCTCAAAACGAAAAATTATCATAGTCCCGGGCCTAGGTCTTACCATGCCGACTTCGGTAGTAACTTCTTTCCTATAGGGGAAATTCGCTAAAATAAGTACCGAATACTAATAACAATATAAAAGTTCTACAATGATTTTAATTATTAAATAATATAATATATACCATACTATATTAACTAGTTTTAGGGCCTACTGTTCAACTTACGTAAAAATGGGTTTCTATTTTAAATCAGAGATAATTTAACATACAGTGATTTCAACAATATATTATGATATACAACATGCAGCCCAATTATCAAAAAGCATCAATAGAGCATTAAAAACGAACATCTGAGCCAACAAAGATCACGGAGTGGAGGCAAGTTACCCAGTCACGAAGCTGGCCGCCGCGCCGCGCGCCGCCGCACCGGCACGAACTGGCAACAGCGCTGGGGTGACGTGGTGGGGAGTACACACCAAAGTTGGAGTTTGCACGATTGTGGCACGTTGCTACAATTGTTTTCTAGTGTGTAAGGGCTAAAATCGGTGTGTATCGGGAAAGTGAGTTGTGGAACATACTGTCCACAGTATTTCCACATTTTATTTTAAACAATACTTGTTATAGGACCTACATAATATACTGTACTGACGCTATTCAATGTATTTATATGTACATAAAAGATGAATAAAGATATTTTGAATTGAATTGAAGTATTGTCGATAACGCAGTATCTTTCGTCTTAAAGATGCTACAATTGGGTGTTCTCCACAATTGAGCGAATACATGTGCGTGCGTGCGTGCGTGCGTGTGTGTGTGTGTTCGAAATATTACATGACTATAAAACATTTCTAAAAGAAATTTCGAAGGAGTCATTCGGGATTCCTAAGGGATGTTTAAACACAGCATTTGTATTTTATTTTGGATTATTAATAATTATTAAAACTAATTTTAATGTTTGATATTCAGTAGTTTAATTGGTTTTCATAGTAAGCTATTGACTATGGTTGTCTTTAAAATGTCAGCTGGGATTTATCTGTGTTTCACTTGAGGGATTTTTATCCCATATATGGGATATTTTGATTGCTTGTGGGATAAAATGGGATTGTGTGATAAAGTGTGATTTTTGGAAATCGGCATTACGTCTGCTATTATGTTGCTTACAACTTACGACCAGAGCACCTTAGCACATCTAGTGGATTTTCTCGCCGTACTGGCAGTTGCGGGGTTTCTCATTTGTTAACCTCGCTGGCCGAACCTATTATGATTTTATAGATGTCACAGAACACTCTATCACATCAATGTCGCTGGCCGAGCCATGTTAGAATCAACAAATAAAATATTTGCCATTATTTAGGTCCTATGTCGTACTCTTTAGTACTACCATTAAAAATAGTAGTATCTCTCACGCAAATAAATTATTTAATTTAGTTAGTTCACCGTATCATTTAGCCTATGTCGCATTGCTCAAAATCCTTTAAGTTAAGCTACTAAAATGTAAAATACCTGTAAGTAATTAGTAGATCTAAATAAGCTCTATCTAACGGTATAAATATTGTACTAATACATTATTCAATAATCATATAATATTTAACATTAATTGTGTTGTATTGTGTAACAAATCAGTGGGAAAGTGTGGGATATGACGAGGGATATTAAAGGTAGAGTGTGGGATAAAGTGGGATTTTTTGTATCAGCGCGTGGGATATTTTTACCGCTGAGTGGAAACACTGAATCTTTGTTTATAAATCACACAAAAATGTTAAATTAAAAATTTTCAACTATAGAGTAGGTTATATGTTTTGTTCCTTAATTTTTATTATTTTGAAATAGTTTAAAATGTGAGTGTTAAGTAAAATTAATGGTGTTTTGTCGTGTTTAAAACAATACTTATATCTATTTAGATTTATTATTAGTTTATTTTTTACTGGAGAACTTCGATGTAAAAGCAAAGTGTTTGGACTAGTGATGATAAATTAATACAATCAGTTTTGGAATTTTGGAATTACTGGGACAGTATAACTCCGTAACACGGCTGACTGTGATTGATAATCAAGAGTGTTGTAGACCTAGAGTAGTCCCTTTTCATTGTGAACAAATTACTCGATGGCAGACTTACTAAACGATCATACGTGCAAACTATCTTTTTACATGTAATGTAAATAAGCCACACTGTCACCTAATGACATGGGATTACAGTTTTGTAACTACCGGTCAGTAAAATAGTCTGGTTACAGTTTATATTTATTTGCATTTTCTGTAGTTAATATTGATTTTTCATAAACAATCAAGATGTCCAAAATTCCGTAATCCCAACCGTCTACATTGTTCAACTAATTAAGTTGTAGACAGATTACCCTCCTGAAAAATTGTCATTAATGTAGATGTTGGTTTTTGCTTTTAAACTTCTTGTACTGCGATTTCAGTAGCTTGTGTATTTAAATTCAAACTAACATATATTAATGATAAAAACATTTTTTAATTTAAGGTATGAAGTTTATAAGATGCTGTTACATAAATAAATCATTGAAAACATTCAATGGGTTTAAAACAATTATATTTCTGATGTTTAACCCACTGATTTTGGAGCTGGAAATTAGTAGGTCTAATAATAATAATAATAATTGGCAACTTTTCCCTCAGGTGATATATTTAAAACTCATCGAAAACCATCCGGTACCAAAAATGTATTAAAGTCATTGGCCGAGTCATAAAAAGCGTGAACAGGCCTAATGGCCATAGGTAGGACCTGTGGCCAAATAAATGCAATCACTTTAATATAATTTGCTAGGTACACACAGTGGTTTTGAGAGGTCAATTTCTCCACCTCCCCCTCCAGGGTTAGATGGAAACGTATTCCGAATATTCTCTATTCATTGTTGCTGGATTAGGAAACCCCAGCATAGCTGCCAGGCACGTCTTCCACAAGTGGGAATTTTGCGCAGGTTACCGGAAGGTTAGGATATAGCAGGAATACTATAAAGGGTGGGATGGGACAGGCAGCCAAATTGGCCTTTCAGAGTACCAACTCCTGTGCTCCTGTGACAGCTGTGATCAGGCTCAAACAGGCGGACCTGCTCTGCCCTCCAACTGGCCAACTCAACGTATGGAGTATCCATGTACAACAGCCAGGGACCATACATTTTCACAGGGGTGCCTATCCCCCCCCAAGCCTCATGGCGCCATTCCCCCCAAATGTGGCTCCCCCTCCCTTTATAAGCAATAAATTGTAACCTTAGTAGCTCTTGTGTTGTGACAGTGAATGAACTGAACCTATATACCTACAATAGAGTCGCCGGTGGGGGGGGGGGCGACCACACCGGAATTCTACCAAAATCTAAATAATTATACAGATGTCATTATACAGAGATAATGATAATGGAGGCAATGAACAACAAATACTTTGGTTATAATTAGGTAGACTATCTACTGTACTACCTATAGTACATTTCACGTAGAAAACCCTTTCCTCTGGAACAGCTGACAAAAAACCATTCAGACGATTGCCGAGGGGAATCCGGTCATTAAATTAGCATAACAGAAAACCTAACCCTAAACATTTTTTAAATGTTTAAACGTTCCGTCATAGCCATGGTATTAAACCGCGTTCACACCACTGAGCTTTTGTTATATCTAGAGTCACTACTCTCTGCTAAATATTTTCCAAAAACGTGCCGTCAACACTAACTTTTTGCTCTATTGTGTTGTCACCTTGACGTTAACTGGGCCAATCAAAATACATTGGGTGGACGATGTCAAAATTTCAACCATGAAGAAATAAAATAACTATACCACCAAAACGTCAAAAACACATCTGGCCAACATAACGACCATAAACACACGACACGCTTTTTTACCATGGAGTGGTGACTTCAGATCTAACATAGAGCTCAGTGGTTTACACCGGAGTTAGCAACATGTGTTGCTAACATTTGTTGATTTTTAGAAAACACCTCTGAATTTGTTGGTAATACTTCATGTTTATGTTATCATCAAAAATACTGTGTTAGCAACACAAATTTTGCTATCCACCGAGTGTCGATAAAATCTGGTAGCATTCTTTGATATTTTCAAATGTTGATAACTTTTGTTAGCAACAAATGTTACCGAACGTATTGAATGTTGGCAACTTTCACAACTTATCTTGCGCTGAGGCTGTGTATCTGTATTCCAGTGTTTTGTGTTTGGTTTACTGTTTTTAGCGAATTTACCCTATAGGGAAGAAGTTATTACCGTAGATAGCATGGTAAGACCTAGGCCCGGGACCATGATAACTTGGTTTACTGTTTTTAGCGAATTTACCCTATAGGGAAGAAGTTATTACCGTAGTTGGCATGGTAGCACCTAGGCCCGGGACCATGATAAATTTTCGTTTTGAGGTCCCCAGATGCCAAAAACACCAATCTTTCAAATTGTTCAAACCACAGCAGCACATATTTCTGGTAAGTTACAAACAAAGTAATTGTTGATTTCCGAAATCTTAAACAAGTAACTTAAACTTGTGTACCGTACAAGTCTCCGGTCGCTAAAAAACCCAAAGTCACTGTAAGTTTTTCCTACACAAGAATTGATTTTCTATAATTAGTGTATTGTTTAGCAAACTTGTCTCCTAACACTAGTATAAAATATCCGAAATCACTGCTTGGCATTGGTAAATTATTTTTAAAACTACCGTCACATTGCAGCTTTCCACACAAAGGATCGACGGACTTTTAATTTTTCTAGGCCTCATAGCATATCACTGCCACTATACCTATCTCCTCTGTTTCGCCAAAATAACAAAGACAGCTGCAGCGAGAACCACATCTTCCTACACCCGACATTTGCCAAGCAATGTGACCTAGGCAAGGCCGGCTTGGGCGGAAAAAATATGTGTGGAAAAATGTTGGTAAAATTTAAAAGTCTCAAAACGAAATGTTACTAACATCTTTGTTAATAAATTTGGTTGTTAACTTCTGTTGCTAACAAAAAAGTTAGTAACATTTGTTGGTAACTGCGGTGTATAATTGCTGGACGAAACTGAAAGGTTGGCTACTGCTTGGGCTTGACTTTGGCTTTTGAACTTTTACTGCAGAAAAACTGTGGGTAATTTTCGTGCCTGAAAAAAAAACTTTGGACGCTCTTTTCACAAGAAGCAAGAAGCATATAGCTAATTTTCATCTTTGGAAAAGAGAGGCCAGAGTCGATAAGTATCAGTATTCAATGACAGTCAATGAGTGGATTTGTGAGAAGACATTATTTTATTTTACAAAACGATTTTCAAAACAATATATTTAGAAAATATAGACTGTATAATAAAAAAAATGTATGAGAGGAAGTGTGTGAGGTGGCAAAAAAATAACTTAATACCACAAAAAGAACATATTTCTTGGTGGAAGCAGACAGCTAAAGTGAAAGGATTATAGTTAGGCCGGAGCTACTAGATTAACGAATGATTTTACTGACAGTGATAATGAACTCACTTGAGACTGGTGAAGAAAATTGTAGGCTTTTTAACTAAGCCGTTTACAATGAATCTACTTTTAAAACAGTCAATACTGAAAATGTCCCCAATTAAATGTTCATATATGACTATGACTATGTGACTATGACTAAGACTGTGACTATATGACTATATGACTATGACTATGACTATATGACTATGACTAAGACTATGACTATGTGACTATTACTATGACTATGACTATGACTAAGACTATATGAATATGACTATATGACTATGACTTATTACCATGACTATATGACTATGACTTATGGACTATGACTATGACGACTATGACTATGACTACGACTATGACTATGTGACTATTACTATGACTATGACTATAACTATGACTATATGACTATGACTAAGACTATATGTATATGTCTATGACTATATGACAAATTTTGTCGTTGGTTATTTTCCTTTTTACTATGTTGTAGGCCAGTAATTGTCTAACTTATTTAGTTTATACTACAGAATTTGCTATGTGTTTTCGCCACGCTCATACACCTAAATAAACATTTAATTATTATGAATGTTGTAAGTATTTAAGATCAATTATTTGGAAATGAACAGGTTATCAGCACACTTAGGTATTGTAAGGGCCAAAATACAAAACAAATATAAATCCTGTAAAACACAATTGGTTTAGTTAAATATAATACTACTCACCATCTTTTATATTAACTAAAAATAGTTAAAATTAGCTATATTAATTAAAAATAAAACGTTTAATTTTCTGTATGGTTATGAATATATAAAGTGCTTAGGACCTACATTCAGTATAGGCCTAGTCTTTTAGTAAGGTAAATATATAACATAAGCGACTTCATTTATATCAATCCGTTTTGTTAACTGCAAAATTATTGTTTTTAAATAAAAGACCACTTAGTTAGAGTTCAGAAAGTGTGATTAGGGTGCGAGCATAAAGAAAAAACAGTTTCAAGCGATTTTTAGCTTAATCTTTCACTCCAATACGGTCCTGTAATCAGAAGCATAAATAACTGGTATTATTTTATTATTATAGTACAGGAAGGCTTGCCATCTCTCAAAAGAAAGGTTAATTTGTGCTACTCCACTATAAAAATACTTTGCCAATAATATTATTTATTATTGTCATCCTCCCCTATAAACACAAAAATGTAAATTGTGATTCTCAAATTGTCATATTTATTTATAGTTTCAAAAATACCCCCAACAATTATAATCACCCCCAAAACTTGTTTGGGGGCATCTACCCCCCCCCCCCTTCTGGGGCACCCTTGCATTCTCAGGTTGGGGACCAAACCCTAAGTTTCCGCTCCCGCCGCTGCAAGTGGAGGGACCAAAGGTGAAAGGGAAGTTTGTCATGATGGACAGCCAAAAAACTTACCATATGTAATGACAACTTCATTTGCTGTACCCGATGTCAGCCTTAAAACTGGTATAGACCAGTTTTAAGATTGTCCTGGGACGAATATTCTCTATTGGTCAATGCTAACACACCAATTTTTAATAAAATTAATCAGTATATAAGAGAGATATGTTTTTTATTTCTTATAAGAATAACATCGGACAGTGTACACTGATGAATGGAAATTGAAATATTCCCCACAACCATTAGCCGAATAGCCTACTAACGAAATAGTTAGAGATGGCAGAGGATCCAGATCCACGCCTGACTGTTAATTGGTTCAAAAATGGTTAATGCCACAAAAGATTTACCTATACCAATGAAAAAATTCCTGAGGATATTTAATATATAAATGATGGGAGAACATACATGCAACAATTCACTTTTACTAAAGATAAGATATTGGTTACAATGATTTAATGATTTACAGATATAATATGTCTGAACTATAACTGTGTTACTACAATTAGATAATTTTGTAAATAAGCCATCTGAATACTAAATAAACCAGGTGGATCCAGTAATTAGGTAACATTAACATTCGGTAACAATTTGTAAAATTTGTATTTGGGTTTCGTATTCAATTATTGTTCAAATACAATAACATTACAGGTTTTTAAAACTCCGGGTGATTTAAATTTAAAAGTGAGGGGAAAACTACATCTGGATAAAAATGAAATAACTGTATATTTCTATGCTCACCTTCTTGTGATAAATTAATTTAGACCAGCAGATGGATGAATAAATCTGAACTCTTGTTTTAATCACGGATAAATTGTAGAACGGGTGAGTTACATATATATTACAGTACATACGTAGTCAAGTATGATTACAATTTGTGATCGATATTCAATAAATGTTGAACTTTAAAACATTCAATTTATCACATTTTCGGCATGTATAATTGTTGGCAAGTGACTGATGTCCCACCCACATTTCCAGCCACAACTAAGCTCATGGTCTTGATGTTTCAAGGTCATTGTAACCCCCACCTCCCCTCCGCCCCTATTGTTTTAAAGCCGTGACTCATATCAGTGTTACTTTGTCGTATTGGGAGTACTGAATTCTTTTTTTACCAATTCAGTTTTGATTCTTGCATCTAGATTTTGTGGAGTGTAAGATTCGTTAGTATACCTAAGTATACCTGTATACCTAAGGTGACCACATTTGGAGAGATGAAAACAGGACGCATGAAACCGGGGGTGCAGGGGTATTGGAATACCCCCCTCAAATGGGGGGAGGGCCCGGGGGTTCACCCCCGGAAAGATTTTTGAAAATTATAAGGAAAATAATGGGTCTTGGGGAACCTAAGTTGGTTTTTAAGCTCTGTGGCTATTAAAACTCACTGTTAAAATTCGTGCAACGGTGTTACCCGGAACATTGGGTTATAAAACCGAAATTCGTGTTATAAAGAAAGTTTTTGCATCATTTATACCGTATCTAGACTGGTTTTATAAGAATATAATATAATTATAGTAGAACTAAAACACTAATCCCACCTTGGATGGTCCGACTCCTCGCTTTCCGACCGTGAATGCTGTAATCGGAGTTTGACGTAAACAAGCCACTAATGTAACTCACTTTCTTGTTATGATGTATAGAATTCAAAAATGTTAAACAAGTCAATATCAAATTACAAACAAAATGTTTTTTATATTTTCATTGGAAGTATGATTGTTAATGATGCAATGAAATGTGCCAATACCTATCTACAATACTTCTATAACGACAGACGTTCTTGTGATGTGATTCTAGAGCTTTGGACAAAGCTAACAGTTGGGAGATTTAAGATATGAAATAATACATAAGTTAAAGCAGCGAGAGGAGAACTAATTGTGACCACTATCTTTGTAACATTTCAATGAAGATCGTCAAGACGAATTGGCAACAGTAGTGGCAGCGAAATAACGCGAAATATTTATGAAGTATCATTGCTGGCTGTCATTTGGCTGCTAGACATACATGGAGCGCTGAATCAAATGTAAACTTAGGGCAGTCAAATTACATGAGTTTTAATAGATATAGTTAAAATAACAATATTATGAAAATAAGTTAATAGTTATATTAATAACTTAATTTTGAGTAAGAATACACGTTAAAACTTAAACATACTCAAACCTTTGACGTGGCACCTACTTAACCTAAATTATTACGGCAGCCGAATAGATAGTGAGATTTATATATATATATATATATATACAGTTTCAAACAAATGGCGTTTTTGGGGTCTGGGGACCTCAAAACGAAAAATTATCATAGTCCCGGGCCTAGGTCTTACCGACTTGGGGTTAGCCGACTACGGTAATAGCTTCTTTCCTATAGGGGAAATTCGCTAAAATATCCTGATTGATAGGATCATGTGCTCGTTGTTCTCCACAATATTCTGTATTGCTTTGTACTCCCCCCCCCAAAAAAAAAAGTCAGAACATTATAATATTTATAATTATAAGAAAGAGGGTCTGAGTAACTATCCTTGAAGTAATCGGCTTAAAGAACATGATTTTATCTTTTTCAATGTTTAAGCGTTCAAAACAACTAACAATAAAAAGGGGGGGCCTGGGATGCACAGCCCCGCAGTGAGACCAAAGTACAAATAACTAAATCAATAGTTCTTGGTCAGACTGATTTATCTGACCTGACTGACTGACGGATTCTGGACGTCATTGTCCTCCAAATGATTTATATGTTAGTATTTTAACATTATTTTGAAAGTACTACAAAAAGGTCGGATCTGGGTGGTGTGGCCCATCCGATGGGTGGAGCAGTTACACTTACTGTGTGTTGCTTGAAGGATTTCAAATGTGATTGAAATGTTAAGGATTTCAAAACCAATTTAAACCTTATTATTCTTAAAGTTCCGTATTTATATAATTTTGAAAAACAAAGTAAAGCTACAATAGCCCCCCAGTAATACAAAAGTTCAAATAACTATTTCAATATCACCTGGACTGACAGACCTCATTGTCCTCTCCAAATTTTGCATATTTTTTTGGGGCGTGCCCCCCCCTGAATAAGCCCAAGGAGGTGAGTAAATACTCTGATTCTGCTTGGTCTGACTGACTTACTATTTTCAGACCTCACTGTTCTTCAAGATCTTTGTAAATTTGTGTGAAATGCACTGTAAAGTCGAAACAACAATTGAGTTCTCATGAGGTATTGGTGATTTGAAAAATTTTTTTGTAATGACTGCTGAGCTCATACACTTACAGGATGACAGAGTGTATTCATTTTATTCTATTTAAAGTAGCTTTAGGATTGATTGTAGCGCCCAAGTGATAGCTATCGGAAGCTTTTGTGCTAAACTATTGCAACAATCGCAATGTTGCTAAACTAGAGACCGCCCAATGGTCGAAAATTGACCAAATAATTGAAAAATTTAGTTTAATATCTGGTGGGTTCTAGTGCGCTCATTTCTCTCCCTCTCATTCCCACCCCTCCCCCATCCTTGCCAACCGGTAATATTTAAATGTAGAGAGAAAACAGATAACAGAGGGGCGTTACCATTCCAGTAGTCAGTAGCGTTTTAGCGAATTTCCCCTATAGGGAAGAAGCTATTACCGTAGGTCTCATGGTAAGACCTAAGCCCGAGACCATGATAACTTTTTGTTTTGAGGTCCCCAGATGCCAAAAACACTATTCGTTCAAATTTATATATATGTATATATCTATATATCTATATATGTGTCCGTTAACATGATAACTTGAGTAAAAAATGTCTGATTTTGATGAAATTTAGCTCAAATGTGTAAAATGACATTCATGACTTTAAGTTCGAAAACCAGAAAAATCGGACCATGGGAAGGGGGGTTTATGGGGGTTTTAAATTTTCCAAAAATCAGTTTTTTGCATTTTTCACCCTAAAATTTTTAAAAAACTTAATTTTGGTTTTGACCATGATATAGAGCTTAAAAAAACAAATAATTTAGTATTTTGAATTATTAACCTAGGTTAAGTGGTTGCGGAGAAAGTCCAAAAAAACCTGCTCATAAAATCTCCCATGTTAATCTTATGGGAAAAAGGTTTTTGGCTTTTCCTCAGTTTATTTTAATGTAAACTTCACATTTGCTTTTACCAATCTGTTCAGTTCCACAAAACAATCATTTTGGTGTTTAAATTGTGATTCTATGCCCAACCGTTGCAGAGATATTCGAAGTGCTAAACACAGTACGTTGTCCAATGTTATCCTTATGGAGAATAAATAAAATTTGATATCTCGATTATTTATTAATGTATGTTGATGAAACTTGGTATGTGGCTTCAAGTAGTACTGGTATATTGATATTTGCACAAAAAATTGATTTTTTGTTGATTATTCCCGTAGCAGCAAACCTCCGTACTCAGCCCCCATGTTATTCTTATGGAGAATAAGTAAAATGTACTGACTCCCTTAATTATGAACATAAATTAATAAAACTTGGTATGTAGCTTAAATTGGTTGAGTTATATTAATAATTATATAAAAACCCATTTTTCTGTTCCTTGTTGCAGCAAACCTGCTGTCTCAGCCCCCATGTTATTCTTATGGAGAATAACTAGAATGTCATATATCGCTTATTTATGATTGAATATCGATGAAACTTAGTATGTGGCTTCGCCTAGTTAAATTCTATTTATATTTGCATAAAAACAAATTGTTTCTGTTCCTTGTTTCAGCAAACCTACATACTCATTACCAATGTTATTCTTATGGAGAATAATTAAAATTGCTTTTATGTGAATATATTTTTATGAAACTTGGTTTGCTGCTTTATGTGGAATTCAGACAAAATTATGCATTGGAAATTCGCTGAGTCCGCAGATTTGCTGCGACGGGGGTATTTATTTATGCCTGAAACCTCTCCACTTCATCCTCTCCCCGATTAATGTGAAGTAAAAACGAATATCAGGAGGGCGTTACCATTCTAGTAATCCGAAACCTCTCCACCTCATCCTCTCCCCGTCACTCATCCTCCGCCTCCCCCCCCTTATAAACAGGTTTAATTATTTTTAATTTAGTGTTTAAATGGATAAAAGAAGGGTGTTACCACTCCAGTAGTCAGTAATAAAATAATTTTTATTTACATTAGTCCTAAATTATCTGTTCTTGCCGTTGTGGAGTTAAAACGGATAAGAGAAGGGTGTTACCATTTCAGTAATCAATAGCCTATTTATTTATGCGTTAAACTCCTCCACCACCTCATCCTCTCCTCATCACTCATCTTCACCCCCTCACAAACAGGTTTAATTTTTTTTTAATTCAAAAGAATTATTAGTGGAGATAAGTTTAAAAATTAATCAGGCCAAAACTAAAATAATCAATATAAGCAAAGGCAGTTTAAAATCTGATGACCACATTATCAATGGAGAGAAGGTTAAATCAATAAATATGGAAGAGAAAATTGAATACCTGGGGGTTCATTTTAAAAACCAGATTATTTTTGACTCAGAAAATACCATAAAGTCACTAACAACTACAATAAATAACCTGATTTCGTCTCCTTTTTTCAAAGCTGAGGAAAAGATGTTTGTACTTGATCAATATTTGTGGCCTACTCTTATATTCTCTTTTCAAACTTCTCCATAAAATTAATCTAAGATTGTCTTATTAATCTAAAATATTAAGATCTGCTGTAAAAGAAATATTTAATCTACCTGATGACACTCCCACTTCAATGTTCTACAGTAGTACAAAATGTAAAGGGATTGGTCTTAACAAAGCATCTTGGGAGGCAGCTTTACAGCATATAACTATTTTGCAAGTATTCAAACGTATTAATGACCCATATCCGGATAGGTTAAAGGATTTTAAATTTGAAGAAATATATTGCCTTAAAAAATTAAACCTATTTGAGATTGGACAACCAGTTATTTAAAATACAAGAGCGTTTAGAGAAAAATTGAGAGAAGCTAAGTTTAATGCTTGGAACCGATTACCGTACAAAGGCAGGGGTACCAAACTTTTCAGCGAATGCCCTAACATTAATAAAACATTATCAAAAGGCCACGGTTTGACAGAATCTGAGTTAAAGTATTATTTGAAAATGGTCGATGATGTAGCTCCAGTTCGGAGCCTACATGGAAGATCCAGGGACGGCAACCAGTGCCGGCATTGTTCCGGCACTGAGAATTATATTATTAAATCCTTAGCCCATGTCCTTGGTCAGTGCCCATTTAGTAGTCAGATAAGGAATACCAGACATCACTAGATAAGAACAATTATAGCTGACGAATTAAGAAAAGAAGTAAAGTATGAAGAAGTCACCGGTTTAGAAGAAAATGGATCTATAAGAAGATGTGATATTATTGTCATTGACAAAAAAGTTGACAAATGTTATATTATTGATCCCACTATACGATTTGAAACAAATCTTGATCAAGCCTCAGAAGAACATCAAGAAAAAAATAAAATTTATGAAAACCATTTAAATATTTCAATGAAAAGTATAACATGAGAAACTTTGAAGTCATTGGTATTTTAATTGGTGCAAGAGGAACAATTCCAAGTTTAGCTCAGGAAATGTGGAGAAGATTTAAATTAGATAACAAAATTTTGACATTAGTTGCTCAGGCTGCAGTAAAATACTCAATTAGTATATTAAAAAATCATCTATTTAACCAAATTTAAATATCAAAATTTGTGTACAAGTATTCTTTGACTTGAGGCTTTTCACATTTGTGAAAAGATATTAATTTTGAAATAAATTATCTGTATATATATATATATATATATATATATATATATATATATACATAAGAGAAAGGTGTTACCATTCCAGTAATCAGTAGCCTTTTTATTTATGCCCGAAACCTCTCCACCTCATCCTCACCACGTCTCTCACCCTCCCTCCCCTCACAAACAGGTTTAATTTGTTTAATGTGGGGTTAAAACCGATAAGAAAATTGTGTTACCGTTCTAATAGTCAGTAAAATGTTTTATTTATGAATCATATGTTCTTGCTGTTGTCCTACATACATTTGAATAACGCAACTGCTCTATTCAATAATTCAATAATGGAAATGAAAATTGTAAACAAATACGAAAAGCAGAACGCATGTTCCCATAAGGATAACATGTAAACACTGAAAGCCAAAAGGGCATAGCCCTACACGCCCAAATACAAAACTATTTGCATTCGACACATCGCCTTATAGTACTAAATAAGTGTGAAGGGCTTAGCCCTACACGCCCAAATACAAAACTATTTACATTTGACACATCGCCTATTAGTACTAAATAAGTGTGCTAAGTTTTATAATTCTACGATGCCGCACATTCGGGAAATTGGAACCACAAAAATGTCCTTAGCCGATTAATATATAAATCTATATGCAACAGGTACGACGTTACAAACGGTGAAAAACAAGATGGGAATCACTTTACTCAGTTTTCCAAAACAACGGGAAGTATAAATTAAATACTTAACATATTTTAACAAAACATTTGAAGAATCAAAATCTATACAAACTTGCATTTGCGAATTCGCTGTAATTGCCATGAGTAAATAAAAATGAACATTTATTTTCTTCTAGCAGACGCCTCAAATATGGTGAGCAGTAAACAAAAAGCAAACTGGCATTGATTTAGGCCACGTGTTTGGTTGCTATGGTTATGTTTGGTCAAAGCTGCCCCGTCTTGTTGGCCAGGCAAGACGCTACTGCTCTATGGGTTTCCACTAGCCCCAACAGGTGTCATTAGAGTCAATCCTAAAGCTACTTTAATTCGACTATAGTATAACTAGCGTTGCCCATCGCTGCTTCCACGCCCACTACATAGCGTTAGTAAGATTTATGTTAGCCGACTAAGAGTCGCGTCAAGGCAGCAATTTCAAAGACGCCCTACGTATTTCTGG
Organism: Allygus modestus; assembly: GCA_963675035.1. NCBI lineage: Eukaryota > Metazoa > Arthropoda > Insecta > Hemiptera > Cicadellidae > Allygus > Allygus modestus. The sequence continues at coordinate 76,180,457 of OY776114.1, read as the reverse complement.
TGATTGTTTGCTGCCTTTGGACATAGACCTTACAGCAGTAGCTAGTGTGCGAGCTTCAGCTTACTCAATAGTTTCTGTAGATTAATGTTCTGCCATAGTCCATAGTGGCATTTCAGTTACTCTCAAATTGAGGCTGCCGCTGAGCTTGCTCTTCACGTCGAAGATGCTGTTCTTCTGGTGTTTCTTTTGCTCTGTGTGCTGCCTACCGTCTTTCCATTTGTGTTTTAAGTTTCTTGACTTCTAACCACTTTAATAAATCGGGCTTTCTCAATCTTTGAGACAAACGTTTTTTACGTTTCCCCGGCATTATTGTGATACAGGTACCTTCGAGGTTAAAGGTTAAAAAAAATATAAACCAAAATATAAACAAATTAACTCAAAATATAAAATGCAGAACACCTGTTTTAGTTATAATCTGATACGGTAAATGTTAATGCCCATAAGATTAACATGGGAAGTTTAGTAGCCATTGGGGCTAAACCATAAAAGAATTTTAAAACGTGAATAAGCCTATATGTTACTTTAGGATATTAGCAATCTTCCTACCAAATCAGCTCAATCGGTTTAGTAGTTAGAGCGTGATTGAGCCACAAACTAATAAACAAACTCACAAACTTTCAGCTTTATAATATTAGAATGATTAGTAGCCATTAACATAGAACACTGAACACATAACATGTAACATATAAATTAAATACTTAACATATTTTAACAAAACATTTGAAGAATCAAAATCTATACAAACTTGCATTTGCGAATTCGCTGTAATTGCCATGAGTAAATACCCTTGATAACCACAATATTATAGTATAGTATAGTATTGTCTGGATTTGCAATAAGGTCGGTGCTTCTATGTCTTTTTTTCTTTGAGAATAAGGTCTGGATTTCGTTAATGTAGTTAATGGCGAATGTCGCATGACTGGAACCGGCTTTAGCGGAATATTTGTTGTATAAAGGTAACCTCAATAATTGTTTAATCACAATGCTTGGTGATTTCTAGATAGGTTATGATAACTGGTACTTCAAATTTTGTCGGTTGTCTCTTATCTCTTAAATCTGTAACATATTTTAGTAGACACGTTAATGTATGCTTGCAGACCTTTGCAAAACTCCTTAGTTTTATAATATATCAATTCAAATTTTCTCTAAGTATTTTTAAATACAAGTAAACTGTTGAAAATATTAGTATTTGTACTCGTACATTCACACATTTGTAATCTTTCTCTGTCAGATTACAATATAAACAAATTATAATTATTTAGATATGTTGCATATGGTCTAGATATTTGTTGACCTACTGTAAAAGTGTTTGGCTAAACAAGGTGTAAGTTAACAAAAGCTAAATATGTAACATGTCTATTCAAATATATCTTTAAAAATTCAACCTTCGTTCATCCTCTTATGGGAAGAATGAGCGTACACCCAGTTATTTGATTTAATTACATAGTTTTGAAATAGTTTAAACTCAAATGTAATGTGTTTTTGTACTCAGCTCAGTTGTGTTGAATTAAACCTTTTATTAGGTAAATTCTTGTGTTATTTCTATTGCATAATTGCTACAATTAATTCAACATATATTGTATATATACAATTTTATAATTAGTTATATATACAATCATCAATGGTTCGAAAGAACAATAGATTCATCCAGTAATTTTTTGCCGTAGCAAATAAAGCAACAAAACAGTAAGAAATAATGTTTATTTTTAATCAATATTGTGTATTGCTTTTGAATTATAAGTAACTAGCTGATGTACCCGTCCTTCGTACGGGTTGTATATAAATGGTAGATTAACTAAAAATATTAACAACCAACATAATTTTACAATATTAAAATTACATTTTGCACTTTTAAAGTAGAATTAAATTAAAGTTAACGAAATATACTATGGCAGATAATTCGGGTACTGTTGTCAAGTCGAGGAACTCTGTCGGGTAGTGAACAGTGTGGTTTTTGGGACTCCAAATCGGTACACGTAACACTTTGGATTCGATTTTAGAAATAAAAGAACTCAAGTACAACAAAATATTAACCCCGTTTAATTTAACATTTAAAATACTTTGATACATTAATCTTTACATTCCAATAAATTCATAGTAATGTAACGAAACATTTAACTTTAAAAACATTGACAAACCACTTTTAAAATCACCATTGCCACTTGCCAGGTCCTGTTTTCATTATAATTGTAAACTTGGAAAAATCATATGTTTTAAAAACATATGACTACTTGATTTTATTTAAATAAATGTAAATCAATATATACAAACTGTTCTAACAGTGGTCATGGTTAAATGAACGGTATTAAATATTGTATAAATGTTCGTTCCTCCCTTTGGAATAGACCTACATTTGTGTTGATCTCCGTTACTTGTTCATTGGTGGACGTGAGGATGTCACAATCACAGAGCCAGGCACTTTCCAGATTAAACTGTTTATGAACCTCGGTGTAACAAACTGTAAATCAATAAATCCTGTGATTCATCGATAGTGCCGAGTGAAGAATAGAATAGATGATTCTGAGACCTTAATTTGTTTTTCAATGTCCCAATCTCAACTTTTAAAAGCGCATAAGAAAACTGATCAACCCCTTAATCTTCTCAAAAATACATTTTCATATTTACTGTTAAGTTCAAACGCTCACTGGTCGGGTACATAAAATATATTTTTAGAGAGGCGTAGACTCGTCCACTCATGTCTCACTTACGACAAAGGGTCTGTGTGAGATCTCCAGAGAACAACACCGTGACTCCCCCTGATGTTGTTTCTTATATCCTTTAAGGCATCAAATTTCAGCTCTACTGGTTCAGTAGTTGGTGTGTTATGACTAACGCACTTATATTAAAGGCTATTGGGCCAGAGTCATTGAGTATATTTGTGTCTGGAGTAGGTAAATGTCTGCACTGAGCTATCAGCTACATTCCTATCGAATTTCAGATCCATCAGTCCAAAAGTATGTGCAAGATTGTTAAAATATTGTATTTTGAAATTCCGGGGGGCGAAGCCATTAAAAATTTTCGTAACAGGAATAGGCTTGCGTTTTTTTCTGATGAATTAGTTATGTTCCTTCCGAAAATTAACTTACAAAGGTCCAGTAAGTACTAATACTCATAAAAGTAAATTGGCGAAGATCCCTATAGGACTTTTTTAAACGTATTCTTATTGTGAATCTGCAGCATAAGGGGAACCACCATCCAAAATTTTATCTTCAATAGACATTGTCGTTTCTTAGATAAAGTGATACCTATGTCAGTGAATGCATCAGTCTGACAAATATAGATTTAGATCATATATCCACTAATGTTATTTATTACCAATCTTCACTCAACGTTTTAAAAAGAACTAAAAAACCTATTTTTTATAGAATAACTATGCCATCATCTGGTTCAATATAAATAAATGCTTTGTCCATAAGAATAGAATAGGATCTTTAAAACCCTATGGGGCAGTGTCCTAAGGTAATTTAAAACAATCCAATTAGCCTAAAACCTTCTAACGCACATATAGAACATAGAAAAAAAGTTGCATAAAAATCGGCGCACCCGTTTTCCTGTGAAAAGCGAACAAAACATGACCAAAACCGCACAAAATCACGTTTTTGAGCGGCCGCCATTATTTTTAAAAAGGTGTATGCCAGTTTATAGTGCCCTAAAACCTTCTCACGCATATATAGAACAAAGAAACAAAGTGTTATTAATGTCAGTGCACCCGTTTTCTAGTGAAAAGCGAACAAAAACACGGCTTTGAGCGTTACCGGCAGACAGACAGTCAGACAGACAGACATAAATTGAGATAAGATTGGTTTTGGTTTCCCTAGGGTGTAAAACGTGAAAGTATGCACAAATTTCATAATTCCAAGCAATGTACAGACAAAACTCTAATTTTATTTATATATAGATTAATTATACGGTATATTGAAATAAATATATATAAACTTGATGTACACGTTCTTCGCAAAGGGGTTTTCCTTACCCGTTCTATAGTCAATGCAAATTTCATTTTAGTTAGCTTGAAACAGCTGTTGTTCTTGCTTCTGCTCTTTAATCTGTCAAATGTAAGTGCCCTCAGCTGTTCGCATTACAGTTTCTGAATGTTTACTTTCTTATGAAATGTAAACATTGAAACTTAGAACGTTCACGGGGCGTAGCCCGAGGGGATTTTAAGGAAGTGAATAGGCCTATGTGTTGCATGGGTTGAAGATCTACCTTTGTGTAAAGTTTCAGCCCAGTCGATTAAGTAGTTTTTGCGTTCACCCGGAACATCAGACAGACAGACAGACAGACAGACAGACAGAAACCACCTCTTCTTTATAATATTATAGATAGATTAAGGGACTAAGCCACGGCATTTGAATAGTTTGAATACTACACATTAATAAATTACTTACTGACTTATAAATAAAGTGAGACGAGAATCAGTGTTGGGTACAGTCCCGCAGACGCTCTTTGATACATTATCGGATGAACAATCGATTGTTAATGTATCAATATTGTAATCGAATGATACTCAAAATTAGTAATCTAATAAAAGTCGATGTAAATTACATATTGATTTTCAGCTGACTGTTTTTACAAAGGTGCTACAATCACACATTCAAAAATCATAATTGGTTACAGATGGGCCAAAGTTTTTCTGCGCGCGTGGGAGAGATGCTACTGACTACACAAAAAAAACATAAGCAAATAGTTGTCTTACAACAGCTGATGACATTAAGTCGGCTTTAGACATTCGTCATTCGCCGAGCGCCGATTATTTGCCGAGTGACGAGCTACTTTTGTTGGTATTCGCCGATTACCGAGCAGACATCTACAGACATGCGTGCTTTTCCGAGCACCCTGTTCGTTGCAAGAATAACAAATATTTGTGTGCTTTGATGTGTGAAATAGACCGACATCGTACGGGAAAAGACGAGCACTAATGCTCGCTGCTTGCCAAGTAGGTGAATACCCATCCACACTACTCATGATTCGGCGAGTAGCTGCTTGGCGCTCGGCGAATGTCGCATGATTGGAACCGGCTTTAGCGGAATATTTGTTGTATAAAGGTAACCTCAATAATTGTTTAATCACAATGCTTGGTGATTTCCAGATTTGTTAATAAGGAGGTTTACAATTTCAAAACCATGCAAAATTTCTCCTTCATTACTGGTACTAAATAACTGCGGTTTAAAAATACGGTTTAATGATTATATATTGAAATAGTTACATTAAAACTCCAATGAACTGAGGCATAGTTTGACAAGAAATTAACCTCAGTTTCCAGCACTTAATTTAGTAGTTTATCTCTTGAGATCAAATCAAAGATTTCTGTTGTGATTAGGGTAGGGTATTTTATGATAAAAAGTGGAGTAAACTAAAATACCCTGTCGCAGCAAACCTGCGTACTCAGCGAATTTCCAATGAATATATGTCTTAATATTACATTAAGCCTCTTACTAGAATTCATAAGAAATATATTCATAAATAAGCGATATTTAAAATATTCATTATCCTCCATAAGAATAACATTAGGGATGAGTACGAAGGTTTGCTGCAAAAAGGAACAAAAAATAATGGATTTTTATACAAATATCAATAGAACTCATCTAAGTCAAGTCACATACCAAGTTTCATCCATATACATTCATAAATAAGCGATATATAACATTTTTATTATTCTCCATAAGAATAACATGGGGACCGAGGACCTAGGTTTGTTGCTTCGGGAACCACAGGCGAAAAATTGTTTTTTTGTTCAAACATCAACAAACCACAACCAGATGAAGCGATATACCAAGTTTCGTCAGTTTATGTTCATAAATAACCAAGATATAAAATTTGCCTTTTTCTCCATAAAATAGATTTTATGTACAGTAACTTTGTGCAAAGTTTTGAAGCTCCATTTTAAATATTTCGAAAAATATTTAACCGACCCGGGACTTTTTGGACACCCTGTATATATACATATATACAAATTTGAACGAATGGTGTTTTTGGCATCTGGGGACCTCAAAACGAAAAGTTATCATGGTCTCGGGCTTAAGTCTTACCATGAGACCTACGGTAATAGCTTCTTCCCTATAGGGGAAATTCGCTAAAAAGGCTTAAATCGTAAGTAAGTAAAAATTACACTTACTCATTTAAAATATAAATAACTCTCGTTTCTATAATGCCTACGTAAAACTAACATTACAGTTTGAAGCAAAAATTCCCAAATAACAGCAAGATTATATAATTTATTTACTAAGATATTTACAGATGGTGACAAATTTAGCCTGATTACTGTTAACTAACATCAGTTGATACAGCAGTCAGACAGATTTAGGAAATCATCCAATTAAAGTCATTCTATTCCATAATTTCGTCGTAACTGTCCTCTGACTGAGTCACTCTCTAGTGATACTATACACGATTCGACGAGATTCTCTATACCGAACTCCCTTGAAATGTAGTCTTTCTCAATAGAAATAACGTGATTACATTTTCTGTCCCAATCTTCTGGTCCCATTGAATAAATCTTTTCCCCTGTCAGGTTCTTGACATTTGCAAATCTGCATGTAGTGTTTCTACTTGCCACATACCTTTTCACATCGGCCCAGATTAACTCGATCAGATTAAGGTCTGGATGGTATAGAGGCAGTCTTAAGACATCATGACCATGTGGTTAAACTGCTTCATCAAACATTAATTGTGATAATCGGGGTTTATTCAGCTTCACCAGTTGATACAACTCGGGAACATACATGTCTTTACTGAATGGAATCCCGTTCTTTAGCAACCAGTCTTTAAGTTCTTGTTTTCTGCTATTTGAATTTGGAGGTTTCTCAATTTGGTAATTGGTAGCATTGTCGATAACCAGGACACTGTTTGGTTCCAGATTTGGCAGCAACTTTTCTGATACCCATTTCATAAACATATCTGTATTGACACTGTCATGGTAGTCCTCAGAATGAGTTGATGCTTTCCACGTAGTCAATGCATTTGGAACGAATCCTTTTTCACCACCAACATGAACAATAATTAGTCTGTCGCCCTTTGAAATTGGCAATCTCGCACCTTTGTTGGAGTCATCTGACCATGATTGATTCTTCATATGTCAAATCTTCTAATGAACGTATGATTCATCGATGTAAATGATGGGTCGACCTTGTTCTCTGTAAGCTTTTATTATCCTGAGGTGCGAAATCCCTTTCTCCCTTATGTTTCAATCAATAATTTTCTGTTATTTTGGGTTCTTCTCCATTTAAAACCAATTTCTTTGAGAATAGACCGTAAACTGCTTTTACCTCTTTGGAAGTTGTTTTTTTCTCGCAACTCGTCCATTAGCAGTTTTGTGGTTGGAAGACGATTATTTTGCATATGAAAATTATATACAGTTTCTCTCACACACATTTGTCAAAGTCGTCTAATCCTGTCACAGGCCTTGTAGAAGTGTGGTGTTTGTTGGGTGAAGTAAAACACTTAGTTTCATTGTCATCACTAGCACTCAGTTTCTTTAGTTCACTATTAATGCTGCTAATTACTCGTTCAGAAACTCCTGTAGCTGCAGCAGTTCTTACTTGAGCCTTGGATAAATAGTCCAGTCATTGATTAGTGGAGGTTCAACAAAATTGTTTCAAAAGGTTTCTCAACGGATTTCATTACTTTTATACTTCCACACAACACAAAAAAAGTTTACCGAAATCTGACTGGGGGAAATACCTGATATTAGGGTATTTAAATCAAAATAATAAGTGCTCCTAGAAAAAATCAGTTAAAAACTGTATTGCTAGATATAGGGTGTAGTATGTCGATTTTAATGTTTTCAAGGGTGGGGAAACTAAATATGCAACTTAAAACGTGATTTTACCTCATTTGACGCCACAAAATGGCTGCCAAAATACGTTTCATGGAGGAGAAACTTAAAAAAAACTTACCTTTAGATATAGGGTGTAGTATATCGAGTTCAGTGTTTACAAGGTGGCAAAACAAAAAAGGTAACTTAAAATATTATTAATTTTAATTGAAAAAATGGCCCATTTTGTACCTGGCAAAGATGGACAATCTAGAAGTAACACATCCCGCTGTTTATAAATCATTTTTGGAAGGACTGTTTGTCGTGCGCCGCAGTGTTAGTTACTGGTCTGGTATATTTAGCGACCTGTTCATTGAACAGGTCTTGATGGGAAGTGTGAAATCGGTCGGTGGTCTGACTAGAGGACGTGGGTTCGAGGAATCAACCAGTCTGACCTGGCTACTATCTGCGCCTGCATGTGCTGAAGTGAATAAAGCTATGCAGGAGGTTACATGTACCTCAAGGTCAAAGGATCTACACATGCACAAAGATATTACGCAGGCCAGGCTTAACCGTGATTCCAAAGACTTACAGTCCATCATTGATTATCTTGAAGAAAGAAAACCATTCTCCCAGAGTTCTAAGCAACTTCGAAGCCTTTCGCATGGGGTGATAGCAGAAGGGTCAGTAGACATTGACTCTGCTGAGATGATCGGTGCTTCTATCCTTCAATCTATGGTGGGACTGTCAGTTACAAAAAAATTCAAGAAAAACAGCAGGTTTGCAACTTAGCCTCCTCCATTTATGTATGTGTTGATGGTGAACAGCTTCAGATCGATCCGGCGCAGCTATATCAGCGGCTTCTTATTGCAGGCATTGGCACCATAAATCTGCAGACACTGTTCCAATATGAGTTGTGTTCGTATCCTTCATCCCTGTTTGACAACAAACTCTTTATGCGACTTGCAGCTAAGTCTGAGCTACTCAATGGTCTAGTAAATATGGTACCAGCGTGTGTTTTAAAGGAACTGCCTATCAATGTAGTTATGTATATCATCGATGAAGGCGCTCTCTTACAGCGCTTACCATGGCCAAAATCAACATCATATGCTAATATTTGCCAGCTATATATTGTGGTTGTTAAAAAACATTACCAGAATGCTAATAATGTGTTTGACGGCTATGGCAATGGCCCTTCTACCAAAGATGAGACTCATCAAAGGAGGGGTGGGAGTGATGTGGATTTCACTCCAGATATGTTGCTTAAAATGAAGAAGAAGTCATTTCTGGCCAACACAAGCAACAAGCAGAAATTCCTTCATCTCCTGGGATCCGAGGTGACAAAGCAATAAGGTATTCAAGTCACTCACTCATCTGGTGATGCTGATTATGATATAGCAATGACTGCTTGCACAACTGCTTTGTCACAGCCTGTAGTAGTTGTAGGGGATGATACGGACCTCCTCATTCTGTTACAACACCACTTATCGGTCAGCAATCATGAAACCATCTATCTCCAAACTAGCACGCAGCTGATAGATGTATCCATAATGAAAAGGGAACTTGATCGTACCCTTAGTCGCTCCCTACTCTTTATACACGCTCTTTCCGGATGTGATACCACATCGAGACCCTATGGTATAGGAAAACTTTCAGTTATGAGCAAATACCATTCAAGGAATTCGCTGAATTATTCAAGATGACGAATGTCAAGTGCGAGGAAATTGAGCTGTCTGGTTGCAAGAATGGGTTCCATTTATGGTTGCAAGAATGGGTCAGATTTAAATTGTGAACGTGCTTCTAAGTTCACAGAAAAGGTAGCCTCAAGTGTCAGCTATATGCCTCCTGAACGCCTACAACCAACAATAATAGATGCTGCGAGATTTCATAGCCAATGGGTTTACCTTCAAGTGCAGGCATGGCTAGGCATAAAGATTGACGCGACACAGTGGGGCTGGGTTCTATGCAACACAGCTAATGAGTCCATCTTGAAGCCACACAGAATGGATCTACCTGTAGCACAAGAGGCTCTACTGAAGATAATCAAATGCAACTGTAGTGGAATGTGTTCCTGCAGGAAAAATGGACTTAAATGCAACTTGGCATGTGGTCAGTGTAAAGGGATCACATGCACAAATGGGCAAACCCATGATTCAAGTGAAACAATTGAAGTGACAGAGTATTACAATTTGTAAAAATGTGACAATGACAGATATGTGGGACTATCGTTCAACACCTCAGTCCATTTAAACTGTATTAAAACAATTGTGTATTAGCAGTATTAATTGTTTTCGGCTTTATTTATATTAAAATGTGTGTTCATTGAAATTGATTTATTACTACTTCATACTACCATTATTATATTTTATATAAAAATAATCCATGTGCCCCGGTACCCCATCTTACGCCACCGTCTGATGATGTCAAATCTCATTTTAAGTTGCATATTTAGTTCACTCGCCCTTGTAAATGTTAAATTCGATATACTACAACGTATATCTAAAGGTAAGGTTTTTTTTTAAAATTTTCCCTCCATGGAGCGTATTTTGGTGACTTCCATCTTGTTACTTCAAATTAGGTCTAATAATATTTTAAGTTGCATTTTTGGTTTTTCCACCCTTGTAAACATTTAATTCGATATACTACACTCTATATCTAAAGGTAAGTTTTATTTTAGTTTTTTCTCCATGGAACGTATTTTGGCGGCCATTTTGTGGCGTCAAATTATTATGTTATTTAAGTTGCATATTTAGTTTCCCCACCCTTGTAAACTTTAAAATCAATATACTACACCCTATCTCTAGCTATAAATATTTAAACTGATTGTTTCTGTGAACACTTATTATTATGATTTAAATACCCTATTATACGGTACTTCCCCAAGTAAGATTTCGGTAGCCTTTTTTTTGTGTTGTGTGGAAGTATAAAAGTAATGAAATCCGTTGAGAAACCTTTTGAAACAATTTTGTTGAACCTCCACTATATATTTCTCTTTAATTACCGGACTAAAAGGAATTATAACACCTTCTGAGTCTGCTTCTTGTTTCATAAACTTATATACATTTGACTCTATTCCTCGTCCTTGGCTATGAATAACTTTGCCTTTTAACTTTGAATTGATTTTGCTGTTGTCCATTTTCAAGTTCTATACCAAAGACAAAGTAAATACTAAACTAAATACACAAAAAGATAATAAAACTAAATAATTTAATATGAAAGGTGAAAAAACAAATTAAAACTATAAACGTTAAATGTGAAGATATATTGAAAATATATCAAAACAACATAGCCTACAATTAAATGCACAGAAATAAAAAAATAAACAGCTGTTCTTATGTTCATAAATATTACAGTGTTTAATGAAATGTTTAGTAAACATATGGATATATTGAGATATTTTTAGGAAAGAGCCCCCTCTCCCCCTCCCGTCCATCTGACAGCTGGTTAGGCCACACGCGCAGAAACTTTGGCCCATCTGTACATTTATATTAAAGAAATACATTTAAGAGTAATGATACTTCAAAGTCCAAATTTAGCTTGCTCAAAGAAAGTATTTTTTAGCGCACTTACATACTCTACATTCTTGATGGTTTTAGAACTCTTCTGACAACGTCAAACAACTTGATTTTCCCCTCGATGATATGTTTTCATTGCATCACCACATTTTCCACATTTGGGAGTTTTTTAAACTAAATATTGTTCTTGTAGCCAAAGAAATTCACTCTCATTATTTTGTAAAACATTTTGAGACAAATAGCGATAATTTTATGAAGGCATACATACTATCAGCCATTTTCGTCACTACAAAAAAGAAATTGTAAACAAACAGAATGTGACCACCAAACAAAGTTTGATGTAAAAACATATGGTTTCATCCAATTGCGATATTTAGAATCAATTACGATATCAATTGTTCATCCGATAATGTATCGTAGAGTGTCTGCGGAATTGTACCCTCAGTGTTGAATAAGTGGGAGTTTTTACCTTTACATGTTTAGATTATGAATATGAATTTCATGCTAAGCAACATCATCAACACATATCCGCTGAGGATTTGGTCTTCAATGATGTGTTAACTATTTTTACCTTAAGAAGAGGGATTTTACACTTTTAGAGAATTTTCCCTATAGGGAAGCTATTACCGTAGGTGATATGGTATGGTATGGTGGTATAGAGTTAAGCCCGAGACCATGATAACTTTTCGTTTTGAGGCCCCCAGATGTCAAAAACACCATTCGTTCAAACCTGTATATATATATATATTTATTTATATATGTGTCTGTAAGCACGATAACTCTTGTAAAAAGGGTCCGGTCTTTTAATGAAATTTGGTAGAAATGTGCAAAGAAGCATTTATTTGAACGAGTTCGAAAACCAGACAGATCGGACGATCTGAAGGGGAATTTTGGGGGGGTTTTGTACCACAAAAATGTTTTTTTTTAACGTTTTACATATAATTATTTATAAAGCCAAACTTTATTTGCACTATTGAATTCAGCTTGAAAAAACAAACAACTAAATATTTTGTTCATTGCTCTACGTCAATTGGTTTCCGAGTAATTGAAAGTGCTAAACATAGTACGTTGTTCAATGTTAATCTTATGGAGGATAAGTAAAATGTTATATCTCGCTTATTAATGAACATATAGTAATGAAACTTGGTATGTGGCTTCATATGGTTAAGGTTTACTGATATTTGCATACAAAACTCATTTTTGTGGTTCCCATGGCAGCAAACCTGGGTACTCAGCAGCTATAATGTTATTCTTATGGAGAATAAGAAACATGTGATACCTATTTTGCTTGTTTTTGAACATAAATTGGTAAAACTTAGCATGTTGCTTCATGTGGTGGTGATCCATTGGTATTTGCATAAAACCCTTATTTTTGTGGCCCTTTATGCAGCAACCCTGCATACTCAGTCCTGTTATTCTTATGGAGAATAAAATGTCATATTTAGCTTATTTGTGAACATGCTTTGATGAAAGTTGGCAAGTGGCTTCATGATGTAATGAAGTACCAATTGAAATTTACTGAGTAAGCAGGTTTGCTGCAACAGGGGTATTTATTACTTGTCTTGTCAAGTAGGGGGTTGAAGGTTGATGACTGGACTGGATTATGGCTTTGTGAATAGTTGAAAATATTTTATCCACATATTTTTTTATGTTATCTAAATCATTTTTGTTGTCTTTCAGGAAAGTTTAACTTCAAGATTCAAGAATATCACATCTTCTCTCCAAAAAATTGTGGAATGCCCAATCTGTCTGGATACAATCAAAGTGCCTTTCAAACTATGTGGTAGAGGGCATGGGATATGTAGCTCTTGTTGTGGCAGTCTAAGAAAATGCCCAACATGTGAAGCTTCTTTGGTTTTGGAAAATCCTATTTGTTTGAAAAACTTGTTGGAGGCTTTGCCTTACTTATGTAGCTTTTCAGATAACGGTTGTGAAGAAATCCTAAGTAATGGGAGTGAGCATGATTCGTATTGCGGTTACAGACCAATTGTTTGTAGGCAGCATGGCTGCAATCGTACAGTTCTGCTGATAAATATTATGGCCCACTATAACAAAGATCATCCAGCACATTACATTTATAAAACTAGATCTTTTGTTATAACATGGTACAATTTTGATCCAAGTGCGGCTCGATATGAATATGTACCCATTTCACTTTCTGACAATGTCTTTTGGATTCTTATCATAAATGATACAAAAGATAACTACTTGAAGTTATACTTTCAAGCTACTCCAATAGGGAAAATGAGGAATGAGTACTTTGCACAAATCAAGTTTGAACAAGGGAGTTTTGTTTTCATATCTACGATCAATGCTTCTGTTCTGAGCTCATGTGAAACTAAATACAATAACAAAGAAGACAGCAAGGAAGAAAGTAATGTGATTGTTGGTGGATACACAGAGAGAGGAGAATTTATGGCAATACCACACTCCAGTCTAGGCAATTTAATTATAAATGATGAAGACCACAAACTCAAATGTCAAGTTGGTATTTTTGAAAAGAGGCTTTAAACGTGACAGGAGCAGTTCTAATGGAAAGTTTGTACTAGAAATTTACATGTACCTTTTAATGGCTTTGTCTCAAGAAGAGGGCCAGATGTTAAAGGTTGTACTCCTAGTGCTATGTAGATAGTGTGAAGACTACCACAAATTTACATACATCTAAAAAATATGTTGCAACGATATATTGTATCTCGATCGAATAGGTAATTAATTAATAAAATCATCAATGGTTCGAAAGAACAATAGATTTATCCAATATTTCTATTTAACGCATTCATTGCGTTAATCGTGTATATTCAGGATAATTGCATTTGTTTCCTTGCTAGGCAACCGCTGGAAGTCCGGCGCGCCGCACTGAACGTGTTAAATTGTCAGAATCAAAATCAGGTAACGATGATATATAGTGGATATGAATTTCTCAAATGAACTGGGTATAACATATTGTCTCACGGCACATTTTAGGAAGAAGATAAACAAATATATGTTGGATGTTGTTGTGCTTGGTGCTCAAGTGATTATTAGGAGGACGATGGAGAGTGGCTAGGTTAAATTAATTATTTATAAGAATAAATTTAAATTCACAATTGACACAACTTCACTTAGAGTTATATTATTTTATTATTGTTTGACCAAATATTTTGAAATAAATTGTGTAGAACATATACTGTATACAATTTTATAATTATTTTTAAAAGTTTATTTTTCACTTATGAGGAAAATATTAACTCTGATAGAGCAATGTAGTTGATTATGTTTCTATTTAATGTGGATATTATGCTTTGGGTTTGTCATTGTTTTATAAAAATAATAAATCAAATATGGCCGCCTTCTAGCTGAAATATAAAATAACATTACCAAATTATCTTTAATTTCATTACTACTAATAAATAAAAACTCAGCATTTTGGTTCTTTAATTCAACCCTTAAGCCCTCCTGTAAACTTATTTTGCTTAGTTTGCAAAAGGTAACAAACTTTGAACTGACCGGTACACTAATTATATTCTCGCTTAGCCTGTGAGAGAAAACTCTAGGATTGAATATTGAGCAAACACAGATAAAAGACATACACTGTTTTATTACACACTTTATTAGAATACATGCTTAAAAATAAAAGATGCACAGATAAGAGCTAAACAAACTGGATATAGGTGACATAAAATAGACAAAGGAGACTGTCCCTCTGCGAGGAAAATGGTGCTGTTCGGGAATATGCTTAAAAGTCTCTATTTCCCATAGCATTATCACATATTGAAATCACTGTCCCTACAAGGGTTAGGCTATCACTGATTCAGTGTCCTTTTGCCATTATATATCCCTCATACGATAATTACTTCAAGGTCTCAGTACTACAAGTAGATAAAAATGTGCATAATAAAATAAGATACAACAACACACTCCAGCACGTAACTAAGAGAACTTTCATAAAACAAATCATCAAGTCTAAAATCTAATTTACTACGTTCCCACAAAATTTACTCTAGTATATGACACAATTAAAAGGTTTACACTCCAGGAGTAGAAATCTTCTTAATACTTAAAAGTGAAAGCCCTAGAATGTTATAAACATATTTCAAAATGGAATAAAAACAAGTAGAAATTTATTTTAGTTAATATTGAAAACAAATATGAATTTAGTTTAAAAACTCAATGTAGGAAAGTTCAACGACGGTGAGGAACTAGATGGCGTTGACCCTACTCGAATTACCGGAGGTGTCGGGTAGCGGGCAAACAACAAACATTCACAAAACACGCCTGGGTTTCTAAAAACAGCGAACATGCTGATTAAGTAGGTTCACTCACCGTTTAATCACTGCCCACCCGGAATTCTGCTGACCGGGAATGCAGCCAATAATAGCGGGGGCGAAAGTTCACTAATAACACGATTGGTTGTAGTGGGTGTGGTACATCAAAAATTGGGGGAAACATCGAACTGGTGGGAAAAACTTGCAAGGGAGAGAAGAAGGGAGGAGGATTATTCGGGACAGGAGAGAGGAAGCGGACACAAGGGCTGGATCGAGTAGGCCCGGGGTTACGTCAGGATAACGGCGTATTTAGCGTAGAGTCCAGGTCCTCATATTCGACATCGTCCAATATCACTGGGGTACAGCGGAGCAGAAGAGTGGAGAGAAGACTGCCAGCCACCAGCCAGCATCCACGAGAGGAGTCCAGGAGCTTCAAACTGAGAAGGGAGAAGGTGTCCAATACGGCCAGAGTCTGCGACCGGAGGAGTGTCCAGGCGATCTTCAGGAGAGTCACCGACAAGGGACCACGAGGAGCCTCCAGGACCACACGAGGGACCACACGAGCACCACACGAGACCACGGGGGTTCGAGGACCGACATTGCACTGGGACATTCACCACTCTGGATCACCAAGTTCTCACTTCGGGGTATGTGAGTCTTTATCTTCTTCTAACCTTGCTGCTCATATTTAAAAATAAGTTGTATAGGAAAGCGCTCAAAAATTTTGAGAAGAAGGATTCACTTAATAAATAATCTTGATTTAATAAAGATTAAAATTAAAGAGAAAGCTTACAAAATTAAGCGTCCATAAATAGAGACGAATAGGAGAGATATTGTAAGATATTAAGATCTGTCAGAATTTAGTTAATGAAATGAGTTGTTTGAGGAAGTGATAAACACAAGTTGTGTTAAAAAAATGGCCCGCAGGCTGTAATAAGAACTGTAAAATGTTTGTATATCAATTTCGTAGTTATTTGATATCATTGATGATCGACGTGCTTTATCCGAGATGAAAATATATATAATCAGAATAGGTAACTGTATTTGAGCTTTATATGTGATATTATTTATGGGACTAGAAATGGCCACACGGCTAAAAGGAGTTTAGGCGTGATATTGTTTGACTTTGATTTATTGCTCTATCCGTGTATATGATTATTAATAATATTTTTTTTAATAGCTGGAATATAATAACATAATATATTTATTTTATAAAAGAATTGATTTGAGTGACGGGACCTTTAAATTGGACTAGCGGTGACCCGCCCAGTATCTCATTTATCTGAATTTAAAGTGTGTATTTTACTTAGTAGTTGTGTCTTATGTGATTTATAGGTTGTATTGATGGACTTTGGCCGATGCCGAGATTATGTGACTGTTCCAATATTTAATTAGGTTAAGAGGGTTGATCAATTGTTTTCTGTGTTCGGATAATATTATTTGTGTCTTGAAAATAATGGTTAGAGCACAGAGGCCTCTGATTTGAATTTACAAAGTAAGAACTTGTTGGTAAATATCGATTATTTATTGAAGTGAATTTTTGAAATATGCCTGCAGTCTTACAGAATGTTTGGAATTCCCCACTTGTGAATATACTCGAGTTGTCTGACACCATTACATCAGGGAATCCATTTTGAGAAAACACTTCTTGTAAAAGCTCGATGGTTGTTGTTGAGGTAGGTGATGTTTTACAAGGGAAGATCTCTGCCCATTTTGACTTGGCATCCACCATAACAAGGTAATGGTACCCTTGAAACGGTCCAGCGTAATCAACATGAACACGCTGCCAATTTTGTTCTGGTTCCATCCACGGATGAATTGGTGCTTTAGGTGGGTTTCCTCTTACTGAAGCGCACGCTTGACATTCTCGAACGACTCTTTCAATGTCTTTATCGATGGATATCCAGTATACATATCGACGAGCCAACTGTTTCATCTTTGTAATACCAATATGGGTTTGATGTAATTCTTGTAGTACTTCGGTTTGCATGGATGTTAGTATGACAACTCTTTGCGGGGTGGGGGGTGATGGACGTGTACACGGCCAGTGATCACGAATTCATCTCCTTCAATCTGGAAGAAAACGAGTTGTCTCGTCGATGCAGTACCCGAAACCCAATTGGCTGGAATCAGGCCAAACTGGACAGGGGAAAATTCGTCGAGCGGCTCAGTCGTAGCCCCGAGGCCGGTTTGACGGAGCGCTTTGACTCCGCTGATCGAGATCGGGTCGAAGCTCTCGTGGGTTCCACAATGCAGCTGATCGAGCGTGCATGCGACTCGTCGATGCCTCGGAAAAAACCTGTCCGGGGTCGTCGCCACGTGTACTGGTGGACGGACGAAATCGCGGAGCTCAGGAGAATGGCACTGATGCTTCGCAGAAGAGCGCAGAGAACTCGAAACCGACCGGAGGCTTTGGCCAGGTCGGCAGAGCACAAGACTGCGAAAAAAGCTCTTGCCAGTGCAATTCGCCTGAGCAAGGCTCGCTGCTGGAAGGAGCTGTGCCGGGACGTGGACTCCGATCCATGGGGAAAAGGGTACAAGCTCGTCACGAGAAAGCTCGGGGGAATGGGGGCCAGCAGTGCCTCTATGCCTGCAGGCACGATCACGGCCATCGTCGATGCTCTCTTCCCAAGTCACCCTGTGAGGCGAGAGGAAAGAGTAACGGGGCCGGTGCCTGATGTTCCTTTGTTCACGGAACAGGAGCTCGTGGCAGCATCGTCTGCCATGCACAACAACAGAGCTCCAGGCCCTGATGGCATTCCGGTTGAGGCTCTGAAGGTTGTGGCGGGAAGTCACCCACATCTGCTGCTGCGCATGTTCAACGCGTGTTTGGCGGCGGGTGTGTTTCCGTCACGCTGGAAGACAGCTAGACTGGCGCTCATCAGCAAAGGCAAAGGTGACCCGGAGTCCCCGTCGGCATACAGACCACTCTGTATGTTGGACACGGCGGGTAAACTCTTTGAGAGGTTGCTGAAACCCAGGTTGAGGTTGGCCGTCGAAGCCGCTGGGGACTTGTCCCCCCGGCAGCACGGCTTTCGGAAGGGCCACTCAACCTTGAATGCCGTGGCTGAAGTCCTGGGCGCCGTCCAGCGGGCTGACACGGCCTGCCATCAGGCCAGGCCGATCGTGCTGCTGGTCACCCTGGACGTTAAAAACGCTTTTAACTCGGCCCGTTGGGTGGACATGCTCGAGGCGTTGCAGCGGGACTTCAGGGTACCCGACTATCTCTTGGTCGTGGTACAGGACTACCTGAAGGAGCGCAGGCTGCTATATAGCACAGAAGCAGGGGTCCGTTCCAAAGTGGTCACCGCCGGCGCGGCGCAAGGGTCGATCCTTGGCCCGGACCTTTGGAACGTGGCATATGACGGAGTGCTTCGCCTCGAGATGCCACCACAAGCCTATCTCGTGGGCTACGCAGATGATGTAGCCGCAGTCATCACGGCTCGGAATCCGGAGTTAGCCCAGCTTCGCCTCAACCAGGTGATGTTTCGGGTCAACAGATGGATGAGCGGTCATGGACTTGAGCTGGCGGTCGCCAAGACCGAGATCGTCATGCTCACGCGACGGAGGATCCAAACAGTAATCCCTATGACTGTTGGTGACGTGGAGGTCCAGACGAAGACTGCGGCGAAGTATCTGGGAGTGGTGCTTGACCGCCGCCTCACATGGTGGGAGCACATCCAGGCGGTTTGCAACAAGGCGACGAGGGTTGTTCTGTCGCTCAGCAGATTGATGGGGAATGTCGGAGGCCCGAGGTCCAGCAAGAGGCGACTTCTCATGTCCACCGTCAACGCGACTCTCCTGTACGGCGCAGAAGTGTGGGCGGGTGCCATGAGAGTCAAAAAACACTGCAAGAGAATTCTCTCCGTTCAGCGCAGGGCGGCTCTTAGGGTTGCCTGTGCGTATCGCACTGTGTCTGGACTGGCTGTAATGGTTGTGGCTGGAGTTTTTCCCCTTGATCTGCTCGCCGCTGAGAGGCAGAACATCTTTCGCCGTGCTCCTGATCTCGGAAGAGACCAAGCTGCTGTGGAAGCCAGACTCGAAACTCTGCGAGTTTGGCAAGAGCGTTGGAACGGTGGACTGGAAGGGCGATGGACGTTTCGTCTCATCAGAGACATAAGCCCGTGGTTGAGCCGTGCATTTGGGGAAATTGACTTTTTCTTGTGTCAATTCCTGACGGGCCACGGGTACTTCAGGGAATACCTTTTCCGCATGGGGAAAGTGAGGTCACCTCAGTGCAGGTACTGCCCGGAGGAGGTGGATGATGCTCATCATACTTTCTTCCGGTGCAGTCGTTTCGCTGAAGACAGGAGGAGGCTCGTCTCTGCTGTCGGCGATCTGTCCCCGGACGTCGTGGTGGGGGCGATGCTTCGAGATGAAGACTCCTGGAGAGCGGTTGCGCTCTTCGTGCAATCCGTTCTTCGGGGAAAGCGAGACGAGGGATGCTTAGGTGACCTCTAAGTTTCCCGAAACGGTGACGTGACCCGTCTGGGCGCAAGACACGCGGGCCAGTGCCGAAGTTGTCCGATAAGGGTTCCGGCCTGGTTTTTCCCCGCGGCTCCGTAGGAGGTTTAGTGGGTATACCTCGTAAGAGGGAGTCCCACACTGTTCCTTTGGGTTCGCGCATTAAGCGTTCCTCCTACGTAAAAAAAAAAAAAAAAAAAAAAAGTATGACAACTCTTTGACCTCGAAAAAGAATACTCCCCTCGATTGTGAATTCAGAGTCAGCAACACGACTTTCCTGGAGTTTAAACATTATTTCAGAGAGATATTTGTCCTTTCTGGTTTCTTCTTTAAGTGTTTGATAAGTCAGACTAAGTGTTCCTATTTGAAATACTGAAGATTCACATAAATATTTAACTTCCTCGTTGATAGCTGATTCAGGCGTTCTCTCTGTTACGACAGGCAGTCTTGATAGACAGTCAACATTAGAGTTTTCGATTCCTTTTTTGAAGATAATTTTCAAAACGTAGTTTATAATTAGAAAATGATTCTTGATTTGGATCAAAAGGTTCAAAGTTGGTCAAAAATGTAGGAATACCTTCATTTGAAGATGTGGTTGCCCCATTGGTTTGGGAAGTTTCCTTGATTTTATCGATAAGGTTTCCCATCATTTCTTTTTGAAATTCCATAAACTTATTGAACTGTCTGGAATCCATCACGTCTTTTTGGTTCACCGAGTCGCCAAAACTATGGTGGCCTTTTTATGACACGCGCAATTAATTAATAAACTGTTAACCTTATTTGCATTTTATTTAGAACATTGATTATATAAAGAGTGAATTTACTTTTCAATAAGTAAACAATAACATATGTAAATAACTAACACATGATATAAATCATTTTGGACATTATAGGTTCTAATAATAAACTTTTGGGCTATGAATATTTTTTCAGATTTTTTATGTGATCCCCATAATAAAATACCATATCTAAGGACAGATTCAATGTAAGAATAATAAACAGTTTTACAAGTTTCTAGGGATGTTGACTGTATGAGAATATATAATGCATAGCGGAAGCTATTTAGTTGTTAGTTCTTTCAACCGCTATGACCATGTCATCAAAGTTACTATTCTTCATCAATGCTGTAGTGTCATCGGCATATAAAAATAATTTAGAAGATATTTCTATGTCATTTATAAACATGATAAAAAGTAAGGGGCCTAAGATGGACCCCTGCGGAACGCCAGAAGTTATATTGACCCAATTTGATTTAAATTTCTTATAATCATGTGCAACTACTGTACGCTGCTTTCGGTCACAAAGATAAGAAAGGAGTAATTTGAGCACACATCCTTTTATTCCAAATGAATTAATTTTATTTAAAAGAAGGCTATGATTAACACAATCAAATGCCTTGGATAGATCACAAAATATACCAGAAGTATGCTGTGACCCATCCAAGGCTTCAGAAATTTCATTAACAAAATCAACTAGAGCTGTCTGTGTACTTTTTTGCTTCCTAAATCCATACTGGGAGGATTTTAAAAGTTTGTTTTGTTCTAAATATTGATTTATTCTACTATGAATGGCCCTCTCAAAAATTTTTGATATATTACTAAGAACAGAGATTGGGCGATAATTAGCTATGTCTGTCTTCTGACCATGTTTGTAAATTGGTTTTATTTCAGATAATTTTAATTTGTCTGGGAATATCCCACTCATAAATGACTTATTTATTAGTTTGCATAAAACAGGAGCTATAACGTCAACACTTAACTTAAGTAACTTAGTAGGAATTTCATCCCATCCAACTGAACATGAATTTTTAAGACCCGAGATTAAACTTTTTACTTCATTTGTGCTAACGTAATTCAGGGTTTGAAGAGAGAAGGTACTATTGTTAGAATTCAATTTTGTTGTAATATTGGATACCATAGGCACATTAAGAATGTTAGTTATGTTACTAAAGTACTCATTAAAGCAATTAGCAATCTTTGATGGATTTTCAATAGATTCATTTTTTAAAACAAGTTTTGACCTATTCTTACCCACATCCTATCTTAAACCTAATTCATTTTTTACAACTTGCCAAGTTGCATTTACTTTATTTTCTGAATTTTTTATATATTTGTTATTAGCATTTTTCTTTGCTTTATTTACAATTGACTTAAAATTCTTTTTAAAGTGTTTTACATAGTCCAACAAATTTTCATCTTGGTTGTGTTTTGCCAAGTTATGCAAATGTCTTTTGGTTTGAGATAAGTTCTTAATTTCAGGAGTTATCCAGTTTCAAGTAAACCAAGTAGTAAACAGTAGGGAAAAAGTCGTCCAACGTATCTTACCAGAAATCAAAGCTTAATTTCCATGTTTATATAAAAAAATTGTTATCAGTTGTTAAAATCTTTCTTGTAAAAATAGTTTGTCTTCATCACAAGATTCGGCCCTTTTTTATGTTGACAAAACAAAATGGAAAACTTACAATAAACTAATCAACTTTTGAAATTTACACACAATAGTTCTTAACAAATGTTCAGAAGCAATGAGCTTTATTATTATACTAGTGGCTTGAAGGAGCCATCTCCCCTAACCTTCCTCCAATCCTCCTGCCTCATCTGTTTTTTTTTTTTTTTTTACTCATTACAGGCTGAGGAAAGTAAAACTTTATAAGTAGGAACACATTTCAGTTCATATAAATCTTATGTTTCTGATATAAATCCCGGTGGTTCAAATATGTGGCAAGCAACAAAACGGCTTTTGCGCTCACCAACAATTATTCCACCTCTAAAACAAAATGATATGGTTTATGAAAATGATATGGATAGCAGTGGCGGATTTAGGGGGGGGGGGCTATAGGGGCTGTAGCCCAGGGCGGCAAGTTTTTAGGGGCGGCAAATTTACAGAAAATTGATAAGTTTTATCAAAATAAATGTTGAAACGAGCAAAATTTTGACGACAGCGGATGACAATGACGGGTATCAGAGAACTACGCTTGCAGACCCTCACACTGCAGTTCCTCAAAACAGTCATAATGCATTTGTCATTCACCGTACTAGTGACGGTGAGCACTTTTTCCCTACAAAATTTAGAGGTTGTTTGGTCGATGTCGAACAGACGTTACCCCAACGTTTCATCAACCGATTGTTCGTTCATTCTACTGGATGATTTGAGATTGCCGACTGCCGAGAAGTTAAACTTGGAAATGGAAACCACTGTGGAAGTTCTAAGCTGACTCGACTAGGGCCCGTTGAAGTATAAGTTTGCCATTGGACAATTTGAAATTGAAATACCTTACATCCACTTAATATGGCAAAAGATATACCCAATTTAAATAAACTTTTTAATGCTAAGTTAATTAAGTAATTTATACAAGGTCTTAAACAGATAAGATGCCTTTAAATTTACAAATCGGTTGCAATCATAAATACAAAGACCCCGAGGTTAGGGTTAAGATAATTAATCGATCTCTCTAAATTACTTGTGATAAGAGAAAAATTGTTCATAAATTAAACTAGTATGAAATAAAACCCATTCCTTGCCCAAGTAATAGGCTTAATTATAGCTAAGGACTTGAAAGGCTCAGTTATTATGATGAGTTATATTAACTTTCCATATCCATAATTTAAAGTACCTATAAACTCTTAAACTTCTATAAAATCTTCGAACGTTTCAGCTTCATAAAATCTACTAGCGCTACATTTTGTATTCCAACAACCACCATTTTCCTTCCAACTTCGAAAACATCTAACAACGAAGTGACTACGTACACGTCCAATATAAAGGCAAATTCACATCGCTACCGCTTAGGTTAGGTTAGGTTGGGTGCGTTACGTTACATTAGGTTAGGTTACGTTAGGTTAGTTAGGTTAGGTTAGGAGGTTTTCTGGCTCTCAATCTTTTTTAAAAATCACAAGAAAAGTAACGTACGGTGCATAATTTGGAACAGACGTGAACAGTAGCGGCTCACGTCGGACGTGTACGTAGCCTCTGCCTTCCAACAACCACCATTTCCCTTCCAACTTCGAAAACATCTATCTACTATCGTAGTCAACATTCAATCGATAGAACAACCGGTTGGTAAAATTGCTCGATATCGACAAACAACCTCTAAACTTTGTAGGCGAAAAAGTGCTCACCACTAGCGACAAGACGGTGGTCTTGAAAATTAATTTTCAACATTAATTTTGAATAACTTAATCAAAAACGTCGAGATATCTGTTTAAATATTAAAATAGTATATAGTGCACTCTTTAACTAGTACATAATTAAAATGTGGTACCACCTCTAATTAATTCTGGACAAGTCGTTGAAAATCGTTGTTTGTTATCAAGGTAGCGGGCGGATCACGCGCCAATAGTCCAACTAAAATAACATTTTCAACATTAATTGTGACAAACTTAATCAAAAACGTCAAGATATCTGATTACATGTTCAAATAGTATATAGTGTATACTTTAACTAGTACATAATTAGAATGTTGTACCACCTCTAGTTAATTCTGGAAAATTCGTTGAAAAAACGTTGTTTGTCTTCAAAATAGCGGGCGGATTAAGCACCAAGAGTCCAACTAAAATCACATTTTCAACATTAATTGTGACAAACTTAATCAAAATCGTCAAGATTTCTGTTTACATGTTTAAATAGTATATAGTGTATTCATTAACTAGTTATTAATTAGAAAGTTTTACACCCTCTAGTTAATTCTGGACAAGTCGTTGAAAACCGTTGTTTTTCATAAAGATAGCGGGCAGATTATGCATCGAGAGACATAAAATCAGATTTAATAATAATAAACCTAATAACTACCGGGAGATCATCCCAACACTAATAGTATCGAAACTACAAATAGCAATATATTTTAAAGCATCTCTGAAAATAGTTTTACCCGGCTCGTGTAATGTACTCTATAGGGTTTTAAACCGAATGTTCAGGTACCTGCTTGACGCTTTTATAACTTTGGTATTCGTCAGATACTCGTCAGCTAGCTGCAGCCTGGTCTATTACGCTACAGAGAAAGGGCGCGGGCGGCAAGCCACGAACTACATCAGGCACTGCGACACTATGACTAAGTCCAACTCACGGACTTCCAAGTTTACCCGTACATTCGGATAGCATTAAAATTATTTTTTACACAATATCAATAATGAGAAATGTACACGGCTGAGAAATATTGCAACAATCTAATCTGAGATGACAATAACAAAATTTAGACTACAATGATATTGTCGATTAATTTTCAAAGAAAGTTATTTCAGCCAGTCTTATACTTACCATCAAAGGCTACCACACATAATCGTTCATTCTGGAGGATATTTTTGTCCAAGACAAATAAAGACTAATAATTTGTGAAAAGAGGATTTTATTGGTTGTTGCCATGGGAGGCATAGTTGTCAGAGGGTCAAATGGTGGTCAGCATGTAGGCTGCAGTTTTTACTCCAGGCGAGACCTCTATATATTTTGTTTGGGTGGGACAGTGTAAAAATCTCCCATTTCATTAAATGAAAACTGATATTTGAAGTCTTAAAATTAATATCTTGTTGCATTTTAGGCGAATCATGATATTCAAAACTTAACGTTATAATCTTAAGACATTTTTTATATGTAATTTTATTGTTTATTTCGAAGCAAAGTTATGATTTGAGTTGAATGAAAACCCCCTTTTAATATGGCTTTGGAAATAGTGTTGAAAACAAGCCGCCTTGTACATCGAATAACACCGTCCCACCAACAAGTTGACACCACAACAGGACAAAATACCAAATATGACGGCACGCTTTTTGAAGGTTATTTGTCAGAGAGTAGTGACTCCTCTGTAGGTATTATATTTTAATTCATTGGATCTACAACATCATGGAGGTGAAACTAGAAAAAGTGTTTGAAAATGTGTAGAGTTTTATGAAGATTAGGCCTACATCAATTAATTTTATATTTTGATCGACTAAAACTTATAAACAATTTTTTGTAATAAAAGTATAAATTACAAAATGACTGAAAAACTGTATGGAAAGCGCTGATTCAGGACTAAAATAGTCAGAATTTTGAGGCTTATGGTCCGAATTACGAATTTTAAGGCTACAGCGTCATCATATCTTATTTTTAGGTTATTTATAAATAATTTTCAGTAGTCAATGCGTTGGTGTAAAAATTAATGTTTTGATGAAGTATAAGAAGGGATTTTTAGGCCTTTGTTGAAGGATTTTCTTGTTGTTAAAAGTAGCACTGCTTCACTGCTTTTAACTTAACACAATCATTTGTCAATTTGTCTCTAGGGCTGATTGTCATTGAATAGGCTATATTATTGAATATTAAACTGTGTTAATGTGAATCAAGTCAATTATACATTATTTTACTGTTTTTTCAACTAGAAAATAACAGAAATTTCTTAAACTTATTCATTCAGCTAATTCGTAACTTCTTTAGATACTGTCACAAAATAACCAAACAAAAGATACCTATATAACATGTGGGTAAACCTGGGCGGCGAAAAGGACAAAGATTATATAGGGGGAAGGGGCGGAAAATTTCATAATAGCCCTTAGGCGGCAATTGCTTAAATCCGCCACTGTAGAATAAGAACAATGTCTTCGCAGATCATTTTGAAAACGCATTCCGTCCTTAATGCAGTTCTCGACATAGGAAATAACCAATATCCCAATAGCAGCAAACCTGCATACTCAGCGAATTTGTAATGCATGCCTATCTTTCTCACTACCACATAAAGCCACTCACCAAGTTACATAAAAATACACGAATAAATAAGTGATATGTAGCATTTTAGCGAATTTCCCCTATAGGGAAGAAGCTATTACCGTAGTAGGCATGGTAAGACCTAGGCCCGGGACCATGATAACTTTTCGTTTTGAGGTGCCCAGATGCCAAAAACACCATTCGTTCAAAACTGTATGTATATATATATATATATATATATATATATATATATATATATATATATGTGTGTCCGTGGGTGCGATAACTTTCGTAAAAATGATCCGATTTTGATGAAATTTGGTACAAACATGTAAAGCATCATTTATGACTTTAAGTTCGAAAACCAGCCAGATCGCTCTATCCAAAGGGGTATTTTGGGGGTTTTTTACATATATTATTTTGGTAAATCCAATTTTATTTTTCGCTATTAAATTCAGCTAAAAAAACAAACAATTTGGTGTTTTGATCGTTGCTCTACGTCAATTGGTTACCGAGATATTGAAAGTGCTAAACACAGTAGGTTGTCCAATGTTATTCTTATGGAGAATAAGAAAAATTGTATATCTCGCTTATTTATCAACTTATCCTGATGAAATTTGGTATATTGCTTCATATAGTTGTGGTTTATTGATATTTGCACTAAAAAACATTTTTTTGCCTATAGTTCCCGTAGCAGCAAACCTGCGGACTCAGCCCCCATGTTATTCTTATGGAGAATAAGTAACGTGTTATCTCCCTTAATTATGAACATAAATTAATAAAATTTGGTATGTGGCTTCACCTACTTGAGTTATATTGATATTTGTATAAAACCCCATTTTTTGTGTTCCTTTCTTCAGCAAACCTGCATACTCAGTCGCCATGTTATTCTTATGAAGAATAATTAAAAAGGCCATAAATCGTTCATTTATGAATGTATATTGATGAAACTTGGTATTTGGTTTTTTGTGGTATTAAGATACATATATATGCATTGGAAATTCGCTGAGTACGCAGGTTTGCTGTTATGGGGGTATTATTTATTCTCTATAAGAATAACATTGAAAACTCTTGAGTATGCAGGTTTGCTGCAACAAGGAACACAAAATATGTGTTTTTATGCAGTTATCAATATAACTTAACCAGTCGAAGCTGCATACCAAGTTTTATTAATTTATGTTCATAATTAAGGGAGACATTACATTTTACTTATTCTCCATAAGAATAACTTGGGGGCTGAGTATGCAGGTTTGCCGCTGCGAGGATATTTGTTATTTTGTATGTCGAGAACTGCATTGGGACGGAATGTGTTTTCAAAATGATCTGCGAAGAC
The DNA here is from genome assembly GCA_963675035.1 of Allygus modestus. NCBI lineage: Eukaryota > Metazoa > Arthropoda > Insecta > Hemiptera > Cicadellidae > Allygus > Allygus modestus. Next base: position 76,152,482 of record OY776114.1, on the reverse strand, counting down.
ATTGTTCTTATCCACAGTGGCGGATTTAAGCAATTACCGCCTAAGGGCTATTATGAAATTTGCCCCCCCTATAATCTTTGTTATTTTCACCGCCCAGGTTTACCCACATGTTATATATCTTGTTTGGTTATTTTTTGACAGTACCTAAAGAAGTTACGAATTAACTCAATGAATAAGTTTCAGACATTTCTGTTATTTCCTAGTTGAAAAAACAGTAAAATAATGTATAATTGACTTGATTCCCATTAACACAGTTTAATATTCAATATAGCCTACTCAATGACAATCAACCCTAGAGACAAATGTTGGTGTTAAAAGCAGTGCAGCAGTGCTACTTTTAATAACAAGAAAATCCTTCAACAAAGGTCCAAAAATCCCTTCTTAAAAACATGTTTTTTATGCAAATATCAATATACCAGTACTAGGTGAAACCCCATGCCAAGTTTCATCAACATACACTCATAAATAATCGAGATAACAAATTTTAATTATTCTCCATAAGGATAACATTGATCAACGTATGTTAGCACTTTGAATATCTCTGCAACGGTTGGACGTAGAATCACAATTTAAACACCAAAATGGATTGTAGAGCTGAACTGACTGCAGTAAAAGCAAATGTTAAGTTTACATTAAAATTAACTGAGGAAACACTAAAAACCTTTTTCCAATAAGATTAACATGAGCACGTTTTTAGTGAATTTCCTATGGAAAAGTGAACTATTATCATGACCCGCACGGTGAAACTTAAGCCCGGGACCACCATAGAAGTTCCTAACGTGACCCTCTGAACACGTTTTGGGGGGTATTAACAACTTTATATATATTCGTACTCTAGCGGTTGCATTTTTTGTCCGATTTACTTGAAATTTGGTAGAAACCTTCCCTTCTGTAAACAGTTGGACAAGTTCGTTGGGCAAATCAATCGGACAACTCAACCCCATTTTTTGGGGATTTTAATTGCTCAAATTTTGATTTTTGGCCCCAAAAAGGGTCAGAAAAGCTCTGATTGTAAAATGAATGCAAGTAAGAAGGTGGAGATTAGTAAGGCTAAAGTTTTAAACCCTCTCTCATCATTATAGCACAAATATTTACTGAGTTATTAAAGAAAATGTTAATTGTCTTAACACGTACAGTACGTTGTCTTGAGGGGATTTTACACTGGAAAAGGCTGTTTTTCATATCTTGATGTAGTTCATCATCCCCAATATCACTTATACCAACTTATCCTGACTATACCTCCTCCCAACCTTATAATGTACAATATTGCCATCCTCCTAATAGTGAATTTAAGTATAACCAGGAGTATCAGAACAGCAAAAAAATTCAATTTTCCAAAAAAAATTTACCAGTGTTGTTTTAAAGCCTTTATTAGATTTTTTGAAGATTTTAATGCGGAAATTCACTTCCCTCACGTCAGCGCACTGCATGCTAACTCGTTTGGATTTTCTCCACAACCACTTAACCTAGGTTAATGATTTAAAATACTATATTATTTGTTTTTTTAAGCTCTATAAAAAGGTCGAAACCAAAATTAAGCGTTTTAAAAATTTTAGGGTGAAAAATGCAAAAATGTTTTTTGGAAAATTGAAAACCCCCATAACACCCCCTACCCACGCTCCGATTTTTCTGGTTTTCGAACTTAGTCATGAATGACACTTTACACATTTGAACCAAATTTCATCGAAATCAGACATTTTTTACTCAAATTATTGTGTTAACGTACACGTATATAGATATACAATAATAATAATAATTTATTGCATATAACATTACAGAAATGTGTGCAAAATTTGAAAAACAGGAATGATAGAGATCAGTTTGTTGTCTTTGTCTTCTGCATTTCGTTGAATTCATGATCGAGTTCATATAAAGGATTGTCTAAGTAATATATTTTTACTTTTTTGATGTCTCTGCTTGAATTAATTTAAATTTTGTGATTTTACTTTAATTTGTTTAATAATTTGCCAATTGCATAATAGTTTATGCAAATTTCCCTTATAGGGAAGAAGCTATTACCGAAAGGTCTCATGGTAAGACTTAAGCCCGAGACCATAATAACTTTTCGTTTTGAGGTCTCCAGATGCCAAAAACACCATTCGTTCAAATTTTTATTTATGTATATATATATATATATATGTGTGTCCGTAAGCACGATAACTCTCGTAAAAAAGCTCCGATCTTAATGAAATTTGGTACAAATATGTAAAGTACCATTTATTTGAACGAGTTCGAAAATCAGACAAATCGCACCATCCAATTGGGGGTTTTGGGGCGGGTTTTGTACCCCAAAAATGTTTTTTTTTGGAGTTTTCACAGGTAATTGTTATTTAAATCAAATTTTAATCTATACCACTGAATTCAGCTTAAAGAAAAAACAATTTTGTATTTAGATCATTGCTCTACGTCAATTGGTTACTGAGATATTCAAAGTGCTAAACACAGTACGTTGTCCAATGTTATTCTTATGGCGAAAAAGAAAAATTGTATATCTCGGTTATTTATGAACATAAACTGAACAAATTTGGTATATCGCTTCATCTGACTGTGGTTTGTTGTTGTTTGAACAAAAAAAACAATTTTTCACCTGTAGTTCCCGTAGCAGCAAACCTAGATACTCGGTCCCCATGTTATTCTTATGGAGAATAATAAAATTGTTATATAACGCTTATTTATGAATGAATATGGATGAAACTTGGTATGTGACTTCACTTAGATGAGTTCCGTTGATATTTGAATAAAAACCCATTATTTTATGTTCCTTGTTGCAGCAAACCTGCATACTCATCCCTAATGTTATTCTTATGGATAATAATGAATATTTTAAATATCGCTGATTTATGAATATATTTCTTATGAATTCTGGTAAGAGGCTTAATGTGTTATTAAGACATATATATTCATTGGAAATTCGCTGAGTACGCAGGTTTGCTGCGACGGGGGTATTTTCATATATTGTTGTTCAATGTATTGGATGTTGGATATCATCTTTTAGCGAATTTCCCCTATAGGGATGAAGCTATTACCGTAGGTCTCATGGTAAGACTTAAGCCCAAGACCATGATAACTTTTCATTTTGAGGTCCCCAGATGCCAAAAACACCATTCGTTCAAATTTGTATACATGTATATTTATATATATATATATATATATATATATATATATATATATATATATAGTAGAAATGTTCTCTCCAGATTCAAATTTTAAAATCTATATATATATATATATATATATATATAAGTGTGTGTCTGTAAGCACGATAACTCTCGTAAAAAAGGTCCTATCTTAATGAAATTTGGTACAAACGTGTAAAGTACCATTTATTTGAACGAGTTCAAAAACCAGACGAATCGCACCATCCAAAGGGGGGTTTTGGGGGGGTTTTGTACCCCAAAAATGGGTTTTTGGGGTTTCCACATGTAACTTTTATTAAAATCAAATTTTAATTTTCACCATTGAATTCAGGATAAAAAAACAAACAATTTGGTATCTTGATCATTGCTCTACGTCAATTGGTTCCTGAGATATTGAAAGTACTAAACGCAGTACGTTGTCTAATGTTATTCTTATGGAGAAAAAGAAAAATTGTATATCTCGCTTATTTATGAACATAAACTGACGAAATTTGGTATATGGTTTCATCTGGTTGTGGTTTATTGTTGTTTGCACAAAAAAACGATTTTTCGCCTATGGTTCGCGTAGCTGCAAACCTAGGTACTCGGTCCCCATGTTATTCTTATGGGAAAAAATTAAAATGTTATATATCGCTTATTTATGAATGTATATGGATGAAACTTGGTATGTGACTTCACTTAGCTGAGTTCTATTGATATTTGCATAAAACCCCATTATTTTGTGTTCCTTGTTGCAGCAAACCTGCGTACTCATCCCCAATGTTATTCTTATGGAGAATCATTAATATTTTAAATATCGAATGTTTGTGAATATATTTCCTATGAATCTTGTTAAGTGGCTTAATGTGTTATGTTATAATTCATTGGAAATTCGCTGAGTTTGCAGGTTTGCTGCTACGGGGGTATTTTTCTTGTGTCATATTGGCTGTGGCATTGCATACTAGTAAATTTGTTTTTGTTTTTTAAGTAGTATTTTAGTAATTCTACAACATATAATCCAAATAATATAGTAAATATTTTGTCTTCTTTGAAATTTTCAAAGCATGATTCGTCATATGACAGATTGTTTATTATTCTAATGGCCCGTTTTTGTAGCCGAAAAATCTTTTTTAGCGAATTTCCCCTATAGGGAAGAAGCTATTACCGTAGGTCTCATGGTAAGACTTAAGCCCCAGATCATGATAACTTTTTGTTTTGAGGTCCCCAGATGCCAAAAACACTATTCGTTCAAATTTATATATATGTATTATATATATATATATATATGTGTGTGTCCGTGAATGCGATAACTTGAGTAAAAAACGTATGATTTCGATGAAATTTGGGTCAAATGTGTAAAATGACATTCATGACTTTAAGTTCGAAAACCAGAAAAATCGGACCATGGGAAAGGGGGGTTTATGGGGGGTTTTAAATTTTCCAAAAATTAGTTTTTTGCATTTTCACCCTAAAATTTTTAAAAAACTTAATTTTGGTTTTGACCATATTATAGAGCTTGAAAAAACAAATAATATAGTTTTTTGAATTATTAACCTAGGTTGAGTGGTTGCGGAGAAAATCCAAAAAACCTACTCATAAAATCTCCCATATTAATCTTAAGGGAAAAAGGTTTTTGGTTTTCCTCAGTTCATTTCAATGTAAACTTCACATTTGCTTTTACCAATCTGTTCAGTTCCACAAAACAATCATTTTGGTGTTTACATTTTGTTTCTACGCCCAACCGTTGCAGAGATATTCAAAGTGCTAAACACAGTACGTCGTCCAATGTTATCCTTAAGGAGAATAAATAAAATTTGATATATCGATTATTTATAAATGTATGTTGATGAAACTTGGTATGTGGCTTCACGTAGTACTGGTATATTGATATTTGTAAAAAAAATTTAGTTTTTGTTAATTATTCCCTTCGCAGCAAACCTGCGTACTCAGCCCCCATGTTATTCTTATGGAGAATAAGTCGAATGTATTAACTCCCTTAATTATGAACATAAATTATTAAAACTTGGTATGTAGCTTGACTTGGTTGAGCTATATTCATAATTGCATAAAAACCCATTTTTTTGTTCCTTGTTGCAGCAAACCTGCTTACTCAGACCCCATGTTATTCATATAGAGAATCATTAAAATGTTATATAGCGCCATAGAATAAATTAATACATAATGTATTATTTATTCTATGATAGCGCTTATTTATGATTGAATATTGATGAAACTTGGTATGTGGCTTCGCCTAGTTAAATTCTATATTTGCATAAAAACCAATTGTTTGTGTTCCTTATTTCAGCAAACCTACATACTCATTTACCAATGTTATTCTTATAGAGAATAATTAAAATCGCTTATATGTGAATATATTTTTATGGAACTTGGTATGCGGCTCTATGTGGTATTAAGACATATATTATGCATTGGAAATTCGCTGAGTATGCAGGTTTGCTGCGACGGGGGTATTTTATTTTCCATTGATGTCGCAAACCAAATTGGGTGACAATAAGTTAAAATACTTTGAAAAAAGGAAAAGTATGAAACTTTTAAGGTGAGTTTGTCCACACATTGGGCTAAAACTCTTAAACAAAAACAACAGGAATAAAGTTTTTTTGAAATCTTCTCAATACGATTAGTCCATGTTAATTTGTTGTCAATAATGAGGCCTAGGACTCTATTGTTGTGAACCGTGTTAATTATATGGTTATCAAATTTGCAGGTAGGTGAATTTTCTTGTTGTTTCTTTTGAAATGGAAATTTAAACTATTTGTCTTAGAACAGTTTATCACCATTCCGTTTACCGAAAACTAGTTATTGAGATCTAAAAGTGAGTGGTTTAACGAGCATTGTAAATTTTCAAATGAGCTTCCAGACACAAAAACACTAGTGTCATCTGCAAATTGAATTAGTTTATTCGATTGTGCATTACATGCAATATACAATGCTAAACATAAATAATAAACACTAGAGGTCCCAGTATTGACCCTTGAGGTTCTCCCATTTTTACAGTTTCCCAACTAGACTCCTGTTCATAATTTTTAAATTTTATTTTAACCTTTTGTTTTCTATTGTGTAAATATGAACTCATTATTTCTCCTGCTACACCTCTTATTCCAAGTGCTTCTAATTTATCAATCAAGATTTTATGATCGAAGCTTTTGAAGATCACATTGGATTGATGCCACAAATTTACTGTCTTCAATATTTTTATCCAACACATGCTGAGTAGTCGGCATGGTAAGACCTAGGCTCGGGACCATGATAACTTTTCCACCATTCGTTCAAAACTGTATATATATATATATATATATAACTACTATGGACGCCCCCTGAGTCCTTTTTGCCCTTTGACCCCTGACATCACGCCCGCTCCCCCTCCCTCCCCCTCCCCCCTCCCTCCCCTCCCCCTCCCCTCCCCCTCCCCTCCCCCTCCCCTCCCTCCCCCTCCCCTCCCCTCCCCCACCCCACCCAACCCCCTCCCACCATCCCTCCTGTTCTCTCATACCACCTTACCTAACCTACATTAGGACCGTGTTGCCAACCTGGTTTTTTTTCTGTGTAGCGCTGCCAACCTATTTTTTTTTTGCAGTACTAGGTCACGCTAAATTATACTGATTGTTATATGTATATATTTATTACATCACGCTACTTTCATTTGCTGCGCTCGGCCCCCTCACACTGTTTATATATCTTTTAATACCTTTCTTCTGTTAAAATATATTAGTAAAATATGAAGTAGTACAAGGTGTATCAGAGCAGACTAAAAACTATGCATTTATAAAATAAAAGTTGATATTTGTATGTAGTGATTTCTCTTTACGGTGGAAATCATATCTAGTAGATAATGTTATACCCTTATCAGGTTCATCGTTCCTGTTTCAACTTGTCTAGAGCTGTCACTACTTGTTCAGTAGATATGACCCCTATAGAGCTCTATAACATATTTGCTATGCCAGACCTTTTTCACTTGTAATACTACTGTTTTATTATATGCTTTTTAAAACTAATTTCATCTAAATTGTACCTTGTGTAAGTCCAAACTATGCAAAAAGGGGAAAATAATAAGTAATAAATTACAAACCAAAACGTTTATTTATACATTTTGTACTAGAACTATTAACAAAATGATATTCTTAAACAAATTCTATTCCTTTACGGTTGCCGTGGTACACTAGAGACATCCTGGCAGCATCTCCTTTGTTGTAACTCTTGATGGCGGCTTCTGTGAGGATGATGAGGAATCGCCGTGGTAGATAGACGTTCAATAGTACATCGTTGCCTTCTATTCCTTTCACGATTGCGCAGACATCCTCGCCGAAGCGTGAATTTGTTTTTGCAAAATTGGTAATCTCGTACAGAGTACCAGGCTGGAGATCGTTAAGTCTGGTGAATCGAGGAGCGTTACAGTTGTTGAGGCGTCCTTTCAAATTGCTCATGTCCATTGTAGCTGTAGGTTCGAGATGGTGCTGCTACCACTGTCGCTGATAGAATGAAGAACTTCTGCGAGTAAGCCTTTTATACCAGTAAAGTGGGGGGAAAACCCATCCCCCAAGCATTAAAGGAACTTAGGAATTATTGATTATGATACTGAACAAGTTTCAACACGTTATTCAGGGCACAAACCTTTTTTGTTTTCCCATGATAAAAACAGAACACTGGCGAATTGCCGAGAGTCTTTAAGGACGGGTAGTTTTCCAAGTCCAGCACCAGACACGTTTAAAAAAATTCACTAATGTATTTTACCTTTTCTAGTCCCTTCACCACTGAATCTTTGAAAATGAGACACAATTGTCTGTGTAGCGCTTGAATGGTTACATCACCGTCCTGCCACAGTATGCTGTGATAGTGATTGGTGACCCATGTGCACTGTTTCTTTTTAAGTCTAGAGTAGCGTACGGATACGGGGATCTCACTGTCCAGTGTTGTAGAACTGTACCGTCAGCCGTGGCGACAGCAAACTCCTTAATTACAAACTCATTGTGCGAGTCTTTAAACCCCTGGAAGTCGGCAAACAGCTTCATGACCGCCACCGCCCAAGGCCAGCACTAGAATGAGCAGGCGGTAGCTACCCCCCTACATAGTACCTTTTCAGGCTCCAATTGCAGGAATTAGAAATAGCAACACTCACTGTGTCGCCAACCTAACTTTCTAAAATTTTATTTTGCAGCGTTGCCAACCTACCTTCTTGTAACTTTGGGGGAGTGTTTCCAACCTTTGAAAGGCGTAGCTGAATGTTTCATTTAAAAAAATTCTAACTGAACTGTTGGTATTTTCTTTTTAAATAGGGTTTCAAATCTTGTTTTTACTCTTTCGTTCTTAATGTTGCCAACTGAACATTTTGCAATTTTTATTTGCCGGTGTTGCCAAACTAACTCTTAATATTTTATGGTCACACTGTTTCCAACTTAACTTTATTTCTGCTTGTTGTGGCCAACCTACTTTTTGCATTTAAATAAATCTTTAGTAAAATTGTCAACTTTTATATTTCGCAGTATTGTCATACTTACATTTTTCTCTCACAAAGATCCAACTTAACTGTTTGAATATTCTTTAAAGGGGGTTCAAACCTATTTTTTGTATCTTTCATTCGCAATAATGTCAACTGACATATTTGGAATTTGTCATTGGCAATGTTGCAAAACTAACTTTTTCCTGCTTGTTGTTGCCAATTTTACTCTTTTCCTAAACTTGTTGCCAACCTAAATGTTTTATTTTTATTTCTCAGTGTCTTTAAGTACTTTTTCCTTAACAGAATTGCCAAAATAACTTTCTGAGTATTCTCTTCACATTTTCACTAACCCAACTTTATGTTGTGCAGTGTTTGCCAACCTAAATATTTTGTGATCTTTCTTTCACGAAGTTGCCAACCTAGATTTTTGAAATTTTGCAGGGTTGCTAACCAAGGTTTTGTATTGAGTTGTTTTTGTGCATAGTTTCCTTCCTAAATTCTGAATCTTTCGCTGTGTCGCCAACCTAACATTCTAAAATTTTCTTTCTCGGAGTTTCCAAACTAGCTTTTTGTAACTTTGTTGTAGTGTTTCCAATCTTTTAATGTTTTTTGCAGGCATTGGCAAGTTTGTCTTTCACAAAGTTTCCAACTTAACAGTTTGTATTTTCTTTAAGATTGGATTTCAAACATATTTTTTTATCTTTCATTCTCAATGTTGCTAACTTATATTTTGTAGTTTTTCTTTCCCAATGTTGCCAACCTAAGTATTTTGTGATCTTTCTTTCACAAAGTTTCCAACCTATATTTTTGAAATTTTGCAGGGTTGCTAACCAAGCTTTTGTATAGTTTTTTTTTGTGCATGGTTTCCTACCTAACTTCTGAATCTTTCGCTGGGGCGCCAACCTAACATTCTAAAATTTTCTTTCTCGGAGTTGGCAAACTAGCTTTTTGTAACTTTTTTGTAGTGTTTCCAACCTTTTAATGTTTTTTTTGCAGGCATTGGCAAGTTTGTCTTTCACAAAGTTTCCAACTTAACAGTTTGTATTTTCTTTAAGATTGGATTTCAAACATATGTTTTTTTAATCTTTCATTCTCAATGTTGCTAACTTAATTTGTTTTCCTCCTTTCTAATGTTGCCGAACTAACTTTTGATGGTTTACTGTGACATTGTAGCCAACCTAACTTTTTTCCTACTTGTTGTTGACAACCTAAATGCACTTTTACTTCGCAGTGTATTTCTGTACTTTTTCTTTTAAGGAATGGCCAACTTTCTCTACATTCTCTTTCACACCTTTACTTACATAATTTTATTTTAAGCAGTGTTTGCCAACCTAATTACTTTGTGTTCTTTCTTTCTCAAAGTGGTCAACCTAGATGTTGTATGTTTTCGTTCTTAATGCCGCCAATACAATTTCTAATTTTTGGTCATAATGTTGCCAACATAACGTCTCAATCTTGTTTGCACTCTTGCTAACATAGCTTTTTTAAATTTTGTTTCGTAGAGTTGTTAACCTAGCTTTATGTTTTTCGGTTTTTGTGCAGAGTTTCCGACTTAACTTCTGGATCTTTCACAGCGTCGCCAACCTTACTTTGTGAAATTTTCTTTTGCAGAGTTGTCAACCTATATTTTTAATGACTTTAGAAATTGAAATCGAAATCTAAATCGAAATCGAAATCGAAATTGGAATTAAAATCAAAATCTAAATCAAAATCAAAATCAAAATCAAAATCGAAATCGAAATCGAAATCGAATCGAAATCGAAATCGAAATCGAAATTGAAATCGAAATCGAAATCGAAATTGAAATCAAAATCAAAATCGAATTCGAAATCGAAATCTAAATCGAAATCGAAATCGAAATCGAAATCGAAATCGAAATCGGAATCGGAATCGAAATCGAAATCGAAATCGAAAACAAAATCGAAATCGAAATCGAAATCGAAATCGAAATCGAAATCGAAATCGAAATCGAAATCGAAATCGAAATCGAAATCGTAATCGAAATCGAAATCGAAATCGAAATCGTAATCGAAATCGAAATCGAAATCGAAATCGAAATCGAAATCGAAATCGAAACCGAAACCGAAACCGAAACCGAAACCGAAACCGAAATCGAAATCGAAATCGAAATCGAAATCGAAATCGAATTCGAATTCGAATTCGAAATCGAAATCGGAATCGGAATCGGAATCGAAATCGAAATCGAAATCGAAATCGAAATCGAAATCGAAATCGAAAACCGAAATCGAAATCGAAAACGAAATCGAAATCGAAATCGAAATCGAAATCGTAATCGAAATCGAAATCGAAATCGAAATCGAAATCGAAATCGAAATCGAAATCGAAATCGAAATCGAAATCGAAGTCGAAATCGAAATCGGAATCGGAATCGGAACCGGAACCGGAACCGGAACCGGAACCGGAACGGGAACGGGAACGGGAACGGGAACGGGAACGGGAACGGGAACGGGAACGGGAACCGGAATCGGAATCGAAATCGAAATCGAAACCGAAACCGAAACCGAAACCGAAACCGAAATCGAAATCGAAATCGAAATCAAAATCGATAAATATTATATTAATGAACATTTTGTTATAGCTGCTATAACATTAGTTGGATCTGAATTCTGATTGCGCCATCTTTTTGTCTCGTGGAGACGCGTAATTTGAGTGAAAGACTTTATGGCGGGGAAAGATATTAAATGCTTGAATGCCATTTTGGCGGGGATAAAAATTAAATTTATGAACGAATTTATAGAGGAGATAGATTTTAAATTTATAAACAGATTTGTTGCGGAGATAGATAATAAATGTATGAACGAATTTATGGCGGGGTTATATATTGCACTTGTAATAAACAGATCCTCGAACCGTTGTTAAACAAGCGCTTAGCAAGAATATTTAAGTAGTTACATCATTATGAACTTAATAGTTTCCACATGTCTAAATTTAAGTTAAACACATTTTGAACCATAATCTTAAAAAAACAAAATTTTTTCCAAATTTTACCAATAGGGATAGAATGATAACGCGATCTAAACCTTATTTATCGTTTCTTTATTTGCTGATTATTATTTACACAAAATAAAAGTTATGTTATCAGATCAAGTGTTTTTATTTTACGGAGTTTATTAAAACGTTAAAATAAACATAAGGCGATTTTGGTTAGCATTGGTGCATGGGGGCCGAGCTTTGTACGAAGGAAATTACAATACTTCACATTAGTGTTACTTTGATAGCTCAGGGGTCGTTTTTGAATAGCTGTTATATTTTTTTATATTTAAAACTCCATAAGCTTAATGTAAATTTTAAATTGAATGTTCAAGAACATTTTTGGGTTTTCTTGATATGTGAATTTTTACAAAACGATTTCTAATGTCCATCACCATTTATTTACAAAGTTTAAGCAAGTCCATTTCACGGGATTTCAAGATAAATTTAGCATAAATACATTATATTGTTCGAGAGCGTTGAATATGATAGGGCTAAAAAGTAGGGAATCTCTGAAAATTTATGAAACTATAATTAGTGCTTGTGAATCACATTTTACTGGCTCTAGCAGCAGCAAAGTTCTTGCCTGTGCTCTCTATAAAATTATATATATTTACACAAGTATTGACGAAAACAAACACAATCCAGAAACAGCACGATAGTCACTCGGCGGCTCTCGGCAAACAAATGAATTTCAAAGTCATGAATATGAAACAGACCTCCTTCTTGTTTTAAATCCCGAAAAAGTGTTTCTGGCATTTTTTAAATACAATTTAGAATCACATCACAATAATGGCATGGCTACAATGTATAAACTGAAATACTTATACAAATATTTGATTCAGTTTATAGTCTTTAGGGGGGTTTAATACATTTTATTTAACACACCAATCAAATCATCAACTAAAAGAACTGAATATGCTGAGGGAGAAATTGAGAACAACTAGGAAGTTGATGTAATTATTTCGGTAAGTTTGATGAAAACTTTAGATACTACGACGAAACTTATATAAAACACTTTAAAAGCAGAACTATTTGATTTGTGCCCTTAGAAACTAAACTTTCCAATTATATTTTTACTTACAACAGATATGATTGAGACTGTTAATCAGAATATGAAGTTTGCTTTAAATTAAAACTGCGAATATTTAATAAAAAACTATGACACGATTTATGTGGGTATATTGTAGAATAACTACAAAGTATCAGTTATTTTTCTTAACTCTGTAAAAAAGAGAATTATGTATGAAATAACAACTAATAATATCCTGTATAATAGTTTTCTTAATGATTGGAATATAAATTAATTACCTATAGTATTCTGTAAAATACTTTAAATACTGTGCTAATATGACAAAGTGTTAAGGAACTGCAATAAAAGCCTTTGAAAATTAAATGAAGACGAGGAGGTTCGTTAAGAAAATGAAAGCTGTAAGTTTAGAGGAGGTGGCTTTGAAATAATCATCGCTTCTCAGTTGCAAAAGCTGTCTTACTTAGATAACAACCTTCTTGCTTCAAAATTACGTTCCTGTAATTTAATAAATCGTAGCCGAGTTGGAACTTAACAACTACTCTTGTGTCGTTCACTTTTGGAAGTACATTTATTACCACCTTCTTCATTGAACTACCTAATAATGTTAATATCAAACTATTTTGGAAATGATTTGCATATCTTGATAGTTATCTTGATACGATTAAATGGCTAGGTTTCTTGGTGAACAGGGTGCTCGCCTTCATTTAATATATAATTGAACAACCTATTTTTGGGCACCACTCACCTTCAGGTTGACATGGCATAGTCCACTAGCAGATACTGATCAAGGCAAATAGAACAAAACAAAATGAAAACAAAATGATAGTTTTTCTTGCGACATTCTAGTCTCATAAAAAATCTATGTAACATTTGTTGGATTGTTTCCCCTGCTTGGCCTGGATTGTGCCACTTGTTTGGTTTCGTTCTGTATTATTCTCACCTGAAGACGTAATCAGATTCCAAATCCCGATACGTTGTGAAAATTGTTTTTTTTTCTAATTTAGTGTTGGCAAATGATGCAATGGTTTCTAAAATTTTATAAAATACTAGGTAGCTGTTACCCGCAGGCTTCGTCGGGAAATGATTTATACAAACTATGACAGTTGTGTGTGCTGCATTCTGTAGTTAGCCCGTGGAAATACTATGAATCAAGATCAGCTGTTTGTATTTTCATCAGCTCAAACAAAAATCAATGACTATAAAGGAATACATGGGAACTTTGTCTGAGTCTTTGGTGGAGCCCTAAGGTAAGACCAGGAAATTAACCATTTAGTTTTCTTATTTGATGTCTAAAGAATCAGTGTACAAAAGTTCAACTCTTTAGGTAAATAGGAAGTTAGAGAATTCGTGATGAGTGAGTGAGTTAGTTAGTGATTGAGTCAGTGAGTGAGGCCTTTACCTTTTATATGTATAAGATGAAGTAAGCTTTTTTTGGTAGCTTTTTATTGTATATTGATTAGGTAATGCAGGAAAAGCTGCTAAAACAATCCTCGAGTGAGATGGAGTTGGAAGAGTAAGGGATTCTGTGGAATCACCAGCCTCACGTTGACACAATTAATCCCTTCAGTCCCAAACAATGAATGCTTCAGACAGTTTCATCGATCAAGACACTTACTATTGCATAAATTAACCTATTACATTGCAGAGAAATAATCAATCTTCTGCAGTAATATTTTAGAAACACGTAAACTAAAATCATAAATAACTTGTTGTTTTAAATCATAAATAACTTTGTAATCTTTAGCAATAAATTTTATAATGAACTTTTGTAATATTATATGAAAAAGTACATAAATAAAATAAAGGCATTATAAGAAAACGTGTAATGATGTTCGTAAGGTTGTTCAGACTAATGTATAAAAGAAATGCAATGTTTATTCTATTAATCAAATTTTGTACGAAGTAAAATCCTTTTCGCTTTGAAATCGATATAATATGAAAATTTGTACAATTCTATCTAGATATTTAAACTTTGATCTTTTTATGTTGTCATAATGACTTATTATTTTGGTATTTAATGAATCATGAAATTATCTTCCTCCTCCTTCACATACAATTCTATTATTATTCTACTATTCTAAAAACAATTTAACTAAAATATATATTATGTTTTAGTTTTTTTTACACTTTGATGACTATTGCATTACAAAAAACTCTTCCTATGGGAGAATTTTTACATCAAAATTTAATTAGAAATTTAGGAGGTTTAGTGCGGTATTAAAATATATAATATACACATTTTTCTTTGTTTAGTTGCATTTCTGTTGTTATAAGCCTTCTTCCTATAGTTCAGCAAAAACAAGTGTAGTCGAATTCAATGGTGTGATTTAGACATGTTATACTGGGATGAAGTGTTTAGTTTGGAAGTCTGAAAGGTCCTTTGGTACATTCTAAAATACCAACATCAACAAAGGTTTCAGCAAAGTGATCTGACTTTCCAACTTTGCAATCTTGTACACCTAAGTATCTTCGGTATCTCCATATTATATTAAGTTTGTATAAACATTCACAATGGAACAAAAATATAACTTTTGGATCATGCATTGTATGTTAATTGTTACACTCTAAACGTTTTGAGATACATGATTAGGCCTAACAATGAACATTAATGCTTCAGGTCACCCGAGTCATGTAAATTAAATAAAAATATAGTTTCTGGATATGATCGTTAAATCAAATATCTTATTTCGAGTTCCAAACAAATATATCCAATTGATTTTGAAAACATTAAAATTATGTTGAAGTTTAACTTTTCAAAACCACAGGAGAGAAGTGAAATGGACCTGTTCAACAGGGTGGGCGAATATTTCATTTAGGTCCGATACTCGCCCACGGTGCGGCGCGGTGTAGGTGCAATGGTGGGGGATTGCCACGTGTCACATGTGGAGGTGTTTCGCTAATCCTGACTACATCTGTAGAATATTAACGACGAAACAATAGAAAATTAGCCATAGAAACTTATCCCGTCTGAAACATGTATTGCTTCAAAGGGTGTATGCATTGCTCCGAAAATGCATAACTCAGAAAAGCAGTGCTCCGAAAAATCTTCGGTCCAGCACATTTTCAGAGCTGTGCTCACGGAACAGTGTATTTTAGGAGTGATTTTCGTAGTTATGCATTTTGGGCTAATGACATTGAAACTATGTATTTTTCGCATTACTGCATTTCGGAGTTATGCATTATTAAACCAATGCCTCGAACCAACAAAATAGAGGAATGCCTCATATTTGTAAGGAAACCAATCTTCAAATGTGACAGAAGTATTGGTTTTCGAAGGTTGTATAGCAAATTATAGAGATAAAACGGATAGTAAGTAGGTGAAGTATATTAAGCCTCGTTATGTGAAATCAAAACTCAAAATTATTCATGAACGTGAAATAACAGACCAGATATTGTTAATAAATGAAAACAATAAAATTAAATTCTCCACGTGGCCGCAGTGATTAAAATATAAAAAAAACGAAAGCTAACTAACAGCTATTTAATAAACCTTTCGCTTTTCATCCATGGTCAATGAAACTACACCATTTTTTTCTTTGTTGCTATTTAAATAACATTTTGTAACAAACTTTACATCTCTTGGATTTTTACAAATAATTAAATATTTGCTCGATTGAGGACTACTGTAGTAATTGGATTGTAGTTGCGGGATCCGACGTTTCTGTAACTTCTGCTTTCTACTTTATGTGACTTTATGTTTGTATTTCTGCAAAATATTCATAATTTTATAAACAAATGATAATAGATAGTTAGGTAGATAATATGGATTTGTATTTAAAAATATATAAAAATCAAAGATAACAATTATTAATTCACTTAATATAAAAATAAATGGTAGATATAAATTAAAAAAAATGTTATATAAATTAGTTTCGAACCAATTCAAATTTATTGAGGGTGTTTATGCCCTATATATTTTAGTTTATATAATATTAAACAGTGTATAAATTAGATTTATCTCTCTCAAAAATACCCTCCTGGTGTTTTTTTAACATAGTACCTCAATGTAAAATTGTATAAAAACATCGTAACAACATTTAAGTATGTAGCTGTATTCAAACGTAATTTTTGTTATAGGTACTAAACGAATCAATAGTATTTTTCCAACCTTTTGAGTGGTGGGCACAGGATAAAGTGTCATTACATCAACAACTTAGGAGGCAACAAAAAAGAGCATTCCTACTAAAACGTAGCATCAAGGCAAAGATGAGACACATGTTTTGTCAACATAATAGAGGTGACAATTGAAACTGAGCGAAGATGTACGCAACACAGAAAGGAAAGGAGGAAAAAGAAAAGAAACCAACATTTGACAACGAGAGGAATTGAACATAAGAAATATTTTCTTACGGGCAATTGCAATGTGTTCCTTTACATTTTCTAGCAGTTTAGCTAGATAAAGCTATAAATACCTATTACGCGATGGCACTCCAGTGTTGAAGGATTACAAATGCACAGTTACGTCAAGCGGGTATGACAAGTGAGCCAGCGTATTGGTGC
Organism: Allygus modestus; assembly: GCA_963675035.1. Taxonomy (NCBI): domain Eukaryota; kingdom Metazoa; phylum Arthropoda; class Insecta; order Hemiptera; family Cicadellidae; genus Allygus; species Allygus modestus. The sequence goes on along the minus strand of OY776114.1, from coordinate 76,135,387 downwards.
GTGTCGCGACATTGATAATTCTATTTCATCGATCCGTAGCAAGTTACAAGGACTCTCACGATAAAAGTGCCCCTGGGAAAATAGTTTAAACTATCATAAAACTATGTTTTTGTCGGTTCAATTAAATTAAATTAATTTATTGAGTTTGCACATATGTCTTATTAGAACATGTTTGCTTGCAACACCATTTAATCTTACATAATTTTAAGTAACGTAATGATTTTTCAATAATACGTTTTTACTACTATTAAGTTTTATATAAGTATTTAAACATTTATATGAAGTTTTATCAATTGCTCCTTAATAGTGTTCTTAATTTTAAGGGTATGCTCCGTAGATCAAACGACATTTAAAAACCTATTAAAATAATGTATATACACATTTTAATTTAATTAATATAACTAATTGTGCATTTTGCACACATCTATGACCTATTTATATCGATTAAAAGGCGTGTAAAACTTCAAAATATCAACCGATCCACATAGCTTTCATTGTATATCGCATATACATTTTTACTTACACTTTGGTGTTCCACCCAGTCTATACTCTATTGTAATACTATTCAGAGCTATTGGCAGACAGAGATGAAGAAATAAAAATAAAACTATGCATGATGTACCCCAACACCCGTCAATATTCAAGGAGAGTGAACAAATTAGATTGTGATGCATTCTGTGGAAAAAATAGGCAAACCATTACGACTAACTTACACTGTTTGTTAATCACCTAATGTAATAAAATCAACATCTGCTAATTTATGTGTAAATATTTACACTTCTGAGACCAATGGGCGGTGTCATGGGGAAATTATGGACATTTTGTGAATTTATATTATTATTTATGAAATATGTTAGTTCAACACATTTAACTGTAGGAACATTTTAAGCTAAAACGAATAAATATAATGAAATTAAACTTATAATTAAATATAATATTTTGGGTAAAGCAGAAATATAAGTTTTGATCTAAATTATACCACTTAGTTGTTTATGTTTAATTAGATATGGGGAATTTATAACTTACTCAAATTGTTTTGGTGACATGCAAAAGAGGTTTTCACTAAAATTAACTGTGGAACATTTTAAAAATAATTTCCCATTACATAGAACTTGTTACCGGGTTTAAGGATTTTCTTCACAACCACTTAACCCACTTAACCCACTTAACCCACTTAACCCACTTAACCCACTTAACCCACTTAACCCACTTAACCCACTTAACCCACTTAACCCACTTAACCCACTTAACCCACTTTAATAATTAAAAATACTAATATCTGTTGTATACAAAATATAATGTTTATATTTAGTATTCGCTAGAAACAGTGAGGTTGAAAGGTTTTAGAATTATTGACATGTTTAATTGGTACAAAATACAACGCTATGGAAGTTATTGGTTATTTCCACGTCTGATTGTCAACTACACATAATTCCACTTCGAGCTCATGAAACTGTCATGTTGTCGACAGTATCGATCAGCCAATGCTATAAACGTTCAGTGCCGTGTCATGTGTTCATACTGTTTTTAAAACGACCGAATTAATTTTTATCACTTTCACCCTCCAATCAGTGGTCTACGTATTTTTATTGAATTTGAAACCCAAATATTTTCATATAAGTTATCATCGCAGCAGATAGTGCAATAAATAATAACTTGTTTCCAAATAAATATTCACAAATAACGTCATTTTCAAGTTAACCCTCCCCCATGACGTCATTCCACCGACATTTGAATCCGGACCCCTCCTTCCTAATTAAGGTAACGTAATTGTTGGTCAGCCCTTACACCAAACTGTTCTTACCCAGTTTAATTATTTTTTCTTAAACAGTTTCTGAGATATTAATGATTTGGCCAAAAACACCCACACACTCACAGACAGAAAACGGAAGGGGATAAGACATATGTTAAATTGATTTGGTTAATATTTTTGCCTTGTTGAATAGTTAGTTTTAAATACTTCTAATACTTCTGTAATAGCAATAATGCAGTTTAAACTCCTACGAGAGCAAAACAGTTTGATAACGCTCTAAAGAAGAGCACAACGCAATGTTTCCGCTTTAGAAAGGCTTAGAGAATGTTAAGATTGTTACTGTTAAATTACATCAACCTCAGGTAAGTGATTCCTCAAACACGCTCCCTCCCCTTACCCCTCCCTCCTATACCCCTCCCCCTGCAACCCCTCAAACTTACACCCTCACTTTACAGAGTCCTCTTTCCATCACAGCATTTTCCACCCAACAATTTTTTGAACTGGTTTTAAGAAAATTGACACCTGTGCAACTAGGGGTGACATGCACAATCTCAAAACCAGACATCAAAATAGGGTAGATGTCAGGATTGAAAAAACAAGGTCCAGTCACTGTATCCTGGGGCTAAGATGTCTTAATAAATTGCACAATGAAATACTGAACATGCCATATCGTTCGTTTAGATCGAACATTTTGAAATGGCTGCTCAATAATACATTTTACAGTAACTAAATTTTACAGTTTGACTAAATTTATAATTTATACTTAAAACAGTGATTCTAAAAAGGAAACAAAAATCCTTGGAATTAAATGTAAAGGTGTAATCTTGATGAAACCATAATACTTTCATATAGCATATGGTGTTCGTTAGATTTCTATTCATTGACACACGTGTCAATAAATAAAAACAATATTTTAGTGTTCTTTAGGGTACTTAAAGTTTAAATATTCATTTAAGAAGGTGAGTATTTTATTTTATTGAATTATTATTAAAACACACATTTGATAGCTATAAAGGTTCCTCTGGATTACCAAGGAGTGCTTGTAACTATCTCCTCTTAGAAAGTATAGTCAGTAAATTATGGATTTTCCTGGAGAATATGGAATTATCAAACTTAGTGTAATACTTAAAAAACATGCTTAAAACTTAAGGGAGATGTATACGATGCAAAAACCCATAGAATGGCAAATATCGGTAATCCAGATAATGAACAAGATTCAGTAACAAAAATATATTTAGACTCTAAATTGAAAATACTATAACTAGACAAGGATATGTTTTTGTACGAGGAAAAATGAATTATGAATGTTTAGAGTTGAAAGATAATATGTGGAATAGTAAAAAACGTAAAATAAATAATATACTACAAGCTGAACAACCAGACGAAGTACCTGTGATGGGGCAAACGCTAACTAGACTAGGAGACAACTTTGTACAAGATGATAATAAATATAAGGAAGCATTACAGTTGAAGTGGAATTTGCTACCATATCTACTCTTACACAAACTTGGAAAGTGAAATTGGAAACACCAAATCCAGATGCTGTGCAGTATCTTTTAAATTATACACAGGACATAACAAACACCAAAGATTATGAGCATACATCATTGGAGGAAACTTCAAACAATACGCCCACAGAAAGTATTGTAAATAAAATTAAAAATGCATAGAAGTTAAACCCACTATCTTGCATAGGTTTCGTTCGTTAGTTTTCATTCGATATCTTTATCGAATGAAATTTATCTAATCTATCTGTGCAGGATTTATTTTTTAAAACATCGCAAGGATGACCTTGAACTAACCTTACACCCATGACGTCACTAATACATCACCAACTACTTCACCAAATACGTCACAGCTACGTCACTAAAGTCACCTGACCGCAAGCTGTCAATCAAATGGGCCAGAAGTCCCCTCTCCCCACTGTGGGATTTGGAAAATATCCAACTCTAGGATCCACTACTTAAGGTTTCATAGTTTATATTTTAACTTCATAGCATTATTTTATCCAATCAGCTGAATGTTTTGTGGCTAATTAAATAGTTTCTACAATGATATTTTGTAATTAGATGTATAGAAACTATTATTTTTCAAAGTAATATTGGTTTTACTTGCGCAAAAAAATTAATCCTGTAACACCTCTAATATATTTTCCAGTAAAATAAGGTTATATAAATGTTGACATCCATCCACTTGTTTTAAGATTATTGGTTTTGGGACTGCTGTTCCGTTATCAGTTATTCTGTCATTGAAATTAACATACAACAAAATAATTACTTTATAAGTAACTTCCTTAAAGCCTAACTAGCTTCTGAAGTGAATCAGTGTTCTGGGAAAAAACTATCATGAAGTTGTTATTAATTTCGACGTTTGCGTTGGAGCTGTTGAACTATCAGACTTGACAGTTCTCAGAAATACTTTCTGTTACCCTGGACTGACGCAAGTCGTCTGACGTCACCACGCAGTTTCGTCAGCCCGGCTGATAATAGAGGGGAAGGGTGGGAAGATAAATTGACAAGTGTTGCGTCAAGTAATGCTGTTGCAAGTTGCAGTAAATTTAACTGCCTGGAACAAATAAGATAGTTAAAATAAATTAGATTAACATATTAATTTGTTTTATCATTTAATCGTTACTTAGACGATTGTTAAACACTTTGGGATTGCCTCGATGTTTTCGAGTTTTTAAAATACACAATTAAAATAATTGTTATAACGATCAAATCGACTGATATGTCAAGTACTGTATATCGATTTTAAGTTTCCTCCGCTACGCATTAATTTAAACTTATTCTTTTACAATTAGTTAAACATAGTTTATTTTCCTATTTTACTATACAATTTCCTATGGATAGAAAACTGTGACTCCAATTCCTATTGTTTAAGAGATTACTCCGGACATTTTATATCGCTGATTAGTAAAAACAAATTAAATACAAGACCAACAAGTTTCCGCGATAATCTCTACATAAACTCACCATCACCAACAATGAATTTTAAACAACGAACTCCAGTTCCCGTTTTAGTGCCCTCTTTCTGTGACTATATCAGTCTCCGCGTTGACTTTAAAATTAAGGAGCTGGGAAAAATTGTGATAGCTCAGATTTAAGTGAAGGTTAAGCATAGTCATACAGTTCATTATCTGTTGTGAGATTGTTGAGATGTGATAGACCCGACTTACTTCCAAGGCTGGAGCTGCAACTACTACCAATAAATAATGATAGAAATAATTTTAAACTACTTAAAAATGAGTCAAAGAAGGGAGTTAGGCTTCAAAGTATCCTCCTCTATGTATCTCTGTAACAGTAAATTAGTGGCTCTCAAGAAAGAAAGGGTAAATTCTCTATGACCAAGTTTTTAGCGAATTTCCCCTATAGGGAAGAAGCTATTACCGTAGGTCTCATGGTAAGACTTAAGCCCGAGACCATGATAACTTTTCATTTTGAGGTCCCCAGATGCCAAAAACACCATTCGTTCAAATTTTTATATATGTATATATATATATATATATATTTATATATATATTTATATATATATTTATATATATATGTGTCCGTAAGCACGATAACTCTCGTAAAAAAGGTCCGATCTTAATGAAATTTGGTACAAATGTGTAAAGTACCATTTATTTGAACAAGTTCGAAAACCAGATGAATCGCACCATCCGAAGGGGGGTTTTTGGGGGGTTTTGTACCCCAAAAATGTGTTTTTTGGGGTTTTCACATGTAATTTTAATTTAAATCAAATTTTAATTTACACCATTGAATTCAGCTTAAAAAAACAAACAATTTGGTATTTTGATCATTGCTCTACGTCAATTGGTTACCGAGATATTGAAAGTGCTAAACACAGTACGTGGTCTAATGTTATTCTTATGGAGAAAAAGAAAAATTGTATATCTCGCTTATTTATGAACATAAACTGGCAAAATTTGGTATATGGCTTGATCTGGTTATGGTTTATTGTTGTTTGCACAAAAAAACAATTTTTCGCCTAGGGTTCCTGTAGCAGCAAACCTAGGTACTTGGTCCCCCATGTCATTCTTATGGAAAATACTTAAAATGTTATATTTCGCTTATTTATGAATGTATATGGATGAAACTTGGTATGTGACTTCACTAAAATGAGTTCTATTGATATTTGCATAAAAACCCATTACTTTGTGTGCCTTGTTGCAGCAAACCTGCGAACTCATCCCCAATGTTATTCTTATGGAGAATAATTAATATTTTAAATATCGCTTGTTTGTGAATACATTTCTTATGAATCCTGTTAAGTGTTATGTTATATATTCATTGGAAATTCGCTGAGTATGCAGGTTTGCTGCGACGGGTGTATTTTAGAGTTCACCACCACTGTGTAATCAGATTTTTAAGATGATAAGCTAAAACTTGAAGCTTATAAGTCAACGTTTCGGATAATTGTTTTCGTCTAAATTTAAACATGGGTATACAAAGGACAAAATAATACGTTTTGGATAAAAAAATATAATGACGTTGATTCAATTAGTATTATAATAAAAGACAGGCAGCATAAAGAGCAGAGTTAGCTCACTATTTTTAGTCTAAGAACTATTTTAATCGTGAACAATACAGATCCAAAAATAAATTAAATTAAATCAATTTTTACTTTTTACTAGCAGTTCATGAATATTTAATGTCTTTTGTATTTAATTTAAGTTAGCTTCACTCCCCAGCCGACCTAATGTTAAATATTTTATCTAATGCAAATATATTCAAGATGATACCAGATGAATTATAATATTTACTACTGTATTTGACTTAGGTATCAGCTTATTGGCAGATTGATTTCTTTAGTCATTCGCTTCCTTAGCATAAGGCCTGCCATCTAGCGAAAGTCCCGTTACAATCGGCCGGTAAGTAGGCTATTTATTAATATTTTAAGGTGTTTTCCTCATTGGGGGGGCAGGTCAAGGTCATCTCGGGGGGGGGGGGTCAAGGTCATCTCGGGGGGGCAGGTCAAGGTCATCTCTCAGGGGGGGGGGTGACTTCATGATCCGCCTCCGCATCCGCAGTTGCACTTTGTTTACTGAGGCAGAACCCTCCAATGCCCACTACTCCTCTTAGTAATCATTGATAATAATACAAACTATTGGAGTTAGAATAGTTTTGTGAATGTGCACTTTAAATGAGTCCAATAACCCTGATGACAACATTCTCACTCCAAACTTTCAAACAATGTTGCATTTTGAGATGTTTATTATTTAGTGGTAGTTAAAAAATATAACAAAATGTTTCCTTCTATTCCAAAATTTTACCATAGTTTTTATTTTTGTTATCAATACATTGTGCATATTGACTTTACAAAATGTAATTATTACATACTCACGCTAATAGAGTATTTTCATAAATATTTTCCCTTTGAATGTTAAGTCAGTCTTTGTAAAATACCTTGGTAAAAACTTTGGTTCTCGGCTGCCTGTAACCATTTGTTTGTATGTATGTACCATTGAGTTTCAGGATGATGTTAGCCATTGTAACACCGACCTTGGTTGTAGCTTTTTGGAGTTCTCCAAAATTATCATCCCAAATACAGAACGGGGAATAGAGCACCAATTGATGCTCTATCCCCTGTTTTGGCAACATGTTTAGATGACCTTGACCTACTGACGGGACTTGTTAAATCCATTGATTATAATTGTTTTCCTTAAATATAGAGCGGAGAACAGAGCAGTTTATAATTCAAGTGAGAATTATATACTGCTCTGTTCCTCGTTTTGGCAATTGTTTAGATGATCTTGTAGACTTAGACAATTTTCGTTTGGTAAAATATTAGAAGATATATTTATCTCTCGCAACAATATCCCCTCTCTAACACTTGCACTCACTACCACTTACATTGGGTATAAAAGAGGTTCCCCATCACTGGTAAAATCATTTTGCTGCTTGTACTTGCTTATGCTCAGACCTATGGATCCACACGTCCACATTAGGAAACAAACCAGACCAAAGAAGATGAAAGCTTCCATGAAAGCTACCATTTATCCTTGTTCTGATTTCTTACCATCACCCACGACTTCTGAACTACCCCCGAATTGCATTATCCCCAATTTCTGCTGGTTCTATTCTTCACCAGGATCTTGCAATGACCCTGATCATCCCTGAGAAGGCGACTGAGATAAGTCCACCACCCGACGTAAATCTTGATGAGCGTCCTTCCGCTACATCACTCTCACGTCCATCTTCTCCTTCAGCATCATCCTCGAGATCCACCTTATCATCGTCCTCGAGTTCGAGCTCCACCTCATCATCATCGTCGTCGAGATCGAGCTCTGAAATATTTACTACTCCTTCAACTGAAACTCAACCTTCTACAAGTACAACCAAACCATCAGTAATTTGCATAAATGGTCAATCTCCTCCAGAAAATTTTAAAAAATTAAATTCATTGCAAAGGATGTGTATACTTTTTGCACAACAATGCAATTATATTTTCAAAAAAGATCCAAAGAAAAATTAACGCTGAGCAAAATGTTGTATTTTAAATTAACAATTGTACAGTTTTCATTTAAAACAAAAACAGAAGGGCAGCGTTTCTCTCTCTACAACACATCCAACAGTGAAACCAACCAAAACTCGGATTAATAGGCTTTCCAAAAACAAACAATACTTCTTTGTCAAAACAATGGTTTATTTAAAGGTGATGTTAAAATGTGGAGATCAACTCTACATTTTAAGATTTCCCAAAGGCATGGATCATCCTGAAAAACCAAACAGAAAACACTACTTAATCCGAAATAATAAAAGAAAAACTGAGTGGGGAAATTGTAATAAAAAAAGTTCTTTCAAAATTGTATAAAGTTTCTTCCAAATTGAAGAAAGTGTGGACAACCTATTTAGATTTTGTAGCACATGCTGAAAAATGTAATAGGTTGTCTACATCTTTTTTTAAATGTTACAACAACCTTGATAAATATATTAAACTTAAATATATGGTTCAAGAGAAAATAGGGGGTTAATGGGTATTTGTGAGGGTTAGTCGGTATTTAAGCAAGCGCTTCGGAATATACTTATTAGTCAGCTATGAAGACTTCAGTGCGCACATCCAACTCCGGATCTCTTCAAACCGAGAGAAATATTGAAAGTTCGCGGAAATGGAGAGCGAGGATGAACGATGGTTTTCAGAGATTAAAAAGCAGCTTACCATTTGTGCATCCGGATGATTCTAAATTTAGAACTATAACTATGGCCATCAAGTATATCAAACTTTTTGAATCAAACCTCATCGTACCCCAAACATACGAGAAACCACTGGCTCCCTCAATTCTTAATACAATTTTAATCACCCCTCAACCGTATGAATCTGTTTTTCTTCAAGAGGATGACTTAGGGGCTCAACATTTCTTCGATGAAGAACCCTCAGTCTATAAACAACTTTTCCTTCCTGATGAGGACCAAGACGAATAATCATTGTAACCAATTAAAGACTTTTGAAATACAGTGCGGGGAATAGATCAGTTTGTGGTATACGCGAGAACCACTTACTGCTCTATTCCTCGTTTTGGTAGTAAATTCATGTGACCTTGACCCACTCACAGACTTAGAAAATTTGCGGATAGGATAGATGTGTTATATAAAACACCACCTACCCCACTCTAATGGCAGAGGTAAGCGGGGTATTTAAGCGGACGCTCCAGAAATTAGTTATTAGTCAGCTATGGTTAGTCAAGGTGGATAATCCAACGGAAATTATGAGCAAAGAAATGTACGAGATCAGAAAAGGGTTCTGAAAGTAAATGAAGCCATTTGCTAATCCGAAAATGTCAAAATTATCCATTATACAACTTGCAAAAAAATACATCGAAACCTTACAAATGGAGTTGGAAAAACCATTTACTTCACCCTAACTGCCTGAACAACCGAGCGAAACCTCAACTCTTCAAGAAGTTCTTCTTGATGATGATGCGATGGAAAAAATTCTTCAAGATATTCTTCTAGACGAGATTGCGCTTCAAAGTTTGTTTAGTGGAAACTGAAGACCTTTTAAAACAGAGCGGGGTAATCCAGAGTAGGTAATAGATCAGTTTGCGGTTTGAATAAGAATCACTTACTGCTCTATTCCCTGTTCTGGCGCTATTTTCAGGTGTCCTTGACCCACTTACGATATTTAGAAACCTTTACAATAGTATAAAATTGTTATATATACTTTATTTTTATAACTTACCCCTTTCCTATGACTAGCACACACCACCACTTACCCCCCACCAACTGAATCGGGTATAAAAGAAGGTTTCCCGTCAGTGGTAAAATCATTCTGCTGAAAATGAGTACATCCACTCTGTATAACGCTCTCTCTATCTCTGCTGCAACACTAGTAGTAAGCAGAAAAATTGAAAATGTTGATCATTTAATTGCCTTGAGAAGTTTACTGCAAAGGTTTCTCGATTGTGAGGTTGGTTGTGATTTGTATATGTGGAAGCCTACAAGTGCAGTGTTTAATAGTGAACAGGACGCATGGAAAACAGACTATCCAGATAATATATTGTTACGTAAAATGTTGGGTATAATGGCAAGATTACTCCGGCAGAGATGGAGTATTAACATAACATTTTATATAAAACGAAACCTTTGTTAAAACAATAATACCCCCTTCGCAGCAAACCTGCATACTCAGCGAATTTCGAATGAATATATAACATAACACATTAAAACACTTCACAGGATTCATAAGAAATGTATTCACAAACAAGCGATATATAAAATATTAATTATTCTCCATAAGAATAACATTGGGGATGAGTACGCAGGTTTGCTGAAACAAGGCACACAAAATAATGGGTTTTTATGCAAATATCAATAGAATTCATCTTAGTGAAGTCACATACCAAGTTTCATCCATATACATTCATAAATAAGCGATATATAACATTTTAAGTATTTTCCATAAGAATAACATGGGGATCAAGTACCTAGGTTTGCTGCTACGGGAACCATAGGCGAAAAATGTTTTTTTGTGCAAACAACAATAAACCACAACCAGATCAAGCCATATACCAAATTTCGCAAGTTTATGTTCATAAATAAGCGAGATATACAATGTATCTTTTTCTCCTTAAGAATAACATTAGACAACGTACTGTGTTTAGCACTTTCAATATATCGGTAACCAATTGACGTAGAGCAATGATCAAAATACCAAATTGTTTGTTTTTTTAAGCTCAACCTAATGGTATACATTAAAATTTGATTTAAATTTAAATTACCTGTGAAAACCCCAAAAAACATTTTTGGGGTACAAAACCCCCAAAAACCCCCCTTCGGATGGTGCGATTCATCTGGTTTCCGAACTCGTTCAAATAAATGGTACTTTACACATTTTTACCAAATTTCATTAAGATCGGACCTTTTTTACGAGAGTTATCGTTCTTACGGACATATATATATATATATAAATATATATACATATATATATAAATATATATATATATATATATATATATATATACATATATAACAATTTGAACGAATGGTGTTTTTGGCATCTGGGGACCTCAAAATGAAAAGTTATCATGGTCTCGGGCTTAAGTCTTACTATGAGACCTACGGTAATAGCTTCTTCCCTATAGGGGAAATTCGCTAAAAAAAGGGGAGGGGGTTGAAAAACAGAGTGGGGAATACAGTTTGTGGTCTAAGTGAGAACCACTTACTGCTCTATTCCCCGTTTTGGTAGTATGTTCAGATGACCTTGACCCACTCACAAGACTTAAAAGATTTGCGGATAGTATTGATTTAATAGATAAAAACACCACTTCCCTATCATTTACAGCCCCACCACCTAAATCGGGTATAAAAGGAGGTTTCCCATCAGTAGTAAAATCAGTCTGTTACTTGGAATCATGTCGCCTAGAGACATTTCCCTTCTAAGAAGACTATACTCGATATTATAAAAGATATTCCAGTAGAAATTAACGAAGACGAAGACGAAGACGATTCAGAAATGGAAAATGATCTATTCAGTAATCTTGAACTATTGAGCGATATTGTCAGCAGTGAACCATATTTTGGAGAGATGGAGCAACTCGAGCTGTTGAGTGACGACGACGTTGATCCAGAGACGTTGATTATGTATCATCAGTTGCTCTGTTTGGAGGAAATGGAACCCATTCATATTGAAACTCCTCCAAGCAGTAGCAGTACCGATGGGTTATTTTTAAATCCAGACAGAGGGGACTTTAGTGCTCGTCACCGCTTATTCCGCGAAATAACCTCATCATCATCATCGGATGAGTCTGAATACATCTTTTTAGCGAATTTCCCCTATAGGGAAGAAAGCTATTACCGTAGGTCTCATGGTAAGACTTAAGCCCGAGACCATGATAATTTTTTGTTTTGAGGTCCCCAGATGACAAAAACACTATTCGTTCAAATTTATATTTAAGTATATATATATATATATATATATATATATATATATATATGTGTCCGTGAATGCGATAACTTGAGTAAAAAACGTCCGATTTCGATGAAATTTGGCTCAAATGTGTAAAATGACATTCATGACCTTAAGTTTGAAAACCAGAAAAATCGGACCATGGGAAGGGGGGTTTATGGGGGTTTATGGGGGTTTTAAATTTTCCAAAAATCAGTTTTTTGCATTTTTCACCCTACAATTTTTTAAAAACTTAATTTTGGTTTTGACCATGTTATAGAGCTTAAAAAAACAAATAATATAGTATTTTGAATTATTAACCTAGGTTAAGTGGTTGCGGAGAAAATCCAAAAAAACCTACTCATAAAATCTCCCATGTTAATCTTATGGGAAAAAGGTTTTTGGCATTTCCTCAGTTTATTTTAATTTAAACTTCACATTTGCTTTTAGAAATCTGTTCAGTTCCACAAAACAATCATTTTGGTGTTTAAATTGTGAGTCTACGCCCAACCGTTGCTGAGATATTCAAAGTGCTAAACACAGTACGTTGTCCAATGTTATCCTTATGGAGAATAAATAAAATTTGATATCTCGATTATTTATGAATGTATGTTGATGAAACTTGGTATGTGGCTTTAAATAATACTGGTATATTGATATTTGCACAAAAAATTGATTTTTTGTTGGTTATTCCTGTAGCAGCATACCTGCGTACTCAGCCCCCATGTTATTCTTATGGAGTATAACTAAAATGTTATATAGCGCTTATTTATGATTGAATATTGATGAAACTTGGTATGTGGCTTCGCCTAGTTAAATTATAATTATATTAGCATAAAAAAACAATTGTTTGTGTTCCTTGTTTCAGCAAACCTACGTACTCATTACCAATGCTATTCTTATGGAGAATAATTAAAATCGCTTATATGTGAATATATTTTTATGAAACTTGGTACGCGGCTTTATGTGGAATTCAGACAAATATTATGCATTGGAAATTCGCTGAGTACGCAGGTTTGCTGTGACGGGGGTATTTTGTTATGTAGTCAACGCATCAATTCAAATGAATTTGAATACTTAGCATGTAATATAACTAAATAACATAGAACTGAAATAAATTGAATTCTAAGCATTTTTATAAAACACTAAGTTTTATTTGCATATATATATATTTCCAAATGTATTAATTTCAATGTCATATTTATATATCGTACTTGACAATAATGAGAATAGCGAGTGATATCCGCTGATGCTCTAGATGGTCTCGTCTACTTGCCGTTCCTGATTGTTTTGTGTTTTATTAGATTTATTTGAGAGCCAAGACGTTTCTTATTTGATTACTTGTCAAATCTCCACAAATTTAGGTTACTAAAATCTCAATCAACTCACTAGTTAGGTTTGCAACAAAAATATTTGATAACTATAAACATATTGTGTTCAAGTTTAGAGTAGCAAACTAAAATAATCTATTGAACAAAGGGGTTTGAAATAAATGGTTTGTGAGTATTTTCACATTGTTAATTGCGAAAACGTAAAATATTTTCAATTTTGCAACAGAAACAGGCAGGAGGAGGCACACTAAGTGGTCAATTAGAACACAGACCACGAGGCAAACTGGCGTTGTCGATCGCTGTGCGTAATCCATCGATCTTTTCACTGCCGATTTGATCATTCTGGGTCCAATTAGTTTCGTGATTTGCTTTCCAACCAACTGTTATCCCACATGGCAAAACCCACACGTAAAATAATATTTGCTCACAGATAACAACAAAATTAGAAAAAAAAACACTCATGGTTAAGTGCAACCTATAACAAATTAAAAATTATAATACGATTTCAATATAGGTGTACTATATATATCATTGCGTTTAATTTAAAATACTCTAAATTACATGAAATACACTGTATTTCAGTATGAATGAATAAATTACCAACTTTGGTTATAGCAGCTTAGTTATCAATGAGTTGTAACAAATAATAAGTATCTGTGGAATAAGACGGAAAGAGAGGAATATTTAAGGACAAGGTCTGAGGAGAAGATTAACAAGGATCCTTTTCTAAGGCGGGTTATTTGCGTCAATATAGATTTATAGTAAAACATATTAAACGCTTAAGCCCTGCAAATTGTAAGGCTTAATTTATTTTGCCCGAAAAGTTGGCTTCTAATACTAATAGATTGTCTTGCAAATCCTTCTCAACAAGTCCAGTACTAAACAACAAATTATTAGAAATTGCATCTAAATAAATATTTAAAATTAAAAATAAATTTCATAAACTGAATAACGCAAAACTATTGATATTTTGAATACAAATTACTATATTATAAAAAAAACAGTCAGTGCCGGCTGTCAACCACGTCCTCATGGAGACAGTTGAGGTTATGTTCCGTTGAGGTGTAAAAATTGCCATTTTCGTCAGTGGTTTTTATTTGTGTGATGTATGTGTGTGTCCTTTAGACGTTTTAAAAATTGTTAACTTCGTGACAGGATCTTTGCCGATCAACATACATATGTAGCTTAACCTCTTCTGCTGATGATGCAGCCTAGTTGCTGCAAAACGCGTACATAATAGCTTAAATCTATTCACTGAATTGCTAATAATTGACGGTAAGTCACATATTTACATAAACAATTCGTAAGCGTTGAAAATGTCCGAAATAATCAAACTCATAGCTTATTAAGTATAAATCATTACCCTTTTAACAAAATCTGATTTCCTAGAGAAAATCTCATATTGCAATCTCCTAGATGGGTCACAACTAACTCCACGAAACCTTTTGCTGCTATAAACAAAAGAGCTTTTATCATTCAGTAATGCCAAATGCCGCAATAATCTTTTTAATAAAAGAAAAACCCACCATCATCAACAATTAAGTTTAAACTAAGGATAAAAGTTTAATAACAAACCTCCTTAATTAAAAAGTTAAAGACTCACTTAGTTGCCGGCACGGGTACTTACTATTATACCCGGAAATCCGAAATGACTAGAAAAACATCTTTGATATAATAATGTTTTAAAACTATGATTTTATGAATCATTGTGTTATTTATAACATTTGGTTTGCACTGGCACAGCTGCCAGAACATCTAACGAGGGAAAGTTGCAGGAATAAAATCTAAAAGAGCAAAAAGAGAAAATTAATTTATTGAAAACGAGCCTCTTTCCAAAAGGTAGAGCAGAGGAGAGAAATATAACTATTCACACGATGGAATGATAGACTAATATGGTTCTAACATCTATCAAATGTTTTCATTATTTATCAAAGTGTTGTGTAAGATACCATAATATTAGTATGTTACAGTTTACAATATATAATACAATTCATACAAATAAGTAGTTCTTAAATTTAAACATTTTTGCACTTTAGCAAAACGTTAAGTTTTGATAAATTTCATGTTTGTGATCTTTTGTTTAAAAAATACCCGATGAATTAATAATATGGATTTAATATTTAAAATTATTTTAGGTATAGCTCTAATGGTTTAGATTTTTAGTAACGATTCCGCAGTTTGTTGGTTCCAAGACCGTACACGGTGGGATTTTTTATAAAATTTTAAATTGCGAGAGTTGTTAAATACAGTACTTACCTTTGTCCCTCGCATTATTAGAATAGGTATTTCAAAAATCTGGACATTTTGTTTACTGGTCCAATCTATATTATTAAAAGAGCTTTTTGATGTTCGATTGGCGATTTTCGAACCATAAAACTGTATACATATTTGGTATCAGTCGAAAGCTGTTCCCCTCTAGATGTGCCTTTTTGGGCTTTTAAAAATATCCACCTAAAGGGCATGCCCCACAGGCCTTAAAAATTCCAGTGTTAATTTTATGGAATTATATTTTACTAAGTTAGTCAGCTGATCATAATGTAAACTAAATGGTTTAAATACGTGCACTGTCTAAGTGATCCTGGTATCCCAACTAACTGCTGTTTAGACTCTTTTAATGTGATTGAGTCTTCATCAGGTGAGGCGTCAAGACTGATTCTCGTTCATGTGAACACGTCAGTTTAAAAAAAAAAACATTGAAAGGAACAACACAAACACAGGAAACCACGGACGAACGGACATTGAAACGTTCGAGAAAAAAACCTTGACAAGGTTTTTAAAAACTGACGTGTTCACATGAACGAGAATCAGTCTTGACGCCTCACCTGATGAAGACATTATAAGAGTCGGAACTGCAGTAGCCCTTTTAGGATAGGACCACTAAGACAGTACAGGTATTAAAACCATTTAATTTACTAAAGCGATTCGGTGGCTTACAACATGAAATGATGTAATCTTTTCAAATCATATTGCTCTACGACGCTATACTCCAGTGAGCTCTAGATTCCCGTGCAGAGAAGGGGACATCAGCTAGTTTGTCCTAATATTAATAATTGTTTTAGTAATCTATTAATTTATGACTCTTCCTTTTCCAAATTCTTCAAAGAAAACCTCAGTTGCTCGTTGACATAAAAGTAATATCATATTTAGAAAATTAGCAAATTTTATTTACGGGGTGTAATAAAAGACGTCTTACAACACTTAAGAATATATTTACACTTATACTGATTCACATACAGACGGTAAATATATATAAAACATGGTATAAGGCTTATACATGTTTATATGCTTTATATATGTTTACCGTCTGTATGTGAATCAGTATAAGTGTAAACATATTCTTAAGTGTTGTAAGACGTATTTTATTACATCCCGTAAGTAATAACCACACGTAATATGATAATATATATTTTGGTTATTTTTTTGGTTATCAAAAGGTTGTCAAGTTTTATTATATTTTTATTAACATTCATCTTAAAGAAACAACGAATCGTCCGCGTTGGAAATAGACAATTCTTTTCCACGGGAAAATATCAAGGGAAAGAATCTGCACCACAAAACAATATGAAGGGAAGTAGTACCAAGATTAGGTTTCAAAAGAATCGTAAGACTGAGCAGGATTTGATTACAAACCAGTGTAAATTAAAATGCATTAACACAAAATAAATAACATGAAAGTTGATCTTTTTGCAATATTTTAACTCAGCATAACATGAAGTTCCTGGTAAATTTCCCCACCAGAGTAACATTAGAGTCTGGCAGTGCTATAGATAACATGATCACTAATTTGCCCAATAACAATTTATCAATAGAAGGATTAATAACTGAATTAAGTGACTACGATGCACAGCTTCTGCGGATAAATGGTTTAAATAAAAACACATCTTATAATAATAAATGTATAACCCAGGCTTCTAGGAAATTTACTAAAGGAAATATAATGACTTTTAAAAATATGTTGTGTGATGAAAAATGGTTAGAGGTATATAATGCTAATGTAGAGGCCAAGTATGATGTTTTTCATAACATATTAATATATTATTTTGACACATGCTTTCCAGTAGTTAAAAGTAGAGTAAACTTGACAAGTAAAATGTGGATAACTTCAGATTTGATAAAGGAAAAGAATGAAATTTTAAGTTTAAGTAATACTATTAGACTAACAAAAAATAAAGCTTTAAAAAAAGTATTGAAACAAAGGAAAAAATGTCATGATAAAAAAATGTATTCCACAAAAAGAGAGTTTATTGAGAAATCTATAAAAAAATCTGATAATGTTAGTAAATGTACCTGGAGATTAATTAATAAGGAGATTAAGAATGACTGTCCTTTTATATGTGATAATATTAAATTAGTTTGTAATGGTACTGAATATGTTAAACCAGAAACTGTATGTGAATTGTTTAATAATTACTTTGTTAATGCTGTCGATAATTTAGTATTACCTAACCTGTCACCTAATGGGGAAACTGTTAATACTGAGGAAAATAGACAAAACAAAAAATTTTATTCCAAACCAGTAACTGAGGATGACCTGATGAAAATTATTTCTTCGCTAAATAATAAATACTCAGTAGGTTATGATGGAATACCAGTGCCAGTTTTGAAACAAGCCCAAAATATGTTGTTAAAACCACTAGTTCATGTAATTAATTCTTCGCTTATTTCAGGAATATTCCCAGATAAACTGAAAATATCAAAAATTGTAACAGTTCATAAAAAAGGAATTAAAACAGACCCTGCAAATTATCGCCCTTTGTCTATTTTACCAGCCATATCTAAAATTTTTGAACGTGTTATGTACTTACAGTTGGCTGATTTCCTTGAAAAGAATAACTTTTTTGAAAATGAACAACATGGGTTTAGGGTTGGTAGATCTGTGATAACTGCTGGTATTGACTTTGTTGAAACCATAGTTGATGCTATTGATAGGGGAGATAGTGCTACTGGTATTTTTATGGATCTTACTAGAGCCTTTGATAGCGTATCGCATATAATCTTACTAAAATCCTTAAAAAACCTTGGAATTGTGGGAGTTCCATTAAATTGGTTTGAATCTTATGTTTCTAACAGACAGCAGTATGTGGAATTAAGGTATGTTACCAAACAAAATCAAATTCGTTATACAAAATCTTCACTATCGACATTGAGACATGGAGTGCCACAGGGGTCAATTTTAGGACCTATTCTTTTCCTCTGTTACCTGAAAGGTTTGCCGTCCATTATACCTGGTAATCAGAGTAAAATGTGTCTTTATGCATATGATTCCAACTTAATAGTTACAGGTAAAACAGTAGACGAAGTGGAAATATTAGCTAATAATGACCTTTGTTTAATTAATAATTATTTCTCAGGTAAAAACTTGTTACCAAATTCTGATAAGACAAACACTATATCATTTCGCACAATTCAGCGCAGAATAAAACCAAGGCCAAATATCACTATAAAAAATCATAAAATCTCTCAGTCTAAAAAAACAAAATTTTTGGGATTGGTATTGGATGAAAACTTAACTTGGAACAACCATATAGGAATGCTGCATAAAAAGATTTCTTCGGGGTTATATGCTCTCACAGCTATGTCCAGATATTGCACAATAGAAACACTGAAAATGATTTATTATGCGCATGTTCACTCACACATCTCTTTTGGAATTGTTTTGTATGGTGCAACAAGTAACAAAAATTTATCAAGTATCTTAAAATTGCAAAAAAAGCAGTGAGAATAATTATGAATTTGAAAAAGAGGGATTCGGTAAAAGAAGTCTTTTCAAGTTTGGGAATACTGACAATTTACATCTTGTACATCCTTGAGACAATCATGTTTGTAAGGTGCAATGGTGACAGGTTAACTAGTTTAGGGTCAAGCCATAGTTATAATACACGAAATAGAAACCTGTTAGTCATTCAAAAGCATTCTACAGAATTATATTTTAAAAAGCCAAGCTCTGCAGGTATAAAATTCATAAAACATGTCCCCAAAAATCTTCATTCAATAAAAGATAATTCTAAGTTTAGGAAGCACTTAAAAAATTACTTAACAGAAAAAGCAATATATTCATATAACGAGTTTACTGAGGTTTTTTAAGTTATTTTGTTGTTTGTTGTAATAGATTTAAGATTTACGTAGTAGATATCATAAATCCTACGTATTATGACGCCATTCTACATTTGTATGACTTGTACTTGACAATTTGTACAAATTTTATGAATAAAGTGAATTTGAATTTGAATTTGAATTCTTTAAAACAATTAATACATACAAATTTATAAACCGTTAAATAACAAATATATAATTTCAAACTAAATTGTGAATGATTTTTGATTACTCATGACTGTAGGTTATTTTCCAAGTTACTAAAATCTTTATACTGACTTTTATTGTAAAAATTCCAAAATTCATTTTATACGAGTATTACAATACAATTAATCACTCAAAATCAAAACCAGTTATATTTCCATAATAACGTTTAATTTCAATAATACAAATACATACTGTCAAAATAATATCCTTTACAAATAATAAATAGTACATTATATTATAATACTGACTTAAAACTATGAAATAACTTTCACATAGGCTTAGTTCGTTGAATTTTGCTCAGTATCTGGTGAACTTCAGATTAATAAGCGAGCACGCTAACTTACGTTTTCCTCTTAGGCTACAAAACTAAAAAATCCAATGCACACATTCCACTTGCACCATTTCAATCCAAAAGCTCAAACTCTTCCAAGAGCTCTATTTCATCAAAGAGCTATTTCTCGTCCAAGAGCTCTCAACCAGAGCAAGTTCGATGACATAACACCGCTTGAGAAGCACGATTACTTCAAACAGAAGGCGGCCGAAAGCCTGAAAATATCATTGTCAGTATATCAGGATTTACTGGGAGCTATTGAAAAATGAAATTGTTGTAACAAAATCAGAACAAAATTTAATATGAATTAGTTAAAAAAAGTGTTTTGACCTTTATTAAACTTCGATACATTTGCCCTTAATATTCACTCCTTAGTCCTTACCCTTAAAAATTAACAATTTTACTATCTATAGTGCAAACAAAACTTTCAACCTTTAATAAAAATATAACTAATCAATAATAATGCATTGGCATACACGTTTAAGGGACCTTTAAAGTTTTTATGTGCGGAAAGTAATAACTTTGAAGGTAGAACTCGTAGCAACAAGGCGAACTTTGCTGTTGTCTGAGTTACAGTGATTTATATGTTTCCCAACTAACTGAGACGTGACAGCGACGAGACTACTAAATCCACACTGTCACTAAATATTATAATAATAATCAGATCTAACTACGAAGAGTGTGCTCGATATTTTTTGAAAAGTTGTTCGAGAGAACTTTGGAACTTTTGAGTGGCAATTATTTGTTTAGTTAAAGAATGTACGTATTTTGTATATGTTGTGAAACATAAAACTATAGAGTAAGAGAGCCTTCTGTTAAGTTTGTAATTTTAGCTAAATTTTTCCTTTATACTGTAATTGGATAGGTTTGTCATTTACCTAATGGTTTTAGTTGAGTCTTTATTATTTTATAACGTACTCTACTTCTTATAAAAACCACAATCTATTGTAACAAAACTACAAAGGTAGTCAAATATGGTAAAAGTATTTTGGCAAATAAAATGCATCTAATCATATTGATAAAGGGTGTGATTTTCTTGCTGCGTATTAGATATACTTTTGATCTGAAAATATGATACGCTGTTAAATGAACTAGAAACTGATTTAGAAGACTTGTTTGGCCGGAAAAAACGTGTTTCATCCTATTAATAAGAATAAATATGTAAATTCAATGTTATCATTTAACAATTATAAAGTCCCATTTATTGTTTCTTCACTATGGCACACAAGGCAGATTATTTATTTAACGTTTTTCTTAGTTATAAATAACGTTATGTGTTAAAATGGAACAAAAGGACTCGGGTAAAATAGCAGGTTTACTAAATGGGTGTCAGAAAACGAGAAACAACGAAAAACATTCCCCATAATAAAAGCACGGGGTTTGAAAAATATCTGCTTTATTTACATTACAAATGTGTTTAAGTGTCTACCTTATTTACGAACTGACATGATTTTATACTTTCTTATATTGTTTTATTTTCCTCAGCATGCAAAGATCATAACAATCAGATGAGGCAGAGGATTGAAGCAAACGTTTAGGGAGTAAGAAATTTCCATATTTTATGTTTCCAAATTAAACAGTTGTATTATTTTACATTAAAATTGTGATATTACTTATACATCGGATCATACTCACTAAACCTTCTACACCTACTGAAGATGTTTAAGAGAGCAAGACACGTTTAGCCTTGCGATCGTGTTACTAACATATTTGCTTGAATGTCGAGCCACGCCCTTCACATTTCTGTGCTTGGCCTATTTACTCTTGGCGGCTGCACTATCTCAACGTAAATCACGCAACCCACGGAGAATATTGAGTTCAATGTGCGAAATCAAACACAAACATAATCTTCTACCACGAACTGTCGAGCTGCTGAACATCAGTGGCTAATAGTTCTGCACTGTCTTAAGATAATATAACAGTTCTGTGTTTCCATAAGAGTAATATGTCCAGCCTTGGATAAGGCCTTTGATAATTTCGTACAAGTATTTTTATGATGTTTTATACGTTAGGTTTTGGTTAGGTTAAGTTGTTTGTTTGTTTTTTGTTGTTTTTGGTGGGATTAGGAGGCCCCGGCATAGCCGGCTAGGCACGTCACCCTTGGGATACTGTACAGCCACCGGAAAGAGGGATAAGATAGGTGGTAGGATGGAGTCCGTCTGCCTCGCTCCAGAAAGGGAGAGAGCCTTACCTAGCTCCCGGGCTCTGTGGGTGACAACACCCCAGGACGATTCGCCCTCTAACCCGACGTCCCTCTAAGTCCACCAGAGAGGAACCGCCATCGCACAGAGCCTCCAACCTCTCAGGGGTCGGGTGGACCCAGGACAGTTCGCCCCCAGCCCGGCTTACCGAAGACAAGGGCCCTTCCTCTCAGGCACTCGTCCTAGGCTTCAAGGAAGATATCCACTACTCCCTCCAAGGACTTGGACTAGACTGGGTATCTAGGCTCAACTGGGAGTCAAACCCCCAGACGAGACAAGGAGGAACCACGGAAGGGAAGTTGTCACACTGGATAGCCAAAAGACTTACCGATACTGTGACAGCTTCATTTTTCTGTACCCAATGTCGACCTCTGTACCAGTACAGACCGTCAGAGAGCCATTGAGGGCCTAGGTTGAGTTAGATCACGTGAGGCCATTCCTAGTGTATCCCTGAAATCAGTGAGGCTGTAAATAAGCAGACCTTGCAACAAAAGCTAGCTTCTGTATGTTTGCAAGTCGGTCTTCCATCTAAAATAAATCTGGGAAATGGCTCACAAATCATCACATAAGAAGCTGTTCTAGAATCCAAACATTGATTAAATGAACCTTTATATATATTCTACCAGATAATCCGCAGACAGCAGTATATGATTTATTTCAGTGCACGGTGATATTAAACACCAAGTTGAGTGGGTTTACTGAGGGAACGATTCTCACTGTCCAAGTTAAGACAAACTAAAATAAACAAGTAACGTAAGACAGTACTTAAGACTTACAGATAGCCTTCCCAGAATCTGTATCACTTCAGCTTTTGCGAGCTTTATTTTTAATAAGACATAGCAATGTTTTTTCCAAGTAGCTAGTTAACTCTAAAACATACTTAACAATCGTAAACATTTGAATGCTTATAAACTACTGAAAAGTTAGGCTCAAAATGATTGTTATGCTCTAATTTTGAAAATTATAATCCCTTAGATAAATACGCAGATAAGTACCTAGGTAGCAGGCAGTAAAGCATTGCGAGTATTAAAAACAATTGAATACGTAATGTTTACTTTAGAACATCAATACGCACTAATATACGTACCATACACCATAATATAAAATATAAGTAAACAGTACATGTCGCTGTAGTGGTCCACCTTTAATATGTTTTTCCATGCTACTTACTGTACATGTTTTTGTCATATGTACTATTTATTAAGTCTAATTTTAGGGTTTCGTCGTCTTTAAGAACCAGTTGTTAAATATTTAGCGGTTTTATTGCTATTTATCACATAAATCCATTGTTGTTCTTCTTGGTGGTTAAAATTATTTTGATTTTTTATTATGATCAAATTTAGTTATAATTTGGGTTACCGTTGAAAATAGATAAATAAATCTTATTCTTAAAATAAATCCCTTGGTCCCTGATTTGTATTTACTATTGCCAATTTACTACTGAAATTTGTTATTCAAACTTTTGGAATATACTTAGATAGGATATACTCATGGATTTCAAACATATTTATTTACACTAATACACACTAGAATGTACAAATAAGTGTATAAATGAATACTCCTCTCAAAAAGTTGTATGGTTTGTCTGTAATAATATATAAATTATAAAAGGAGTATATAATATTATGATTGGTTGAGGAGATATTTAATTTGCAAGAGTGTAAAAAATGTAGATTTAATTTATTTTAAAATGTAAATTATAAAATTAAACTCAACTAGATTCATAATGTTGTTTTGGATGTATTGGCTGGGTTCGAGCTTTAGTTCAAAAACTGATGCCCATGTTGTGACGATATATGCAATTAAGTGTATTTTAAGGGGTACAACCCGTATATAGCCACAACTCGTACCTTATAGTACTTCATGTGTGAAGGTAGGTCAAATAAATAAAAGAAGGCGTTCGCAAAAAGCCTCCTAAAATGTTTATTACGCGAGTTGTCCTTAGGGTCTGGGCGACAAAGGAACACCAAGATGTTTAAATAATAGCGTTATTATTTTAAAATAGTTTTCATCGATTTATAAGATTTAACAATACAGATGAAAGTTGCGTTTCTTATCCTTATCGTTTTGCTAACAAGGTTCCACAGAGACAAACATCTCTCTGTCACAAACGATCCTGTGATTTCTAACAATCACGAGAGCACTATTCTCCTCCCTCTCTTTACAGACGTGTCATTTCATTGCAAGGGGAATGAAGAGTAATATGGTACTAGCTCATACTTAAAAATCTAGTGTTTTAATATTAGCAAATGAAAACAATCTGGTTTCCTACTAGCTCATCTATAATATGTTAATACTTCTGAACAAAAAATATATAGACTATAAGATTAAAAGTAAGAATGTTCATTTTGGTATAAATTAGAAAAGCAATACTTATTGTGGAGGTCAACATTTATATTATATATAAGTATAAACAAATTTATAAATGTTTATCTCATAATATAATAAGTACCAGAAACCGAGCTTTGCCCACATCGAGTGAACCAGTTTGTTAAATATCTATATAATAATATTTCACCACGTCACGACCATTCTACATGAAGAGCGTATTCAGTCACATTTGCTTATTCTCATAGTTAAAACCAATTCAATGTTTTTCTCTTTTCGAAATAATGTGTTTCATTTAATATATTTTCTGTCATAACAATAAAATTTGGTTCACCATCTTCTTTGCTCAATGGAATAATACAGTCCACCAACTCCAGTTCGGTAGTCTTTCGAGCAACTATTCCAGTTTTTAATATAAATCGAGTACACTTAAGGAATTTTTTGAAATTTTTATCAATTAAATTACAATAAAATACGTAACGAAATAAAGGTTGCATGCCAGCCAGTTGGTTTTCTCAATTTTTCATGCAAGGCCTAACGGATTTTTCTCAGTTCTTTGAATGCTTAACAAATGTATGTTTACAGATCACTAGCAGCTGATTTAATTTCATTTTTCAGCTAAAATCGCGATTTACCTTACAGCCCACCTAAAATTAGGATTAGAAAGGCAGAGACAGGTGATAATAATCCCCATCAGTTGCAACTTCTATTTTCATAATTTTTGTATGATGCTATTAGAATTTTATCATCTGAGTAGGCACTTATGTAATCATTTTAGATAAATAATATATAATAACATATAATACATAATATATAATAACATATAATACATAATATATAAACCCATATAATACATTATATATAATAACATATAATACATAATAATACTGGGACAACTAGACGGCCATTAAAAAATGAGATTCGCATTGTAATGGACCCTTGCTTTCTAAAAAAAGACTAAAGAAAAATTTGGCTTTAAATACATTTATATTTAGCGATAAAAAATAAAACAAACCATTATATAATGGCTTTATATTCTAATGATTAATTCTCATTTCTTTATTCTCAACGAATATAAAACAAGATTATTACAATTAGGCCTGTATTGGGAATTATTTAATTAATTTTTCATAAAAGGGTAAACAATTGGCGCAGTAACTTTTTGTCAGAGAAAATTAACTGCTTCTCAGAATCACTTTAGAGTGATAACAAGAGTGACTGTAAAGTTGACTGTGAGTCCTTTTTTACCTCATACTGACGCAAGTTCTGGCTCTGACGTCTTGTCTCGAAGGTCGATAAACAGGAGTGGGGGAAGGAAGTATTTATACCAGGCTGTTTAATGTATTTCTATGATTACATTTCAGGTGTTGATTCCCAATCAGACACCTCAACAACTTCCTCAATTTTAAATTATTTTTTGGCAAGACAAAACGAGCGAGAATAAATTTAGCTTCCACGTATTCAATTATATGGGAAGTTTTTTTAGAATATTAAAGAAAACAATTTTAAACAAATAGGTATCAATGTGAATCTATTTAATTAAATTATGCAGTGACCCATTAAAAGTATTAACCTATATGAGTGTCCTGAATTTTGTTTTCGTACGGTACTGATACTGGGGAAATATAGTTGTAGATAATATGTACAACAAATTCAAACAATTAAACTCCAAGCAATTATCATATGGAGGAAAATACACAAAATAATGCATATTACATTGCCTCTTCCTTCCGGTACGAGGGTAGGGGAAGTAGTGCAAGGAAGAAGGTGAATACTCCCACCCTCAGTCCCCTCCAGTAGTTGTGTATATTCAGTTACATCAACGACCAAAAATCATAACATGTGTTTTGGTAAATAAATGAAGATTGGAAATGCTGACCATACCAAGACGCGTAGAGAGTCATTACTGCGCATGTGCAAACCAGGCGCCAACTACCGCCAAAAGTCCTGTACTTACAATATATTCCACGAGAGTTTCTTTAAGTACATACACACATTAACACAATTTATTAGGGGGAATTCACTAATACACATTTATTCTTGCGTAAACCCCGCCGTTAAAATAACGAATCTTGTAAACAAAATCAATACTTTTAAATTCATTAATGTGGTGGCCCTTAGAAGGATTGTTAGAATAGAGGGTAATAGTCCAGCAACTAATGTGGTTGGTCGCTTGGCGTTACCCACAGAGCACGTGGATATTTGTGTTTTTTTAAACATCCATTTTTATTTTCACACTGGTTCAATATCTCTTTGGTTACATTATCTAAAGTAAGTCCGGAATTTGAAACAAAATTGTATGTAACAGTATCAAACTAGAACATGGCACATTTAAGAAAAACCCAAAATAATAGGCAATCTTTACTAACTTTTATATTCAAATAAAATATTTTAAATAGTTGTAGATAAAACGTAGAGACATGAAGATTTGTGAAAAAATTATAAATAACTAGTCGACCCGTGTGGAATTCCGCCAATCTATTGATTCCGCACTGCGAACCAAATCTTGTCAGCTGATCAGAAGTGCTTTTGTTTACATTTTCACTCCTGTCAAAACAAAATGTTCCATTCATTTATCTTCCATTTGAATAAGATTTTGGAAAAACGGTTAATTTTTAGCCCGTGGGTCTATTTTTTGTCATTAGCCGGCATGATAAGCTTTAAAATGAGGGGTAAATCATGAAATTTCATAAAGGAATAAGGAAGATCTCGCGGAGTGACAGAAAAACAGGCCCAAGAAATAATATATAAGATCACAATGAACTTCCATAAGGCTCTTTCTGAACTGGGAGAAATGGTATACTCTATTTAAACCGATACTTTGATATTTTTTACAAGTATATATAAATGCATGATTACAATTTATGGTTAAGAAGTAAAAACCGTACTTTATTGACATATCCTTTCGTGTTATTTTACATTAAGGGGAGGTACAAGAGAGATAGTGAACTCTTCATCCCTATTCCCCTAAAATGGTGGCACACAGTAAATTAAACACTAAACAATGACCAAGATAATCTTAAAAATTATGCTTTTCTAATATTAAAATTGGCAAGATGACGCGTCTGTAGAAAGACGCGTGGAGGGGGAAAGTCATTACTGCGCATTGGCGAACTAAGCACCAACGACCGCGAAATTACATGTTCAAAGTCTTATTTTGAAAAGTTTTTAAAATTGTTCACTGCAAACTATTTGTTTAATATCTCAAGGTTAAACTTATTTTCGGAATCCGACAAATTCAATGGACGGGGACTAATGTTTTGCATGTACCCTGACCACACTGTCTCGTTCTAGGGTGTCGGGTCTATAAAGAGACCTTAGGCCAACACTTCACTTGTTGACTGTTCACTGCTCAACAGGTGGTAACGGTTCGGCAATGTCCGTGCGTCTCCGCCAGCACTCGTGGCTCAGCTCGGCTGTGTTCGGGCGTCTTCGCAAGTGCTCGGCTACATTGATCCACCTTGCAGAGTTCCTGATTCCCGGACCCCACGCTCCGTCCAAACATTCAAATTTTATTTGTTAGGTAACATTAATTTGCCAAACACACCGATGAATAGACCATTTGAATAATATACTTCCTCTAATGTCGAAATCAAAACGAAAAGAATATTGTATAAACCATTTTTGTTTAAATTACAGGTTTTATTATGGATTCATTTGGCAATTTATTATGAACTTAGCGATGTGAAAGTTACGACATATAAACAATTACAACTACAACCTGCTTGTAGTATTGTTCAGACATTGTTAAGACGATGGGTCAAGTTTCCGTTAGACGATTTTTCAAGAGCGCCAGCATTAATCTGCGTCCACCCTCGGGGTGTTGCCATTGATGCAAGTCATTACTCAAGTTAAATATCCTTGCTTTCCATTATATACATAAATGTATTTATACCGGGTGTCCAAAAATTACCTTTACAATTTTGAATATATTTGAAAAGTATAATAAAAGTGATATTTTAATGGGGTTTGATTTTTTCGTAAAACAATTTTTTGGAAGTTTGTTTGTTTACATCATCAATGTGTTATTCTATTTTACTTAATTTTGTAACTATCTTATTTTAAAAATGGCGTTTTGCCCTGAAGAAAGGGAAAAGTGTTAGAGTTAGTATTACAATTACTACTATTTTACTTTGTGGAATACACTTCTTGTACCCATGAATCTTTTGTTCCAGTGTCAGATAGTGGGCCTATAAAGAGGTTTCCTGTTGTATAAAGTTCCAATTTTCTTTAAACTAGAACTTCAGTTCTTTTAGTCATGTAAAACTCCTCGACTTAATTTCAAAGAAAAATGTGTAAATGATAGTTATGGAATGAAGTAAATAATTAGAGACTATGCAAAAATTAACAAACAAATGTTGGAAAATGTGTTTAATAAAAATCAAACTCCACTAAACTATTACTACTATTTTAATTCTCCACAAGTTTAAAGTTTTAAAGATAATTTGTGGACACCCGGTATAATTTTTAATTACACTAACTATTATTTTCAGGTTGAAAATTAAGTGTAAGCATGGGGTGAGATTTGGACAACATAATCACCCATTTCGTAAGATACCTTTGACGAGGAGCTAATAATAACTGTTTCATAATAAAGCTCAATTCTTTAATAAATCTCTTTTCCAAATTATCTTCAATTACTAATATAAACTTGCAAATTAATTGCTCTTGAGCAAAGCAACGGCAGATGCTTACAATACGTGACAATTCTCTCAAACAGTTATACCACCCGCGATTCCAACATATATTTTAAAGTTCAGAAAATAGATCGGTCTTACTAGTATTACAAAAATTAGTTGTGCGAAGAATTTCAATGACAATCCCCCAGACCCATTTGGTTGATTGAAGGTATGATTGAAGGAATGACCTACGTATTTTGTACATCATTCCTGACACAAGGGCACGCCAATTGCATTCGACCATTTAGTTTCAAGTACGACAAGTCTAACAACATAAAAATACCATTTATAATTAACATGATCCTAATTAACGTTATTTGCAATTCAATATTTTTACCAAACAGAACGCTATATCAGTATATCATACTTTAAAATTATTCTATTGATTTTTTCCATAGTTTTTATTCCTCTAAAACTCTTTAATTCTTATTCCTGATTAATATCTATCAAACTCGTGAGTTCTCTGTTAGAGGTGCTATTAGTCTTTTGATATACCTCTACCTTCAGGGATCCTCCTCAATGGCTTTTAAAGTTGAAACGTTAATTTTACGAAGTTATTTATTTAGTTTGTCAGCTGATTACATAAAACATTACCAGCACGCTCTATAACTGCAGAATCTCCGTGTGGATAATGGGACAACGGTTAGTGTATTAATTATTTTCTTACACTTATTATTATTTTTAAATTTGTTATTTAATTACTTTAGAAATACACTCTTATTCATCAGTCGGGTTTTACAATATACAAATGCAATTATGAGTAAAATATGCATAAATGTAAGGCACATCAAGGAGAACCAAATGAAATACTTTGGACGGGTTGTTTTCCACCGACCGTATCCGTGGTGAACTTTAACGTTGGGGTAAAGTCGCTTTTCTATGTACACCTGGACTCTGCAACTTTATATTTAAGTTTCTTTGTCTTTAGACATTTAATCTGACTAACATATCTCAATAGGTGATAGGTGTATGGTAAAGACTGCATTTTAAAACTTCTGGAGTATAACCCACCCAATCACCTCCAATTTCTGGTGGAGGGAGGTGGTGGGAAACTTCTGAAGTATAACCCACCCAACCACTTCCAATTTCTGGTGGAGGGAGGTGGTGGGATCTCTTTCTGGTGGTGGGAAACTTCTGGAGTATAACCCACCCAACCACTTCCAATTTCTGGTGGAGGGAGGTGGTGGGATCTCTTTCTGGTGGTGGGAAACTTCTGGAGTATAACCCACCCAACCACTTCCAATTTATGGTGGAGGGAGGTGGTGGGATCTCTTTTTGGTGGTGGGAAACATCTGGAGTATAACCTTCCCAACCACCTCCAAATAGATGGTGCGATTTATATGCTTTTGGAGCGTAAAAAAACAAAACAAACGTTCCGCTATATTTGTTCCGATTTTTATTAAGATCGGATCATTGGATAATAAGAGGGGGCTTCAGTTTTTGGCTTCTGCTTGCTCCCCCATTAGGCCAATGACTCAAGGCCCGTCCTTTCCATACGAAAATATTTGAAATAGTTGATTTATGGTTCATTATAAAGAAAAAATAACCCTAGAATTTTCAGTAAACAGAATTTCAATAGTTCAGCAATAAAAATCGTGAATATTGAATATTTTGGAATTTCATTGAACGGTTATTACTTATGATATCGACATCTTGCCAACTGAAATTGCTAGATATTAGTTTGCCCTTTAAAATAAGACATAAATCAATGACATCGGGTAATCTATTGAGGAGAGATGGGCTTTAAAAGTTAACATTGGCCTTATGGGAGAAGCAGGTAGAAACGCCAAAAGTTTCGTGACTGGAGCCCCCTCTTAGTAATTAATATTTTTGTCTTCATTATGGATGGTTAGAGAGAATTTTTAATTATTCTCATTTAGATCTGGGTCGAATATGTGATTCGTCTACCAAGAGACGTCCAAGTAAAGCTCTCTGAACAGATTTATCAAAACATTGTGAAAGTCCTTAATTGATTTTAGCTTCCGTTCTGTCCTCGCTTGCAATTAAGTCACGTGAATTCAGGACAACTCATAACAAACAAGATAAAATTACGTTTTACGATTTGTTTCCAATATGTACAAGGCTCTTGAGTAACAGAACAAATTTTGCCTTACGCAATGGATCAAAACGTTGTTCCCAGAAAAAATAATGTATTTACTGTTCAGTGTTCAACCAACAAAAGTAAAATTAAATCTAGGAGAGGAGGCATAGAATGAGTTGAATTCCAGCTAAACTCAATTAACAAGTGTTTCAATGGTTGTTCGTTCCCTTGCCACCACCAACGTGATAAAAGTGGTCTCTTAATTAAGTTGATAGCATCGTTTGCTCACCCTAAGCGTACCGAAAACGACTCGAGTTTGTAGTTTAGTTACATTAGTATTTATAGATTGTGTAAATTACTAATACGGAAATAAATTATACTTATAAAATTATTATATGTATAAGTTTTACTATATATATGTATATCTGGGATCCGAAACCCGAAGCCTTCTGAGAAGTATACTTATTATTATAGTTATGTTTAGTTGATTCAGATAGTTACGGGTTTCCCAAATCTAGCTTGCAAGGCATAAATTTAGGCTTCAAATTGTCAAGAAACAAATCATGATTTTATTGACGATAACTTGGTTTGAATATGAAAGCGACATAAAGGAGTTTGAGATTGAGTGTTTCCGAGATACTCAAGTAAGTCTTATTTCCATAGATTGCAGCATTCATCAAATCAAATCACTGTCTTGGAAATCTCAAAGGGGAATCAGTGCAAGAAATCGTCAAAGGCACAGACGGGAATTTAATCCAGTTTACTTTGATTGTTTATAAAAATAAAAATAGTTAATACTGCTTTTATTTATATAACAACTATAGTTAATTTGCAATTTTATATCTTTAAATTATTTTGGTAAATTTAAAACCTTTTAATTGCATTTAAAAAGGTTATTTGTAATTCCAGTAAAGAATTAAAGTGTAAAAAAGGAAATTTAACGTTATGTTTCGTTAAATTTATAGAAAGGAGAATTGATTGATAACAAGTCAAAATTTTATTTAAAGGTAAACTTTTGTTCATCGTTAAATATTTGTTGACGTATTTTTGATTATTATATGAATGGTAAATTACATTCAAATTCAAAGATGGCAAACTTTTAAAATTGAAATAGAAAAGATCATTCTTCAATCATATGCTCACTAGGTACAGTTTTGTGTTTTATAATTAAAGCAAATTATAACACTATTGATACAGAGGGAGCAGAACAGTTTATACATCTATCTGCCGGGTAGTTCATCCCAGAGTTTGATGTTTTTTCTGTTAACCGATATAAACCGGGTCCAATTAGTTTCGTGATCTGCTTCCTAACCAACGCCATATTTTCCAGATTGAACCAGAAACGCAAAACCTAATCGGTGAACCTGAGTCAATATAAAGTTTGATTTCACTGATGTCATTCTATGTAAATGACACATAACATTAGTCTTTATAATATTTAGTCCGAGATCTAACTTACATTGCGTCATATAAATGTTTCCTTTCAATCTTTAACGGAAATAATGTCCAACAATCAACGATAAGTATGTAATAGATGCTAATAGAGTTATCTATTATGACAACTATATTTTTTACATGGTTAATTCCATTTACAAATGTATAATTACACCAATAAAATTATATTTATATAACATTAATCCGTCTATAATATTATATAGAAGATGTGGTTTCTGTCTGTCTGTCTGCCTGTCTGTCTGTCTGTCTGTGTGTCTGATGTTCCGGGTAAACGCAAAAACTGCTGAACCGACTGGGCTGAAACTTTACACAAAGGTAGATCTTGAAAGCATGCAACACATAGGCCTACTCACTTCTTTAAAATCCCCTCGAGCTACGCCTCGTGAACGTCCTAAGTTTCAATATTTACATTTCAGAAGAAAGTAAACATTCAGAAACTGTAATGCGAACAGCTGAGGACACTTCCATTTGACAGCTTAAAGAGCAGAAGCAAGAACAGCTGTTTCAAGCTAACTTACTTTTCTAATCCGTGCGAAGAACGGATGCATTCTAAAAATTATCTATTAATGTAATCTAAACTTATGGAAGAATATAAATCAATTGCATTGTAAATTTAACATTTGCTAACGTGTTAATTAAACACAGCATAACAGCAAAGCCCGATGATACGGACATTATATCAATAGTGAATACTGGAATAACAGCGCAGTAGGGGTAAGGTAAATTTATAAGCTCATTTACTCGAATTCGGAAGCAAGTCCGACTAAATTTTCTTTTTTTGTATGATAAATTGAATCTTGTATTTAAAACCTGTAGACGGAATGTTAAAAACAATAAAAGTTAGCCTTATTTTACGATAACAGATTGTTTTGATTTATGGCCTTATTTAACACAACCATCTGTTTAATACTAAACTATTGGCTTGAAAAGACCTTGCTCTGCTTCGTCTGATCTCTTTTACTCCTTAAATGCTAAGCACAATCAAACAGTGTACGTTGTATTTACCTAAACAAAAAATGTATTATCTAAACACTTAGTCACGTGTGATTATGTAAAAAACAGACGTTTTCCAGTTCTATGCTACTACTATGGGCGCCCCCCAAGGAGAAACTCAACTCCTTGAGCAAAGCTCGGCCCCCCTCCCCTGCCTGCCCTTCCCCTTACACTTCTCCTCCCTCTCCCTTCCACCTCCAATCACTTTTTTCTAATCTATATTTCTGCAGTGTTGCCAACCTGGTTTTTTATGTATGGTGCTTCCAACCTATTTTTTGTGAAAGATTACGTCACCCTAGGTTATACTGTTTGTTATATGTATATATTTATTACGTCACACTACTTTCGTTTGCTAAGCTCGTTCCCTCTCACCCGCATGTTACTTCTCTAAACGTGTTACTTATCCACTCTTGTTACTCATCCGAACTTGTTACTTATCCGAACATATTACTCATCCGAACTTGTTACTTATCCAGCCAACCCACTGCTGACGGATGCTTAACTAATAACGTAACAATGTCACAACGACTAACCAGATCGTAAATAATGGTTTTTAAAATGTGCATGGTCTCCCCACCCCGTTTTTGGTGGTGGAGAGACCGAGTTCATATACTAAATTTTGATGGCCCCGCATGGGATTTGAACCCATATTTGTCGCATTCTCCGAACCGGAGGCCAAGTCTCCGTTGAGAAATAACAAATAACCCTTAAGTACTGATACAACGTGACAACAGAGTGCAACCTGTGGGACAACGGCAGAACTAATAGCGCTGGTGGTACACTCTAGTAGAGGAATCAAGAACTTACAGCGCACACTCTAGTGGCATTTGTTGGAACTACGCTCGTGGTGGGCTCTAGTAGCGAATTTAATAGCTAACGACATACTCTAGCGGCGGTATTCCATATATATATATATATCGTTTAAAACACCATTGCATCGCAATAAGGCGAATAGAGTTATGCAACATTTTTAACATTAAATATTGGTTTATTTTGACCCACATAAGTAGTTTTCCTAAAACCCTACATAAAAGGGATGGAAGTAGTCAAACACCATTAATAGTTCCACACATTTTATTTGCGTCTGATGTAAATGTAGTTTACAGGGTCCGAAGGAAATATTTTAGTTCTAAAACGATATTCATCCGGTGTGTCTTGCTTTAGATCCATAAGTAGGTATCCGTGAGGTTCAGACGTCAAATTGGTATAATAAGCGTCCTGAATAAATTTTGGATTTTCCGGGAAAATTTGATGTGCAAGATGCCTGATCTGAGCCTTGTCTCGTGGATTCTTGAAACAAACTATGTATTGGGCGTTCAGTGAAATGTTATGCTGTCCTCTTCCTTGGTGGAAAATATTTTGAGTGATGTAAAACACGCTAATATTGCAGTGATGACAGCCTTTGGTAAACAAATCTGCTACTTTCTGATCCGTACGGTTCATCATATCGACGATGACAACAAGTTTGGGTGATCCAATATCTTCCAACTCTTCAATGTTGGGTAATCGTCGTTTGAAACAAACAGAACATTGATATTTGAAGGCTTACAAGCTCCGTAATACCAATAAACGTCAGAGAATATTGTGTCACACATTCTGTCCATATTGTTTATGAAATGTTAAACGAACCGTGTCTTGCCGTCCATAGTGGGGCCACTAATGATGGCTGAAAAAGGATGTTTCCATCTCGGATCCATGATTGCGACTGATCCGGATCTATTAAACGAGACGTCATTTATACCTTTCGGGCTCCTCAAACTGAACCTTCACAGTTACTAATCGTACGATAGTACTTTATAGTATACATTCACCTTCGAATAACTTTTCCAAAGACACATATTAATACGATTACAAATTACCGACAGCTATGAGTCGGCTCTAGTACACACTCATTTTCCATTTACTGGTTTATTAGTTCCAAAGGCATATCATTCGATTACTTACATTCAGTTGTTCCATTTGGTTGTTTAATTCGGATGTTCATATCGAATGAGTTTTTCGACGACTTTTATTAATTGTACTGTTGGTTCTTATAGGAAAACCGTTTCGGAAGTAGGTTGTTTTAATTCGATTGTTTCATTCGGTTGTTGTTCGATTCCATCCGATATTTTACATAAATAGAGGGGGCCAGCCGCCCGGAGCTCATTTGCGTTATTGCTCTCCTAGTGGTAACATCGACTTGTCTAATCATGTCTGCGACATCACCTCTACCTTCTATGGACAAACAGCCCTTTACAGGGCTGCAGCTCGCTTCCCAATATGTGACAGATCCTGCGGAAGGAGTTCGTCTCTTGTCACCCAATCAAGAGGTAGAATCTAATCTGATTGGAGACTTGGCTGACAGTGTTCAACCACTTCGGGAAGTACACCGTCCTCCGCTTCGTATGAACATCTTACCCCTTCCGTCTACTTCCCGCTCTATGCACGGCCCTGCCTTAACCTGTGCCATGCCGCAACTCAGCAGCCCCGACCCCCTACCTGTCCCTGACTTTGATGTCGTGGGGGATGTTACATGAGCGAGCCACCCTCTCAACTTCCGTGAGTGTTATCGACAATATAGGAATTTTAGGTTATGGCACGTGAAATAACGGTGCAAATTGGTCCGCCCCAAGCCCATGATAACCCTTTCGTGTGGCTTAGGAATACTTTCACCGGCTTTACTAACCATCTTCTCGTTGCCACTATTGCCCCTCATGATCGTAAAGGGTTTACATTTCAAAGTGCTTCTCGTATTACTCAGAGGCCTATTGGCCTCAGTGCTCGGCTTAGGGACCAATTTTCTGTTGATATTTTATTTCATCTTATTGAACGTTGTGTCCAAAGCAAAACGAGGAATTTTTCATCGCTGTTCCCATTAGTGTTGTGTTTCTTCATGTACGAGTCCCAATGGGTGGTATCCGTATTGACTACACCTCAGACTTTCATACCTTCTGTAAAAGGAAACGAGGAATAGTCACAATCAACAGCGATAAAAATCTCTGCCTGGCCCGAGCACTAGTAGTGACGATCGCTTTCCTCAAAAAGGACGAGTCTCCCGCAGCAGCGGCGGATTATAGGACAATGCTTAAATCAGGTCGTTATGGTCAGCGAGGTTTACAGTTTGCATTGGCTGACCGTTTGTGTCGCGAAGCCAACGTCGACCTTACACATGGGGGAGGTGTCGAGGAGTTACGATGTTTTCAACAGCATCTTTCTGATTATTGTATCATGGTATTTACTGATAGAAGAGGTAAAGAAGCCATGTTTGAAGGACTTATGGGTACTCCTGACCATCCTCGCAAGCACATCGGCCTTATTTTTGGCGATAATCACTACAATGTGATTACATCTCTTATTGGTGCATTCTCCGCCAGAACGTACTGTCGCCCCTACAAGTACGCAGACTCCAATGCTGTCACTCGGCATCGATGCCCCACAAGTGTTGGTCAAGTGGAAAGGTTACCCTGCAAATTTCAACACCTGGAATCCCGCGTCTAGCCTTTTGGATTCAACCCGGTGAATCCTAGTGCCGCTGTCAGTCTGGTCCAAGACGCAGTCAAGTGAACATGGCAGGTGTCGGTGGTATGTTTGGTGCTGCGGACCGCATGACTATGCGTCCGGCGATCTGGCGATGCTATAAAAACCGAGGCTCAGTCTTTGCCCAAGCGTCGCAGCGTGAACATCAGACCCGACTCTACGTCATTAGCTAAGAAGAGGACGAAAACAGTATGGAAACCTCGCACGGAAGAAAATGCCGGAAAAAACAGATTCGCAAGAAGACCAAAGTGCCAATAAATAAGAAGAAGGTGATAAAGAAGACTTCAAAGAGGAAATTACTCATCAACATTTTTACATAATGGCCTACGTACATAACCTCTCTGCCAATTGTTCTAAAACCAAACTGGACTTGTTTTCTCTACCACCTACTCAGACTAGCATCGATGGAGGTCAATGGATCCAATACAAGCTACTGTCCAGGCTCACTGACGACTCGCCTATCGAGTTTGTAGTGCCTGGCCATGGTGACGAATATTTGGACTTGTCTCAAACCTTAATTGCTGTAAAAGTGAGAATTTTGGAAGAGGACGGAAATGTTTTGGACGCAACCTGCGATAAAGTTGGACCTGTAAACTATTTTCTTCATTCCCTGTTTAGCCAAGTGGAGGTGTAATTTAACCAAAAACTTGTATCGGTGAATGGAAACACTTACCCTTACCGAGCGTACATTGAAACTCTCTTGAATTACGATGATGCCGCTAAAGAAACACACCAGACATCAGCCTTTTGGGTGAGCGATACAGCCGGTCAGATGGAAAAACCCGAAGATGAAAACGATGGACTGAAGAAAAGACGAAGTTACTTTACCAATAGCCACCCTTTGGACATGATGCGATATATTCACAGTGTCGTATTCCACCAAGTTAAGTATATGCTGAACGGAGTGGGGCTTAAAATCAAATTCACGAGACCCCGCGATAGCTTTAGTCTAATTTCGAAGTCTGAATTTGCGATAAACGTCATGGAAGCCAGTCTGATGGTGAGAAGAGTGAAGATTAACCCCACACTGTTGATTGAACACGCCAAAAACCTAGAAACGTGCACTTAAAAGTATCCCATAACACGCGTGGACTTTAAGGCCTTTACTATTCCAAGAGATGTGCTCGTAAAAACTATAGACAATGTTTACCTGGGACAGTTACCTAAAAGGATCGTATTGGGGCTAGTGAGTAACAACGCCTATAATGGAAGTTTAAAGCACAACCCTTTTAATTTTTCCCACTACAACATAAACTTTCTCACCCTCTACGTTGACGGACAGCAAGTACCCGCTAAAGCGCTTCAGCCCGACTTTACAAATCATCAGTTGTACATCAGTTGCTACAACACCCTATTTTCGGGGTGTGGGATTCATAACAAGAACCAAGGCAACGAAATCTCACGAATTATGAACCCCAACGGCTACTGTCTGTACGCGTTCGATTTGACATCGGATTTGGCGGCAGCTGCGTCCCATTGGAACCTTGTCAAAAGAAGGTTGCAGTCTTCGCATAGAAATCAAGTTTGGCGTCGCCCTTACGGAAGCGGTCAACTGCATCGTCTTTGGAGAGTTTTGCAACATCATCGAAGTAGACAAGTACAGAAACGTTACTGTAGACTACAACTAAGCACTACATTGTGGTTGACAAGACTGTTGCCTAACATGATTACGTTTTATTAAAATCAAATTACATATTTTAGAAGTGTAAATGTTTTTAGTTTTCCAAAAGAGTTGATTTTAGTTTCTGAAAGACATTGTAGCGACAGGAAAAATGGTATTTTGTTTAGTAGATTCTTTAATTGATAAAATGTTTATATTAGTAGTTCTTACTACATGTTTGATATTTAGTTACTTAATGCGTATCACTTGTGTACATAAGCGTATTTGATGTGCAATAAAAGTGTGTGTCTCTCTGAAATTGTTGTTATTTCTTTTTCCTGCAATTGGTGTCTGAAAAGGTACCATGTAATGGGGGTAGCTACCGCCTGCTCATTCTAGTGCTGGCCTTGGGCGGTGGCGGTCATGGAGCTGTTGGCCGACTTCCAGGGGTTTAAAGACTCGCACAATGAGTTTGTAATTAAGGAGTTTGCTGTCGCCACGGCTGAAGGTACGGTTCTACAACACTGGACAGTGAAATCCCCGAGTCCATACGCTACTCTGGAATTAAAAACCAAGAAACAGTGCACATGGGTCACCAAAAATTATCACGGCATACTGTGGCAGAACGGTGATGTCACCATTCAAGCGCTACACAGACAATTGTGTCTCATTTCCAAAGATTCAGTGGTGTACGTGAAGGGACTAGAAAAGGTAAAATACATTAGAGAATTTTGTAAAACGTGTCTGTTGCTGGACTTGGAAAACTAACCATCCTTAAAGACTCTTGCCAATTCGCCAGTGTTCTGTTTTTATAACAGGAAACCCAAAAAAAGGTTTGTGCCAAATAACGTGTTGAAACTTGTTCAGTATCATAATCAATAATACCTAAGAGACATTCCTTTAATGCTGGGGGAATTTTGGGGGTTTCCCCCACTTTACTGGTATAAAAGGCTTGCTCGCAGAAGTTTTTCATTCTATCAGCGATAGTGGTAGCAGCACCATCTTGAACCTACAGCTACAGTACTTACAATGGACATGAACAATTTTAAAGGACGCCTCAACAACTGTAATGCTACTCACCAGACTTAACGATCTCCAGCCTGGTACTCCGTACAAGATCACCAATTTTGCAAAAACAAATTCACGCTACGGCGAGGTTGTCTGCGCAACCGTGAAAGGAATAGAAGGCGACGATGTACTACTGAACGTCTACCTACCTCGGCGATTCCTCATCATCCTCACAGAAGCCGCCATCAAGAGTTACAACAAATGAGATGCTGCCAGGATGTCTCTAGTATACCACGGCAATGGTAAAGGAATAGAATTTGTTTAAGAAGAATATAATTTTGTTAATAGTTATAGTACAAAATGTATCAATAAACGTTTTGGTTTATAATTTATTGCTTATTATTTTCCCTTGTTTGCATACTTTAATATTGGACTTACACAAAGTACAATTTAGATGAAATTAGTTTCAAAAAGCATATAATGAAACAGTATTAAAAGTAAAAATGGTTTGGCATAGCAAATAAGTTTTAGAGCTCTATAGGGGTTATATCTACTGAAAAAGTAGTGACAGGTCCAAACAAGTTGAAACAGGAGCGATGAACCTGATAAGGGTTTCTATCCATCAACATTATCTACTATCTACAAGGTATGATTTCCTCCGTAAAGAGAAATCACTATCTAAAAATTTAAACCTTTTGGAAATGTATAGTTTTTAATTCAGTCCGAGCCGATACACCTGGTTCTACTAATACCTTACTAATATATTCTAACAGACAAAAACAAGATAATAAAAGATATATAAGGTGTGTGAGGGGTCCGTGCTTAGCAAACGAAAGTAGCGTGACGTAATAAATAAATATATATATATATATATATAACAAACAGTATAACCTAGGGTGACGTAATCTTTCACAAAAAAAAGGATAGGTTGGAAGCACTACACATAAAAACCAAGTTGGCAACACTGCCCAAATGTAGGTTAGGTAAAGTGGTAGGATGGGGTGGGAAGGGGCGGGGGAGTGGTGGGGGGCGGGAAGGGGAGTGGGAGTGGCTCCATTCTGCGCTAAAGGTCAAAGGTCAAAAAGGGCTCAATGTGTGTCCGTAGTAGTTATGCTCTTCTTATGGGCACAATTTGTCCTTTATTGCAGACACACAATATTTCAAAAAAACTATTATTTTCCCGAGTCCCTTGAGCCTTTAGTTCGAACCTTCTACTATCATCTTGTATCTCGAGAAAATCTTGAAATCAATGCATTCTTGCAGAGTAGTCTTTCTTCTTCTTCAGTGGTTGGCTGTAAACAAACTTTCTGTAAATTCCGATAAAACCAAGTTTATTGATTTTAAATTAAGAAATGCTGATGGCATTTCTTATGGTTCAAATATTATTGTAGGAGATTTTGAAATAGAAGCATGCGAAAAAAAATATTTTTTAGGATTTACCATAGATTCTTGACTTAATTATTTCAAACACATTAACAAGGTCTCCGGTAGGAGGAATAGTGGTATTTTTACTCTTCGAAGAATTGCTCAGTTCACTGATACTAGGGTTCTTCTAACTGCTTATTTTTCTTGTTTGTATCCACACATCAGGTATGGCATTCCAATTTTGGGCGCCGAATCAACTCGTACAAAGAAACTGTTTCGGTTACAAAAGAAAGCAATATGACATATTTTTGGAATGGCAAGGCTTGGGTCGTGCAGAGGTGTTTTTTTTCTGAAAATAACTTACTGACTTTTCCCTGTATTTATATTTTTGAAACTCTTTCATTTTTGGTTAAAAACAGACACTTTTTTCAGATGGGCCACATTTCTAGGTTTAATTTTTGTAATGCTGGATCCCTTGCAAGTCCCCGTCACAACACTACCTTTTTCAAAAACCAGACTTTGTTTGCAGGCATTAAAATATAAAATTCCCTCCCATCCAATCTCATGGCAGTAACTGATGTGGGTAAGTTTAGGAGGAGGCTGAGATCCTTTTTGGTTGCTAAGGAATACTAAAGTGTGTCTGAGTATTTTATTGACAAGAAGTAATTATTGTTTTTTACCGTTGACATATATAGTTTTGAATGTTTTGAACATTATGCTATAAATTAGTTATATTTTCTATGTCACATTATTTTTGTAAATGACGTTTGTCAATACTTGTAAAAGTCGAATGGCAATAAAGATCTGATTTCTGATTTCTGTAATCTACCAAACGTACACAATTTATCTTTGTTTTCTCTTACATAAATACTAAATAGTAATCCTGTTATTGTAGTTTGATGCATTGCAAGCTACCCTCAAGAATGTGAAAAATTACAGTACCTTAAAAACGTATAATGTAAAATAGTTAAATTATGTAATTTTTTTGGCGTTATCCGTTTAACGTATCCATAAATCTAAAACACAAAGCTTTGTATCATATTTTGTATGTGCTAAGTGAAATGTCAAAGGTTTCCAGGCATTATTTGTTTCTTGGTTAATACACTAACATCTTTTAAGTTTACACAGCCGTCCCATCAAACTCCGCATTAAATACTTTACTTTTTGTTTATCAATCTCGATTCCACATTTGTTTAAACCAAACAACTATATGTTGTTTTTATAATTAACTAGCTGGTACCCGGCACGTTGCTGCCGCAGAAGAGGCATTGAATTTGTTTTATGTCAAATACTCGTTCATTTTCAATATAAGCTCGTTCGCTTCGCTTACTCGCCTCCCGGATTAGCGCTTCGCTCACTCGTCTCCCGGATGAGCTCGTTCGCTACGCTCACTTGCCTAACGAAAAAAGAGTTTGAGTTGCCATTCAAGTAGTTTTTTCTTTC
Source organism: Allygus modestus (assembly GCA_963675035.1). Lineage (NCBI taxonomy): Eukaryota > Metazoa > Arthropoda > Insecta > Hemiptera > Cicadellidae > Allygus > Allygus modestus. The sequence goes on along the minus strand of OY776114.1, from coordinate 76,092,657 downwards.
CATTATGAGAGTTGCCATTCAAGTAGGTTTTTTATTTCCATTATGATAAACAGCTGTTTACAATATTTTTTAGATATCATCTAATATAATCAAAAGAAATCTTTCTTGTATAATATAATATTGTCTAAGATTAATGTTACAACTTTGAAGTCTAGTGGCGCACAGCTCTAATGTCCTAAGACTTCGGTTAATGACCTATAACCATCCCAGGGTTAACCTGTGTTACTATGCAACATTTCAAAGCAATCGGATGAACGGAATGGCAGCGCATAAAATACGAATGGACAGACGAACAGACGGACAGACGGACAGACGGACAGACGGACAGACGTACATACATTGATTTTTATATATTAGATTTCTATAGTATTTTAACAAACCTGACAATGTGATTTTGCCAGTCTGTCAATTTGTTCGAATATGCAAAACACGGGTATTTCAAATCCTCTGAAAGTTTATATTGCAGCAAAAGATTGATTGTATAATTTGCTCATTTTTACTTTTTTAATCTTTATTCTTAACCCGAAAAACAGAGTATTTACACTACGGTAAATAAATTACGATTTTCAGGACAAAATGTTCAGCTTATGGATTTGTCCTGTAATTTACTGTTTTAGGGAAAAATCTAAAATGGCTACAATTTTGAAACCATGGAGGTTAGAAACTTTAAACTTAATAACGAAATAATATAAACAATTTCAGATAAATATCATTCTTGTTTATCACGAGCATTTTATTTATTAAAAACCACATACAGATAATAAAAGAAGTGAAATAAAGAAAAAATGTTTCCCTTAAATAGAGCAAATTGGCTTGCTATATTTTAAAGAGTTTCAAAAGAAAAACATCCGGTGAATTGAAATTCATCAGTCAGATAGGGAAACTAAACTCTTAACAATATAATTTTCATGTTCAAGTGACTTATAATTTAATGAAACCATTAATACACTATTGACAAGATTTAGTCCAAACTAACAGAAATCCAATCCCTATTTATAACTATTTTGATCAGTTTGAAAATAGGAGTTCAAACGTTTTTGTTTTGAGATTCTGATGTAAAATTCATTTATGTCGATTGCATATTTCATGAAACCAGATCAATGCTTTACGGAACATGCATTTCAAAGGCTCGAACAAGGCATGCTTTCATTTTCCTCTGTGTAACATAGTTTTGTAAATTTTTAAACAAGCCTAATTTATAATTATCAATTTAGGTCTTTAGTTTGGTGTAAAGTGTAATTTGTTTAAAATTAAATTGCTATAAAGTATGGCATTTAAAAATTAACGTTTAAAAACTTGTAATTTAAGGTCTGAAATAATCAAGTTTCATAATAAAACCTCAAATAACGTATATTTTCACGATTGCACGTTTTACTTTAACTTACCCACCTAAATTACGAAAATATTACAATTAAATACATATTTTTCTCTACAACTATTAGCTCGCTGAGCAAAGCCAGTTATTTACATATGTGGTGTAGTTTTTATCTGCAGATGGTTATCCTACATATTTATACACAAGCAGGTTTTTATACAAACGAGATCTCAGGCATTTCAGAACCAATTTTTATGTTTGATGTGTTAATTATAAGATACCGGTGTATATTATACCAATTTCCATCCGACGTTGAAGCTACACCTCACAGGTCTTCAACACTTTGATGGAGTTAAGATCGAATAAATCAATTGAATTGTTTGTTTAACAACTGTTGACACATTAATAAAACAGAGCATAACAGCAAGAACAGATGTCACAAGACACTATATAAATACAGTACAAAGATACTAGAATTACATCGCAGTACGTATTCTACGTTCTGAGAAGAGTTGTACGTTTAGAAGCATGAGAAGATTATTTCCTCGAGTTCGTGCATCAGGTCCAACTAGTAAAACGTTTTAGATCTTTTATCAAAACATGTTTTTTTACAGGTGTAATAGCTATGCAGTTGATCGTGTGGAATCAAGTTTTAACGTCAGTATTGGTGTTTCAACTGAATATTGGATATTAAATCCCAGTTGAATTTTAGCATTGTCCAAAACTAATTTATTCTAAACGAGATTGTTGAACAATTTATTATTTAAAATTTTACCAAGTTTAATGTTGAGTTTATGCAAAACTTGTCATTTATTTAAAAAACAGTTAAGATTAAACAGATTTGTTTGAGCTTGATTATATTGTTTCCAGAGAATTATAGGACATTCATGTATAAGATTGTTTGTAAGTTTAATTTCGAGCGTTTTGATTGGTTGGCCTGCAAAGTCCAGCTGTTTGTTGTTGCGTCCCAACCACATCTATAAATATAAGTGACAGGCCCTCAGCCGCTCCTTTTCAGTTCTTGTTTAATGGTAAACATATTAATATGTAGTAGTTGTCTTTTCCCCAATTTTTCGAAATTAGGTCAATATAGGTTGTAATATAACTGTTTATAAAATAATTTTATTAAATAAATGTGTAATTTCAAATCCATTAATTTAATTGTTCTTTTATAGGATATATGAATTTACATGAGAAAATTAAAAAAAGGAAGTCTTAACCGGCGTTTAATCATGAAGTATAAAGTATAAATAATAAATAAATAATAATGATAAAACTGAAGTAATATTAAAAAGTATTGTTACATATTTTGAAGAGGATTGAAAGTACATTTATTTGAGTTGTAAAAAGGAATTTTTTAGTTTTTTATATAATAAACGTGGAAGTTTTAAAATAAAATGTGCGTGTAATAAAAAAGAAGATCCTGCATTCCATTGCATTTAAACAATCAAGTTTGTTTTATTATTTTGAGTGTCCAGTACAATAAAGAATTTACTAAAACAAATAATGTGTACCTAAAATTATTAACTTATGTAATTAAATTGAGTAATTGCTGTTATTCGGTACAAAATTATCAATTTCTTTAATATTAGTTTTATTTAAACGGCTTGATATGTGAAGACCACAACAAACTATTTATGAACCAAGTTAGTAATAACCAAAAGGAAAATAGGGTGAATATTCATGCAAATAAACGTATCACGGAAAACTGCGAATTGCACGTTCGAACGAGGGATGAGAAAGGGTAAAAACACATTGGAGCAGGGCAGGTAGCTGGTAGCCTAGCCGGTCGCTTACTCGCTTACTGCATTGTAGAATTGTAGCGCGCGTTGATACGGGCACGTGCACAGTCGCGCTTAGCAGGTAGCCGGGATGGTAGCAGTGAGCTAAGCTGCAAGCGGCAATAATTGCGAAGTCGATTGTTTACATCGCTGTAAGCGGGGATGGCCCGACTCGCGCATGCGCAATGGCACTTTACAACCACGTGTTCTCGGGTTCTCATGTTGCACACGGGGTCTTTCACGACGTATTCTCTGTGTACGTGGTGTTGTTCGTGTTGGTTGATTTGTTTAGTTTTTGTTTTGTGTACTTTAATGAAAAAATGGATGTGAAAAAATTAATAGCAGAGAAGTCTTCAGTCGGATTTTTAGCGAATTTCCCGAATAGGGAAGAAGCTATTATCGAAGTCAAAATTTCGATATAGGCCTGGGACCATGATAACATTTTGGTTTCAGGTTCCCAGGTGTCAAAATCACCATTTATTCACAACTATATATACTTTTATATTATATGTGTGTGAGCCTCCGTGGGTGCAACAACTTTCGTAAAAATGGACCGATTTTGATGAAATTTGGCACAATTGAGTAAAGCCATATTTATAGTTCGAAAACCAGCCTGATCGCTCCATCCAAAGGGGTATTTTTTTGGGGGGGGGGAGGTGGGTTTGAACCCCAAAAATGTTTTTTTAAAATTTTGTTCACATATAAACTTTTAAGAAATAGAATTTTGATTGTCAGCTTAAATTAAAAAAAATTTGGTGTTTTGATGATTGCTCTACGTCAATTGGTTACAGAGATGTTGAAAGTGCTAAACACAGTACGTTATCCAATGTTATTCTTATGGAGAATAAGAACACATTTCTCACATCACACACATCTCGGTTGTTTATGAACTTATCCAGACGAAACTTGGTATATTGCTTAATATCGTTGTAGTCTATTTATATTTGCAGGAAAAACAATTTATTTGCCGATGGTTCCTATAGCAAGAAAACCTGCATACTCAGCCCCTATGTTATTCTTGTGGATAGTAATTAAAATGTGACAAAACGCTTGTTTATGAATGTATACTAATGAAACTTGGTATAGGGCTTTATGTGGTAATACACATATATATGCACTGGAAGTTCACTGAGTACGAAGGTTTGTTGCGAGGGGGGTATTTATTTTCTTAACGCGCCGGCCGACAAGCGACTGACTGAGCGTCAGTGTGTGTGTGTGCAGCATCCCGCCAAGTAACCAGCTAGGCTACAAGCGGCCAGCGAGTATGCGACCTGCCCTGCTCCACTGTGTTTTTACCCTAAAAACGTGCAATTTCATGTGTAACCCTCATTCATCTTCCCTTTGGTGTTTTCAAACGTGTACAAATAGAAAGGGTGTGCGTAGTGTTATAGTCTGTCCAAATGCCTTTATGCGCCCCAGAGGATTAATAGTCCGTTGCACCCCTTCTCGCGCAGCCCGGCCTAACTGCCAGTAATAGTTTTCCAATTAGTCAATTTAATTACGCTAGGTTCGCAAAACTTAAATTTGTTAATTATTAACTTGAGATAGTTTTTAATGTGATATTAAAGTTATAGTATTGTGAAAATATAGATAACATGGTGTAGGCCTAATTTTGATATTCCTAAGCGTCTATAAGTTGATGTTTAAATTAAATGCTTAGAAGTGTTACGATTACACCTGTTTGAACTCTATTTACACAAATAATGTGTAAAATGTTTATATACAATAATATAAAAAAATTCAATAAAATCAATAACTTTAAAAATTCATATTTACAGACAAAGGTATACTTACTTACTTGATACTTGATATTTGGTGTCTTCATCTTTGTCCGAAAATTTAGGAAGGATTGTGTCTTTAAATGTTTCATCACAAAAAATATTTGTACTTATATTTACTTCCACATGGTGACTAAATAGTAGCAGGCGATTCATTGAGGAACGATTGGCGCCAGGTAGGCCGAGCTGCGCGTGTGAGGGTGAGTGCGCGTGGGAGTGAGTGCATCTGAGGGTGAGTGCGTGAGAGGGTGAGTGCGTGAGAGGGTGAGTGCGTGTGGGAGTGAGTGCGTATTGGGGTGAGTGCGTGTGATTGTGAGTGCGTGTAAGGGTGAGTGCATGTGAGGGTGAGTGAGTGTGGGGTGAGTGCGTGTGGGGGTGAGTGCGTGTGGGGGTGAGGGCGTGTGAGGGTGAGTGCATGTGAGGGTGAGTGCATGTGAGGGTAAGTGCGTGTGGAGGTGAGTGCGTGTGGAGGTGAGTGCGTGTGGTGGTGAGTGCGTGTGAGGGTGAGTGCATGTGAGGGTGAGTGCGTGTGGGGTTGAGTGTGGGGGTGAGTGCGTGTGAAGTTGAGTGCGTGTGGGGGTGAGTACGTGTTAGGGTGAGTGCGTGTGAGGGTGAGTTCATGTGAGGGTGAGTTCTTGTGAGGGTGAGTGCGTGTGAGAGTGATTGCGTGTGAGGGTGACTGCGTGTGGGGGTGAGTGCGTGTGGGGGTTAGTGCGTGTGAGGGTGAGTGCGTGTGAGGGTGAGTGCATGTGAGGGTGAGTGCGGGTGGAGGTGACTGTATGTGGGGGTGAGTGCGTGTGGGAGTGAGGGCGTGTGAGGGTGAGTGTGTGTGAGAGTGAGTGCGTGTGGGGGTGAGTGCGTGTGAGGGTGAGTGCGTGTGAGGGTGAGTGCATGTCAGGGTGAGTGTGTGTGTAGGTGAGTGCGTGTGGGGGTGAGGGCGTGTGGGGCACGGGTCTTTTGACAAACATTGATAAGCTTCGGGCTGAACGTTCTTCACCAGTCGAGCAATTTACTGAATCAGACAGTTTTGGTTATTAATGCTTCGTAATGCTTATTAATGGCTTGGTTTTTTACTAACAATTTATATATATATCTTGTATTTTTGTTTCTTTCATAAAGAGTTCGGTGTTATAATTGGATTGCTCTATGAGTGAGACACGTTAGATATGATATCATTAGACATCGCAATCTCAATACCACCTCTTTGTTGAGTAAAAACTTTAGATTGGAATTTAAATGCTTTATATATTTTTTTTTAATCCTTTGGTATCTTACTATAGATCGTTAGGATGTCGGGTATTGTAAAGCCACCGTGTGTAAAGGTGTCTTAGGGTCCTATGATTAGCATGCAAACCTAAAATGGTATTAGGTGGAGCTCTAGAGAAACAGTTTGACCCCAAAATGGCAAATGTAGATGAAATAACCTTTCTTAGAACAAATATGGCCAAAATAAATATGTATAAGAAGAAAATTGTACAAAAATTAAATAATTGATTTAATTCGGATGGAGGCCTTTATACACTTTAAATTTCAGTCAACAAAATTGAACACAATTTGTAAATATTTATAAACACGATTTATTTTATATCAGAGTCCAATAAAAGATTAAAACTTTGAACAACTTTTTCTTATATACGAAAGGAAAAGTTTCTTTCTAAAAGAGGTGAAACCTAGTTTTAATCTTGTCATAAGGAAACTCTCGCACAAGAAACTGACAATAGAGTTTTGTTAAAGAAAACCGGTTCATCGTCATATGAAAACACGTTTGAAGTTTCATTTCCTAATTTGTAATTCTTAGAATCAGTTTGCTTAAAGGAACATGTAATCCTGTTTGATCCTACGAAGCAGCAGCAATGTGTTTTAACCTGGACGGATTGTTATTTCCACTTTACGTATATTTCAATAGTGTAAAATATAACAAACATAACACCATGCTAATGAAATATTTAAATACTACTTTATTAAAAAACTCAACTAATCAGAAACAAAAACAATAGCATTTGTTTAACCAACTTAATTTTAATTTGATCGGTTATGCTAGCAGAATGTAACCGTTCTTCGCACGGGTTATAACGGTAAATTAGCTTGAAACAACTGTTATTGCTTCTACTCTTTAAGCTGTCAAATGGAAGTGTCCACAGCTGTTCGCATTACAGTTTCTCAATGCTTAATTTCTTCTTAAATGTTAACATTGAAAATTAGGACGTTAACGGTGCGTAGCCCGAAGAGATTTTAAGGAAGTGAATAGGCCTATGTGTTGTATGGGTTCAAGATCTACCTTTGTGTAAAATTTCAGCTCAGTCGGTTCAGTAGTTTTTGCGTTTACCCGGAACATCAGACAGACAGGCAGAAATCACCTCTTCTTTATAATATATATATTTCTTAACCTAGTAGATAATACAGTCAATTATAGTATTTTAAAATGCTCAGTATATATGTAGTAAATGAAATAGTGCTATGTAAAGATTCTCTGTTAATATAATTGTTTATCAATCATAAGTCCAAACTAATGACCAAACTACTCCATCGGACTTCATTGACCCCCTTCAGAGACACACGTTTGCATCGGCGACCAAGGCAAACCAAAGCAAAACCAGTTCATATTCTTAAACCAAAACAATGACATATGTCCCCTATCAAGCGTTGGCCAAACGTATCAGACCAAGGGATACAGATGCGTAATGTTTAGTTATTATTATTAATCTTTCTCGAATGTTTATGTGATTATCATAAAGGGATTTTTCTATTTTATACACTTTAAAATTGTGTGTTATAGTAAAATTATTTGTTTGCTAATGTTAATTACAACTGGTTTTCTTTGCAGTCATGGCACTGTGATATAAATTAGTCATAGTTGTAGTTAGATGCGTTGTTTAGATGCGTTACTTCAAATGTAATTGTTTCTTTATCATGGAAAATTAACGACTATTTTTAGAATATAGTTTTGAATCTAAAAAAATATTAAATCCGTGCAAGATGGTGAATTTACGAGACATTGATGTAAGATGTTTTATTCACGTCTTATGCGACCCTCAAATCAAATCATTTCTTCGTAATATCTCAAAGCGGAATCAGTGGCAATATCGTTCACGATTTTATCAGGTTGTTTACGACAATAGTTGTGAGTGTGAGTAAAAACAAGATACATATAAGTTATTTAAATACATTTTTAAATTACCTCATGTGAAATCCAAAAATATACCAAGTACAATAATGTATCAGAATCTTTGGCTTTGATAACCTTTCATTATAATGCTATATCAAAAAGAAAAAATGGTATTGGTTTTATTTGTTAAATTTTATTATTCATAGTTAAAAAAATAAAATGTTTTTGATAGTAAAGCTAAGATTAAAATTGTTTTCGATTTAAATATGTTAGTAACTGAAATAAAACTGCATTGAACATTTGTAAACGATACACCCAACTACGATACATAAAATAAATCAACACTTTGTTTCAATGATAATGATATTCAAATTTGTGGTGTTTATGGTTCTAGTGGCCTGTCGGAATAAAAACAAATAATAGGCCTGGTCAAACACGTTTTTTGAGCTATTTTTTCATGGAAAGCCATTTAAACATTTATTAAAACTCAATTATGAAACTGGTCTATGATTGGAATTCGACTACTGTTCCAGAAGGTGTGTTGTGTTTTGAATGCCTTCAAACTGGTTAAATTATGTTAATTGAGACGGGGGATCTTCACAACAACACACCTCTAGTAAATAGACCAAGTGCGACGCAATTGTCGATTGCCCACTCCGTACTGAGTTATTATCCAATTGTAATCCAACAATAACCCCATTTCATCTAAACTACTTTAGAGAATGACACAATTGCCAGATAGTAAACAAGAGTGTAAGGGGAAGTTACACCCCCAAAATCTATCCTTACTTATTCCACCCTTATTGGGCAACGCTCATCGTTTAACACCATTACACGTCGATAGCTTTTCGGTTGTCTGTGGCACTAAAATGTGCATGAACAGTGGACTTTTCCCTCAAACCTTTGTAGCCGGCCTTATTGTACTTGTATGCTTCTGATTGTAAACAACTGATTGTTTTCACTTTTCGTTCACCTTAGCCCTAACACCGTATCTTGATGTTGAGTTCCGTTATAAAGGTTCTACTATGATTTATTTATACATTAACATTTAATGCATACTAAATAATGGAGCTAAGACAAGAACATCCTATCCTATATTCTAATATGAGTAAGATTTTCATGCGTGCGTGCGTGCTTGCTTGCAACTCTGATCTCAAAAACGGCACTAACGCTTTCATTCACATTTTACTGTAAATAAATAATTTCTGGGATAAATTATTTCCGAGGAACACATTCCGAGGAAAAATCAAATAAAGTAAAAAAAAATAAAATAAAAAGTTAAAAAATTAAAATTGGGCTTATGGAGTTTAAAATAAAAACAAATGCATTTTATTAGCTGTTTATAACCAACCAGGGAACATTCAAAGTGTAATACGCGTGTTGTTTATAATTGTTAACATGTGGTTTCCTGAGAGCAGTGACTAAAGTGAAGATTATAAAGGCCTATATAGAGTCCGGTTATATATATATATATATATATATATATATATATATATCCGAAATATTTCAAAGGGACACTGAGCTATAAATATCAACTGGAGTGATTTTAAAAATGCAGAAAAGAGGCAAATGAACTATACAAATTTTATAATCAGTTGGGAGACGTTGTGAAATATTACTCCAAGCCATCTAAACAAACTGAGTGACCTTGCCCAAGCAAAGTTCGGGCCCAGGTACTAATATAATAAAAGGTTGAATTTAATATTATAATAATTGAAGCTACGACCCTCGCTTATCTTCAAAGCCGTGCACTTAATCTGAAATATTCGGTTCTTTAAATAATCTAAGAGAAACCTTTTAAAAGACGTTTCTAAAGAGCTTCTAAAATGGAGGTTTTCTCAGTTCCACAAATAAATTGGCTCATGAATATTTCAGACAGCGTATTACTGTATTTACCGATATTTTTCGTTTCCTTTACTCCTTTTGATTGTGTTTATTTAAACTTGACAAGCAAAATATAATAAATATTTTGCTTTGAGAAAGAATAGGTTTTAGTCCAGTAAAATAGGTTTTAAAAATGAAAAAATCAAGCAGATATATTTCTTCTGTAAAATGTACAAAACCACGGTTTTTACTTCAGGTCAAATGAGTTTTTACTGCCATATTGGAAAATGGAGATTATTAAAAAAGTTAACTTTTAATTCGATTTTGCCAAAGTTCAGAATAAGCATAAAACTACATCCTTGACCCATCGAAGCCTTAACACACATTTTATAATCCAACTTATGTGTTTGTTCGTCTTTCCTTTAAACATACTACTTTAGAATTATTTAGTGTGTACAGTATTTTTTCCAAAATACTTACCTTCCTGTTGGAAAGGTTAAACAACGAACATCTTAATATTCAAGGCGTGTTTTTATTTTGAGAAGTTTTGGAGATAAGTAAAGAAAGCCTGCCGGTACTAAATGCAGAACGTTGTTTTTCAATGTCTTTCAATTGTTTTTCTTGTCTTGAAGAATGAATACACTTTTTAATATAAGAGTCAGTAAAATTGTTTGTTACAACTAAAAACCCTTGGCATCGCTATCAAGCAACTTAAGTTAAAGTTAATAGTTTAGGAGGGGAAAGTAGATTGAGGCAACGTACTGTATATTTTAAATATAAGTTGTTGTTTTCTCTGAGACCGGCTATTGTTGTTCAAAAAACAATAGTGTTTTAAGATATTTTTCTTATGCAAAAAAGTTATATGTGTATAACATTATAAAAATATAAGGATACACTGGAAAAATAAGTGCATCGGGTGATAACTTTTGAAATTGCTATACTTCTGAGTTCGTTAAACAAATTTTTCTTGAATTTTTGACAAGGTGATCAATATCAACACATACTATCAAAATGTGATCAAAATAGGTGATCAACCGTACTATTAATGGGAAATTTCATAAGATAACGTAAACTCAAATATGGCAGCAAAAATCATCTGTCTTAAAATAATAAAAATTTACCTTTTTAAACAACGTTAATTATTCATAAATTGGAGTTTTAAACGTTTGTCTTCCAGCGAGCTCCATGCTTAAAACATCAGTGCTACTACTAGAGATAAGCGGTATAGTTTTTAAATTTTTTTACTTAAATTAAACTAAATTTAATTACTTTAATTCAATTCAAAATACAAATTCAGAAGAGGAATCTAAGTTTTAGCTGGTGTCTTCATAACTATAAGCTTTTAGCTATTAAGTTTGAAGATAACAATCTAAGCTATTTCAAAATTATTGTTAGGCTAATTCTTTTATGGATGGTGACATGTATTCACATCTATAAATAAGCGTTTACTAAAATAATCTATTATATTTAAGGATATTGATTTAATAACTTGCTATATTTAAGACGTTGTTGTTTTCCTGTGTAACATTCCTAATCATGCCAAAAGGGTAAAACTGATGAATTAAACATTTTCTTAAAATTTGAACTTTATTTTTTTATCTTAGTTAAGAGTATTAATTGTTTTAATTGTTTGACCTTTTCGAATCAAAGGTTTTCTGCAAAGGAATAAATAATAACCGAGACGCTAGGTATTAAAAAACTTAAAGTACTAATCTGTAGTGAAGGTGAACGGGCAAGGTAACTCAAAAAGTGGCTGCCAACCTCTTTATGAAAACGGTAAAATATACATATTAATTTGTGGGTATTTTCTTAATAATGGAAACCTTGGGAAATATATGAACATTGCTGCTTTTTAAGGGTGAGAATTAAGATCACGTCCGGTAATTATTTTCATAATGGAGAGAGTTTTCTTTGATCCCATCTAAACAACTTTTTACCTTTTAAGGTAACTTATTTGCTCAAAGAGCGTTTACACCTTTAAAAGCTGTATTTGTGTTTCTAGGGCATAATTTGTCCTCCAATGTTATCTCTAAAGAGTTACCTATTTTACAGTCTCTAAGGTTGTGTTGCCTCGTTGCCTTTTGACCTCCTCATTTCCCTGAAGGAAAAATTGAGTATACAAGTTATAATTTAGCAAGATTGAAAAAACACTACTAATTAAAATGTATTGAGTGTATTTGCTTTAGTATCTATAACTCGTTGGTAGTGTTAGTACTTTGTCTGTAAATAAATTTTACAATAAGTTTTGGTGTGAAAAGGCACGGCGCAAAACGCAATTCAGATGAACCTCTGTAATGCGGGATGCTGCACAAGACCCAAATGGAATCGAAAACATAATTTCAGGCGCCAGTGTGTCTTCACTGTTTGGCATCTAACATGAATGCATGCAATTAGCAAAGCTGTATGTTTCAGTAACTTTTATTTCAGTGTTAAATAGTCTAGTTGTCGTCCCCAGGTCCAAAGCGAAACCTTTACGTGAGTTTGTTGTAATTTTCTGTTTTAAATATATCACAATCACAAGCCTGCTGTGTCATTTATAGAAAGGTTTATATTTCTACTAACAACAATAATAAGCGTAAGCAGTCGGTCTTTATTTATTTATTTTGTTTACTTGAAAGTCTCGATAGAGTAAATATTTTCCCTTTATATACATATTCCCTTTCCAATACGATATACTAGTAAAACATGAGAACTAAATCACAATATACTGTTATCATTCTCAAGAAGAAAAAATCCTATATATTAATCAAAAGAAGAAAGACAAGGTAAAATATATGTATTAATCAGAAAGGTCACAATTGTTTTAAGACTGATACTGCTAATTGCGTCAACCTCAGAGACTGATTCCACAAACAAAGCTGACTCACTTCCCCACCCCAAACCCCAAATTTCTTTACGTCATTCAAAAATAGACTCCTCATCAAACGCGTCAGTATGGTTTGTTTTATTTTATTCAAAAATGCAGTTTTATTAGCTTTAAAACGAAATAATTAGTTATTGTTACATTACATATTTAAATGTATTGTACCGACCAAAAAACACTACTCTTTATATTGTAATTATGACTTACTTAGATATAATTAATTTAATTTGAAAAAGGGTTATTTTAATCTGAGGATATATTTTACTACGTGAAATCCCATGTATAATTGTAAACATTTTGCTAGTTTAAACTTACTAACAATATACTGGTTGGAGTGATATAGTAACTAATGCACATCATGCTATTTTAATAATAACTTTTAAATTGATAAAGACTGTTTGCAGTTTAAAATTCGTCAGGCATTATTGCTTGTTAAGAATAAAATACTATTTGTTCGGTTGTCAATTTGAAACATATTAATCTATAGTCATTACGAAGTGGGACCTGTTGTTTGTTATTTTTATGAAACTTAATTTATGGATTGTTTTTGCTATTCGGCTAACTAAACATGTTATTAAAGTGCAATAAAAATAATTACATATAAAACCCCTCTGAAAACTAACAATGCACAAACTTAAATATGGTTTATAACTAAAAAGTGGAGACTTTAAAGGAGGAGCTTATAGGTGTTATTGTTAGTAGAAATTGTTACCTTCCTGTAAATGACTTAGCAAGCTTGTGATTGCAAATCAAAACTTACTGGTACATTAACAGCTTTGTTTGTTGTATTACATTCATTCATGTTCAGGACTGTTTAACTCTAGTGGCAAGATATGGCTTTGAGAGTTTCAATAACGTTGCTATACGTGTTACACAAAATGGTAGTACATGTTTGTACTGTACATTTTTCACAAGTAGAGATAAAATTAAATGATCCACAGAAGTAGTTGATTTTAATATATATGGTCAATGTGCAACTGATAGCTGATGTAGCTAATTCAATGCGCAGTAGATATTTCAGTAAATAAAATCTATGTATACAGTGTATATTAATTTATGCTTTGGTTTGTACACAAAAGTATACAAAGAATTTGATGAAGACAAGTGTTTGAGTACAACATACATATTGCATGAATACTCGTAGAAGGGCTCAATCTAGAATCAAACATCAAGAGGTTTGCAAGTTAACTATCTACTTAAGGCGACAACTTATGTCAATATCTACTAATGTTCCTCAATATTCGGGAGGAAGGGCAACGAGTTTGTATAACGTAAAAGGATTATTTAACGTCATCATATTATGTACTATTTACTGGAAATGTACAAATTAATAAGAAACCTGTCGAACTAGCAACAGATTTTTAAGAACATCTAACCGAAATGTACGAGAGGCAACCAGCAATATTAAATCACCCTGTGGTCTGAACATATTTTGAATCTGTTTAAGTATTCTAGAAATGTATTTTTATGACATTCAAATGATTTATTCACTATATTTCTTTATTTTACATCAATGTGAACCAAATTGAAGAAATAAGGGTTTTAGCCTCGAAGTCATTCTACCATGAAGATTTTCGAAAATAATCATATTAACATGGGGGAAACAATGTATTTAAAAAAAGCAATAAAAAACATCAGCAACATGAAGATTGATTCAGATGAGTCTTAAATAAGACAGATAAGGTGAAATAAGTTTCGAGCAAATTTACGAAATACTCTATTGTTCCAAATGAAAATTTTTCATATGGAAATCTCAAAAGTAAACTGTTATTTTATAACCTTAAGCTTGTATTTTTATCTTATTCATATGATTGTGGAAATTTCACTTTATAGTATACTATAATATACTAAGTAGTATAGTAGCTAGTGCATTTTTATTTTGATAGTAAACGTTTTTAACATACCAACAAAAATATTTATTTATAAATTAATTTTTGTTTTTGTGAAACATTATTTTATTTTATTGTTATGATTAAAAGGACCCTTAAAACTATACTCTTATTTAATTAGAAACGCATTTTTGAAACAATACTTATATATTTATCTAGGCCAATAATTTATTATGAGCTTTATCGATGCATACCTAGACTGTAAATTCATTGTTGGTAATGATTCAAGGTTAGTGTAAATAGTTAAAACACAGTCTATCATTACGAATTCTTTGAAATAATTATCAAATCGTTATAATATAAATGAATTCCTCGCTTGCTAATAAAAACCGTTGATAAAATCCAGTGAATAGTGTTTTCCAAAGCGAGGTAAATATAGAAGCAAGGGTGGTGACCGTGATCCTTGTAAATAAATAACATTCACTGCCGCTGAGTGGGTTAGCGGTGTTTTTCCAAGCTGACCATTTATCAAGCTGAGCTGCGGCATCGGACGTCCGTTTTTGACATAAAAACTAGCTACTAGTATCACCCGGATATACTTCCTACAACATCGCATTGTTAAGGGAGTAATTTATTTGATTTATTATTGCTAAATAGTTGCCCGTTCTCCAATTGGGAGTCTTGCAAGCGTTGAATATTTTTAATTAAAATCAGCTATACATTTCATTAGGTATTTGGTTATGTAAATTAAATAACTTGATAAGATTAAAATTTGATTTCAAAAACCCCATGGAAACTCAAAAGACTTTAAGACCGCAAAATGCACATTGATACAAAATATTTTACAAAAAAAGATTTAAAGACCGAAAATATCCAAACAAAAATTAAGAAATTTGTTAAATAATTGAGCGGTAAAACATAAGTATTTACCATTGGCTTTCTACATTATTTATAAAGCAAATTTTGGTCATGTGAATTAATACATTAGAAATGTGACTCCGCGTTTAAGGGACATTTGATATAATCACGAATTGTGATCACAAATCCTAAATCCTTAAAAAGTCCAAAGATTTCCCAATCCTTGGATGGTCTCTCATAAGCCTCATAAGGCCTCATAAGCGATCGTACCTGAGTCCTGAGGGTAGCTCGTGCGTTGCGATCGTACCTGAGTCCTGAGGGTAGCTCGTGCGTTGCGATCGTACCTGAGTCCTGAGGGTAGCTCGTGCGTTGCGATCGTACCTGAGTCCTGAGGGTAGCTCGTGCGTTGCGATCGTACCTGAGTCCTAAGGGTAGCTCGTGCGTTGCGATCGTACCTGAGTCCTGAGGGTAGCTCGTGCGTTGCGATCGTACCTGAGTCCTAAGGGTAGCTCGTGCGTTGCGATCGTACCTGAGTCCTGAGGGTAGCTCGTGCGTTGCGATCGTACCTGAGTCCTGAGGGTAGCTCGTGCGTTGCGATCGTACCTGAGTCCTGAGGGTAGCTCGTGCGTTGCGATCGTACCTGAGTCCTGAGGGTAGCTCGTGCGTTGCGATCGTACCTGAGTCCTGAGGGTAGCTCGTGCGTTGCGATCGTACCTGAGTCCTGAGGGTAGCTCGTGCGTTGCGATCGTACCTGAGTCCTGAGGGTAGCTCGTGCGTTGCGATCGTACCTGAGTCCTGAGGGTAGCTCGTGCGTTGCGATCGTACCTGAGTCCTGAGGGTATCTCGTGCGTTGCGATCGTA
The DNA here is from genome assembly GCA_963675035.1 of Allygus modestus. NCBI lineage: Eukaryota > Metazoa > Arthropoda > Insecta > Hemiptera > Cicadellidae > Allygus > Allygus modestus. The sequence goes on along the minus strand of OY776114.1, from coordinate 76,076,442 downwards.
CCTGAGTCCTGAGGGTAGCTCGTGCGTTGCGATCGTACCTGAGTCCTGAGGGTAGCTCGTGCGTTGCGATCGTACCTGAGTCCTGAGGGTAGCTCGTGCGTTGCGATCGTACCTGAGTCCTGAGGGTAGCTCGTGCGTTGCGATCGTACCTGAGTCCTGAGGGTAGCTCGTGCGTTGCGATCGTACCTGAGTCCTGAGGGTAGCTCGTGCGTTGCGATCGTACCTGAGTCCTGAGGGTAGCTCGTGCGTTGCGATCGTACCTGAGTCCTGAGGGTAGCTCGTGCGTTGCGATCGTACCTGAGTCCTGAGGGTAGCTCGTGCGTTGCGATCGTACCTGAGTCCTGAGGGTAGCTCGTGCGTTGCGATCGTACCTGAGTCCTGAGGGTAGCTCGTGCGTTCAACGGAAACCTCATGTGAGTAATAAACATCTCCTAACAAACTTCCATTTCTAATTTGTGTTATTTACATGTGGTTGGTAAAAAAACTAAATATATTGCTTGAACAAAATATAAAACGTCTACACTTTGAACCTTCACGAAAACCTTTCTAAAATACGATGTCGATATTTGGGAAGGGACAAATCCTATTTAAATTTGAATAAGTCTTTTTGTGAAAGATATTTGAACAATTTTTTATAATGATAATGCATTATTATAATGCACTTCGTTTTGAAAAACAGTCAAACCGACACGTGCAGTATTATATTGTACATTATATTAGCACTACATTGTATTATATTGGGTACATAATACAACAATTATCTCTGACACAACATTACAATAGGGTGCAATGTAGTGTGGGTGTTTCAAACCAGGTATGACGTTAAGCAATAAATAAACTCTGTCACTTCGGATCACTTAACCTTTTTAACAAATAGTTTTTTTCAACAACTTTTGGTTTTTATATTTTGTTCATTTTGGAACTAAAGAACTGAAATATAATTTTGGAGTTAAATCCACTTGGAACTAAATAAACATCCCCATAATAAATTGTAAACAAATAAAATCAGAGTGCAATTAAATTTAAATTAAAAACATATGTATGAATAATCATGGCATGGTTGAGAGTTTGTTTTATATCTCTTCTATCTATTTATGTTCTTGCCTCATTCTCCACATATTTTATTAAAAATTATATTTGTGACAGTAACTCGTTATTTTATAACTTGGCCAAACTATGTGAAATTTATTAACCTCGAAAATAGCCTTAGGAGCCAAAACATGGGTGGAGGGTAAAAATTATAAAAAATTGTACTCAGTTTTATTTATTTTATATTAAATGTAATAGTAGCTCTTACCAGTGAATCTAAAAACAGTTTAACAATGTTTGTTATATATTTAAATGTTTTTTCATTATTTTTAGGCTTCCAAAAGTACTCGTTTTCACCTTAAAACATGTTTGGTATAAATCAGAAGCTCTTAACTTCAGTAGCTTCTCTTTGGGCTTTAAATAACAACCTTACTCACTGCGCCACCCTAAAGGCTTAATAAGTTGCAGCTGATCTTTTAAAGTTGCTGATTATAATGTAACAGTTTCAAAACATCAGGTTCCATGCCTACTACTTCCCTAGGCGGAGAATAGGGCATTAGCTAGTTTATATTTAATAATTAGTATTAAATGTATTAAAATGAAAGTTGAAAAAGATTAAACTCTTAAACATTTGTACAACTATTTTATTCTGGAGAGAACTCTCGTAAGCTGACATGAAGTTTTTGTTATTGTTAACCGACTCTTTAAAACGTATTAGTATTGGTAAATTATTTATAAAAACATATGCAAATTGTTAATACAACTTTATAAACATTTAAACGGAAACGACCGTTCTTAAAGAGCAAAGAGGGTTTATTACAAATTGCAATCACTTTACTAAGATATGGTAAATCATGGATGGAGGATTTTTTAATTTTTATAAACCACAAGAGTTGCAGATTTAATTGCAGAAAAGCAATTTATACAGCTAGAAAATACAGCAACGCACTGTTAGTAAGAAATCACAGCAAAACATTTTACCGAATAATATATTTGTAAGTAGAACTGTTATGAAATTACCAGAGAGTTGAGATAATTTACAGGTTACTATCGTTTGTGGGATAACTGTATTAATTTATGCTACAAACACAGATAATTAAACCTTAAATTGGATCAGTGTTTTTTATTGCTGAGCCCCAAGCTCATAAAAGTGTTAATCTTGGATTTATAAAACAGTTTTACACCATAGTTTTCACATATTTGAAAAACTAATTGCAGGTTTATTGTTTATTGTCAGTGCGTTGTTTATAATAATGTTATAATAATACGTTGTAGTATAATGCACTACGGTAATGAAACAAAAGCGTATAGTACAAACTACCCCCGTCAGAGAACACCTGCGTACGCAGAGAATTTCTAAAACTTATAATTCCACATAAAGCCACTTACAAAGTATCATATAAATACATTTTAATAATCAATATGTAACATTTAAGTTTCTCCATAAGAACATTAGTACTGATTACGCAGGTTTAATGATATGGAGACCATTTAAAAAATGCCACTGGCGTAGATATACACAAAAACAAACATACAAAACAAAAACCTTCTGTGCAAATACCAATAGACCACAACCATGTAAAACCACAAACCAAGTTTCATAAGTAAACATTCATAAATAAGCGAGATATACAGTTTTACTTGAACCTCCATAAGAATAACATTGGACAACGTGTCTTTAGGCCTCCTAATAACTCATTAACCAATCACCGAAAATCCCCTTTGTCAATTTAAGCTGAGTCCAGTGGTGGAAACTGGAGTTTGATTTATAAAATATTAATTTTTGAAAATAAACAACTATTTTTATGATATAAATCCCCCCTCAAAATACCTGTTTAGGTAGGGCGGTCTGACTAGTTTTTGTACTCAATAATAAATGTTGCTTTTCATGTCCGTACAAATTTTCATATGTACTGTTAAAAGGTGTAAATACACATTTGAAAGAATGGCGATTTAGTATCTGGGGACCTTAAAACAATACGTTATAATGATCTTAGGTCTCACCCTGCCACGGTAATAGATCCTTTCCCATAGGAAAAATTCACTGAAAGCAATTAACTAGTGTAATTATAAAAGGGTTGCTGTAGCTAGTAAGCCTGAGGAAACAACAGCGGCCTAAAGCAACAACCAAGGGAGTAATAATCCAAACATGAATTTACGCAGTTAATTACGTAGCTTACAGTGCTTGTCAGTCCGTAGTTCGCATCACAACACAGCAAAGGCCAACTAGACATTGGTCTATTTCTTAAAATAAGTATTTTAATATCTAATCTAGAGTTTAGTAAGAGGTATTGTAGGTGTCAGTTGGGTTCTATCATTACTGTATGATAGTTTGTATTGATAAAAGGCAATTTAACGTTTTTATAATTAAATTTTTGTCAAATAATCACAGGTTACCGGTGAAACTAATATCTCTTAAATGATAATAAGAGTATTTTTAAAGCCCCTTAGTCTAAATGTGCCATTTGATGGTCTCAATTTTTGATTTAGTTTGTTTGTTATTTTGATAACTGAACGCAATCGGAATTTATGTTAATAGAGCACACAAACGAATATGCCGATGGGAAAGCGGTCCAAACTCTTCAAGTTGAAGCAGGGTCCGGAAACCCTCAAAGAAGAGTGTGGCTCATTTAAATTACTTTGATCAGCTGATTTTACCGAAACTGGTTCATGAACGTTTTATCATTACACTGTGATCACACACACATAGTCCCCACATCATTATACAGTGTTTCATCATTACACTGTGATCACACACACACACAGTCCCCACATCATTATACAGTGTTTCATCATTACACTGTGATCACACACACACAGTCCCCGCATCATTATACAGTGTTTAATCATTACACTGTGATCACACACACACAGTCCCCACATCATTATACAGTGTTTCATCATTACACTGTGATAACACACACACAGTCCCCACATCATTATACAGTGTTTCATCATTACACTGTGATCACACACACACAGTCCCCACATCATTAAACAGTGTTTCATCATTACACTGTGATCACACACACACAGTCCCCACATCATTATACAGTGTTTCATCATTACACTGTGATCACACACACACAGTCCCCACATCATTATACAGTGTTTCATCATTACACTGTGATCACACACACACAGTCCCCACATCATTATACAGTGTTTCATCATTACACTGTGATCACACACACACAGTCCCCACATCATTATACAGTGTTTCATCATTACACTGTGATCACACACACACAGTCCCCACATCATTATACAGTGTTTCATCATTACACTGTGATCACACACACACACAGTCCCCACATCATTATACAGTCACATCATTACACTTTATATTTAATAGTACTTTATTTATTTTTCTGGTAAGATGTATTGTTAAATATATTGTAAGGAAGTCTAATCATCCCCGTTTTCAAGGGAAAAATCGAAAACAGTAGATTATTGTTTTAGTTTTTGAGTGAAAATAATTTTAAAGACAAAAAACTGTTCAGTACTTTAGTTAAGTTTTAAACATAACACCACTTACAATGGATATCTTAAATAGTTTCTAATTGATTATTGTAAGGTAGTATATCAGCTGTTAAATCTAATTTTTAACAATATGAGCCTTAAATTACCAAAACCCTTGAGACCTAAGTGGGTTATATTTAAGGCCCACATTACGACCACCTTAGTGTCCCATTTGTCTTTAGTTTCCTAGTTTAATAAACTCACCCAACATTAGAGATTTACTTTGCTCTTTCCTTCTTAACAATAGGCTTTTCTATTATTCTTTATTTAAGAGACATGTTTTTGGTGGGGTATTTTTAATTAATAGTATTTACTATTATTGATATGACATATGGTTACTGCTTGGATAAGAATATTTACCTATACCTTTTGTATATCCAATTTAACAGTTTAACCAAATTAATAAAATTACTCAAATTAGTTTAGGCCTATATGAAAACATATGGCAAAAACGTTTTACTTGTGTCTTAGGAGTTAAATATTTTTCTTATAAAATACTTTTCAAATATTTCGTGAAACTTATAACTTACAAATTTTCGTAAAAATTATCTAGCATTTAATAAGTATTACCAAGCCCGAAAATAACCTTTAGGTAACCCAACTATGACTATGTAGGCTAAGTTTTATCCTAACGATTTAAAAGGAAAAAATTGCCAGTTCTGTTCATGTAACGTTGAATAGTCTTGTTAAACTGTTTATATTCATCTCATTTTACTAATAGAGAAAAATTTGAATTAGATTTTCTGGAATCTGTATTGACGTAAAACTAGAGCAACAGTACACAAGTATTATAATGGAAAGAACTGTCGCTGGGGACGTTGATGGTTTAGTTCGCTGGGGGGGGGGGGGTTCTGTGAGGTATTGGTTGCAGAACACTTACCTGAGGTTTGTATTGCTATACAGCTGCGGTTTTAAGAGTTAAAACGGATTTAAAATAGCTAAACCTTTCGGTGTCCTTAGCATATCATAAGTTTAACACGGTTTTTAAATTACAGAACATTAATATATTATTTCTTTTGTAGCCTGATACGTGTTGTTACAACTTCAACAGGATGAACAAACTATGTATCATATTACTACAAAGTATATTTACACTTATACTGTACTTACATACAATACGGTAAATATATACAAAAGATGGTACAAGGTGATCGATTTCAACCAGTTACACCGTTAATCAGGCCCAAGCAGAAAGGTTTTATATTGGCCACACAGGGCGTACTTTTAAATCTAGATTCAGAGAACATATACAAGCTTTAAAAAGCAATAACCGTACATTCATGAAGTCTAACATTGCTGATAATTTACTATGTACTGGTCATAATTACAAAAACATTACTGAAAACACGTAATTTTTAGAGATAATGAATAAATGAAACATAATGTACTCAAAAGAAGAATACCTTATTATGTGGGCAACAAAAAATAACCAAGCAATATATTAAATACTCGTATTGAAACAAATAATGCCATATTTGAGAAGTTGGATATTGGATGTATACATATAAAACCAAAAGCTTTTGCTCGGTTAATAAAAAAACATATAATATTTTTAGAAATAATGTAGCATGTTTTTATTTTATTAGCTTGACAAATAATACAAAAATTAATAAATTATGTTTTGTTAAGTTGAAAATGGCCTTAAGAGTACCAAAACATATAGCTTTATTAACAGATTTTAAAAAGTATGTTCAGTTTAATTTTTGTTTTCAAATATGTATTTATAAAAAAATTAATAAGAGCTAACGGAATCATTAAAATGATCAACAATTGTTCGGATCTTCCATACATAAACTGACGATTTATAATAGCTACATATATATAACTGGAGAATTTTATAAATTATTTCAAGTTGATTTGCTTTATCCCGATTTAGTAGTTGGTATTTAAATACTCGTTCAGAAGGTCTAGTAAAAAGTCCGTGAATTGCAGATATTTCAAATTAGTCTTCGTCATTAGCTTTTTTAAAATTTAAAATTAAATGTTCTGTGCATTTCTCAAACAACTAAATGTCTACTAGTTATTATATACCTATTTCATTTGTTTTTTTTAATGCATTTTACTGCATTATTGAGTGTAAAATAGGCGTATGTTTAATTTATATTTTAAATTTGGTGGTTGGAAACAAATTATCTATTATTTTAATGCATTTTTTGACATTAAAAATATGTTTTTAAGACATTTTCTGATAAAATAAAATAAATAATAGATATCTCGTGTGTGTTTTAATGCTATTTGCGAGAAGGTAACAAATAACACTGGTTTTATTTTTATATCCACAGCTGTTTCTTTTTCCATAATTTCCCTCTGCTAATTTAATCCACAAAATAATAATGCTACATTAACAATTCAACATTACGACACAATATGATTTCCACTTATACAAATAAAAGCCTGTTTGGTTTGCATTACCCATAAATTTAAAGAGTTATTTCTTATTGTTAGACTTTTTATTTTACAAAATCTATATTGGTGGTTCCATATTTATATTTAACATAGAGTAGTTACATAACTAAAGAAAAGAAACTCATGCTCACGTACACTTAAGGTTTTTTTTAATTTCATATAGTATTTATAAAATTAAAGTCTTACGATTGATCTGTTTTCCAATTGTTCTAAAATTCAAATAGTTGAGTATACAAGTAATAACATTCGGCTAATTCAGCAGGCACCACTAAATTATGTAGCCTCTATCAAGCATAATAAGAACAAATCCTAGCTCAACAAAATCAATCATGTATACATGAATCTGTTATACAGTGACGATAAATCTTGAAACGAGTATTTTGGTACTTAGCAATATTTGTTCGTTATCACCCTGTAAGCCTTTAGGCCCGCAAGTAAAGACTACAGTAAAGCCTACGCACAGCCTAAGTAAAGACTTCAACGGGCGTATAGGCAAATGAAGACGATTTATTTCATGATATGAAAATGATAACTCAACCGACTAGGGCGGCAGAGTAACTGTAACTGGTGTTGCCATTATTTACTTTTGCCTATTGTTACTGCCACATTTGGTGTGAAAGAAACACAATAAAACAATGGAAAGTGATAAATATCGTGTCGCAATTCAAATAGCTATATAAACGCCGAACCCAGAAACTTGGGTTTTATAACCTCAGCTGTGAACATGTGTCATGTGCAATCAATAAACATTCTCTGATTGAATGATATATTCACAGATGGTTATATTTCCGTTGGTACTGCAGCAATATTTTTCGTCAATGAATAAAAATACATAATACTCATTTTATTTGTTCGGACTTTATCACTTCTAGTGTTTAAAATTACACTACGTTTCTGAAGGTAAGCAAACCCCTCCCGTTAACAAGTAAACCTAACTGTACTAAGTAAACAAGTACTGTATATCTAAATATGAAACAGTTAAATCTACTGGTAACTAGCCTATTTTATTTTACCTACAGTTGAATTTACACTGTAATTTATTACAGTGTATTTTTATTGTGTAATAATATAACAATAGGCAAAATTAAATAATGGCAAGACCAGTTGCAGTCACTCTGCCACCCTATTTGGTTGTGTTATCATTTTCATATCTTGAAATAAATTGTCTAAATTTGCCTACACGCCCCTTGTAGTCTTTACTTAGGCTGTACTTAGGCTTTACAAACACACAACAAAAATATTTAAACATTAAAAGGTATAGTCCAATTCAATTAAAATCCATTGGTAATTATGAGTTTCATAATTACAGAAATTACTGAATTTGCAAAGATATCTTTATAGCAATAAATAATTTATTACTGCATAATATAGATGATACAATGGAAGTATTAATATTTGTAGATTTCCCTGTTATGACTCAAGTTACAATTTCGTATTCGGAATGCAGTTTCCTACTAGATCTACATCTACCCGGTAACGTTTAATTATACTAATGCTATTGTAATGTATAATTTCTTGAGTAGCATGACACATGTTGTTACAACAAAACAGGATAAAATCAACTACGTCTCACAACACTTGAATATATCTACATTTAACATTTTTTTACATAAACAAAACCGCAAATGTACTCAACAGATGGTGCAAGGCGATCGAGTTCAACCCGTTACGACGGTTATCATCAGGTCCGATACCCGGTGATGATTATCCCTGATGATGATTACATGACAGGATTATGCCTGATGATGACCGGGTGTACTGTAACTGATTGAAATAGATCGCCTTGTACAATCTTTTGTGAATATTTACCTAATTTTATATTAAGGTAAGTGTAATTGTATTTTGTAGTGGTGTAAGACGCAGTTTATTTAATCCTGTTTATTTAATTCAGAAATGTAGGAGTTGATTTTAACATCTCTAGCGCTTTTTTTACATTCCCATGTTAATAAAATCATTTTCACTATCCCAAATATATTGAATAACAAAATATGGCGTTTTCTGATTAACGCAACCCACCTGTACATTGACTATTATAATGTAACACCAAAGATTATAACCCTAAGTTTGTATTATTAATTACAACATAATCATTTGAATATGTTATTAGTGAATTTCCTTTAGAAAGTGGAACTATTAGCATGACCCGCACGGAGAAACTTAAGCCCGGGACCACCATAGAAGTTCCTAACGTCAACCCCTGAACACGTTTTGGGGTCGTTCAAAATTGTATATATATATAATGTGTATATATATATATATATGTGTTTGCACTCTAGCGGTCACATTTTTTCTCCGATTTACTTCAAATTTGGTAGGGACGTTCCTTTCTGTATATCAGTTGGACAAATTTGTTGGGCAAAACAATCGGAAAACTTTAAACCCCTTTTTTGGGGGATTAATCTTACAAATTTCGTGTTTTTGGGCCCAAAAAGGGTCAGAAAAGCCCCAGATGTAAAATCGAAGCATAGAGAAAGATGGAAATTAAAAAGGCGAAAGTTTTAAGCCCTCTCTTGTCATTCTAGCATAAATATTTACCGAGTTATTAAAGAAAATGTGTATCGACCAAACACAGTACGTTGTCTTATGGGGGTTTTACACTAGAAAAGCCCGTTATTCCTTTGTTAGAGTACTTTTATCATCCCCAGCAACCTCACGTCTACTTTCAAGCCTGTCTGGACCTTCTCTTAACCTTATAATGCGCAAAATTGTATTCCCAGCTTTGGAGGTAAATGAAACCAGGAGCATCAGAACAGCCACAAATCAGTGTTTTCAGATTTCAATAAAAATTGGACAAATGTATGTTTTTACATTGATTTTGAGTTTTAAAAGTTTTTATGTGGAAATTCACTTCCCTCACGCCAGCGTGCTGCGTGCGAACTCGTTTGATATATCCTGTAGTTTATTTTGTTAATTGCATGCTTAGTATGTATTCATCTATCACTTATTTATTCAGTTAAGCTTTAGTTTATAAATTACTCTTTAAGGGTAAATTTTGTATTTGGATTTTTTTTTAACTAACTGGGAGTTTAAATCGCTTATTTCGTATGTTTTTCGGTTCAACTTTCGTAATTTACTTTTTCCTCACTTATGTTGCCAACGTCTGATCAAGTGCCTCTATTTGAAGATATTTAGGTTTTATTTGGTTTACTTTTGTGGTTGATCTACATTAAGCGAATTTCCCCTATAGGGAAGAAGCTATTACCGTAGGTCTCATGGTAAGACTTAAGCCCGAGACCATTTCTTTTCATTTTGAGGTCTCCAGATACCAAAAACACCATTCGTTCAAATTTGTATATATATATATATATATATATTATGTATCCATATATTATGTATATAATATATGTATGCCCGTAAGCACGACAACTCTCGTAAAAAAGGTCCGATCTTAATGAGATTTGGTACAAATGTGTAAAGCACCATTTATTTGAACGATTTCGAAAACCAGACGAATATCACCATCCGAAGGGGGGTTTTGGGGGGTTTTGTACCCCAAAAATGGGCTTTATGGGGTTTCCACATATAATTATTATCTAAATCAAATTTTACTATTGAATTCAGCATAACAAAACAAACAATTTGGTATATTGATCATTTCTCGACGTCAATTGGTTACTGAGATATTGAAAGTCCTGAACACAGTACGTTGTCTAATGTTATTCTTATGGAGAACAAGACAAATTGTATATCTCGCTTATTTATGAACATAAACCGTCGAAATTTGGTATATGGCTTCATCTGGTTGTTGTTCATTGTTTTTGCACAAAATAAATTTCTCGCCTATGGTTCCCATAGCAGCAAACCTAGTTACTTGGCCCCCATGTTATTCTTATGTAAAATAATTAAAATGTTATATATATCACTTATTTATGAATGTATATGGATGAAACATAGTATGTGACTTCACTAAGATGAGTTCTATTGATATTTGCATACAAACCCATTATTTTGTGTTCCTTGTTGCAGCAAACCTGCGTACTCATCCCCAATGGAGAATATTAATATTTTAAATATCGCTTGTCTTGAATATATTTCTTATGAATCCTGTTATGTGTTATGTTATATATTCATTGGAAATTCGCTGAGTATGCAGGTTTGCTGTGACGGGGGTATTTTAAGTTCTTTTGGTTTTTTTTCTGTTGTAATTTAGCTGTTACCTGGAATAAAGCAAGCAAATATACAAATAAACTAAGTAGAATACCGATAAACTTGAGGTGTATTACAACATAGCTTCATTTACACGAATTTAGTTGGAGGGGATGGGTTTGCGGAGGGGTGATGTCCGTTACTAAAAAATGAACTGAAGTTAAAACATTCAAATTAACATTTTGTTTAGTTAAGTTCACCCAAACAAAGGCACGAGTTCTGTTTGGTCAGTCAGCAGGTAACAAACGGAATATAACACGATTTACTTAATAAGTATGCATTGTCTTGGCCATGTTGCCAAATTATAATGTTATCTTTGTTGGGCTGTGAATTGCATGAATTGTATGATACACTGTTTTGATTGCATGCTTGTTCTAATATTGTTATTGTGAAGCATTAATCCAATTATTTTGGACCTGATGTTGTTATTAATGATGAGTATTGTGTTTAGTATTGTATCAAATTCTGTTAATGTTAAGCATTATGTTGTCAGGCTGATTTACTATTGTAGTTTGCCATCTTGATATTTTCGTTGTTAGGTATTAATGGATTACCGTTAGAAATAAATAAAGTAATGAGGAACAGGTTTTTACTGTAGAAGTTTCATAATAAAGTTAAACTCAAACAACAGCTATTGAGTTGTTTGGTTATACCGGAACCACGTAAGTGATTCTACAACAAGCTCCTTCTCCCCCTTCCTTCTTTGACCCCGCCATCCTGAACAACCCCCCCCCCACCCACAAGGCGTCGCATTGTTCTCATTAAGTGCCTTCTAATTCGTTGGTGCAGTAAACTTCATTACTACAGTAGTTAATATACGATCAATAGGAATATCTATAGATCGAACCCCATTATTTGAATGGTCAGTATTAATTACTGCAATCCTTCTTCTGTTATCTTTACCCGTGTTAGCAGGTGCAATCACCATACTTCTAACAGATCGGAATTTTAACACAACTTTCTTTGAGCCGGCAGGAGGAGGTGACCCTATTTTATTTCAACATCTGTTTTAATTTTTTGGCCACCCAGAAGTGTTAGTTTATAAACATTAGAGATTAAAACAATCATATTTTGTTGATTTTATTATGATGTTCTACAAATATTTATTTTAAGTGAATCAGGTATGGGTACTCTACAAATTTACTTAATCTGGGGTTTTCTGAATTTGTGACAGTGCATTTAAAGTCGTTATCTCTGTTGACGACGGTAACCGTTTAATATAATAATTTTGAAATTTACATTAAATTATTTTCCAAATCAGTTTTTATTTGTTTTCCATTCCCCATGCGCAAAATTGTATTCCCAGCTTTGCAGGTAAATGAAACCAGGAGCATCAGAACAGCCAAAAAACACAGTTTTCAGATTTTAATAAAATTGAATAAATGTATATTTTTACATATATTTTGAGTTTTAAAAGTGTTTATGTGGAAATTCACTTCCCTCACGTCAGCGTGCTGCATGCGAATTCAATTCGCTTAGAATTTTGAATAAAAAAAAAACAAATATTAAAATCTAATAAATGTATCGGTTTTACAAAGTGTTTGTGAACACAAAAACAATCTGCGAATTTGTATCCATACCAGTGTTATTATCAGTATAAAATACAAAACATATATATATATGACAATGTACAAAGACGAAATATAAAACTATTCGTAGATAAACACAAGCTATTCATTATTTATTTCCTGACACCCGTTGGTTTACAAATTAAAATTGTAACATGAGTGACATACACAGTATAACAGTTTAGAGTAATCAAAAAATGTCACATCACAAAGGTTGGGGTTAACTTAATTGGTTTACTGAATGATATCGAATGCACGCGCCACAGCGACAAACGGAATATAACAGTGCTATATAGTAGACATTCCTAGCCAACTGACCGCTATAAACAATACCGGTCGGTTTACTGTTGTTATATTTATGGTGTTCATGTAACAGCTGCAATGGTTGTTATGACTCTAGTCTGTAAACTGGCCATTATTTCATTCCTATTCTATACAAATATTACGTTCGTTATTATTGTAGATCAATAGGAGCTTTACCGTTATTAGATCAAGATTATTTTACACTTTCACTTATACATCTGCTGTAAGGTAGCCTAAGTTTAGTAAAGTTAATCGTTCGAGCTCAACCCAATGATGTTACAATAGTTGTAACTTATATCAAGCACACTACTACCACTGGAAGTTTTGCTGCTCTCACTGTCTGTTAAGTAGAAACGTCATGTTAAACGATGGAGTATAACGCTGTAAAAGCTTTAGTTTTGGGGTAATTTTAGGTGTTTTTCATCCAATGCCTGTTAGATATTTTAAAATAATATATTTAATTGTTCTATATGCATTCGTTTTGATATGGCAGTTTTTATTGATAATCTGTAATTGAATGTCTGGAAAGTATAGAACAAATGAAAACAATATGGAGAATCAATTAGTATATTTCTAATTGACTGATATATTTTGGTATTAGAGAAGATTCATTTATATATTTATACAGCTATTTACAATATTTGTTTCTGGGTTTTCAACTCTAAATATTGCAAGAAGAGTGTTCATAAAATACCTCTAGGTAAAAGGTGCATTTCAATAAATAGATTTCGATTATTTAATTTATTGGTGGGTGTAAATTATTGACCTTTCGGTAGGTAGTTTGTTCATAAATTAGCATATCAGTTAAAGCGCATTATTTTTTACTTTACTGCTTTACTTCACTACTTCAATTACTTAACATATTAGGCAGTCTTTATTATTTGAAGACTTGGCACGTACTTTCTTTACTTGAATGATGTTAATGTTTTAAATGTATTTTATCCTTGGTAATACTCTACTTAACTGCCTTAAACAGTTGAATATACCAAGTCGTGCATAGGTTTTTTAAACTGCTTATTTTAAGCTGAAATATAAGATTTTCTGAGTAGAATGACTGACGTATTTACGCCATGGTTGCATGTAAAACGATAAATAAGTTGCTCTGATTTCACCTGATAGTAAATGTATACACTAAAATCGTGTGTTCTTTCTAACTACCAGTATTCTCGAGCCAAATTGACAGCTTAACCTACATAAATGCAATATCAAATAGAAAATGAAACTATTACCGTAAATATGTCGTCTCTTGAACAGCAGGTAACATAAACCTAACTACATTTTTTTATACACACTATGCACGAGTGTTGGTGTACGATTGCTACAATACGTGTATCCTGCGATTCCTGAGCTGAATTAACCAACCAATGTTGATAATTTCTATGGTACAGAGAATATCAGAGGATATTAAAAGCCAAAAACAAGTAATTTCATTCATAAATAAAATGTCCTAACCCGTAAGGATATTTTGTAATTATGCTAGTTCATAATAGGTTAGAAACTGACCTGTTTATATAGGGTCAAAATAACATTGGTTTAAAAATTTTGATGACCAAATATCAATAATGAATGAATGCATTATCAAGTATGCAAAAACCGTATGCATACAATCCTATGAATAATGGAATACGTAATTGCTAAGAACGAGGCAAAGAGTTGTTTTAAAAACAGAACCCTTACCTAGATTTCCTACAGATTACAGGGTTTCTAAGTTTTTCCTACCTGTGATTCATCACGGATTATTTTTAACGCCATTTACTCTAGCAAATTCCCTAAAAGGCCAAGCATATAGTCTAAGAAAAAGCATATTTTGTAGCATGATTGTTTTTATAAACAAAATTGGCAGCCATTTTTGATTTATTTATCCGTCCACACCTACTACAGATCCGTGCGAGGGGAATATAAAGCTAAGCAAGAGAAGAGCCGATACAGTACGAGCTGTACATTACTCATAAGTTTATTTATTTATTACTTATCCTTTACTGGACAGGATTGGTTTAAAACTCGATGCCTTGGTTAAAACACCACTACCTTGAACACTACGCGGACTCACAATACCAAACCAAATTAACCTATTATAACTGGGCAGAACATTAATTCAATTGTAAATGTCAAAAACCAATAGCAGTCAAATAACGATAATCAGTTGGTATGGTAGTAAACAACATATTTGTTATATATCCTTATAAGGAATAAATATTCTTAAAAAAGTAAGAGAGGGTCCACAACAACCCTGTTCATGTCTGTTACAATTGGTCAATCACTATATAACAGTTTTAACCATATTGACGGTCAGCTGAATTCATTGAAATGTCTTGTGACAAGTGTCAAATAGGTCATCAAGCGCTATCGATGTTGGAATCAATTATTTCCACATTTTAAACCTCTTTCAGCAAAACGATTGCTTTGAAAATTAATCATGTTTCATTACCTTCTAAATAATTTGGCACCTAATTCAGAGTATGATTGAATGACTATCTATATTAAATAAGAGAATATTCTTGCTGATTTTGAGTGACCGTTGCAGAATATTTGATGTTTTAAAATGTGTTAAGTGAATCTCATCGCTACATCGATCATACGACATGTTTGCAATGGAAATATCTCTTTCAAAGGAAGGAATTTATATTGGCTTGAACGAGGAAGAAATATGTAAGTAAGACATGAGATTGTAAACTTTGATAATTTTAATTAAATTAAATACTATTTTTCTTTTAACATTTTTAAATAAACTACAAATTTAATAAACCAATCTAGGTTTTACGCTCCTGTCAAATAAACCCTCTAAACTTAACCCTATGTTTTTATTTTATTTGGTTACAACAACAAAAAAGAAAAAGGTCTAATTATTCCCAATTATTTGTAATCTTGTATTTTTCTAAGTATCATGGAATTCAAGGACACCATAGAAAACATGTTCTGCTGTGAAACGATTTAAAACCCCAAAATTTATTGGTAGGTTGAAAAACTTTAGACATATGGGAAGTTTTAAATTTGCGTAACAACAACTTTAGATGTGTTACAGATATAAATAAAGATGATGACTTAAGTTAACATTGGATTACAATTGGTAAACATTTGACAGTAGTTTTGCACATATTTTTTAAAATTATATTTTCAGTTTGTGAAAATGGAAATCAAATACATTAAATCAAACACTCTATACAATATAACCTATTATGTAATTAATTAATTGAATATTTTTATTCACGTCGGATTTTTTGCTTCACCAGAATCGTAAGCGCATTCCCGGTGGGCAGACACATAACAAGAATAAGTTGGAAGATGAAGCTATAAACGAGTAAAAGTTACTGAAAAACAGTAGAGCTTTATTTTCCCCCTAAATTTATGCCTATAGTATATTTCTGTTTCATATTTATGTAAACAAACTTGATAATTGATTAATTTACTACCATTCTCTCAGTAAGTTGCATAATAATTCCCAGTGGAACTGATAAGACCTTTTACCGTGCTGTGTATACTTACCTTATTCATGAGTTCGTGTAAATATGTTTTTTTATTTTGGAAATCGTATTTTATGATATCTTAAAGTTTGAAAAAATATTAAGTTAATTTGTGGTAAAACTTGTTTACGATATCATGTTTTATACACTTAATATAATACAGTCTAAAATAATAAAGCTCTTAACAAGGTAAGGCTGGAATACATTCACCAAGCACGTAAAAAATGATGTAATTCAGCTTTAGAAAGAACATTACATCATCCACAGCTCTGAGCAATGCTGCTTTAATTTCAGCTCGCAGTTAGTTGTTATCCTCGTTTTGAAAACTGTTCTTTTTAAAGATAAAGACACTTTTGTTGTTTTCTTTTGTATATTATGCTATTATAAATTGCATGTTCAATTTACAGAGTGTTTGATGTCTCATTAAAAATGTAATTTTATTTGCGTATATGTAATATACTGTGTGGTTTTACAATATAAGCTATTGTCGTACAGTTGAGATGGAGCATGAGGACGGACATTTACCCATTTCTTTGGAACTATGATAAAGAGGATAAATTATATATATATATATATATATATATATATAAATTGAAATAAGTAATTTATATTTTAATGAATTTTAAAATTATATTTGTTCTCTAGGACACAGATAAAGTAACATTTTAAATTTTAAACTTATATATCATACCAAAACTAGGCAACAACAAAAAGTACTGTTCTTAATTAAAAAGTGTACAAAATATTTACGTGGCTGGCAGTAGGAGCTGATTTATATTTATTTCTAATCGGCGAATAAAATCTTAATGTTATTATCGTGTGAATATATTGGAAAAAATTATTTATTTTAAAACCAAGGCATACTATTTAATAGATATATTAAATACCTTTAATATATATAATAACTTTGTTACTTAAATAGCTCGTATCTTGTGATAAAATCGAAAACCCGAAAACAATAGTTACAAAAGCATCGGTCATTTGGCTATCAGTTAATGATCCTGGCTGAACAACCAGTCAGTCTTAGTCAGTAACAAGGCTACAAAGGGCATCGCACTCATTCTACATTCATAGTTCATTCACATTTGCCTTAAAATACGCCCTAGTTGCGTCGGCGTCTATACAGTGATAACACAACTTTAAATCTATAAACGACTGACTAAAATTTAAACTTTGCTTTCCGAAAATTCGCACACATTCTATATTTTACAGTCTTTCAATTCTCCAACATTAATGTAGTCTTTGATTTACCGTCTAACGTCGCGTCGTTTAAAATCTGTGAAACTTCTAACAAAGGTATTTACAGTGCATTCGAACATTTGCAAGCATGTTTAGTACATGATATTGCATGTTTTACAATTTGCTTAACACACATGCTCTAGTACCTTTTGAACTGAGAGTGGAGCAGGTCTTGTATATTGTAACGCACGGAGATATAGGTTAACGAGCACATTAAAGTTGAATGAACCTCGAGACATTTCGCTAAGGGCTGCGTGTGGCGGCATTCTCGACCATTACTCACACAACTGCACAACAACGATCTATTGTGAACTATAAAAACAATTTCCCTCATCAACTTATTGTCCACTAAAACATATAACATGCACTAAAACCATATTACTATTTTAATATAATTGATAATATTGTTAATATAATGAGTGACTTTAGTTATAAATGTATAACTAAAGTCACTCATTATATTAACAATGTTGTCAATTATATTAAAATAGTAATATGTTTTTAGTGCATGTTATATTAATTAAAGCACTTCGTTGCCATTAGTTTTTAAATGACTCGAATACTTTTGTTTCACAATTGAACATTGAGGCAATATATGTTAGGTCATGGGTACTGGGCTGCAAACCAACTCTATTTTTTACTAAGTGTAGATAGCCCCAAATAAAAACAAGAATAACTTTATAATATTATATAATATAGTGCAATGAAGGTTAATTATAAACAAATTAAATTCACGTGCTTTATATATAAAAAACATCTTTCATATTAATTTGTAAATACTGCATCGTAATAAAAAAATAAATAAAACAAATTACAATAAATTATTTTTATCTGATCATATTTAACTTTTGGATAACCTTTTGTTTAATCACATTATTCTGATATATAAACCAATGTTGTTTTATTAAAATTTACACTGCATTACACTGGAATATCCTAAAATTAAACTATTTAAAAAAACATCAAGGAAAGAGCAATGAGTCTGCAGACTAGGAAGTAGTTCAATCATAGTTACGTGTGATGAGAAACATCAGCTGCTGGGTATTACTTATTACTCTATGGGGAACAACGCATGATAGTGCTTAACCACTCACGCTTGTATACACTGCGCTGCAATCAGCATCAAATATCCGGCACTTAGTTTTAATTAGAAACATAAATAATGAGCAACGCATTTTGATTTTTTTATTTTTAATCAAAATATATGTTGTCAATAATTCTTGAATATAAATTTCACTCAGACATGGCCAGAACTACCAAAATAATACATTTAGTGGTGAGTACGTTTGTAAGTGAATCAGAAATCTGATCTTTCTACTGTTACCATTACAAGTTAAAACGTTTTGAGAAAATAAACTCGGTTGGGGGATTGAAGGTACGTGTCCTAACAGCCACTCACCTACAGACATCAGTGCCACCGTGCTGCCGCCTCCAAGGGACCTCCCTTCTTAGCAAGGGATCAAGAGTATGGATAAAAAGTATCATCGTACTACAATAAACCTTTATATTTTATTTATTTATTTTTAACCCTCCATTCTAAAATCCTTAAATATTCAATAAATCCAGGGGAATTGAATAAATAGCGAATAAACCAAATTTTAAGAATGAAATTAATCAACCAGTATCATTAAATTACAAAAATTAGAAATATAATTTAAAAAAACCTATTATTTAAATTGTCAAGCGAAAACCCTAAAGATGAAAGGCTTATGGATTTTATTATTTGTTTTTGAACTATTGCCAGGTACATAAGCCTTGTTCTCAAATGGATATACCGTTTTCATTTGAGTTTAAATACTTAACGATTACGTTGTACCTTACCAATGCTGAAGATTACAAGTGTTTATTTAAAAGTAAAGTACTGGAGGTTGGAGTAAAATATGAACTCACGAGAATAGGGTTAAATGTTTTGGTCCATGGAACATTATGGTTTACATGATAAATCGGTTTTAGATATAATTTAAAATGTAAATTTGAGGGACTAAAAAGTAGCTAACAATTGATTTTTGCATTTAATAATCTTGTTTGATGTGTTGTTATCTCTAGGGCAGCAGTTTTGAGGGTGTGGCTGACATTTACAGCAGTAATGTCAGTTAACGCGTTCATGGCAAACACCCGTTCCGACTGTTACGGTAGTACTACACGTTTGGGGTTAAAAATAACGTAAATTTAACAAAACTAAAATAAACATCTGCATTAGTTGGTTAGTTTAATATTTATTTGTACGGCTTTAAATCGGAGGATTAGCTTTACTAATGGTAACTACCGAGATAGCATTATTATTTATTATTGTTTTTACTTCTAGACTGAACAATTAATACGTAACTATAACGATAAATTATTAGGCATCTGTTTATTTTGTAGTATTAACACATTTTTTCCCAAAAATGTAAAATTTATTTATTTATAAATTTATAAAATGTAAATGATATTTATGTTGATATAGGTACACAATAAGTAATAATCCTTGATAAACATCCGAAGATGAGTAAAATTGATTTTAAAGGATATTTCCAGACTAATAGATTACTTGCTCATCAGAATCTGTTACTAATAAAGTAGTAGTGTGTGTGGGTGTGTGTCCAGGTCTCCACTGACAAACAAAGTTACCATATTACTCTCATGGCTCGAAAAAAGCTCCTCAAAACTACTCCCGGACAATACCACGTTGTTGGGGGGGGGGGGGGGGCAAAATACTCTAGATACTTTTTTCCCGGCCCCAGGGCTCCGCCACACTGGATTTTTCTATCACTTCCCTAGGTCCTATTTTGATGTGTGGTTATTAGGAATTGTTCCTCAAATCCGTCTCTCCTGAAAGATGCCCCCTCGATGGATACGTCCCGCCCACTGATCTTAGAGTTCCATCTCTCGGAAAAGTCGTAATATTATTCTTTACACCTTTTTACGTAATTTTAGTCAATTTTCTCTGATCACAAAAATTTTTTTTAACACCATCCATTGTGCTGCGCCCCACTGGCCTTACATTTTGCCATGCTATTGTTACGGAACAAAAGTGTTTTCTGAAGTGACGATCGGCGCTTGGTCTAGGTACTGATTTTACAGGTTCAAACTGTAGTTTACAAATAAATAAATTAAATAATTAGTAGCCTAATTTGAATCCCACAAGGCCCTATAAGGGTGTTCAATAATGTTGCTTGTTGTAGCACACAGTTTCTTATAAAATACAATGTAAATTTTTTTTAAATTTCTAGCTGTTTTTCCAAACATTGCAGCTTCCTAGAGTTAGGCTCATTAGTCCACTGTTTGTCAGTTATAACAGTTTGTGCCTATGGTGTAATGTAGCGTGGAGACGGCCAGATTCTGGAGCTGACGTTCTGTGATGGACTTCTGAAATTTCTCACAAACTACTACAACCAAAACTTCACCGTGTAACGTGTAAGCTAACATAACATTACCATCAACTCTTTACGAATTTAAAATTCTAGATGTCATATTAAAATATTAAACATGCTGTTTTAGACTAAAACTGTGGTTATACTAGTAATTTATTGTTATGCATGATGTATTGAGTATTGATGTCTGCATGAAAAAAATAATTTAGGATATATATCCTCTTCTGGAATACATTCACTATTACTAGAATGACAGCTGCTCCTAGACGGCTTCGAGTGGTCTATGTCAGCTTTAAGATCGGCATTGGCTATGAAGTATGACCAGCTTCCCTTTCACCTTAGTTTCTCCTGAGACTCTCGGGTAAGCCTGGATAACCATTTGAGACTGGGCCCTCAATACACCCTGTGTACTTGTGTGCCTGTTCTAGGTCACCTGGGAGGGTGCTTCGGAGGAAAGGCTCTTACTCAAACATCTCTTAAAGTATTATCACATAAGGGACTAGCCTGAGGAGAAGACCCTAAAATATAAGTAAAAGCCAGATGGGATGAAGGACCTTATGGGAGGCGATTCTTCACCTGATGTCCCAAGAGGTTATAGAGGGTTCGATCATTCTTTTTTTCCGATCATTCTTTTTTTTCGATCATTCTTTGGATATGGGAAATTTATTGACACCAACTAGGCATCTCTACGTTCAGTAGTTCATTTTGAATAGGAGGTTACACTTCACCACTATACGCTGTTATTTCGTAGGATCACTATCACAGACTAGGTTCTACCCATACCTACATTAGACCAAATTATAATACCATATTATTAAACATCCTATCTCGTAATTGTACTACGAATTTGAACTAAGTATTTTAATAAGCATGTTTCATGAAAAAATGTAACCAAATGTGGACTCATGATGTTTTATTTATAAATTTACTTGATTAAATATAATTTAATATGAAACTTTCCATATATTTTTTAAATCATGTTTAAGAGGTCAAGCATAATTTCAATGGTAATGTTTTATCGTACTTACCATGTTGTTTAGAGCTATTAAAAATTATAATTAATATAAACTGACGTGTCTACTAATCATTATTGCTTTTAACGTGTTATTAATCATGTAGAAACAGTTTTTTTGGCGATTTTTTGTACTTTGTTTCCCGTGCGCTACATTGATGTTTTAGGATTAAACATTAATATATAATTTTATGTGTAGTGAGAAAAGACCGAATCAACGCTGCGGTATCACTTGGTAACAAACTCCCACACAATCGAAAGCAATAATATTGACAGAACTAAGCTTATCGTGTATAAAATTAAATGCAGACATTAAACCAATGCAATGACCTATTCTGAATTCAATTGGAACTGGTTGGTAATAGATGTAATTTACATGTAAACTAGTGCGTTACTGTACTTCCGTGGGGGCGTTAATGGCTTTATATTGCGCTGGTGGATCTCAAATAAACAAATGCTTTTAGAATTTAAAGTTTGAGATTGATTTGCGTATTCCGAATGTTTATATTTTAAAGCCGTTAACAATTATTATTATAATACATTTAAATGACCCTTCAACACCTTCACGTTTTAATTTGCGGTTACGTAAATGTTACGTTTTATGCCATTTTATCAGAGAAATACCAACTGATATAATTTGTGTAAGATATAAAATCCTACTCGCCTTTATCTAATCATCTTTACTAGCACCAAATATCAATTCGGTAATTCTGCATGTCAATTCACTGGGAACATTGCCACTCCTTAATTTAATACATCAACATTGCGGAGGCCAACTGTTATTTTCTTTACATCAACTGTGCAAGGTAAGGTAATTTTATGTTTTAAAGTTTAGTTAAGCGCACAGCAAATTAATAATCATGATTATTTTAAACTATAACTATCAATTGTTGAAATATATTTTTTGTATTTAATTCTAGGTTTTCAAAATTAAAGTTAATTACATAAACTAGAAAAATAAATACGACAAGTACCAATTTACCTTCCATGTGTACATTGACTATACTTAGGTTTTTCACAACCGAAGTCGTATTTAGATTAATTGGCCCTTCATCTCACTAAAGCTTAGTTAGTGGATTACTAGCAAACCTTTTTCCTTATTTAACATTCAAATAAATACTTGAATAAGATCTGAATTCGACGAATTTGTTACGTACGAACAAGGTGAAACCATTAATACTTTGCTAC
Source organism: Allygus modestus (assembly GCA_963675035.1). Classification (NCBI taxonomy): domain Eukaryota; kingdom Metazoa; phylum Arthropoda; class Insecta; order Hemiptera; family Cicadellidae; genus Allygus; species Allygus modestus. The sequence continues at coordinate 76,053,215 of OY776114.1, read as the reverse complement.
TCGATATTGTTTTGATGCGACTCCTTATAACGACAAACACCTACAGATTTTTATAGAACATACGGATAACATACGGATACAGGGGAGCCTCGGATACAGGGGAGCCTCGGATACAGGGGAGCCTCGGATACAGGGGAGCCTCGGATAATTTTGTTTCAATTTGCCTTTGTGTATACTTTATTATATTTCATTCTACTTATAAGAAGGAGTCTAACAATAGTTAAACATCATCAACTACTAGTTTCGAGATTGCTGTCATATTTTCAAATCTATACGTCCATACTGGATAGATGATGGATATGGTGCGTAACCTATTACTTCAAGACAGTTTCTAATGCAGGAGAAAAATTATGAATAAACCATAAAACACACAAATGAATGGACATATAAATAACATCATTAGTAACACTTTAGTAGATTTTATTAATTTAACTACTACGAGGTTAGTGTAGTCCCGTTCTCTGCACGAGAATATCGTTGGCATACAGACAATTTGAAGTGTTTCCCCTATAATCATCTGATTACCTAAGTAAAATAACTACATAACACAACACTGGAACATTGAAAGCCCGTGGTCCAGAACCCTGAAGGTGAATGTTTTTCAAACCTACAAAAGGCACATTTCGAGAGAAAGAGCTTTTGATTGATACCAAATAATAGTTTTACGGGTTGAGAATCACAAAAAAAGTCAATAATTATGTTATTAATATACAATTAGCTTAAAAAATAATAATTTACAATAATGTAACTGTAGTACCCCTTCTCTAGTCAAATTGAAACTTAAAGTTATCAGGGCCTACAAGTGAGGAACAAACTAAATGTAATAATCCAACCTAATTTGTTGCTCAGGTAAATTCAAATAAACAAAACAAAATTCCGAAATTAGCCCTTTAATAACATCAAAATCATAACAACATCACTTCGAAAGATGATGCCATCCTTTGTTTACATATTTACTGAATTAAATATAAGTTAATTACTATAAGGCCCCAGATATGTTCTACATATTAATTAAGTGGCAATTTTAATTTATCCCCATGATCATGGTTCTACTATAATTAATTTGAATGTGAGAGCTCTCACTAACAATTACATTCTAATTAGGCACCGTGTCGAGTCGTTGCCGCCGGACTCTAGGACCCTGTCGATCAGAATATCGTAAAACTATGAAGACATAAAATAAACAAATCCTTAACAAAACCCTACAATTCTCTCTACAAAATAACTACCAAATAAACTCGATTACGTTTACGATTTTATAGTTGAATTACACAAAACAAGTTCTACATTTACGAGAGTCCTTCAAACAAACCATACAAAACAATAACATTTACATATTGTAATTGAATTTAAAGAAAGAGCATATTTTTGTAAAAGGGTAACATTTTGTTTATTCTGGATATTCATTATCTTAAAGAAATAACTCGTAATAATGTCAACTGAACATACCATACAAAACAATAACATTTACATATTGTAATTGAATTTAAAGAAAGAGCATATTTTTGTAAAAGGGTAACATTTTGTTTATTCTGGATATTCATTATCTTAAAGAAATAACTCGTAATAATGTCAACTGAAATAACTACAAAATTTAAAACAAGGCAATTTAGATTCCTAAAGAGTTTAACATATCAAATAAATATTATTATTCTTAAACAAATCATTTAGTTTTTAATTCTTGAACATATCTTCCAAAATACTAGACTCTATTTAATGGTCATAACATGATTACAAAAATCACTTCGTTAACTTTATGAATTGATGTATTCTCTATGCTTTAAACATTAAACTATCATTTTTAAGATGTGATGAAATCGTTCTGAAACTAATACCTAAATTGGGCAAAATACAGAGAACTAACTTTCATAGAAGGGCCGAAAACGAAAATACGGGACCGAGCGACGTGAAGTCAACTTGACACTCCAAACACCACTCTGAAACCCACGCTGGAAAACATTTAGGATCTCGAACATCTCCCCTTCCCAAAATCGCCTGATCGCATCGTACCATTTTCCAGGTCTCCTATTGGCTACTGCTTATATCGTACGACATTCATGCAATTGAAATTGATCGGACCCCACTAAGAGGCTACAATGGCTACAATCTGGCTACAGAGGCAAACATCTGACGCTACATTGAAAACCTTCTGACCGATTTTATACAACATTAAACCTTTCAGTTATTCAAAACATTATTAAATAGTTATTAATTATTCAAGCTACAGTATTATTAAACATTTCGAAACTATGAAATCATGATGATAAGGTTATTAATCCAACTATACACAGAAACAAACTTTGAAACAAAACCTTTAAAACATAAAACTAAACTTGAAGTAAAAGTTACTTCAAGAGGAGATTAGAGACCAACTGGACCTTTAAACTTCGATATTATACAGTTTTAACTCGTTATAAATCACTATATTACATGTGTTTGAATAAAAATTTATTAAGTAATATTTTATAGTACACACTGTTTCCTAAAACTGTATTGCATGATTATTTAAAACATTAGTTAATATTTATAAAATAGTGTGTCCAAAAATTAGTCATCGAGTGACATTGCTGCACAGTTAAAGTAATTTAAAAATTTTCAATATTAAGGAACAATATTAAGAAACTTGCCTAATATTTGTAGCTTGGCATCACAATTTCTTCCTTCTTAGTGGAACAGATTTCGATTAATTTACGAATCATCCAACCAGGGGCTTAATGTGGCCACTTCCCTTTGTTCATTGTTTATTTTTTATTCAGTCAGTTACATAACATCATATTTATATGACAGGTAACGGTAAGTACCCTAAGTAATACATAAATTTGGTCTTAATATAAACAATACAAAATAATCATTCAAATTAATAATATGGCATGTAAAGTAAATGCAAATTGAATTATAATATATTTTTTCCTACAGTTAATTACCTTACTGTAACTTCGTACTTTTAAAAATTACAAATCAAATTTATAAATAGTTTAAATATTCTTCAATCGAATAAAACAATTTGTTGATAAATATTCTTTTAATTTATTTTAAAACTATTTCGAGACATTTCAATTTTTATTTCATTGGGTAAGGCCATCCCAGTGTAATACGGTAATTTTTTAAATAAGGTTGATTTGTGTTGAGGATTTGCCAGGAAATGTTTATATTTAGTGTAATTGTCATTAAATTCAATGCTTTATATTACATATTCTTTATTGCTGTCAAAATACAAATTAGGCACAATTTTATCTTCTAAAAGCGTTGTGTTTCATGTCATTGAGAGGAAGTAGTGGAAGATGATTCGTAAAATAATCAAAATCGGTTATACTGGCAACAAATATATTGTGACACTACAGGCTGCAAAAGTAGGCGAGCTTTGAAATATAAAGGTTTCTAGGCATTGAAAGATAATAACATTATTAGTTTTCAGTTTATCTTGATACGGGCCGAACGGTAAAAGGAGTTAATGAGCCTTGTTACCCAAGCCTGATATCAAGAAGAGATGAAGAGGGATCCACCGCGTCAAAATAAAAGGGATGTTTTATAGATGATTCAAATTTAACTTACGTAGTGTGCAAAGGCATGACGAACATCCCTGCACTAAATATTTATAAGGCAACTTTATATTAATTTATTTCAAAGAGCCCTTCCCATCCCCTGTACGTGAACATTTATTGTCTCAGTTAATCCCTAAGTACAGTGTAATAATTTTACTTTAACGTTAGGCAAAAGACTCTAAACTAAAAGCTATTCACTCCTTCAAAGATGTCCGACTTTATTACTTTTTGAATCACATATTTTATTTACAGTTAAATTATATTTCATCAACTAAAACTCTAAGTGGAGCCTTTTTTCCGGTTATTCACCTATCTATAAGTTCAAGATTATAACGTAGGTTCGGTATAAGAAAATAGAAAATCTTACGAAAAGACTTTCCTCTTTTGTAAAATTTTATTGAAGGCTCGAGAAGTGGTAGGTTGGCCAAACTGACTAAAACCACCGGGTCCTTTTTATTTATTTGCTTTGTGATGTTATCAAGAAGTTCCTTCTCCTTCAATATTAATTTGAAATATTTGGTTTTATTAAAACATATGAATATTCATTACTCGTTTTAACGGTTTAAGAATGTGCCACTTTCAATTGTGCGCTTACTTAATTGTTTTAAATGTAGACTTTTTAATGCCTTTAATGCTTTTCATTGGGCTAAAACGTTTCAACAATAATGAATAAAATTTCCTAATAAATCGCATGACCTAAAAATTTGACAATGATGTTTTAATCTGGCCCATTTGATGTGTATTTGATATAAATATGGGTATACTGCTGGTTCAAATAACGAAATAGGAATATAGAAATAGGAATATAGGAATAGAGAAATAGTTTTTTCCGTATACTTACAGTGGCGTACTTAAAGTAATAACAAGTAGTTTACATTGGTTTCTTTCCTGGAATACAATCCAATGGTGTAAGGGCCACACAAATAGTTTACGAATATTTTTACATGTATCGTGAAAGGAATACAATAAAAACCTTACTATAGTTTTCCACCCACTTATAAAATGTCATTAACCGAATATAAGAGGGCTATTAATACTGTTTTGTGTACACGTCCCTTGCTACTTGTAAACCGACTGTTTGAAGCACTATTTTACTACTTAAAAATATTGTGAGTAATAATAATAATAATAAAAATAATAATAATAAAACAAAAAACAGAAAAGGATAAGTCTTAAATAGTAAAATAGTTAATAGCTTTTTGCAACGTCAAGTTGTGATTGTTTAATAAATTGGTTTTAACAGTTAGAGCAGTTATTTATGAAGGCTCCAAGATTGAAACAAATAAAGTTGAAACCAATATTTTTACCATTAGGGCAGGTCTTAGCTTTCTAAAAAAAAAGAATAAAAAAGTTTACTGTCATTAACTGTGTACATGATGGGTAATTTTCAAAATTGTTACACAGCAACAACAAAAGCTTGATGCAGTGACAAACTATAAAACAAATATACCATAATTTAAGCTGAAGAAATTTATCGTCACTAAAACCCTGGACTCGGTGATTTTACTTTGCTACGAGTAGCGATCTTAGCCTGTTTTTGAACAAATTTAGTCTATGTTTTTATTTCTATAGGTAAGTGCATCATCAATAATGTTATAAGGTACCAGGAATATCCTGGCTCCCAGTTGTTTTTCCCTGCTCAAACACCAAAGTCGTGAATTTGCCCTTCCTAACATATACATAAAGCAGGTGCAAGGTAAAGCATATAACCGTTTACGGATACAATTCGTAAATCTATTAAAAATTTTTCAAAAGAGTTAGTTGCAATAATGTGTTACAAATCTTGCATACAATACTTTGGGAATGTGACCATAAATTCGCAGTCAAAGGTGAGTAGCTTTGAGGATGGAAACAAATAAAACAATTGCTAGCATATACTCTGCCCCCAGAGAAACACCTGTTGATATTCCAACAGCAACAAGTATAGATCCGTCAGGGCGGAACAAATTAACTGTCATTTACCGGTCACATAAACGGCCCCACCTGAAAACCTCTACCCCCCAATGGTTGTTGTTTTATAAACATATACCAAATTTATGTTAGTGTCAAACCTAATCGGTGAACAGTTATGACTTCCTCTTAAAGTTTAGACTCACTAGTAAACAATAATTTTTGGAGTAAGAGTGTTCACGTTAATAGGTGTAATAAAATGATTATTTTAATCTCATACTCTAAATATCGTCTCAATCTTAGCCAACAGTTACTCAAATTACATATATAACATTTCGTTATCTATGGACAACTAAATTCCAATATTTAATTAATTGACACCTACAAATATTTAAGATTGTATTGTTATCAAATTATCCAGTATAAACTTCATATCACTAGATAACACTTTTATAGTCCCGTAAGCTATCTTTGGAACTTTGAAGTGTATTCTGCAACTTAATACATTCTGTAAGCCGAAGTAGTATGTAATTCCGTGTATTAGTTTTATTATATCGAATTCAAGCTAAACCAGTCCAGTTTCGTTTTGCCAAACTACTCTTCAAAAATTCAAAAGCATCCGGGCTGTAGTGATGCGGACGGTATATCAGATATACGAAACCCTGCAACCTTTGGGTATAGGTAATAGACGGTCCATGCACAGTATTGCTTGTTGTTAACAAATAATAATTATGTATGCTATTTTAATTTTATTAGAATTATAAATATAACATTTCAGATGTCTTTTGATTGACAAATTAAGTTACATGTATGTAACTCAATTTTTCATTACGCTGCAGTTCAAGGGGCTACTAATGGATTTCAGTCATTTGAATTATTAAAATTATACGTAGTTATTTTTTTGAACATACAGTGGTAAAACAATGTGTTTTGTGCTGTAATTTTCCAAGTAAACAAACAATCATTACAAAACAAAATTTAAAAATAACGTAGGTATACAAATAAATAAGGAAAGACAGAAAAAATACAAATAAAATAACAAAAAACTAATCCGTAGTCAGATCAAAAAATATACTCCTATTTTGTTATCTAAATTTATGAATGGAGTTTGAAGAGAATGAATATGAAGAAAGGATAGGAAAGGAAAGAATGGAATAATAAGGAAAAAAAAGACAACCCAATAAAAGTATGGTGAAAAAATGACAGGATAACATAAATGAGATAAAAGAAGAAACAAATAACAGGTTTGTAAATTAGACCTCAAAATAAAAAAAAATATGAACTTTTGGAAGAGAATTAAGAAGAGGAATTTATTATTTATTTGAAAAAGTATTAAATAGGTCTTATAAAAAATTAAATAAAAAAGTATTTTGAGTACAAATTAACAACATCTTTCAAAAAACTAAAACTCTCCTAGTGTGTCAGCGTTATTCAAATCATTTTTGAAGAATAAACTGAATATTTATTTAAGAAACAAATTTTAAAGAATAAAAAAATATAAAAAAATAAGATTATATAAACAATATAATATATTGTTTATATAATATTATTATTTTCAATATTAGAATGTAAAAAATGTAATGTAAAAATGTTTAAGAAAATGCAACCGAGTGAGATAGTAATTATTGCATCTCACATAAATTCGGGAGGTTCCATCCCAGGCCGGACATTCAGAGAAGAGTTTGTACGGTTTCTCATGTCACTTAAACAAATGCCGGAATGGTTCCCAAAAAAGGGACGTGCTCCGCCAGGAAGGGAAAGATAGGACTCATGCCTACCTTACCTGGTTACAATATTTCCTCATAAATTAACCATTTTGTTAAATGATTCCAATACATTGTTATACGGATGCATTATTAGGTTGTCACGGAGTAAGTATTATTATTAATAATTTAAAGTCATATTAATTTATTCAGATAGTAGATAACCCGATAACATATTAGTATAAATGATTGTTAATGGATGAAATGCTAGCTGATAGTATTGTCCATGTAGTACTGCTGATATTGAGTTGAGCCAATAAACCGCTCTATCTGATACAACCTGCGTCTACGAACACCCTTAGTAATTAGTTAAACAATCACGTTTAATCGTTTAAAGGCGATCTCTATCGCTTATATCATCCAATAGAGATCACCTATATCATCTGTGACTTAGATAAAATGCTGTGAAGATAAAATGCTTTGAACTATTTAGTAATTACAATAATTAACAATAGGTCTAGTCAATAAAGAGTATTTATGTGATGTTTTAAATGAAAGCACAACATTGGAGATCATCAGTCAACTGCTAAATAACCTTTGCACTATTCAATGTGAATAATAAACACAGTAAAAAAACAAATTAGAAACAAAAAACTGTAAAAAATTGGTTTAACTGATATTTTGTAAGGTATCAAGACAGGTATAGGCCTACAACCTAAGTGATAATATATGAAAAATACATATTAATTTTTCAAATGTTCAAGAGGTTTTAATTTAAATTTACTTAGTCTCATACATTCAAAATTTATTTGTGTTTCTCTGTATCCTACAACATTAGATATTTTGAGAATTTAAAAATTAGCCTATTGTGAAGAGTACCGAAGAAAACCTGTAACATATAGGTATAATTATTACCTAACCTAATTATCACCTATAATAAGTATTCATATTGCCTCTAGGATTGAAGTTTGACTCGAAATAAAGCAGGTTTACGTACCTTTCCATCGTCAATCCTTTGGTTTACTAGCAGATTACTAGTTTCGGGACTACTGTCCCACTACATGTGGGACTACATGGGACTACATGTGGCGTCGACAAATTAAAATATGAACACATAGTCACAATATTAAATTTTGTTTTATTCGTACCATCCGTCTGTGCTGTGTTAGTGTATATATTGTGACTATTTGTTCACATTTTAATTTAACGACGTCAGATTTTATAATGGGACAGTCGTCCCGAAACTAATTTTGTGTTAGGAAACCAAAGGATTGACGATGGAAAGGTGAGTGAACCATTTTATTATTTTGAGTATAATAATTAGCGTATTTTTCACAGCGCCTAATAAAACCAAAACTAGTCCAAAGGAATGTATGCGGATATAAACTCTTAGTAAGTTACCATTAAAATATGGTTGGACATTTCAAAGCATTATTTAGGTATGTGAATTAGAAAAGTCCATTAAATAATCGTAAACAACTTCTATTTACTGGAAAGTCTAAAGCGGTTTTTAGCGATTGTAGACAACACCAACAATCATAACAATAACAATCCAGCTCTATAAAATAGGTTTTTTAAGACATCTATATGAAAAATGGTTCCATTGAAACAACGTGTTCAGTCAAAATCAAATTATGAGTTTGTTCATTTTAATAGTGGCCATTGGTGTCTTATAAATTAAATTTTAACTGAATCCTCACGTAAATTCACTCTTAATAGTTTTACCCCCACCAATCGGCCAAACAGACTTACAAATTTAAAACACTGAGTTATTTTCATATTTCCCAGGCACTAAACTATTTTTTGTCGCGGAAAAATGAATAACCTTGGTAAAATGTTAACATATTTTTTAATCAGTGTGGGTTATACCTGAAGAGGAAAGTCATTTTTTCAGTTTATGAACTTGGTGTTTTTTTGTATCTCCAAGTAATCTTTGGTCACTTAATTGTTGCCAATTCAACAGGTGTTCAATCTTCGGCAGAGTTCGGTAGTCTCCGGCAATCCTCGAGTCATCGATCGCCTCGCACGATTGTCCGTGGGTCTCCCGATAGATGCCACTAAAATTTGCTTGCAGTTGATCGAGCCTTGAGGGAGTTCTATACAGCAAATTGAATACGTATAGTCTCAAATAAACCGATATTAAACAATCTGTTAATGCAACTTTACAACGTTAAATTAGCAATAACATGACGTTCCTACAAACTAATGCAGATTTCAGACTATATAACAACGACAGACTGTGTCCTAACGACACGGTGACCACGACCAGAACTATTCACACCCACTGAGCATTGGAAGTCATGGTCTGTATAACAAGCTAATCTGGCCATTAATATTCACTGTGTGCGCAATGTGCAACTAATGCTGGACGTGTTCAGCGCTTTGAAATATTAGTTTTGGAATTCTAATTAACTTATCAACGTAGTAATGTTTCCAACGAAATGTCAATTTGTAATTTGATTTCCTTGCATATAAACACATACACTACATACAACCTTTATATACCTTTTGGAATAAAATTAGCATATTATTTACTGTACTAATAAGTTTCGATACTCGTTAGGTGTATAAGTTATTTAGTCTCCCTCAATCGTGTTCGAGGAAACACCAGGTGTAATGTATTATTCAGGCTGTACATGTCAAGTCTAAAGGAAGACAAATATCAGCTGGAAATTTAAACTTTCCTTTATTCCTGATGCTCCTATAAGTATTTTAATGCAATAACTTGTTAATAAAAAACAGTATTTGCAAAACATGATAATTAAAAAATCCAATTCCCATTTTAGTAACTAAAAATATAAACTTTGTATATTTTATATTGCCAGAGACCAATGTAAAAAAAGCAAGAAAAAACACTTTCGTTTATCAGGTGACATCAGATTTTATAATACGAATAATTAATATATTTTACTTTAAATCACATAATATATTTAGTGACAATAAATTGTATGATAATTGAAATCAAAAACTCTTAAAATAAAAGCATATAATTTACCAACCAATAGTTTCTAAGCTACATATTCCCACTTTATATTCTAAATCTATGTAAATCAGTCTTTATTAAACATTGAAATCCCATTTGAATAAAAGGTCAAGAGGATGGGTGGTAACATTTGATTAGCTGCATAAATCAATCTGTATTTAAATCATTCAAAGGCAAAATCTCCAATTAAACACTATAGTGTTAAAAGTGACCACCAGAGCAGAGGTGAACGTAGGTGTCACAGGCTGGCGAATGGCAAAGAGGTGTAAATGTTCACAGCTAAATCCGGCTTAGTTTGGGGGTTGGGAGTGTCCCTAACAAGAACCGCAAACCAGCATTATTCCCTGTCCTTCTTAGGACAAACTCGTTAATGGTGAAAATATAAACGGTATTACTCGAAAATATTTTGCTAATAGGGTTGAACATTACTTTGATTCTTGCCAAAGACCAACATTTAATGAGAAAGATTTGATATTTCTTGCCCATTTTATGTGTGTATTGTTAGCTTGACAAATGATATATTGTTTAAAGGTTTTGTGAAAATTAAAGGAATAAAGCTTATAACCATATAAACATTTTGAATGAATAATTTGTTTGATAGCGTCAATTTGATATTTATATGACTGTCTACTCCACTAGTTTATCCCTCTGCTAAAGCTACAAAAAAGTGTCAATTTTATTAGGAGGAAATGGAAGTGCTCGCCCACGGTAGAGCTTAAGATAGCTGGTTTCTTAATAATCTGATATCAGCTGGCCGTAAACATGTGACAACGAATGTGTTGCTAAATGTTTTAGAGATGAGATTAAAAGATTTTTTATTTTGATTTGTCCTTAAAAACATTAATCAAAATGTTTTAAGTTTATAAAAACAATCAATTTAATGCTAATAATCTTTACTAATCTGAATGACAAGACGTAAGAGTCAACAACTAAAGTCGCTACTTACTAGGAAGCGAGGTGAGGTATACATGGCAATTCAAAATCATCCTAAAATACTTGCGTTCTAATTCTATGTTGAGTTATTCCAGAACAAATAATATTCTGAAAACGATTTTGTTCAGTTTGAGTTGTTTCTAAAATTAACTACACGAAGGTGAAACAGTTTCACAAAAAATCTCCATGAATTGGGTAAAATAGGTTTACAACTTTGTTTTTCGTTTTTAACAAGTCCATAATTAAGAAGACATTCTCAACATTTTTCAAAAATGATTGGATACATATAATGTATTCAAATTTCTCATTAGAAATATTTGTCCATTTCTTGACTCATATCTTTTGACCAATATCATTAGGTGACCTGACAGTCGACTGTTTTTTTCAATAAAAAAAATATAAATAAATATAAAAATTATAAAAAAAGTATGAGAAGTTGCAATTAAACTGTGATAACTTCTATGTATGACTTGCTTTCACCCCAAAAAGACTTCGCGACCAAGAAAAACCGCGAATAACTCACAAATAGGCTGGTGTTCATAACATAGGTGTAATATATTTGAATACATAATAATTATTACGAAATATATTGTAAATTATATAATACCGTAGAAATATATTAGTTATTACTGTATTTTCGGACAGCTTAATAAGCATCTTTATATACCTGATTGATTAATGAGTTTTGGACAAGAAGGTATAAGAAAAATGATCACATTGAGTAAAATAATGATTTCTTCTAAAATAAAATAAATGGGTTTTCTTGTCAAGAGGGAATACTATCGTTTATTATCTTCTGAGCCTCTTTTGATTTAACAATAAATTTATGGTTCGTGTATTAGCTGAAAACAAATTACCGTTTCCAGAGTCTGATCCTCTTCTAGTATCATGAATCAATATCATAGAATAGGTTCTTAGATCGGTACTTTACATGTTAAACTACAGTATATGATCTAAGAGTAAGCCTTTGTGAGTAGTGGGGGAAAGGGGCTTTTGCGCCGGAAGTGACGTCACATCCGGTCAGTGACCGGATGCGCTGAGTGAATAAATACGTCATCTGAGGCTGAGCCAGTGACGTAGGCGGTTTTGTGACGTAATGAGGTAAAGTTCAAGGTCACGGGGAGGGTGTTTTAAAAAAGTACTACCTCGCACGCGTAAAATTCGATTGTGATTCGATAGTTAATCGATAATAAATATCGAATGAAAATAATCGAATGAAACAATCACATGATACGAGTGCGAGGTAGTACTATTACAAAAATAACTTTATTTTATTAACAATGTTTGTTCTTAATTACAATACGAAGCTTCCGCCGATGTTGGTTAAAATCGAAGTTGATGATGCCGACGAGTCGCGATCATCGTGTTTTTTCCTGATGAAAGAAGGTAGATACTTCGATCCCTGCGCAGAGTCCATGTTGTTTTTTGTTGCGTAAAGTTCCAAAGATAAATCGTAACCGGACGCAATGAGAAGTCTTAACTCTTCATTAAAAACCTCGAGGTCTTGGAAAGTCGCCAGATGAATAGAGTCATAATGAATACACCTAATTTTGATGGACATTTCAACAGAGAGCTCGATGTACACTGGTCAAGAGCTGGAGGTGTACTGAATATTCGCTAGCTAGCGTTTTGGTATCAAACAAAATGGTGGGGGTAAAAGTGTGGTGGGGCGGAGCAGATGGCGGACGGCAGATGGTTGCTACTACATTTGCCGCCACAGTAATGCAATCCGTCGGCGTAATTCTTGTATTTTATCTTGTCGGTTCATTTGATACGTTTTACATCTACATATGCAATAGCTGAAACACCTGCACTTACGACAAGCTTTCCCGTCAACTTGATCGCCTGGTATTTTAAAACATTGTAACTCGCAACAATATGTATTCAAATTGTTATCGAATGATAAATTGTTCATCGGTGGCACCGACATGTTAGCTGCAGCGTGTGTTAGACAAGACTGAGACTAACTTCACTGCTCCCCTCTCTTTTATACCTCTTTATAAGTTAACCCTGAATGAAAGTTCAAGGTCATCCGTTTGAATTTTAAAAAAAGCAACACAGCAGTATATAAAATAATATACTGCTGTGTTGCTGTTTTTCTTTTTTTCTTTTCTTTATTAAACAAACATCTTACAATACAATAAGCTTAAGTCTAACATTAATGACTAGAAATACAAACAGAGAAATACAAACAGAGCCATTATGTACAAATATGCGTGATGTGCAGAGTGAGTTCCGTAGAGTTGTTGCCGCTTACACCGTGTGATACCAAATACAACGTCCCCGGTTGAATATCTCGCAAATCTTCATTTTGTAGCAGTTGAACAAATCGTTTTGGAAGAAATACTTGAAACTTCGGCTCATCTCCTGGAGTGAAAGGTCCTTCGCTCAATGAAACTAGAATTGCTTCTCCATGTGTGGTTTCCACTTTCTTGATGTTATGAATAATGTAGTGTTTTTGTTCTTTTAGTTCTGAACACTTTTTAGTTAGCAGAAGGTCGGATTTTGAATGAGTGTTGAATTGATCAACCAGTGTTTGTAGAAACTGTTGTGATGCCATCTTTGTCAGCAGTAGTTGTGGTGTCTTCTGTGATGTTGCCTCTTCGGAGTCTCGAATAATACTCGTGCTGGGGCGGTGTTGTCTCCTCGTATTTATAGGCCCCGCTACCCCCACCACATTTCTGCGTTTGTTTCAAGTAAGCAGCCAAACGATATGCGTTGTACAATGCACAGTTTGTTTGACCGTGTTTAAGATCTTTTGCAGCGACACAAATATTTCCGAGATTAATGTTAAAATCCTTACTGATAGTTATATCGAAAACATAACCGTGCGTGTACTTTTGTATCCAATTCTTTTTTTCTAATCCTTTTGTGTATATATGCGAATATTGTTTGCAAAAGTTAAACATAATACTGTGCAGATTACTGTAGCTTATAAAACCTTCATACCAGTGTATGTGATGAAAGTAGTTTGTTATCCATTTGTTTGTAATTTTTGCTTTGGCGTTAAGTTTGTTAAAAGAAAAAGGAGCTTCAAACGTGAATGGGTAGGCTACAAATGTAAGCAAGTCTAAAATTACTAATTCCTTGATAATAAACCTATCATCATTATTTCGAAATGCTTGAAATTCGATTACACAAGGCTTTACACTCACTTCTTCATCCCCTCCGCTCATCATGGCACCTAGCGATCAACTAAACTGTTTTCCACACCACGGTAGGTTAAATACCAGGCCGTACAGTTGCAGGCGCGTTGGTGTATATTTAACGTGGGCACCGTCCCCAATAGGCCTACCCCACGTGTGTTCTTCTTTACTAAGTCAAACTTTAGTCTTTTTTAACTTCTTCTTGTGTTTCGTTTTCTTCTTCTTCTTCTTCTTCTTGTTTCTTTGTTTCTTCTTCCTGTGTTGTTTCTTCTGTAGCTTCTGTAGCGATTTCTACAAGTGGTTCAAAATCCTTTAACTTTCTCCACATGCAAACTTCATGAGGTATTCTATTAAAAATAGATGTATCCACAGGTCCGTACACGATGGTGCTAAAAGGTTGTTTTTCCAAAGTATCGACCAAATATTCTTTAATAATAGCGCTTGCAAATACCAACTGTCTCATGTACCTTGTAATAGGTTCTGTTGCATAGTTTAAAACGTAGAATTCTTCACGTGATAGTAGAATCTTATTTTCATGTTGAGTCAAGTCTCTAATTCGCACTTGTAGTTGTCCGCGATGTTTAACAATATCGATTTCATTGTCACAATCCAAAAGTCGAATATGTGTTTTCCTTCCACACAAACTGTTAGTTAAATAACATTCTATTAAATGTACATGTTTCAAAAATGACTCCCAAGCATTTTGCGAAAATAAAACCTTTTTTGTTCCATGGTGTAGTATTACTGTAGGGGAATAATCCAATGATTTCATCAATCCAACTGATACACTTTTACTGATGCATGCTGAGATGGGGTACAAGATTCGCAAAAAAACTTCAGTTAAAATGTGAGGAGGAATATTTTCTTCAACTTTCTTCTTCCTCTTTGGTACTACCTTTGATGGGTCTGCATTACTTTCCTCCTCTCTATCTCTTTTACCAAACTTTAAAAATGCAGTTATTTCCTTGATGATTTCTGCTTCACTAGTATTATCACGTTCCAATAACGGTGCTACCTCTGCATCACCTTGTACAACAGATGGAGAACTCATTTTGTAGAAGATGTTACCCATGCGACGATAGACGATCAACTGAAGACCTGCATTGTTGCTCCGCTATTTATAGGTTAGCGACTGTGGCGGTGCCGGTGGTGGTACAACGTTTTACAATACTGTCTTTACAATACCGGTCAACGGTGTGTATGTAACTATTTTATCGTGCAAAATTAAACAATACGCAGATGTATTTGCAGGTACGTTTTCTTGAAATTCCATTTCTATTTTTATATCAACACTAGACGATTTTACAGATTCATTTTGTTTGGAGCAATCAATTACAACAATCGGAGCTTTCGATTCAAACTGTACGGGAGATAGTAGAGGTGTATTTGTTTTGCCGTAATATGAATTTTGGAACCTAGCGTACATATCGTATAAAACACTGTACCTTTTTTTATCAAAAGAAATATTAAAGTTGTCGTAGGGAAAGAATTGTGAATTCAGGAACACTTTACAGTTAGTTAATTTACAATGGTCAAATTCACCAGCATTTTCAGTTAATATACCTTTTTTCTTCGTTTGTAATCCAAATATTACATATCTCGCTTTTTCCAAATGAGTAGAAGTTTTTACAGTCCATGTATGCCGTTGTGTTGTAGGTAAAACGGGGTATTCATGAAACTCCCAGCTTCTGAATGGCATTACAATGTCTCGATCTGATTTTAACTTTCTTAATAATGTAATCCTGTGTTCATCATTTAGTCGCACATGTGGTACTCTCCAAACAATCTTGTCTAATGTTAATTTCCAGTCTAAATTGGCATCAGTTGTTCCAGCAGCTGCTTTAATAATATCATTATCGTTTGATGATCTTAATAAAACTAGTTCTTGTTTTACATTTATTATTATTCTTCTGTAGTCTTCAGCAAATCCTAGGAGTAATCTTAAAGGTACGTAGAAATCAAAGTTTCCCGAAGAGTCAGGAGCGATTGTACTTTTGTCTGGTGCAACCCATCCTGCAACAGCTAACAGATTCTTCTCATTTGGTGTTAAAGACGCTAATCCTTTCAATGTACTGGAAATTCCAACCTTTTTTGTTGAATCGACTGTAACTCCTGAAATTTCATATCTAATCTCGTCAAATAAAAATGCCATAGGATTATTTATGAACGGAACAGTGGTTCCAGCAGTACCATCAGTTTTTGTTACTTTTCCTTCAATATATAAATAACTTTCGCATGGAAGAGTATAAATGTCTTGTTGTTGTATAGGAATCCTAATTTCATCGTTATTGTTTAATTTGGACGAAGCGTAAGGGTTGTGCGTGTGATATTCCTTTTCCCATAAGGTCTCGTCGAATGTTGGACCCTGCGCTATATCCAGTATATCCATTGTTAATGACCCTTAATCCAATTTCTTCTAGAAAACGAATGTTGTCACTTGTTAAACCTTCTACAGCTGATGAGCTACTGACCTCTTTGCTGGTTGGCTCTCTCTTTTTAAATGATAACCCCATTGTCTAAGCGGATGATTTTATATGTATTCTTACAGTAATAGCTTCTCCTCTAAAGTCAATAAGGTTTCCGTCTTGATCCACTATGTTCAGCACGATGTCTGAAATGAAACTGGTGTTTAACGGTAGGTACACAAGGTTTTGAGGCTTTTCTACTATCTTGAAACCTGGTGCAACTGATGGGTAGAATGTGTGTAATATATGACGATTTTATCCATCTCTGTAGGATCCTTGTATAATGTTACATGTAATGTCTATGCTATTAACTTTGATGATCGTCACAGTTTTATTCCCAGAATGAGTTTTATTAGGTTCTAATACTTTTGTTTCCTTAGAAAACCCCAATAAACTACCAATTGAATGTTCTTGACTAAAATCAATATAATACTTAGACGTAATTTCGGCTTTCATTGTATTGTTATTGCCTTTTATCGTTATATTTTCTTTTCCCATATGTTTTTGTATAACTTCATTTATATTATCAATTTCATAAGCTCCTGTTGGTAAACTGAATTCTTCCAAAGCTGAATACTTTCCTTTATCATCTTTTGTCTTGTAATAATGTATTTTGTTATTAATTCCTTCACTAACGTTTGGAATAGAGTTATATGTTGTTAAATCCAATAATGCGGCTTCCCATAGTCTTCCTTTTTGCAAACGTAGCGCTGGAAACAGAATACTGCGCAAAGTACATGAGTTACCGGTTAATGACACTGTATACGAAGACATCTTAAAGTTGACTAACACTTTTAGCTAAAAAGTCTAAACATAAATGACCGCAAATGGATGTATCATCAGGTTGTTTTCTTGTATGATTGTAAAAAACATTTTCTGCCGCACGAAAGTATTGTTGAAGTTCTTTCGGTGGTGGAAGGTCTCCAAAACTGTCGAAATAATAAATGGTTTTACCAAGTTTCTTGTAACACACCCAATGAGTGCCTAATCCTTCACTATTATCCAAATTTTCAATACCAGTCTCATTTTTCCACATTTTAACCGGTAATTCATCTTTCATAAATACTCCTCTAAAAAATGGGATTTTCAAACAAGAAGCATATGTAATCAGTTCTTCGTTGGTTAATTCTTTGTTTTTAATTATTAATTGCTCTTTCTTATTTAATACACACGATACGGTCTTAGGTATAATCCTCCTCCCTTTTTTATCATTGACCATATTGTTGGTTTCTTTTTAGCTTTACCACTGGTAGATCGACGTTTTCTTCTGATATTACCTCCTTGTTTCTTACCGGGTTTTTTCCCACGCCTTCTTCTCTTTCCTCCTCCAAACGTAGTTTTTGCTTTCATTGCTGCTGTTACTGCTAAAGACGCTGCTTTTTCACCAATACTCGCGTCACTAGATTTTACTCTTTGCCAGGCTTTCTCAGCAAGTGCTCTATCTGCTATTGATCTATTTTTAGTATCACTAAATTTGGAATACGCTATATCGTGCTGTTTACAAGCCTGATCGAGCTTATTTATTCCAGGATCTCCTCTAGCAAGACGTTTCTCTAATTTGGTTCCAGGACCACAATATTGATATCCTCCAGGTAAATGTAATTCCACAGGTAATAAATCAATCGCCTTGTTAACTATAGCTCCAACCGGTTTACTCAATAGAGAAAATGCTGTTGATGCTATTCCCCTTCCTCTCTGTAATCTCTCTCGATTATGACTGATGCGTTTAACCCTCGACATGACTATTTATAGCAAAACTTACAATCAGTAGGTGCACTCTATAAATGTTTGACAATGAATGTAATATCAGTTTTGGTTTCTTGTATTATATACTGTTTAAAATCAATTTATTATATAGAAATGGATTTATTAATTAAATGTAGACATATTAAACAAAAGTAGTACAAATAGAAATAAGGTGTAATTGAAGATGTTCCAGATGTTTCTCCGCTGGTGAAGGTATCGTTGTCTTCGGTAAAATGAATAAACTTTAAATAGATGTCATGTTCCCTTAGAAACTTGCCACTTAATCGTTGGTAATTGAATAACACATCCCAGTCTAGTTTATCTTTAAAATTGTCAATGTAATTCTCAGAGAGATTTTGATATTTACTTATTACTTCCCAACAGTTATTAAAATTTGATGTCATCTCTACGAGGAAGTCTTCTGAAAACTGTTGTCTTTGTAAAATATGGATCCAGTTAACTCTGTGAAAATAAATTCTTAACATAGTCATTGTAAAGAGGTATTGTATGGAAAGTTGTTCCCAATCCATATATCTATCAAACCGTTGAACAAAACCATCTGTCAACACTCCTTGGGGAAATCTCGGCTCTTGAGATATTAAACTCCACGCAGTAATATTGGATTCCATCATCCTCTCTGTATCGTCTCTCAAATATGACTGATGCTTTATCCCTTATCATGGGGTATTTTAAATTCTTTTTTCTCTTATGTAATCTTCATCGTTTTCTGTTGGTTCATTAATCACATTCACTTTATCCCCCTTTCCTAATGTCTTGACTTTAGAAGGCTCAGACGGTTTATCTCGTTGATTAGGTTTCTCTGGATTGTGAATATTTTTCCAGTCTAAATAATTGTGACTGTCAACATCTGAAGCTGCATCTCTTCCTGAAGCCCGATGGATATAATGGAATAGAGCTGCACCAAACCTTTCCAAATGTTTTTCATATTCCGTAGTCCATTTATTGTGTACAATATCAAACATTTTCTTATTTACAGCGTCTCCATCCTGCTCACAATCACCTACATTTGATAATTTTAATTTTTTTACATCATAGCTTGTGTCAGTTTCATTCCTTTTGTAAATCGTTAACAATTTTAGAGTAGCGAAATTTACTGCTTCACCATCATAAACGGGATGTTGTATATTGCTTAACCTTTTACCGGAAAACCCCCAATGATCTTCGTGTACAGTTGGGGTTCTTTTATCCATGTATTTTACCGTAACCGCATCAGAAGACAAAAGCGGATCACCAACATTTTGAATTACTTTTCCTTCAAAATTATAGTTGCCATCAGGTGTTAACGGAAACCCAGCTCTTTTTTCACTATATCCAGATTTTACTCCAATCTCGGAATACCGTCCAAACTTGTCCACACTCATGATGTAACTGAATCGCTATCGTTTAGGTTCTTATTATATATATATATATATATATATACGTCTACTGAACAATTATTCCTTGTTTTCGCAGTTCATCAACCAAAGCTACCCATTCGTTTTCTAAACCAGTGTGCCCGGCTTCCATAGCTTCATGTAATAACCTCATTCGATCAACTAACTTATTTATATCGTTGTAATATATTATATTAGTTTTATACAAGTTTTTCAATAATCCCCTTCCAGATGTGGTAGGATCAGTTGTTTTTCTCTTTTTATGCAAAACATTTAATTCAGCAGAAGATAAAGCTCTTCTTTTAATTTGAGCTTTTTTTGATTTTGAGGGGAAAAGACTAGATATAATACTTGTATATTTTATTGACCGATTTCTATGAATAGGTAGGTCTTTGGAATACTTTTTTCTATGTGCATTTGTATACTCTAATATATGTTTAAACAATTGTAAATCCCTTTTAGTATATTTACCAGGATTATTTTTAAAGATAAGTTCAAACAAACCTTTTGTACCTTTATATTTCTTATCTCCAATAACTATATCATCATTTTCGTTTATATCTAACTTGCTATCTCCAATCATTAATCCTTTATCCTCTATTCTAGCTCCATAGGTATGATAATTTCGATTAGCATGTGCGGCGTGTAACATTTTTAACGTATATGTTCTTCCAAGTGTTCCTTTAAACATAATATCCGTGCCTAATTTGCTTAAGTTGGATGGGTTAATATCCTCTTCTTCTGCTCTTGTATCTTCTACACTTGTATCTTCTGTACTTGTATCTTCTGCAATGTCCTTTTCCTTTAAATCCTCTATATCTCCGCTTTCTTCATACTCGTCGCTTTCTTCAGATGTTTGTAACTGGCCAAAACTTTCATCATTCTGAAATTCTTCTTCATATTTGGAAATTGGTAGCATTTTGTCTCCTTCGAAGCGAATTGAAGGTTTTTCCATATTTTGTGCTAATCGCTTTAAAGGTTCAGTAACAGGTTTGAATGTTGTTTCTAAAAATTGCTCTCTTTCATTTATACCTGATTTTAAAGCTCGGTTTTTTTGTCTAATAGAATCACTAAGTGATTTTATTTCCTTTAATAGCTTTTCCTGGTTAACCATCTTCACACCTTGACGACTTGTACAGTAATACCGCTAATCAGTGTATTAAAACGAATTTATCAAAACCTATTCTATAACGACCATCTTTTATAGCATGATCTTTCATAATAACCAAAAATCCATACTTTTCCGCCCATGCTTTTCCGCAAAGCTCTTTAAACTTTTCAAATGGCATATCCGCATTCACATGATCGTTATATATATGTTTTAGGTTAGTATCATCTTGTTTGAATACAATTAGAATATTTGCATTATCTCTGATAAGTTGTTTTGGGATTTTGCTATAAGTTTGTCCTATATATATGCTGTCAATGTTATTATGTCTTCCCATGGCAAAGTAGTTTCTAATAGTATCCTGATTTTCACAAGATACATCGTCAAATATAAATACAGAATACGGTTTCGCTTCGTTTGGTTGCATAATGCTATCACTAGCGTTAAATTTGTAAAAATTAACATCAGACACATCAGATAGGATTTTATCCAGCAATTGATACTTTGGTTGATGTAGAGACTTTGAAAAAATATATAGGTTATTAAACCTTAATCCCTGCGGATTAGTGATCAAATTAAAGACAACATTGGTCTTTCCACAGTTTGAGGGACCACTTACTATACATCGAACAGTGTTTGGAAGTAAACTACCGTGTTTACCATTGTTGATTTTAACGTTATCCACAGTTAAATCATCTATGTTATTAATATTGAATCGATATTTATGGTGAATAATCTCCATCCTGCTCAAAGGTTAACGATGAAATGAGTTGCTTGCATTAAACCAAGTCCTTTATAGGTATCCATGAATCCTCAGTTTTGTTAAATCCCAACCACCGCACTTTAACGGCGTCCTTTTTTCTTTGTAACACTTTTTCAACAAGATATACATCACCTACTGTTGATTTTAACATTTCATGTCCATAAAATGCACCTTGCAACAAATTTCCTTTGTTATCTTTTAAAATATACGTCTCAGGTACAGTCGGTTGCACTTTATACACTGTAAAAACTTCATTCGTCCAATTGGGAAGGTATTTCTTGGTAAACACTCCCTTATATTTACTAATCCGTACTTTATCACTTACATTAAATTTTCTTGGCTGCATTTTTTCTACTTTAGGCTTTGTATTTTTCTTTATGCGTTTTAATACATCTTTTGCATTTCTTCTATTTACTTTGTTAGGTTTCATACCAATAGTTCGATGAAACCTGTTGTTATAATCATTTATTAATTGTGGTAAGACATCATACCATACGTAAGAACCTCTTTTTGAAAATTGTTTATACAGTGCTCCTTTTAAGGTTCTATTGAATCTTTCTACAATAGCTGCTTTTTTCTCTGAATTTGTAGAATAATGATTTATTTTATATTTATTCATTAACTGTGCAAAGTTTGTATTAAAGTATTCTGTTCCATCATCAGTTTGTAAATGTTTAATTTTGTTTTTATCTCTTTTTATGGCTATTTCCATCGCTTCTGTTACGCTTTTACCAGTTTTGTCCTTTAGAGGCAAAGCGTCTGCAACTTTTGTAAAACAATTAATAATTGTGAGTATATATTTAAATCCTTTGTTTATTCTGCTATGCGGTCGCATTTCAATTAAATCCGCTTGATATAGATCATTTATCCCTTTTATAACAGTATTTCTTCTTGGAAACTTTATTCTTGCTGGTTTGTGTAGTTCATTAATAATCTTCTCCTTCTTGTCTGACATGATGGTTTCACGAAGGCAGCTGATATGGTATTAAATATTCTTTTGTATAAATCTGCTTATATATACATATAGTTCAAGGTCATTCAAAACTTGTGTAAAAAAGGGGAAACACAGCTTAACATTGCTGTGTTTCCCCTTTTTTTACGGAAAGGAAAAGGATAGAGGATCTAGGACGATGAAAGGGTTATTCGTCAATAGGGTTGAGGGAATAGTGGCCGAATGGTAAAGTGTGGATGTTGTCTGGAAGGGTTTGTCTTTTGTCGTCATTATAGGATAGCGCCTTTTTAACTTCAGTCACACTGTACAGCTGATGGTTAAAACTTCTGATGGTGTTGAATTTGGCTGTAATGATGTTATCCTCAAATAAGCATTGCTTGTAGTGTTCAAAATGCACTTTCTTCTTTAAATATAAACTCTTTACACCTTTAGCTTTCTTAATATAGCTATTCTTCTTTTCTTCTTCTTCTTTTTCATTATAGAGTTTCAAAGAATATAGTTTAGACATCAGTGCAACAATCTCTTCAAGTAGAACACCATTAGCCTCATCCTTGAATTTGCCTAGTACTTTTTTGTGTCTGCCATTGTCGTAGTTTGGATGATCTTTTGGATAATCGGAGAAATCAAAGTCGTTCTTGTAAATAAATGTACGTAAATCTTTATACATGTCCAATGTTACTATGCGATATATGAAAGCGTCAGTGTCCATATATGTAATAGATATATTTTCTCTTCCGTAGAACGCCACCATTTTGTTGTAGTGAAAATCGTACATGTGTGTTTTTGAGATGTCCAAGATTGACATGCCTATATACAAAGGACGATCCATCTTCACACTAGTCTTCTTCATGGCCACTGCTACAAGTTTTTCATTAATAATTATAGATGTTCCAAAATTTGGCTGCTGTACTAGTTTCTGTAATTTTTTTGCGTCAGTAACAAGTTTTACATTTTTGTGTCTTCTTTTGTTTTCCAATGTTTTTCCAAATATCGCATTATTCATTAATTTAAAGAAATCTTTTTGAAAGTCTGATGTAGCTGCTGCTCTTCTGATGGTATTTGAATCAATGTAAGGTTTCAACCAGCATGATTGAGAAAATTCCAAAACTCTATTAATTTTTGTTAGACGTAGTCCTAATTCGATAGCTTGTTGAACCACCCAAAAGTGAGCCACGTAGCGTTGTTTATTATTTAATGTCATCATTAATTTGGGGTGTTTTCCAATTGGTGAAATTTCTGTTTTAGCAAGAAGTGGAAGGTCATAATGAAGATCATGTAAATTTTCTGAGTATTCAAAATCGCAATCCAAAATATATCCAGTGTCACCATGTTTCGGAATTTGTAAAATATCGCCAATAGAGTCGGGATTAATCCATTTAAAGTTATCAAAAGGAAGTGGGTTTGACATTGCCCAACCGTACAGGTTATTTGCATCGAAATATCCTAAATAGGTTGACGGTTTGGTTTCATCGTAATCGGGAAGGTATTTGTTGTTGGCTTTGACATGTCTGGTAACACTTTGGGTCAATCCGCCTCTTACTCCAGCTTCAACCATTAAAACCATGTCAATGTCTGTTAAAAGTTGGAGTTTGCATTTTGTTTCTTTTAACATGGCTTGCCAAGCTAATCCTGGTGAAGTATACGAATGTAGAGGGTCCAAACCGTATGCAGCAAAACAGGTTCTTCGGAATTCTTCCATAACATCGCAGAGAAGAGTCACGTCAAGTTTTACATAAAAGTCTGAGTATTCTCCTAAAGTCTTCATATCCAACTCGTTCCATACTCGACATGCGTGTTGATAGTCTTCAAGTGAAATCTCCGAATCATTAAGTTTGTTGTTAAATTGTTCTGGTGGAGGAAGTGATGTTTCATTAAATCTATGAAGTCCATCAATGTAATCGTAGGGGAAGACTCCTTTTCGAAGAACCAGATCCATTTTACTACTGGCTACAATTTTGCTTGTTTCTATCAGATCTTCTCTTTTTAAATTATCAGTTAATTTCATTAGGCTAGAAGGCATAAATCGAAACGAATCAATAAATCTAAGTTTTATTTTACCAACCTTTTTAGAGAAACTTATAAATTTTTCCATTGTTGTTGCTAAAACATCTATTGCTCCATCATCTCTTCCTAACTCCGGGATGATGAAATGAGAGTCATATCCACTAAGGTTATGTAGAACAACGGGTATAAAAGATGGTACTTTGTAATTTAAGTTGCAAGCGTTACAGGCTGCACCTCTGTAGGCTCCTGTAAGATGGTCGTGATCACGCACTTTAACGTTATCTGGTGTAAATAGGTTATTACACAGATAACATGCTGTTGCCAAATTGTGATGTTGAAGTTGGTGTTCATCCAAAGGTAGCATCGGTATTTTAATTTTGCAGATTTCTTCCACCTTGGAGGCAATGTAATACAACTCATCTACAAAGTGTTTCGCTGCTTGTTCACCACGATAAATCTTCGGAGCAGATGATAGTCCAAATTCTTGAAGATGTTCTTCAGACAGCGTGGATTTTGTTAGTATACAATAACTGTTTGGTGCATGTTTTTGATATTTGCTTCTTTTTGTGATATCCTCTTCTTGTTGTTCAATTGGAAGTAAAGATGCTTCGAAATCCGCGTACACAACAAATGGAACAGGGTATTGTTGATTTACTTTGTCAAATTTTATCTGCGCTCTGCTGGGATGTGGCAATTTAACTCTAACCTCATAGTTTCCATTACATAACCTTTGATGTTCTACTAACCATTCTGAACCTCCCCTTCTTAATGGTTTGTCTACATGACAAAAACATCTTTTACAAATTGTTCTCTTTTCTTTATGTTTAGATAATTGTTTAGAAACAAGAGCTTCAAACTTTTTAATGTAGACATAGTGGGATATGTCCCCTTTAGTGATCAATAGCAAATCCGTATGATCTCTGCGCTCATTTGTTGTTATACGCAAGGGGTACACATTGTTTGACGAATCCAATCCGAATAGGTTCACAGAAGCTGAAGGATTTTGTTTTTCAAATTTTGAAACGTCTGTTATGGCAACAGGGTAAGTCATCCCTTGAAAATTATATCTATGTTGTACTTCTTCATAATAGTGACTTGGTCTTTCCGGATGAATTGTTACATATTTGGCCAACATAGCATATTTAAAACACTCAGTATCTTGATTTTGTACGTTAACGCAGGATAAGGTATTTCTAATTTTTGTTGGTAGAGGGATGTAGCTACTTCCTCGAATTCCATAGCCGTGTTTGTGTACTCTTAAGTCTAGCCCTGTGATGCTTAACAAACTCCATCCAGAGCCTCTTCCTTCATGTTCTTGTATTTTTGTCATTAGCTCTTCAAAACATTCAGATACGATTGAATCAATATCTGACGAAAACATAATAGTTCGGTTTTTTGTTAAAAACCCTCTCGGTGAAGTTTCATTTTGAATGTTTGTAAATAAAGCATCCATTAATAGTCCAAATTTGATAAAATTTAATCTTTTTAATTCATTTTGCAAAGTGTTGCTTACCAATCCTTTTGCGTTATTTAAAAATTCTTCGAGTTGTAATTTTGCATTGTCAATTTTGAAGTGGGTTACTACATTACCCGGAAGTGCTCGGGCATGTAGTTCTACATTTACTGATGGTCCAGGCGCATAATGAATGACACTTGGTCTTGAAACTTCATTTTCTTCTTTTTCTTCATTTGCTTCTTTTTCTTCGTTGTGTTCTTCTTCATTTCTTCCTTCTTCATTTTGTTCTTCTTGATGTTTTGCTAATTGTTGGTCGATTGAATCTAATTCTTCTTCATTTGGTTCTTCTTCTTCTGTATTTGTATTGGTGTTATGTTTCAATTCTTTATGAATGGTTAAAAGCCATTCATCTCTGAAAGAAGCTTTACAAATATTGCAGCGATTCATAATGTAGGTGTGCTCTCCACAAGGGTCAACGCAATAATAAAAAAAGACTGCAAATGCACCTCTATTTATACCCTAGAAGAAGTGGTGGGGGTAAGTATTAGGTTAGGTTTACTATATTTTACATTTTCTGTTTACTATTGTAGTTGGAGGCTACAAAATTTTGTATTTTAGGTCAAGGTCATTGGACATATTTGCCAAAACGGGGAATAGAGCAGTAAATGATTTCATTTTAAACCATAAATTGATCTATTCCCCGCTCTGTATTTAAAAAGGACAATTTTCTTCAACAGGAACATTTGATAGATTTTTAAACTTGGATGTGAAGTCGGATTGTACACATTGCATCTCGATCAACTAAAAATTTCATAAAATAATAGGGATCTTCAGTTGTAGATTCATCTTTAACATATTCAATAGTCAACATTGCCGAACGAACATCTTGTGGAATTACGTCGACTTTTATGAGTCGCCTTTCGAGTTCAAACCGTTTTGTTATTGATGTAAGTTTTATCACATCATCAATATCGATAAGGGGAAAGCTGTAACAAACGGAGTTTCCTGGTGGGTTCATCATGCCGTTATGCTAAATATACACTGTTGCATCGTCATTAAATAGACGTTCCCCCACCATTAAATGTATAAGTTACCCCCACTTTTTCAGTCATGTGAATGGTTCAAGGTCATACAACAATATTACCAAAACGGGGAATAGAGAATAAGTGATTCTCATTATAACCACAAACTGATCTATTCCCCGCTTTGTATTTAAAGTAAACTATTTGAAGACAACAAAAACTTATTCAGATTCTTCCGATGATGATGATGATGATGAGCTCATATCACTAAATAAGCGACGACAAACACTAAGGTTCCCTGTGACTGGATCTAGAACTACGTCATCAATATTAATACTGCTTGGAGGGGTTCCACTATCAACAAGGTCCATTTCCTCCAAACAAAGCAACTGATGATGAAATTCTGGTTCATTATCATCGTCGTTGTCGTCGTCAGTCAACAGCTCCATCTCTCCAAGATATGGTTCACTGCTAGCAAACTCACTCAGTAGTTCAAGATCACTAAACAGTTCATCTTCCATCTCTGAATCGTCTTCGTCTTCATCTTCGTTTATATTTACTGGAATATTTTGAATTATTCCCAGTATAGTCTTCTTAGAAGGGAAAATGTTATCTCTGGGCGACATGATTCCAAGTAGCAGACTGATTTTACAACTAATACAAAACCACCTTTTATACCCCGATTCCGGTAATGGTGGGGGTAAGTGTTGAAAGTACAAGTGGTAGGGAAGAGGTATTATTGTAACACAAATGATTAAGTCCTGTAAGTGGGTCAAGGTTACCTTAACCTATTACCAGAACGGGGAATAGAGCAGTAAGTGATTCTCACTTTGACCACAAACTGATCTATTCCCCGTTCTGTCTTCTGCTGTTCAGTATTTCCAAAGACTCTTAGTTAGTTGAAGAAAATTGGTCAATTTCCATTGCTAGCAATTCTTCAGGCAGTTGAAATGATGTATTTTGTGATAACATTTCCAACATATCAATATATTTTATGGCGTGTTTTATAGTAGAAAGTTTTGAAGCGTTTGGTTCAAGAAAAGGTAATTTTGTTTGTAATAAATTATAGGCTTCATTCAATATTGCAATCCTTTTTCTCTCTCTAGCACACCTTCTTTTCTCTATATCATTCTCCTCCTTTCCTTTAACATCTAAGTTAGATGATCCACCTGGGCTATCCATAGCTGAACAATAACTATACTCCGAAGCCGACTGCCTTATATATATATGTTTACCACCACTCTTTTACAATGAATATAGCTGGTTCAATGTCTTGTTCGGGAAAAAGTCGCTAACCTAACGTGTAGTGTAATAAAGACACAAAACAAACCCCTCTTGTAATAATCGATAAATTTCTCTCTTCAAAGGAATTGGTTCCACATCTATTTTTACCTCTTCAGTTTTACGAATACCCAATCCTTTGACCTTAACATCATGATACTCCATAAGCAGTTGGTATACACGCTGGGTAAAGATCTCCGCTTTAGTAGTAGAGTTAATATAGTGGAGGTATACCATGGTAGATGCTCTATTGATGCAGTTCACAACCAAAGTGATTATTGACTCTCCAACATCGCGCTTTAATACCCATCATGTAAGTGGGTCAAGGCCGTCTGATTATATTACCAAAACGGGGAATAGAGCAGTAAGTGATTCTCACTATAACCACAAACTGATATATTCCCCGCCTGTGATCACCCCTTCTACCACATCTTCTAACTGGGTCAAGGTCGTTTCTGACCAAAATGGGGGGTGGGGTGTGAGATTTGACAGAATCTCACACCCCGGAAACCTAAAGGGAAGTAGATATAATTTACAGTAAAGTCTGGCTAAAGTTCAAGTCACAATGAAGAGTTATTATTTTACAAATATAAAGTCACGCAAATATGTAAATTGTACAAATCTAAAATAAAGGAGTCGGTGAGGAGCCTTAGGACCCCTCTCACCGAGGTCTAGCGAAAACCGGGGAAATGCGAAACCCCATCCGGTATGCAAAGAAGGTGCAGTGATCGGTTTGCGGGCCGTAAACACTGCAAAGCAAGAGCCGGTTTGCTGGCCGTACTCTTAAAAGCTAAGGAGAGCCGGTTTTCTTGCCGTACTCGCAAGGAAAGGAGATGGAGTTAAAGGGTATCTTACATATTTGTATGATGAATAATTAATTTCAATTAAAAAGAGTTATAAATGTAAATTGTACTAATCTAAAATAAAGGAGTCAGTGAGGAGCCTTAGGACCCCTCTCACTGAGGTTTAGCGAAAACCGGGGAAATGCGAAACCCCATCCGGTATGCAAAGAAGGTGCAGTGATCGGTTTGCGGGCCGTAAACACTGCAAAGCAAGAGCCGGTTTGCTGGCCGTACTCTTAAAAGCTAAGGAGAGCCGGTTTTCTTGCCGTACTCACAAGGAAAGGAGATGGAGTTGAAGGGTGTCATTAATATGTGTGTGTGTGTGTGTGTAAGATGTTAATAAATTAAAAAAAAAAGTATAAATAACCTAGCCAAACTTTAAAGTAATTTAAAGAAAGGAGTTAGTACTATCTACAATACAAAATAAGAAAACAAGCAAGCAAAGTTCAACCAAACATACAACATGCAACATGCAAAAGTATAAGGGATTAATAAAAAGTGTGCGCATACTTAGTATTAACCCCTTATTTCTCCAGTTGTTCTTATAAAAAGAACAACTAGACAGTTGCACTGAACAGTGGAGATGGTACCATGTTAACACTCCACTGTACAGCAAGCAACTGATGTCAGTTACTGCATGGTTCGCTTATATAGGAGACGCGAAATTACCTCGGCTGAGTTTGATGAGGTTTTAATTTCGCTTTTATCAGCATACTACAATACAGTTAAGAAAAGCAAAGACATGCGGAAGATTTTAAATACAAAAGCTGAAAGCAAAAGCAACGACCCTAGCATGCAAGAAACTAACTACTATAGCCGGACTAATAAAGCAGCAATATAACATGCAGGAAAAGACAGAGTGAAAGAGAAGGAAAAGAGAGAGAAAGAGAACCCAGGTAGCGAGATCTTACGAGGGGGGCGCCCTCCCCCCGCATTACCCCGCTACTGCAATTGTCCTCGCACTTTAATACGCAGGTCACTTGCATGGGAGCAGTCTCGACTTAGATCGACGACTGGTAAGGAACTGTCCGGAGCACTCGCTTATATGGCCGCGGGAGGGCGCGGGTAATTTTCCCGACACAGGGTAATTTGGTTGTGTAATGCAGCTCTAGACATAAAAACAAAATTCGGCTGATTTAGTGAGGTTTTTTAATTTCGCGTGTAACAGCTGGCGCGGGGCGTTCCCTTGACAGCTTGATTTAATGGGTTGCGCACCGGTTGCATTCTACTAGGTAATTAACTTTCCCACTCGTTTTGTTGAACGCTAGTACAGGTTGGGATTCTCTATCTCTATTCATATTTAATTTAGGTACCTTTTGTTGTAACTAAAAATAATTATGTTGTGTAGCTAGTTGAGGTATTTTGCATTTACGTATTCGTATTATTACTTTAGTGTGAGCTGCCCCCATTATATATCATTGTGAAATACGGCCAAGACGTCGAACGTCGCATAGTGGGGCAATTTTAATAATCTAGCTGGACAAAAATACCTATCAGAAATATTGTTATTTAACAAAAGGACATAAAATATAAATAAACAAATAGGCAAAAGAGTCAAAACAATGATTATTATAATTGCATTGTCATTGGGCAGAGTGCAGATAAGGCCAAATACTCAGATAATGCGGGAGCCGGTCAGTAGTTAAAGTTGTCGCTGTCAATTAGTCGCTGTGTAGGACCCCAGTATGTGATGTTCTTCAAATAGGTTATTATTTTATTATTAATACAATGGATAAGAAACACAAAGGTAAGACAGTGTTCCTGTTTTGATTATTTTTTTAATGTGAAGATTTTTTTTTGCTTAATCTTTAAAAATAAATGTGTTACAAAGTGTTTTAGAGTAAAGGTTTCAAGGAACCTACCAGAACCTTGAATATTATATATTTCCATGAAGGGCGGATTGTACACAATCCAAAAATTCGTGTTTTAGCTGCTACTTTTTGCAACTTTAAATTTGTAAAGAAAAAATACTATAGGATTACCCTGCAATACTAAATTTTGGAGTAGTTGTACGTACATTTGTTGGCGTACAAACTTTAATAGCAAACTTGATTTTCAAAATATTTGTTAGTTTCATTAAAGAACAATCGATATCAAATGTTTTTCATTTGCACTTATTCAAAATCGTGGGCTCCAATGATATTTCAATAACAAAAAATGTTAGATTACATTAATTTACTCATTAAATTCATACACGTTTTTATTTACATATATGTCAGGTTATATGATCAGAACCTTATAAAAATCTGGTGTATTAAAGTTTTTAAAATGTTTAATTTATTTATAATCCCAATAGTAAACTATTATTGGTTGATTTTCGCTACAGTGCAATACAAGTATCAGGATGTTTTTTTATTAAACAAGTTGAGGTATTTTGCATTTACGTATTCGTATTATTACTTTAGTGTGAGCTGCCCCCATTATATATCATTGTGAAATACGGCCAAGACGTCGAACGTCGCATAGTGGGGCAATTTTAATAATCTAGCTGGACAAAAATACCTATCAGAAATATTGTTATTTAACAAAAAGACATAAAATATAAATAAACAAATAGTCAAAAGAGTCAAAACAATGATTATTATAATTGCATTGTCATTGGGCAGAGTGCAGATAAGGCCAAATACTCAGATAATGCGGGAGCCGGTCAGTAGTTAAAGTTGTCGCTGTCAATTAGTCGCTGTGTAGGACCCCAGTATGTGATGTTCTTCAAATAGGTTATTATTTTATTATTAATACAATGGATAAGAAACACAAAGGTAAGTCAGTGTTCCTGTTTTGATTATTTTTTTTTTTTAATGTGAAGATTTTTTTTGCTTAATCTTTAAAAATAAATGTGTTACAAAGTGTTTTAGAGTAAAGGTTTCAAGGAACCTACCAGAACCTTGAATATTATATATTTCCATGAAGGGCGGATTGTACACAATCCAAAAATTCGTGTTTTAGCTGCTACTTTTTGCAACTTTAAATTTGTAAAGAAGAAATACTATAGGATTACCCTGCAATACTAAATTTTGGAGTAGTTGTACGTACATTTGTTGGCGTACAAACTTTAATAGCAAACTTTATTTTCAAAATATTTGTTAGTTTCATTAAAGAACAATCGATATCAAATGTTTTTCATTTGCACTTATTCAAAATCGTGGGCTCCAATGATATTTCAATAACAAAAAATGTTAGATTACATTAATTTACTCATTAAATTCATACACGGTTTTATTTACATATATGACAGGTTATATGATCAGAACCTTATAAAAATCTGGTGTATTAAAGTTTTTAAAATGTTTAATTTATTTATAATCCCAATAGTAAACTATTAATGGTTGATTTTCGCTACAGTGCAATACAAGTATCAGGATATTTTTTTATTAAACAAGTTGATTGTTATCTTTAACAGTTAACTATATAGGATTTTAAGGTAGGTAAACTTAATAAATTTATAGCTTTTCCTAAAAACCTCTATGAGGTTATGTCAAATTAAACTTGCATAGGCCTACATCACCTTTTGTAAAAAAAAAAAAAAAAATTCATTATACAATGATTTTAGTTTTACTCTTCTTAATTGAATATATTTTTACAATTGATGGAAATAACCTCTCCAAAGTTAACAGCATCAACAATGGGTTTAATTCAAGTAGTAAGCACCCAGAACCACCGGGATGACTTCTCCTCTGGTGACCCGAAGTTATGGTTTAACATATACCAAATGGATACTCAACTTGCGGATTGATCAGACGAACAAGTAGTTGTTTGTACGCAAGAAGCAGCACATGAATACATGCACTGGTTTAGATCATACTAGCTGTTATAATTACAGCGTTGAGCAAACATTATTGAAGTTTTCAGTTACGAAGCTGAGGTCTAAGGATGTGAGTAATGTACAGTGCCCTGCGGCAGAGAACTCTGCGGCGGAGCCTGCAGTCGGCGTGACCTTGAATAAACCAATAAGCATCACGCGTAGTTGACAAGCTGTTTGCCCGCTCTAACAGCGCTTGACGCCGAATCATTGTACTAGTTACATTAAATTGTCGGCGCTCGGGTAAAACATGTAAAACTGCAATAAATCTTGTAACACTGTGTTAAAGAAAAATAAATTACGAACATTTTTAAAAAAGGTGTAGGGCGATAGCTTTTTTCCTTTTATATTAAAAACTAATTTGATTAGATTCTTTGATTGTAAGGCTAGCAAATGGAGTTCTTGGATGTTATTTTGATTTTGTTTGATGTACTAAACGTCTGAACTCTAAAATATCTACAAATCTAGTAAAGTTCAAATAAACAGCGATATGAGCGATTTCGCCGTAGAATACTCCAGGCTGAAACATTCTTAGCAAGTTGTCTGCTACGCAAGATGCATCATATGAGTACATGCAATAAATTAGATCACAGTGACTGTTATGATTGCGTAAAAACAGTGTCGAGCAAGAATTGTTAATGTTTTTAGTTACGGAGCTCCGATCCTCACAGAGTCAGAGCTAGACTCTAACTAATGCATGTCCCGTAGTTATTGTGCGATGTGACAACTTGGTGGGGGAAACTGGTGTGGTGGGGGGTAAAGACGAGTGTCTATCCTACATGCTTGTATCACTTCAGTATACCTGCGGCTCTTGCATAGTTCACATGGATTCGCCAATACAAGGCACTACGGTTTCTTCCACATGTTCTTCTTTTAATATTGAGCAAGCTGACAATACAAATGATGAAATACAAGTACATGAAGTTTATAGCACAATATCTTCTGATGCAGAAGCAATAATGTCATCTCTAATAGGGTTTGACTAATGATGGTGGATGTAGTAGCAACCATCTGCCTCGCACCACCTGCCGCCTGCCATCTGCTCCGCCCCACAACACTTTTACCCCCACCATTTTGTTTGATACCAAAACGCTAGCTAGCGAATAGTCAGTACACCTCCAGCTCTTGACCAGTGTACATCGAGCTCTCTGTTGAAATGTCCATTAAAATTAGGTGTATTCATTATAACTCTATTCATCTGGCGACTTTCCAAGACCTCGAGGTTTTTAATGAAGAGTTAAGACTTCTCATTGCGTCCGGTTACGATTTATCTTTGGAACTTTACGCAACAAAAAACAACATGGACTCTGCACAGGGATCGAAGTATCTACCTTCTTTCATCAGGAAAAAACACGATGATCGCGACTCGTCGGCATCATCAACTTCGATTTTAACCAACATCGGCGGAAGCTTCGTATTGTAATTAAGAACAAACATTGTTAATAAAATAAAGTTATTTTGTAATAGTACTACCTCGCACTCGTATCATGTGATTGTTTCATTCGATTATTTTCATTCGATATTTATTATCGATTAACTATCGAATCACAATCGAATTTTACGCGTGCGAGGTAGTACCTTTTTAAAACACCCTCCCCGTGACCTTGAACTTTACCTCATTACGTCACAAAACCGCCTACGTCACTGGCTCAGCCTCAGATGACGTATTTATTCACTCAGCGCATCCGGTCACTGACCGGATGTGACGTCACTTCCGGCGCAAAAGCCCCTTTCCCCCACTACTTTTGTGAAAGTATTTTTAACTTAGTTTGGTGCATTTTAAGTCCAGTTTGGCCAATTAATTTAAAATAAAGCTTAATTTATAAGCTGGAGAACAGTTAGGTCTGAATTAGTTTAGTCTGTTAGGCGTTTAAAACAAATCAGGATGTAATTTTTAATCATAATGTTCCTCAGTTTAAAACAATAACACACATTTATAACTAAACTAAATCATATAAAAAAAATGCATAGAGTAATATCATTTTGGAAGGAACAAGATTACATTACTGCAATCGAGACATTTTTGGTGTTGGTGTTGATTATTCCATGTAACCTACTGATGGAGAGTGTGTGTAGTGGTATTGTCGACTGGACGGTTCTTAATAGCTGGCTAGGTCTGCCACTATTTTCAGTAAAAGAAAAATAGTAGATTTTACTATTGATTACAAATTTAAAAAATACATAAATCAATTAATAAAAATTGTATTACCAAATTAAAAATAAAAATTAAATTTTTGGATGGATATACTGTATTTTTAATTTTAAATTAATATTTTACTTTAGAAGTCCAACAGTAATGGAGAAAGTGGTTTTGAGAAATTCAAACGGTAATAGTTTTATTTTAAATAATATTAAATTGGTTTATGGGTTTTAAATTCGTTAGAAGTTTTATGAATGATGTATTCTCTAGCTACAAAACAACTGCTATGTTTGGGGTTTAAATTGTGAATATTATTTAATAGTTGATACTGATTAATATTTACAGTTATGTTCATCAAAAGCCTGGTAAAGTTACAAAAAACTTAGAATGTTCCAAATAACCAGTTAGGGGAGTAATGCTTCCTTATATATTATGATTCTATCATTAAACGTATGTCTGATCTGAACTTAACTGAAATCATGAATAAAACAGTTGTGGATGAGTCTCGAACATGTCAAAGCTAAATATTTATTAAAATACGCTTCTCTATTATTGTTGTTAAATAATTTATGTGTTTATTATAAAAACGCTAACCTATTGACTTTTGATTGAAAATGCATTTAATTGTGGTAAGTAACAATTTGATTTTTCTTATGATCTCTGTATATATTTACTACCAATTTTAAAATTATTTTACACAATCAGATCAACCATTACAGTTATGTTATTATCAGAATTACTGTTATTTTGTTGGGCTACTTTCTTTGGAAAATAAATTTCCCGTGCCATAATAAAATACCCCCCGTCGCAGCAAACCTGCGTACTCAGCGAATTTCAAATGCATTGATATGTTTCTCACTAGTACATAAAGCCACTCACCAAGTTTGACAAAAATACATTCATAAATAAGTGATTTATTACATTTTATTTATTCCCCATAAGAATAACATTAGGACTGAGTACGCAGGTTTGCTGCAACGAGGAAGATAAGAAATGAGTTTTTATGCAATTATTATATCAATGTAACTGAATCAGGTGAAGCTACTTACCATGTTTTATTAATTTATGTTCATAATTAAGGGAGATATAAAACTTTACTTATTCTCCATAAGAATAACATTAGGGCTGAGTATGCAGGTTAGCTGCTACGGGGACAATCAACAAAACATTTATTTTTTGTGCAATTATCAATATACCAGTACAACATGAAGCCACATACCAAATTTCATCAATATACATTCATAAATAATCAAGATATCAAATTTTATTTATTCTCCATAAGGATAACATTGGACAACGTACTGTGTTTAGCACTTTGAATATCTCTGCAACGGTTTGACGTAGAATCACAATTTAAACACCAAAATGATTGTTTTGTGGAGCTGAAGTGATTGGTAAAAGAAAATGTGAAGTTTAAAGTAAAATTAACTGAGGAAAAGCCAAAAACCTTTTTCCCATAAGATTAACATGGGAGATTTTATGAGCATGTTTTTTGGATTTTTTCCGCAACCACTTAACCTAGGTTAATAATTCAAAATACCATATTATTTGTTTTTTAAGCTCTATAACATGGTCTAAACCTAAATTAAGTGTTTTAAAAATTTTAGGGTAAAAAATGCAAAAAACTGATTTTTTGAAAATTTAAAACCCCCATAAACCCCCCTTCCCATAGTCCGATTTTTCTGGTTTTCGAACTTAAAGTCATAAATGTCAGTTTACACATTTGAGCCAAATTTCATCGAAATCGGACGTTTTTTACTCAAGTTATCGCATTCACGGACACATATATAGATATATATATATATATATATATATATATATATATATATATATATAGATATATATATATATACATATATATAAATTTGAACGAATAGTGTTTTGGACATCTGGGGACCTCAAAACAAAAAGTTATCATGGTCTCGGGCTTAAGTCTTACCATGAGACCTACGGTAATAGCTTCTTCCCTATAGGGGAAATTCGCTAAAAAATACAAAATATAAAAAATCACAGGTTTGACTATTAAAAAAATTGTATACGGTAATTAGGTGCTTCGGTCACTTGGTTTTATGGGCCGTCATAGTTTTATGAATTCTCCGGATTTTATTTCGGAAAAACCTTCTTACCTCTTTAGGTTAAAAAGCTTATATGTTGGTATGTTTCAGGAACAATGTAAATTGGATTCAAACCAATTCAGAATTTTACAACACCTCATGTTTTGCTTATGTTTATTAGATATTACAGTTCAAAATAAGTTATCTCTTCAATACAATAACACTAAATATTACATTAAGCAACAGTAGGCCCTACTAATTTAGTAGTAATACTAGTATCGTATTAATGATAGGTCATACTTTCGCAGCCTATGATCGGGTAGTAATATTTTGTTGTAGAAATATAAATCATTCATATCCGTTCTCATGAAAAGCTTGCTGCATTAATAAGAGATCAAACACATAACTAACAATATAACACTCAAAACATAATACAATATTATTATGTAATACTTAATACTAAAAAGTTAAACAATTTATTAAAATAAATAATGTAAAATCTTGATTAACACGCGAGTTTGAAGGTTTAATGACTTATTATTTACTACATCAACATTCCTCAGTAAAATGCATTAGAAATGAAATATTAAGAACAATTTGATTTATTTTAACGTTATTGAGTGGTAATCTGACATAAAAGATCGCGATCCAGAACTGTATTTCGGGGGGGATTCTTGTGACAGAGGATGTGGTATTGACAGGAATGTTTCCGGCCAGTTCCTTTCCCCTCTTCATCTATCAAACCATGTCATCAGGCATCATTGATTTCCTATAATTTCCCCTCTTTCACTATATTGCCTTGATTTGATCATTTATGCAACTATAAATAAATAATTTTACTGCTGACGTGCACAATACACAAATACAATACATGCAACCTTCCATATCAGTATTAAAATAATATGCTGTACTAATACTGTCATACATAAAACAAACATTACAAGCATTCAAATTCACGCAAAAAAACTACGTGTCTGCAAAAGCTTCCCTTCAGACAGAATTAACAACTACAGGCGAAGCATGCACATAAAATACATTGTCATGAACAAGTAAAAAATAAAAATAGCAATACTTTGACTCGAAACATTCTAAATCAATTTTCTACCTCCATTTTCTTCTATGATGAACATACCCGAAGAAAAAAGGAGGGGCAGTTTTGTACTTGCCTAATAATATAATGAAAATAAAAAATTACCACACAAACTGTTGGAACAAAAATCAATTAGACCGACAAAACGTAATATTTGGAAAAATTGCTCAAAAGATGTATTAAAAATAAGAATTAACACCTATACTCAAGAAGGAAATAATAAGAAAAAGTAAAAGTATAAGTAATAGAATAAAAACCCAAGGTTTTAGTATTGTACCGAATTTCAGACATGTGATAGCTTTTAAATTACATGTTTGTTTAGTTTGTAAGGTTATAAATATTTTGAATAGTAAATTACTTAAGGGTTGAAAATAATAGTCAAAATAAATTGCAATTTATATGCCTAAAAAAGAATATTTCGTTTGAATAGTTTTTACAATATTAATCAAATTAATATTAGTATATTATATATACTTATTGTCTTCTTTTTATTAACATCGGAAACATTATATATATATATATATTTGTAATTATATAATTTTCTACTAAATAATAATGCTAGTAAAATAAACTAACCTATAAAATAACATAGTTCATTATATTCTGTGAAAACTAGTATTTATTTATAATTTACCTACATTTCGCCAAAAACCTTAATTATTTTTAGGAAAAACAATATTAAAAATACACATGAGTTCGGAGGTAGCACTGGTATTTGATTATGTATTCAGCGCTGGAACAGACCTAAGGAGCTTGGAGGTTCAATAGGACTCCCCCGGGGCCCTGTAACCTGTGCTGCTTGCAAGTTCAACCAGTCTGAACTATCAGATTCCCCGTCAAACAATTTCTACTGACTCCAGTTGGAGTTCTATTTGTTTAGGGTTTAATGCCATCAAACCCCTTCAAATATTACTAAAAGTAATCATTCTTCAGTACCATCCAACTCCATTTATCATGCTGTCTAGACACCTTTACTTATATTTAATTCAATATTTTGTAATAATATATCAAATAATTATGATTACACTCATTGCATTTTGTTTAAAATATTAAATTGAATACATTTTCATAAATAAAATTATGTATGAGTCAGTCTTGTTTTATAACAAATCCTAACATTAAAAAGTAAAAATATGAATCTTATATTTGAATTACGATACCTAATTTAGAACCACAAGATAACTGTGTTTTTTTAGGTCTAGAGATTTAGATTTTCACTAACACCAATCAAAAGGCTGCAGTTTTTTAAAAGGTGTTAAATCATATTCATGAAGAAATGTATTGATTCTAAACACTGATCAGTGGTTCAACCTATTAAAACCAAGATATAAAAAAAGGTAGAGAGTTATTGGTTTGATTACTATAGAATATCTTTGTTCTTATATATACTATTATAGGCCTTTACGATGCTAGGGAAGGATTAAAAACGTAATATTACACATCGGTTCCAGCTTGTAGTGTAGGACTACCTCAAGACTAAACCGCGAAACCTACTAGAACTAACCATTGGACTCTAACCATGGCCTCACTTAAATTAGGCTTTCTATTAGGATACACTGTTGGCTTTGGGCTAAAAACTCTCCTAGATCCTTTGCCTACTGTTAGATCTTTGGCCTTGGACAGTCTAGTTAGTTCGGGACACATAGTCCAACATATTTTATGTAAGGTATTAAGTTTCAGACAAATTTATTTAGTTTACAAACATATAATACACAGCAAACCCTATAAATTAGACGATTCCGTTTCGTCGGCATACATCGAGGGATAAACAACAGCTAGTAAAATATACTCATATCCCTATTGTTATAATCTAGCAGCTTACGACAATTATAGAAAAGAAATTGGGGTGTTCACGATTCCCATCAAAAAATTCTGACACAAGCCTCGGTCAAACCTATTTATGTATACCAATACTCTTTGAGACTTTAAAATTGTTCACATTCATTGGTAATTGATTGTATATGTTTTTAGCAACAACTCTCATTAGAAAGCTAAATTTTCATAATCCTCGTTCATAATTAGTTGCTTATGTCTATGAACTACTGTAATTTAATCGTACATAATCATTTATTAATGCAGTGCAATACCTTTGTTAACGTACATCACTGTATTGTATGTTTATAGTCGATGGTATATTTTTAGTCTAATACTAGCATAGCCAAATAATATTCAACTTGACAAATCGTATTTAGGCCTAGCGTACAACATTGTACAAATATATGCCGCTGGTTGTATATTTATTTAAACTAATTACAAAAATACCACAACCATTTATGACATAACAATTTAATTTAAAATCCCCTTTGATAGGTTATATAACATATGTTTTCCCCGTTTATTGTCCTTATTGTGATTGTCAATGAATAAACATGTGGGCTGTAGTAATCAAACAATGTGATCAAAGCCGCTTCTGACTGCGGGGGGTTTCGATTATATGGGTGGTAAAGGTCATGTTAACACTCTGCCAGTATCTCAACTGATTTACTAGTTTTACAACAGCGCTTATTACTAAATAAATTACTAATATCAAATTGAACAATGATTAATTAGTTTGATTTACCACCAGTGATATTCCCCGGTGAAAATTAAAGCAATAAATGTATGCCATGAACAATCAATTACAGCCATAACAAAATCGTCACTATAAAATATGATTTATTTTTCTTGCAACTTTAGAATTAAATTTGTTTTGGTGTTTGCGTGAGGCGTTGGCACATAGGACCAACTCCGAAACATCGATCAAGTTTGGGTGTCCTAGTGTGGGTGTCAATGTGTTCCTGGCAGGTAATTCTTTGTTTACTACCCGACCCCATTGTAACATCTTTTACACATGCAGGCCTAAGTGTTTGCGTAAGGCGTTGGCGCATAGGACCAACTCCGAAACATCGATCAAGTGTGGGTGTCCTAGTGTGGGTGTCTATGTGGTCCTGGCAGGTAATTCTTTGTTTACTACCCAACCCCATTGTAACATCTTTTACACATGCAGGCCTAAGTGTTTGCGTGAGTCGTTGGCGCATAGGACCAACTCCGAAACATCGATCAAGTGTGGGTGTCCTAGTGTGGGTGTCTATGTGGTCCTGGCAGGTAATTCTTTGTTTACTACCCGACCCCATTGTAACATCTTTTACACATGCAGGCCTAAGTGTTTGCATAAGGCGTTGGCGCATAGGACCAACTCCGAAACATCGATCAAGTTTGGGTGTCCTAGTGTGGGTGTCAATGTGGTCCTGGCAGGTAATTCTTTGTTTACTACCCGACCCCATTGTAACATCTTTTACACATGCAGGCCTAAGTGTTTGCGTAAGGCGTTGGCGCATAGGACCAACTCCGAAACATCGATCAAGTGTGGGTGTCCTAGTGTGGGTGTCTATGTGGTCCTGGCAGGTAATTCTTTGTTTACTACCCGACCCCATTGTAACATCTTTTACACATGCAGGCCTAAGTGTTTGCGTAAGGCGTTGGCGCATAGGACCAACTCCGAAACATCGATCAAGTGTGGGTGTCTATGTGGTCCTGGCAGGTAATTCTATGTTTACTACCCGACCCCATTGTAACATCTTTTACACATGCAGGCCTAAGTGTTTGCATAAGGCGTTGGCGCATAGGACCAACTCCGAAACATCGATCAAGTTTGGGTGTCCTAGTGTGGGTGTCAATGTGGTCCTGGCAGGTAATTCTTTGTTTACTACCCGACCCCATTGTAACATCTTTTACACATGCAGGCCTAAGTGTTTGCGTAAGGCGTTGGCGCATAGGACCAACTCCGAAACATCGATCAAGTGTG
The DNA here is from genome assembly GCA_963675035.1 of Allygus modestus. Lineage (NCBI taxonomy): Eukaryota > Metazoa > Arthropoda > Insecta > Hemiptera > Cicadellidae > Allygus > Allygus modestus. The sequence continues at coordinate 76,011,118 of OY776114.1, read as the reverse complement.
GGTGTCCTAGTGTGGGTGTCTATGTGGTCCTGGCAGGTAATTCTTTGTTTACTACCCAACCCCATTGTAACATCTTTTACACATGCAGGCCTAAGTGTTTGCGTGAGTCGTTGGCGCATAGGACCAACTCCGAAACATCGATCAAGTGTGGGTGTCCTAGTGTGGGTGTCTATGTGGTCCTGGCAGGTAATTCTTTGTTTACTACCCAACCCCATTGTAACATCTTTTACACATGCAGGCCTAAGTGTTTGCGTGAGGCGTTGGCGCATAGGATCAACTCCGAAACATCGATCAAGTGTGGGTGTCCTAGTGTGGGTGTCTATGTGGTCCTGGCAGGTAATTCTTTGTTTACTACCCGACCCCATTGTAACATCTTTTACACATGCAGGCCTAAGTGTTTGCGTGAGTCGTTGGCGCATAGGACCAACTCCAAAACATCGATCAAGTGTGGGTGTCCTAGTGTGGGTGTCTATGTGGTCCTGGCAGGTAATTCTTTGTTTACTACCCGACCCCATTGTAACATCTTTTACACATGCAGGCCTAAGTGTTTGCGTGAGGCGTTGGCGCATAGGACCAACTCCAAAACATCGATCAAGTGTGGGTGTCTATGTGGTCCTGGCAGGTAATTCTTTGTTTACTACCCGACCCCACTGTAACATCTTTTACACATGCAGGCCTAAGTCTTTGCGTGAGGCGTTGGCGCATAGGACCAACACCAAAACATCGATCAAGTGTGGGTGTCTATGTGGTCCTGGCAGGTAATTCTTTGTTTACTACCCGACCCCACTGTAACATCTTTTACACATGCAGGCCTAAGTGTTTGCGTAAGGCGTTGGCGCATAGGACCAACTCCGAAACATCGATCAAGTGTGGGTGTCCTAGTGTGGGTGTCAATGTGGTCCTGGCAGGTAATTCTTTGTTTACTACCCGACCCCATTGTAACATCTTTTACACATGCAGGCCTAAGTGTTTGCATAAGGCGTTGGCGCATAGGACCAACTCCGAAACATCGATCAAGTGTGGGTGTCCTAGTGTGGGTGTCTATGTGGTCCTGGCAGGTAATTCTTTGTTTACTACCCGACCCCATTGTAACATCTTTTACACATGCAGGCCTAAGTGTTTGCGTGAGTCGTTGGCGCATAGGACCAACTCCAAAACATCGATCAAGTGTGGGTGTCCTAGTGTGGGTGTCTATGTGGTCCTGGCAGGTAATTCTTTGTTTACTACCCGACCCCATTGTAACATCTTTTACACATGCAGGCCTAAGTGTTTGCGTGAGGCGTTGGCGCATAGGACCAACTCCAAAACATCGATCAAGTGTGGGTGTCTATGTGGTCCTGGCAGGTAATTCTTTGTTTACTACCCGACCCCACTGTAACATCTTTTACACATGCAGGCCTAAGTGTTTGCGTAAGGCGTTGGCGCATAGGACCAACTCCAAAACATCGATCAAGTGTGGGTGTCCTAGTGTGGGTGTCTATGTGGTCCTGGCAGGTAATTCTTTGTTTACTACCCGACCCCATTGTAACATCTTTTACACATGCAGGCCTAAGTGTTTGCGTGAGGCGTTGGCGCATAGGACCAACTCCAAAACATCGATCAAGTGTGGGTGTCTATGTGGTCCTGGCAGGTAATTCTTTGTTTACTACCCGACCCCATTGTAACATCTTTTACACATGCAGGCCTAAGTGTTTGCGTGAGGCGTTGGCGCATAGGATCAACTCCGAAACATCGATCAAGTGTGGGTGTCCTAGTGTGGGTGTCTATGTGGTCCTGGCAGGTAATTCTTTGTTTACTACCCGACCCCATTGTAACATCTTTTACACATGCAGGCCTAAGTGTTTGCGTGAGGCGTTGGCGCATAGGACCAACTCCGAAACATCGATCAAGTGTGGGTGTCCTAGTGTGGGTGTCTATGTGGTCCTGGCAGGTAATTCTTTGTTTACTACCCAACCCCATTGTAACATCTTTTACACATGCAGGCCTAAGTGTTTGCGTGAGTCGTTGGCGCATAGGACCAACTCCAAAACATCGATCAAGTGTGGGTGTCCTAGTGTGGGTGTCTATGTGGTCCTGGCAGGTAATTCTTTGTTTACTACCCGACCCCATTGTAACATCTTTTACACATGCAGGCCTAAGTGTTTGCGTGAGGCGTTGGCGCATAGGACCAACTCCAAAACATCGATCAAGTGTGGGTGTCTATGTGGTCCTGGCAGGTAATTCTTTGTTTACTACCCGACCCCACTGTAACATCTTTTACACATGCAGGCCTAAGTGTTTGCGTAAGGCGTTGGCGCATAGGACCAACTCCGAAACATCGATCAAGTGTGGGTGTCCTAGTGTGGGTGTCAATGTGGTCCTGGCAGGTAATTCTTTGTTTACTACCCGACCCCATTGTAACATCTTTTACACATGCAGGCCTAAGTGTTTGCATAAGGCGTTGGCGCATAGGACCAACTCCGAAACATCGATCAAGTGTGGGTGTCCTAGTGTGGGTGTCTATGTGGTCCTGGCAGGTAATTCTTTGTTTACTACCCAACCCCATTGTAACATATTTTACACATGCAGGCCTAAGTGTTTGCGTGAGTCGTTGGCGCATAGGACCAACTCCGAAACATCGATCAAGTGTGGGTGTCCTAGTGTGGGTGTCTATGTGGTCCTGGCAGGTAATTCTTTGGTTACTACCCAACCCCATTGTAACATCTTTTACACATGCAGGCCTAAGTGTTTGCGTGAGTCGTTGGCGCATAGGACCAACTCCGAAACATCGATCAAGTGTGGGTGTCCTAGTGTGGGTGTCTATGTGGTCCTGGCAGGTAATTCTTTGTTTACTACCCGACCCCATTGTAACATCTTTTACACATGCAGGCCTAAGTGTTTGCGTGAGTCTTTGGCGCATAGGACCAACTCCGAAACATCGATCAAGTGTGGGTGTCCTAGTGTGGGTGTCTATGTGGTCCTGGCAGATAATTCTTTGTTTACTACCCGACCCCATCGTAACATCTTTTACACATGCAGGCCTAAATAGATCTGAAAAGAATGTGGAGTAGCAAACAAGGAACAAAAAGGCCCCTAATAAAAATGGGTGTTATAAAAAAGGAACAGTAGAGGCAAACCCAGAAAGAGGGGGCGTAATCGGCACTTTTTTCCCATATTATTCCTATGGGGATCAGATCCTACCCTACACAAATTTCCTTTTTGGCCTATACTAGTACCCGACCCTTGCCTAGATTAAATACATTTTCTCCATCCCCATCCGTCCCCTATATCTTTTAAAATTAATTATAAAAAAACTAACTTTGGTGTTTATAGATTTGTTTTAAATTGATGTTATTGTTCTAGGCTAGTGTATATGTACACCTGTAATATGCATCCTAAAATGTATATAAGGGGTCAGTACTCTCCGCAGGGAATCCCAGCGTAATTTTACAAATTAATTTTGCTTTCTAAAATCACAAATCTAAATTGCCGGCTATATAAAGAGTCACTGCAGGCCAGGGTCCTCACTTCACATCTAACAGCCCCAGCACCAGCAATACAAAAATTACCATTTTTAAAAATTAAATATGATCAAAATTCAAAATAAAAGGTTTTAGACAAAAATACAAATTCGACATTTTTATAAAAAACTAAGCTCCTTATCAAAAATCTAGGAAACTACTTTTTAGATATTTGTATAAAGTACCTCCAAACCAAATTTGAACCTCATATCTCAATGAACAAAAAAGGAATGAGGCTTTTTTGAAAACCAAATTTGTAATTATTAAAGAAACAAACATTATTTTTAAAAAAACTGCACGCTAGCAAGTGGGGGTTTATGTTCTACATTTAAAATCCAAGTTATATTAAATTTGGATCATAAACAACCACACGGAATCTAATTTTTTAATTTCAAATTATCGCTTGTAGTGCGCAAGCGTGTTCCCTAAATTGAAAATTGTCTTTACCAAACAGAGTTTTACATCCATATGTCCCTATATACCAAATTTCAGCTCAATAGTTCCATAAATAACAAAGATAGAATTAAAGGTCAAAGGTAAAAAAATTTGGACCAAAAGGAGTCACATAAATTTTTGAAACCTGGAATGGGTGGGGAACCCCCGAAACCTATTTCAAAGGAATTTTTAAAAATTTCGTTATTTTTTATATATCTCTTACCGTTTTCGAGGTATAAGCGATTTTCGAAAATTGCATTTTTGCATCCTGTACCGCTCTGCTTCCCCGGTGCCTCCGCTCCCCACGGTTTTTTTGAAGAAACTAAAAAACACCTAAGTCCAAGAACATGGTATAACAGTTCCAAAAGTTCAAAATAAACAAGTAGTTAAAGCAATATTTTAAGCAACGAATTAAAATATTTTGTAAATATCAAAAGTTAATTTAAAAAATGGTAATTTTTGTTTATAAATAGCAGAGCACGACATATCTCCACTCATTTCAACACAAATTGTTGACCTGTGCAGTATGTTTTACGTCTTACTCCAACAGAAGCAATTTATTACCACATTATCGACTTGTTCACAAAGTTATTCCTAAAATTTGTAAAAAAAGCCATCTAATATTTGATAATAACAATCATTTTAAAGCGCATATAATAGAAAAACATGATACATGCAAAGTCTGTAAAAAGGTTGTCACTCGCAACAAACCCCGCCACTACGTAAGCTGTGACAAGTGACCTTACAAGATGTATATTTTTAACGGTGAATGTGTGGAAGTATTAAACACTCTTCAATCTTGTCCCCTAACAATCAAATGGATATTTATTAGGAGGGTAAAGTTCATAAAACACTCAGTGGACAATAATGGTGATTTAATAATTGAGATAAAATGTATTGCTGATTTTCGAAGTTTTACGGTGTTAACGATTATAAAGAATAAAGATTTAAAATCACAAATTAAAGAAGCACTTTTAAAGATCGATACCTCCATGCAAAAGTACCAAGCCCAAGGCAGTGGAAGGATATATGACCATACTAATTACTGGCAGCTGCACGTTTACAGATATAAGCCCCTAACTCCTAAGTCATACATCCCCACACCAGAAAATATAAAATCAAAACACGCTGTTTTAAATATCAAAATTAGTGTTAATAAATGTTTTTGTGGAGTATTTTGGCAGCCTTAAGGAATAATTCTGTCCAAGGAATCATGGGCAGAATGCAAATAGATTATTTTACTACGAACCCTTCGTAGGTCAGTTAAATATGACAAATATAAAATATCCCGTAAAAATATCCGACATAGACAAATTTGAAAGACAAAATCATATAAGTGTTAATGTTTTTGGGATTGAAGGATAATTAATGTATCCATTGAGAATAACTAAACTAAATTCTAATACTCACGTAAACCTGTTGCTATTAAAAGAAGGTCGTAAATCACATTACTGTTTAATTTGTGATTTTGATAAGTTAATGCTACGGTCTACAAAAGACAATAATAAGAAATATTATTGCAAGTTCTGTGTGCAAAATTTTTACACTAAAGTTATATTGAAACGTCACATAACATATCGTAAAATCTTCGATGCCCAAAGAGTACAAATGTCTAAAACATACACATTACAATTTACAAATTACAAATATAAACTTAAAGCACCCTTTGTGATTTATGCAGGTTATGAATGCTTTAAAACCCCGGCAACCACACACCTTCTGGATTTGCTTATGTTGTAGTGAGAGATTCTAAAATTATTTACGAAGAGTTGCACAGTGGTGAAAATGTAATGGACATGTGTTTTGAAAAGTTCTTTAAAAGTTATGACTTTATTAAAAGTCAGATGGGATTATATGTTCCCCTTGTAATGAATCCAGAGTACGAGGCATTATTCCAAAACTCTACACTCTGCCACATATGCCGCCAGTCGTTGTTGTGTGATAAAGACCGTGACTACTGTCACTTAACAGGCAAGTTTAGAGGCCCCATCCATAATGGATGTAATTTAAACTATAAAGTAACTAAGAAAATTCCAGCATTCTTCCACAATCTTAAACTATGATGGTCATTTGATAATGCAACACTTGGAAAATTTTAATTTCAAATTTAATTGCATAGCCAAAGATATGGAAAAGTTTATTTCATTCTTTGTTGACGATTTAGTATTTTTGGATACCTACAATGTTCTATCCCTTCAATTAAATAAATTAGCTTCCAATTTAAATACATTTAGATTTATAGACAATCCACTACTACAACATAAGGGCGAATTTCCGTATGAATACAAGACAGGACCAGAGAAGTGAGCCACCCATAGAGGCATTTTACAGTAGGCTACCTAAAGAATGTATATCTCCTGCACAATATGAACATGCTAAAACCGTATTGAATCATTTTAATATAAAAAATTTAAAAGAATATTTCGATTTGTCCCTTAAAACAGATGTGTTGCTATTGGCTGATGTTTTTGAGATATTTAAGGATTTATGTTTAAAAGATTATAAACTTGACCCTGTCCACATGTTCTCACTCCCTGGACTAACATGGGAGACATTTCTTAGAATTATCGGCATAAAATTACAGTTATTTCGTGACATTGACATGCATTTGTTTATAGAACATGCCATTAGAGGTGGTGTAAGCATGATTTCCACACGTTATGCTAAAGCCAATAATAAATAATACATGGGCCAATATTATGACCCAAATCTAGAAAGTACCTATCTTGTATACTTAGACTTTAACTCGCTATAATCTACAGCAATGTGTGAGTCGTTTTCCGTGGACGGATTTCGATGGACAAATGAGAAAGATTACAAATGTAAATATCAAAATTAAAACTTGGATTTATTTAGGAAGTTGATTTAAAATACGATAAAAGTTTACACGACTTGCATAATGACTAGCCACTAGCACCAGATAAAGGAACGTAAAAAATACCAAATTTAAATGACAAAACTAAATATATTTTACATTATAAAGCGCTAAAAAAAATACGAAGAACTAGGTTTGGTAGTTACAAAATACCACCGAACTTTAAAATTTAGACAGTCAAAATGGCTTGCAACCTATATTAATTTCAAAATTTAAAAGCAAAAAAAGGCTAAAAACGATTTTGAAAAAGACTTTTACAAACTGTTAAATACAGTCTCTTTGGTCGAACAATTATGAACCAACGTAAGTTTCGTGATATACATCTTGTACATGAGTCTAACTAGTTAACAAAGTACGTTATAAAACCAAGGTTTAAAGTAGCAAAAATTTCGATAACAATTTGCATGCTGTACATTTAAATAAATCAATTGGAAAGTTTGATAAAACAATATATTTAGGAATGACCGTTTTGGATATTAGTATAGTAATAATGTAGGATTTCAACTATAATTATATATCAAAATTTAAGAATAAAAAGTTCCTAAAGACAGACACAGACAGTCATTCCACGTGGATTCATCCCCACCACTCAGAGGCTGCCCGGCTTCAAACCCAGCGCGCAATTGCCAGTCTATGTTATTGCTTGTCGATGGGCACAACGTTAAAATAATTCAAATGTAGCCGATCTCAGGAGTCGAGGAGTCGACGATTACGGATGAATGAATGCGTGAATCAGTTCTGTAAGCTTACAGGTTGTTTTTCAATGTTGTGAATTCGTCTGTATTAAAATAAGACCCGTGAGCAAAACGAATTCGGCGCAAAACAAGGATAGGCGAATACGCGGATTTTTAGTGGGAGTTAAAAATGGTTGGATTTACTTCCAAAGGATATATAATAATAAAGTACATAGATCCATAGAGATGAAGCCTAACCTTTAAAAAACTGGCTTAAAAACTGCTAAATAAAGATAAGGTAACACCAATTTACAACCCAAGAGATAATGTTAGGGTTTAATGATTGACTTTAAGCTTTTAATTATTCTTTTAAAATGTTTAACATCTATAACTTGTACCAATATAAACTATTATTTTTATTGTTAGGATATTACAGTAATCATCCATTTTCTAGATTAAATTCAAATACAAACTTATAACGGGCAACGGCTTTGATAGGATCACGAACGTTGAGGTTTTGGTTTTCCCTACTAAACAAAACTTGTTTAATTTAAAAAAAAAATAAAAGAGCCAACAACTTTTAGGATGCTTGAGCATTGAACTTTTATCAGTGTCTTACCCGTTACATCTTTTTTATAAACTGTCAAAATTCAAGAAAAAATTCTTATAATGGAAAACAGCAAGCCCTAAAACTGGGAAGAAGTTTTTATACGGCTGCAGGGAGTTTTGTAGCATTGCACTTCAAAGGGGGAAGATTAAACCAAACATTGGCTGTGAGAAGAGGGGCAGATTGTTGTATTTAGAACCCGAGAGAGGATGGGAAGCTATTTTCCCGTCTCTTTGAAGTGTAGTTCAGTCTGCTGAAACATATAGAGAGTGTCATTAAGGTGATATTGGCTCCAGAATTTATATTTATTTTGAATTATCTTTTTCTGAACGAATTAGATTACTTTAGTTGACAAATTTAATTTTTACATTTTACTGAGGTGGTTTTAAAACGTGTACTGCCCATTTGAAGATTCGTGTGGATAATCGTATAGATTATCCCATAAGAATGTTTTAAAAGGTTTTTATGAAGATCGCTACAAATGTACTTATTTTGATGAAAGTTGTAAGGTCAATTTTAAAAGTAAAGGATACTAAAAATAAGTTGTCAATGCTGGTGTAACATGCTTTCGTAATGTTTGTACTCCCGCATGCGGATATGAGCGTGTCTGAAAAACCAGATCATGCGTCGAGACGGCGACAAAACACGCAGCTTTATTAGAAATGCCTTTGCTTTTCACAACCATCAAAAGAATGCTTTCAAATTACGAAACGACATCGTTTATAAATTCCTCAATATACAAAACCTTTCATGAAATTCTTAGAATTTTGGATTAAGGAAACAGCAAAAAATTGGAATATTCGTACTTTTAAAAAGGTTCCATATTTATTCCAGGTTTGTAATTGTTATTAAAAAAATTGTTTTTGTTTAAAATTAGTTGTTGGTAATGGTGAGTTTATGAAATTAAGATTTAAGAAATGATTGCGGGCATCTCATATCACAGATTAGTACAACAAAGTTTCACGACGTTTCGGGGGATCTGGAACCTGATCTTGTCTTAAGGGGAAAAAAAATACCTAGAACGTAACCAAATTACTGGAAAAATCCAGACAAATATGGAAAAAACATAGAAAAGCTAGAGCGGAGAACTGTAACAGCTGTAAAAAATATAAACAAAAAGAAACACAAAAGTCAAACACTTCTGCAAGTGTCAAGGGTAGGTTCTCAATCTCGCCTGATTTTGCAATAATTTCTTACTATTAACAACTTCAGACTGTCAAGATTTTGTTTAAAATTGTTCTACTCTGAATTTTCTGACTTTGTTGCGAAGCACGAGCATAGCAAGCACTGGTATAAAATACATCGTTTCATTTTTGTAATTAGGAGAATATGAGACGAAGAACTGCGTTAATGGATTAAAGTAGTTTGTTTAGTACCGAAATGTTAACGACTATTGTTAAAATAAATTCTTGTGAAAACATATCGCGTGCTAATTTTGCAGCAAGTTGTTAACTGAAGACATAGATTAGTACTGAATCCTTGTTGTTGTTTTTTCAAGAAAATATTTATTATTAATTTTAGCTTGCATCGTTGTTGTAATTTAGGTATAGTTAATGTATTTTAGCTTTTAAATGAAAAGTTTTAACTCTTTATTTCCATTCTAAAACACTGCACTAATTTTATTAAACTATTGGACCTTTTTCGCAGGAATATCATAAAAAAACAATGATATATATATATATATATATATATATATATATATATATACAATTATGTCTTTATAACTAATTTTGAATCATTGTACCAATTATATAAAATAAATAAATATCACTTTAAAAGTACGTTTAAACGGTACCCACTGCGGTGAATTCGGGATTTGCAACGCAGTAATTTATCATGTAGCGAATCGATTTCGCCAACAAATTCCTGAGGCAACTTAAATTGATTTTCAAAAATATTATTTGCTTGCGCCATCAGTCATCCCACGGATAACGTCGACGTAGTTAGAAGTGAAACATTGTCAACCCTGCAGTTTTGTCCTGGGTTTACGATAATTAACATATCATTTCTGACATACAACAAATTCCATCGTCGAGTCAGATTTGATTTATTAAGATTTTATATTTCACTAGAATTAATTAATTTAAATATTTAGTACGTGATTTCTTTAAATAATTGAGTAGGTCAAAGAATTAAGTGTATGGGAGGGTCTCAGGAAGTTCTAATAAATTATTTTAATTTACAATCAGCATCAGTACATTAGAATTGAACAATTGTGTGAGCTTTAAAATGAAACTATTGGGAAACTATGAGAGAAGCATTGTTAAAATACTACTGGTATTAGACTACTCTCACTGAAAAGTTTATTATTTGTAAACAAAATTAATTTACATTTAAGATATACTACATCTATTGTATTAAAACAATAACACTCTAAAATATTGCTTTTACAGAAACAACCGCAAGGCTTTGAAAGCAGTTTCTGTTTTGCCTTCCCAAACTCTTATCATAAAAATATCTAAGAAAAATATATTCCTTGAATTATTTGTATTAGGAAAGCACCTACACCGCTGACAATTTTTTATCTTGAAGTTTGTATGAGAAGGGGATCAAGCCCAACTAGTTGTATAAATATACTTTGCCTACAGAAACCCCCTTATTACTTAGTGATGGACAAATAATTAATAATAGGATCATTGAATTAATTTTGATTTTACATGTTGTATAAGAATAAAAGTAACTGACGAAACTGCATTTAAAAATTATTATTTAAGCTATTATTCATACCTAGACCTTAAATCAGGAGTTTTTAGCTGTCTAACACCTTCTTAAATAGTTTACTAGAGTACAAAACTGGATGGTTTTAACATAAAAAGTATAAATAAATGTCTTATCGATCAATGTTACAAGAGAAAAAAATCGTTTGGCTAAACTACTTATTAAAGTGTTATCAAGTTTTAACATTCATAACTATTACAAGAAACTTCTATCAGTTTATTGTGTTTTTAGTTTTATTTATCTATTAGTTTTGGTTTATGAATACAAATTTATAAGCAAGAAAAATGTGTCATGATATAGTTTTATTATTTTGAAATTTGTTCTTCAACCAAATGAAAACTGTGTCTGCTAATTTTGGGTTGTTATTTATTATTTGATGTCTTTAAATAATTGAGTATGTCAAAGAATTAAGTGAGCAGAAACGCACTATATATTGAGAAATATACATGAACGTTCAGAACCTAAATGAAAAACGCATTGGGGCTCGGTCAACACTTAAACTATACATTTTTCCTTTTTCCATTGTTGCCTTCTAATATAATCAAAGCGTAAGTTAATAACAAAACAAATATTATACTCTTAATGTTAAGAGTATACTCTTAATTATACTGTTAATGTTAACTCTTAATTGACAACGCCTTAAAAACGGCCCGCAACCGTTGTTACCAGGCGTGACGTGGGCAGGTCACGAAGATCATTATCATTTAGGGATCAAGATAAGGAAGGCTATCCTGGGATAACTAATTTTGGAGACAAGATCCTCGATTCACTTTCCTTCTACTCATTGGGGTATTAACTGTTTTACCGCCATGAGTGATTCCAGCAGTAACATGTTGCCAAAAGGTTGAGAGTTTGTTGGCATTTTAACTTTTTGTAGAATAAACACAAGCAAACCAACGTACTATAACAGTCGAACTAACAACGAAATTAGCTGATACGTAATTCTTACTAACTGTGATGAAAACTCTTACATGAGTAAATACAAGGTTTTAATAAATGGTGCGGTTTTGACTGCTTATAAAAAATATAAAAAAAATTAAAATACCAGGCAAATTATAACATCCAGGTTGGTAGTAATGGATGCTACAGCTCTTTTGTTTTAATTAACTGTAAAAATATCTCTTTGATTGTCAACATCGTGTTTTGTAAAATCATTCATGTTTAGTTTTCAGTTGTTTGCCTTTTCAAACCATGTTTCGAGATAGATAGGGAAAGTTGATTCCATATCGGCCTCCTAGGAGCCCGCACTTGACTCAATGTGATTTTGTTTTATAAATATGAGTGAAAAAATAGTTAAATCACAACAAATCGTAATGTAGCTCGTTTAAGGAACCATCATTTGGATGTCTGTGGAGCTACAAATGGTGGACAAATTTAAATTCACTTGTCATCTAAATTAAACTGTTTCTTAAATTAAATACAACTTTTTTGTATAGCTTCTTTGTTTTTTTTTTGGTATCTAAAGTCAACAAACCTTTCTGTAATGAAAACCTCGTATCTCTAGCGATCCTGGTGGTTGGCGGTGCAAACAGGCCTGATTACGGGTCACCACTCCGTTTATCAGACTGTGCTGTTACAAGCGCCACGAGCGATTGTGAGGCGCTGCACATCCGGTGACAACTTAGACAGCTGAGTTTCAAGACTGTCTACCCTATCCTATACTCTAATATAAGTAAGGTTTGCTTGCTTACTTGATTGCAGTCCATCCGTGCTTGCTTGCTTGTAACTCTGATCTCAAAAACGGCTCCAACGATTCCCTTGAAATGTTGGAATAACTAATTTCTGGGATCAAAATAAGTTCTAGACAGGTCTTATCCCCAGGAAAAATCAAGTAATGTAAAAAACGAAAATTAAAAGTAAAAAAAATAACATTGGGCTTGTGGAGATTAAAATCAAAACAAAATAGTTGTAACAGTTGTTCATAATCAACCAGGGAATTGTCAAAGCATTGTCAAAGTAATGGGCTACTCGTGTTGTGTTAACATTTGGTTTTCTGAGAGCAATGATAAAAACTTAAATATTGCATAAATATTGAATAAATATTGCATACATAGAGAGGTCATATTCGACATAAAGCAAAGGGACATTGAGCTATAAATAAGAACTAGAGTGACTTTAAAATTAAGAAAAGAGGTAAATGAGCCATAAAAATCCGATCGGTTGAGGGAAGTGGTGAAATATTACTCCAAGTCATCTAAAAAAAACTGACTGGTCTTCCCCGAGCAAAGCTCGGCCCCCAGGTAATTAGTTGTTTTAGACTGTGGTACTTACTGTAGGGGAACGTAAACCTCCCTTAAAAACCGCATATAAAATTTATAACAAGTTTGCAAATTAGTCACTATTATATATAAAAAAGGTTGCATGGTATTTAAACAGCTATTGTTTTGTGTGTACCAGTTAAATTGTACCTACATTTAATGTTTTCTCTGTAGTAAGCGTCTTCACAATAACACTTGGGCGGATACAGCGCTACTTCGTATGGTGGCTATGAGTATTGAAATCTTAAACCCTTATGAAAATAAATTTGTAGACCCTATACCTTTTGTGGTACCGTTAAAAAAAGTTGTAATAAAGTCAAATTGACGATTAGGCTAGCAAAACCATTAGTTTATCTATGTCAGTTTATTAAAATTATCAATAAGGAACTTTTTTATAGTTGTAGACTAAATAAATACATTATTAAAAGGTTCAACGTGTATGGGACCGTTCATTTTTATAGCAATGGCTGGAGAATGTCGTGCGACATGATGCGTGTCAAACAAGCAGATAATACCTCCCACCGGGCGACTTGGCGTCGTGAAATGTTACTTTACATATTTACTTGATACTTATACCATATTTATATCGTATCAGCGATTACCCAGACGGCATATACGATTTGTCACATTCTGCATAAGCATTCTCTCTCTCTCTCTCTCTCTCTCTCGCTTTCTCCCTCTCTCCCCTCCTCGTTTCCCGTTCCTTCTCTCTCGCTCTCTCTCTCTCTCTCTCTCTCTCTCTCTCTCTCTCTCTCTCTCTCTCTCTCTTATACATAAGTATCGTGTAACATTTATTCTTCCCTCCGTTACCAACACAGAATAATGCTCTACGATTATTGAAAAAGAACAAGGTAACTACACCTATTTTGTGTTGATTATCTTAAACTAAATGTCATAGGCACTAAAAAGAACCACATACAAATCATGTGTATAATGATCGTGAAACCCTTCTGAATATATTCTGTTTGAGATTGAATTTCGTTACGGGGATATTTTAAAATACATTAGTTACAATAATAATTATATTTTAGGATTATAATTTGATACAGTAAAAATAAATAGATTAGTGCCATCTGTAGATTGAGAACCAAAGTCTTTAGAGATGGCACTTAACAATTCAATTACTTAACCATCAAGACTGCTGATGAAATGCTTTTTATTTTATCTAAATTTAAAAAAACTTAAGTTCTCATTTCTATTTATTTTCTTTCTATTTGATATTTTATAAACTGTTTTATACACGAAAATACTATTACGTGCCATGTAAAACCCCGGAAGTTAGTGAAATAATTATCATTTAAGGTATATTGCCATTTTATACATAAACTATTAGTTAGTAAATAAATAATAAATATATTCGGCTACCATTTAGCTTACAAAGAAATGAGCAAAGCAATTTGGACCTTCATTAAGAAAATTGCTAAAGCCTAGCTAGTTTTATCCAGCGAGCAAGGAATACCATAGAGTGGCAATGTGGCGCGCGGACTGACGCCGACTTTGAAACACCGGGACCTCTGGTGGAGGGGATACGGCGTCTAGTCACCCTAGTAGCGAGCGCGTCTGGACTGTCATTCTAGGCTTGCTGGCTGTCACGTACGCCATATCGCGACTATTCCCCACACGTAATAACCTGCATTGAAATGTTTACTTACTTACGATGCCGTATTGTGTTGCGTATGGTTGTAACAACTCTACAAAAAAGAAATTGGATGGTATAACCTTTCACAAGTAAGTAATATATATTTTAGCAGTCAGTAAATTTAGTTTTCATCATGTGTTAATTAAATTTGTGTGAAATTAAATTTCGCCTATTTTAGAAATAAAATACGTTTCTGATAGTCGTTCAATATTTTGTCAGTTAACAATCTGTACTATAAATAAAAACGTAGATTGTTTGTAAACAACGAATGGAATTTCTTTGACCGCGATTCAATTAAATAACGGGAGCATGGCTTTCGATGAAACTTTTATCTGGTATCAATATATATCTCAGAAGGTTCTTTGCTACTTAGATTATTGAAATTCACCATGGGCTAAGAGCCAAAAAGTTTTTATTTTTCCTAATTTTTTTACCTCTTCTGCGGCAGCAACCGGGTACCAGCTAGTGTAAACTAATGATGTTTATGCAATAATAATGAGCTAACAATTCTCGTAATTTTGCTAATTAGTCTACAAGTGTATACATTTTTAGGTTTCCACAAAATGAAGAATATAAAAGGAAGTGGATAGTAGCCGTCAAAAGGGACAACTGGACACCGTCAAAATGGAGTAAATTGTGTTCTGCTCACTTCAGAGAGGAAGATGTAGAACGTTCCTCTTTCCGAGTGTACCTAAAGGAACATGCAGTGCCAACCATTTTCCCGGCTGTAACTCCTCCGCCGAAAGAACGTCTCAACTCCGCCAAAAGAAAAGAAGATGTCAGCTGTCAAGACGGCCATGACACACCTCGCAAAAAGAAGCTCAAGAAAAATCTCGAGGAAGCTAAGAAAAAAGTTTACAAAGTTAAAAAACAGGTAATCACTTACAAAAAAAAAAATAAAAACCCTTACTCAAGCTAAAAGACGATTGACTAAAAAAGTTGCCGATTTGGAACAAATTTTAAAAGTTTTGAGGGAAAAGCATGTTCAGGAAGAGTCAGTAGCATTATTAAATTCTATTTCTTCTACTTCAGAATGTTTAATGAATCGAGCTCGGTTAAAAGTCTGCAATCCAAATCTCAAAAGAACCTATGATGATAGACTAAAGGCTTTTGCAATAACCCTACATTTTTTATCCCCTAAAGCATATTGGTTCGTTAGGAAAACGTTTGATACAGCATTGCCACATCCTAGAACTCTCAGAAATTGGTATGCTACTATTAAAGGTGAACCAGGATTTTCTCAAGAAGTGTTAAGAGCACTAAAAGAATATTCAATTAATTCTAAGCATCCACCAATTGCCTCATTAATGATGGACTGCATGGCTGTCAAAAAAAAATTATCTTGGGACGGCAAACAATTTTATGGAACGGTCAATGTAGGTTGCGCGCTTGATGACGACTCAACTGCTTTGGCTTCAGAAGCTTTAGTCTTTTATTTAGTATTTATTAATTCCGGTTGGAAAATCCCAGTCGGCTACTTTTTCGTCACCGGCATTAGTGGTGATCAACAAAGCACATTGGTTAAGCAATGCATTTCACTTTTACATGATTCAGGAGTTGACGTGGCATCATTGACTTGTGATGGAACAGCTTGTAATTTGTCTATGGCAACCATATTAGGATGTTCCTTAGAACCCTCAAACTTGGTTACGAATTTCCCTCATCCGATCACAAATAAACCAATTCATTTATTTGTAGACCCCGCTCACATGCTTAAGTTAGTGAGAAATACATTAGGAGACTACAAAAAATTAACGAATTCCAAAGGCGAAGCTGTAGAGTGGAGATACGTCGAACAGTTACATTCTATACAACAAACTGAAGGATTGCATCTAGGGAACAGGTTGACTAATGATCATATTAATTACAGCAGACAAAAAATGAAAGTGCGACTAGCAGCTCAGGTTTTAAGTGCCTCCGTTTCAGAATCACTTAAGTTTTTAGAATGTAATAAAGTAGAAGGTTTTGACAACTGTGGCCCTACAATTGAGTTTATTCAAATATTTAACAGTCTTTTTGATATTCTCAATTCAAAAAGTATGAGAGAAAGTTTTGATAAGAGAGCCTTATATCCCGGTAACATTGCTGAACAACAAACAAAACTGAAACGGTGTAAAGAATATATTGAAACTCTTAAGGATAAGTTTGGAAAACCGATATTAAAGTCCAAGAGAAAAACTGGGTTTTTAGGATTTATTATATGCATAGATAGTGCCCTAAATCTCTATAATCAGTTTGTAGGCGATGGATCGGATAATTTCCCTTTGAAATACCTAACCATTTATAAAGTAAGCCAGGACCACATAGAAAGATTATTTGGGTATACAAGATCTAGAAGTGGAAATAACAACAACCCAACGTGCAAGGAATTTATGGGAACATTTAAGCGAATTTTGCTTCACACCGAGCTGTCAGAAAGTACCAGAGGAAATTCTTTAGTTTTAGACAAAACGGTTATGTTTAATATAACGAGGTATAAATCACCCGAAAACGACATTAATGCATCGTTACCAAATTGGCGTGTTATACACGATGTTGAAGAGGATCAGCAGTCGTCTGGAACTGAAGATAACGATCTCCTTATCCCCAATGACTTGTCAATTGTAGATAATATTACCTATAACATAGTGGAGTATATTTCAGGTTTTATTGTGCGCTCTATTTTTTCAAAACTCAACTGTGAAGAGTGCCTAGTTTCATTAACCGAGGATAGTGTGAAACCTGGAATTTCTCTCACGTCCTGTAAAAATAGGGGAGGACTTATACAGCCATCTGAAGGAGTTGTGTTTGTTTGTAGAGTTTGTGAAGACATTATTAGATCACAGTTAGGTAACAATAATGCTATTAGAAATAATGATCTACTTAACGTTTTGTTATCTAAAGTAATGAAACGTTGTATTGGTAAGGACATTTTTAAAGATAATGATCACTTCTCAAAACAAGACCCTGATCAAAATCATTTTGTTTTGTTAATAAAGGCTATAAGCAAAAAGTATTTCACTGTGCGGCTTCACCACTACAGTAAATTGTATAGTGAACAAATTCACAAAGAAAAAGTAAGAAGCCACTTAGCCAAAACAATTACAATTTTAGGCCAGTAGATTTATTATAATTTGCTTTCCAATTATTTTTATATTTGTATATTAGTTAGTTTATTATTATTACTTAAGTAAATTCATTACTATTGAATTCACTCTTATTGTTGTTATCTTTAGAAAATTCACCTTAAAGTATAATTATTCGCTTGCAAACTGCGTATTTATTTGTTTACCTAAGAAACATTTATTATTGATTGAACTTCAATGATGGTTTAGTTTTCCAAAATATCAATAACTATGTTTAAAAATTTTAAAAATGCCTTTATAGAACGAAAAATGTGGATATGGAATGTAATCAGATTGGTTCCCACTCCACGCTGTGCGATGCAGCGTCGGCGCGGCGGTCGGGTTCGGGGCCGTTCGGTGGAAAATTAACTTCTCACTTTACAGCTGCCTGCAGGCTAAACTAAAGGTTTTACAAACAAATTTTAAATGTAAACGTTAAAATTTGGTTCATTTCAAACAACTTTCTCGCTGACGAAAATCACCTGACCAAAAAATAAAAAACTTTTCAGCCGACCAACTTTTTCATGTCCCAAATTTTACGAAAACTTGTTTTACTACATATTTATATATTTTTTTAATTCTTCCAATTTCAATTTGCATATTTCTAAAACACCATTACTAGGGTAATATAGTATTGTTTAATATCTCAAAATTTCAGAATTTTATCTCAACTCTAAGTGGTCGATTCAACGGTGTTAATGAATCGCGGCAAATTAAAAATTGTGGTCGCGGCGGACAGTGGAGCTGCCTGTTGCACCTCTGCTAACACAGAAAGGTGGCTTCAGCACCTCTGATGTGTAAAGGATAGGGATTGCCACTCTATGGTATTCCTTGCTCGCTGGTTTTATCCCCTAACCAGGCAATGCAGAATGATAAATGTATATTCAGCCACATTGCATTAATGTGGCCAAGCGAAGGGAATTCGTTACCAATAGGAGCGTAAAACCAGTTCCGCAATACGCGAATACGTCCGGATGTTCACTGAACATTCGTTACGGGTTTAATCAAACATTTATTAGGTTTCGTGCATCTCTCATTTGTAGACAAAGATTCGGATGGTGACAGAAAAAAAATGTATTTATAGTTATAATATAAAACATTTGTTACATCATCTTTCCAAAACACTGCACAAGCCAAAGAATATACGAGAAAACCACTAACTAGTGTAATTGGATAGTGGAATGAAGGATCGTATTGATAAGTAACACATGGAATAGTGGATAAATTAATATTCAGTGGATGGAAAAACACTCCGAGGAGTTGGTTATTTCAAGATAAGAATAACGAGTTTTATTTCTGATTTAAAAACCAATCTCTGGTTCAGTTTATGAGATATTAACTTTTAGAAGGCACTTCGTAAGCAACAAAATCTCTTAACATTTTGTAAGTTTTCTTCTGCCTAGCTTGTTTTAAACTGTTTGATTTGTATGTAAAAAATTCTATCATAATTGAAAAAAAAGCGAAGAAAATTGAAGATTGACACTAACTGCATTTTAACGGTCTGATTGATTGTCACGTCAGTAGTGGGCATTTGGGGCTGCTGGGGCGGAAGTGACGTCATCCGGTCACGTGACCGGATGCGCTGAGTCATTAAACACGTCATCTGAGCCTCAGCCAGTGACGTAGGCGGTTTTGTGACGTAATGAGGGAAAGGTTAAAGTTCAAGGTCACTGGGAGGTAATTTTAAAAAAGTACTACCTCGCACGCGTAAAATCCGATTGTGATTCGATAGTTTTAATTCGATAAAAATATCGAATGAAAACAATCGAATGGAGCAATCGAATGATACGAGTGCGAGGTAGTACTATTTCATTTATTACTTTAATGTTTACATTTCTTTTTATTTACAATAAGTTATGTTTACAATAATTTATGTTTACAATAGCAGTTTTCAAGTGTTGCGCTTGTTTGTCCAATCGGCCCATCCCGACTGTGTGTTCCTTGCCTATTTATGTGACCGCAGGGAACACACAGTCGGGACGAGCGATATTGTTATTTTGTGAAGAGCGTCTCGGAGAGCTCGATGTTCACCGGTCGAGAGCCGGAGGTGTACTGGCTATTCACAACCTAGCGTTGTAATCGTACTAAATGGTGGGGGTAAAAGTGTGGTGGGGCGGAGCAGATGGCGGACGGCAGATGGCAGGCGGCAGATGGCAGGCGGCAGATGGTAGGCGGCAGGTGGCAAGTGCGCGGCAGATGGTTGCTACTCCATTCGCCGCCAAAGTAATGCAAGCCGTCGCCGTAATTCTTGTATTTTATCTTGGCGGTTCATTTGATATGTTTTACATCTACATATGCAATAGCTGAAACACCTGCACTTACGACAAGCTTTCCCGTCAACTTGATCGCCTGGTATTTTAAAACATTGCAACTCGCAACAATATGTCTTCAAATTGTTATCGAAAAATAAATTGTTTATCGGTGGCACCGACATGTTAGCTGCAGCGTGTGTTAGACAAGACTGAGACTAACTTCACTGCTCCCTCTTTTTTATACCCCTTCATAAGTTAACCCTGAATGAAAGTTCAAGGTCATCCATTTGAATTTTTAAAAAAAAGCAACACAGCAGTATATAAAATAATATACTGCTATGTTGCTGTTTTTTTTTTTTTTTTTTTTTTTTTTAATTTTATTTTATTTTTTTTTCTTTCTTTATTAAACAAACATTTTACAATACAATAAGCTTAAGTCTAACATTGATGACTAGAAATACAAACAGAGAAAAACAAATAGAGACATTATGTACAATGATGCATGATGTGCAGAGTGAGTTCCGTCGAGTTGTTGCCGCTTACACCGTGTGATACCAAATACAACGTCCCCGGTTGAATATCTCGCAAGTCTTCATTTTGTAGCAGTTGAACAAATCGTTTTGGAAGAAATACTTGAAACTTCGGCTCATCTCCTGGAGTCATAGGTCCTTCGCACAATGATACTAGAATTGCTCCTCCATGTGTGGTTTCCACTTTCTTGATGCTATGAATAATGTAATGTCTTTGTTCTTTTAGTTCTGAACATTTTTTAGTTAGCAGAAGGTTCGATTTTGAGTGAGTGCTGAATTGATCAACCAATGTTTGTAGATATTGTTGTGATGCCATCTTCGTCAGTGGTGGTGTCTTCTGTGATGTTGCCTCTTCGGAGTCTCGAATAATACTCGTGCTGAAGCGGTGTTGTCTCCTCGTATTTATAGGCCCCGCTACCCCCACCACATTTCTGTTCTCCGCTACCCCCACCACATTCCTGCGTTTGTTTCAAGTAAGCAGCCAAACGATATGCGTTGTACAATGCATAGTTTGTTTGACCGTGTTTAAGATCTTTTGCAGCGACACAAATATTACCGAGATTAATGTTAAAGTCCTTACTGATAGTTATATCGAAAACATTACCGTGCGTATACTTTTGTATCCAGTTCTTTTTTTCTAATCCTCTTGTGTATATATGTGAATATTGTTTGCAAAAGTTAAACATAATACTGTGCAGATTACTGTAGCTTATAAATCCTTCATACCAATGTATGTGATGAAAGTAGTTTGTTATCCATTTGTTTGTACTTTTTGCTTTGGTGTTAAGTTTGTTAAAAGAAAAAGGAGCTTCAAACGTGAATGGGTAGGCTACAAATGTAAGCAAGTCTAAAATTACTAATTCCTTGATAATAAACCTATCGTCATTATTTCGAAATGCTTGAAATTCTATTACACAAGGCTTTACACTCACTTCTTCATCCCCTCCGCTCATCATGGCACCAAGCGATCAACTAAACTGTTTTCCACACCACGGTAGGTTAAATACCAGGCCGTACAGTTGCAGGCACGTTGGTGTATATTTAACGTGGGCACCGTCCCCAATAGGCCTACCCCACGTGTGTTCTTCTTTACTAAATCAAACTTTAGTCTTTTTTAACTTCTTCTTCTTGTGTTTCGTTTTCTTCTTCTTCTTGTTTCTCCGTTTCTTCTTCTTCCTATGTTGTTTCTTCTGTAGCTTCTGTAGCGATTTCTACAAGTGGTTCAAAATCCTTTAACTTTCTCCACATGCAAACTTCATGAGGTATTCTATTAAAAATAGATGTATCCACAGGTCCGTACACGATGGTGCTATCAGGTTGTTTTTCCAAAGTATCGACCAAATATTCTTTAATAATAGCGCTTGCAAATACCAACTGTCTCATGTACCTTGTAATAGGTTCTGTTGCGTAGTTTAAAACGTAGAATTCTTCACGTGACAGTAGAATCTTATTTTAATGTTGAGTCAAGTCTCTAATTCGCACTTGTAGTTGTCCGCGATGTTTAACAATATCGATTTCATTGTCACAATCCAAAAGTCGAATATGTGTTTTCCTTCCACACAAACTGTTAGTTAAATAACATTCTATTAAATGTACATGTTTCAAAAATGACTCCCAAGCATTTTGCGAAAATAAAACCTTTTTTGTTCCATGGTGTAGTATTACTGTAGGGGAATAATCCAATGATTTCATCAATCCAACTGATACACTTTTACTGATGCATGCTGAGATGGGGTAAAAGATTCGCAGAAAAACTTCAGTTAAAATGTGAGGAGGAATATTTTCTTCAACTTTCTTCTTCCTCTTTGGTACTACCTTTGATGGGTCTGCATTAATTTCCTCCTCTCTATCTCTTTTACCAAACTTTAAAAATGCAGTTATTTCCTTGATGATTTCTGCTTCACTAGTATTATCACGTTCCAATAACGGTGCTACCTCTGCATCACCTTGTACAACAGATGGAGAACTCATTTTGTAGAAGATGTTACCCATGCGCCGATAGACGATCAACTGAAGACCTGCATTGCTGCTCCGCTATTTATAGGTTAGCGACAGTGGCGGTGCCGGTGGTGGTACAGCGTTTTACAATACTGTCTTTACAATACCGGTCAACGGTGTGTATGTAACAATTTTATCGTGCAAAATTAAACAATACGCAGATGTATTTGCAGGTACGTTTTCTTGAAATTCCATTTCTATTTTTATATCAACACTAGACGATTTTACAGATTCATTTTGTTTGGAACAATCAATTACAACAATCGGAGCTTTCGATTCAAACTGAACGGGAGATAGTAGAGGTGTATTTGTTTTGCCGTAATATGAATTTTGGAACCTAGCGTACATGTCGTATAAAACACTGTATCTTTTCTTATCAAAAGAAATATTAAAGTTGTCGTAGGGAAAGAATTGTGAATTCAGGAACACTTTACAGTTTGTTAATTTACAATGGTCAAATTCACCAGCATTTTCAGTTATTATACTTTTCTTCTTCGTTTGTAATCCAAATATTACATATCTCGCTTTTTCCAAATGAGTAGAAGTTTTTACAGTCCATGTATGCCGTTGTGTTGTAGGTAAAACGGGGTATTCATGAAACTCCCAGCTTCTGAATGGCATTACAATGTCTCGATCTGATTTTAACTTTCTTAATAATGTAATCCTGTGTTCATCATTTAGTCGCACATGTGGTACTCTCCAAACAATCTTGTCTAATGTTAATTTCCAGTCTAAATTGGCATCAGTTGTTCCAGTAGCTGCTTTAATAATATCTTTATCGTTTGATGATCTTAATAAAACTAGTTCTTGTTTTACATTTATTATTATTCTTCTGTAGTCTTCAGCAAATCCTAGGAGTAATCTTAAAGGTACGTAGAAATCAAAGTTTCCCGAAGAGTCAGGAGCGATTGTACTTTTGTCTGGTGCAACCCATCCTGCAACAGCTAACAGATTCTTCTCATTTGGTGTTAAAGACGCTAATCCTTTCAATGTACTGGAAATTCCAACCTTTTTTGTTGAATCGACTGTAACTCCTGAAATTTCATATCTAATCTCGTCAAACAAAAATGCCATAGGATTATTTATGAACGGAACAGTGGTTCCAGCAGTACCATCATTTTTTGTTACTTTTCCTTCAATATATAAATAACTTTCGCATGGAAGACTATAAATGTCTTGTTGTTGTATAGGAATCCTAATTTCATCGTTATTGTTTAATTTGGACGAAGCGTAAGGGTTGTGCGTGTGATATTCCTTTTCCCATAAGGTCTCGTCGAATGTTGGACCCTGCGCTATATCCAGTATATCCATTGTTAATGACTTTTAATCCAATTTCTTCTAGAAAACGAATGTTGTCACTTGTTAACCCTTCTACAGCTGATGAGCTACTGACCTCTTTGCTTGTTGGCTCTCTCTTTTTAAATGATAACCCCATTGTCTAAGCGGATGATTTTATATGTATTCTTACAGTAATAGCTTCTCCTCTAAAGTCAATAAGGTTTCCGTCTTGATCCACTATGTTCAGCACGATGTCTGAAATGAAACTGGTGTTTAACGGTAGGTACACAAGGTTTTGAGGCTTTTCTACTATCTTGAAACCCGGTGCAACTGATGGGTAGAATGTGTGTAATATATGACGATTTTCTCCATCTCTGTAGGATCCTTGTATAATGTTACATGTAATGTCTATGCTATTAACTTTGATGATCGTCACAGTTTTATTCCCAGAATGAGTTTTATTAGGTTCTAATACTTTTGTTTCCTTAGAAAACCCCAATAAACTACCAATTGAATGTTCTTGACTAAAATCAATATAATACTTAGACGTAATTTCGGCTTTCATTGTATTGTTATTGCCTTTTATCGTTATGTTTTCTTTTCCCATATGTTTTTGTATAACTTCATTTATATTATCAATTTCATAAGCTCCTGTTGGTAAACTGAATTCTTCCAAAGCTGAATACTTTCCTTTATCATCTTTTGTCTTGTAATAATGTATTTTGTTATTAATTCCTTCACTAACGTTTGGAATAGAGTTATATGTTGTTAAATCCAATAATGCGGCTTCCCATAGTCTTCCTTTTTGCAAACGTAGCGCTGGAAACAGAATACTGCGCAAAGTACATGAGTTACCGGTTAATGACACTGTATACGAGGACATCTTAAAGTTGACTAACACTTTTAGCTAAAAAGTCTAAACATAAATGACCGCAAATGGATGTATCATCGGGTCGTTTTCTTGTATGATTGTAAAAAACATTTTCTGCCGCACGAAAGTATTGTTGAAGTTCTTTCGGTGGTGGAAGGTCTCCAAAACTGTCGAAATAATAAATGGTTTTACCAAGTTTCTTGTAACACACCCAATGAGTGCCTAATCCTTCACTATTATCCAAATTTACAATACCAGTCTCATTTTTCCACATTTTAACCGGTAACTCATCTTTCATAAATACTCCTCTAAAAAATGGGATTTTCAAACAAGAAGCATATGTAATCAGTTCTTCATTGGTCAATTCTTTGTTTTTAATTATTAATTGCTCTTTCTTATTTAATACACACGATACGGTCTTAGGTATAATCCTCCTCCCTTTTTTATCATTGACCATATTGTTGGTTTCTTTTTAGCTTTACCACTGGTAGATCGACGTTTTCTTCTGATATTACCTCCTTGTTTTTTAGCGGGTTTTTCCCCACGCCTTCTTCTCTTTCCTCCTCCAAACGTAGTTTTTGCTTTCATTGCTGCTGTTACTGCTAAAGACGCTGCTTTTTCACCAATACTCGCGTCACTAGATTTTACTCTTTGCCAAGCTTTCTCAGCAAGTGCTTTATCTGCTATTGATCTATTTTTAGTATCACCAAATTTGGAATACGCTATATCGTGCTGTTTACAAGCCTGATCGAGCTTATTTATTCCAGGATCTCCTCTAGCAAGACGTTTCTCTAATTTGGTTCCAGGACCACAATATTGATATCCTCCAGGTAAATGTAATTCCACAGGTAATAAATCAATCGCCTTGTTAACTATAGCTCCAACCGGTTTACTCAATAGAGAAAATGCTGTTGATGCTATTCCCCTTCCTCTCTGTAATCTCTCTCGATTATGACTGATGCGTTTAACCCTCGACATGGCTATTTATAGCAAAACTTACAATCAGTAGGTGCACTCTATAAATGTTTGACAATGAATGTAATATCAGTTTTGGTTTCTTGTATTATATACTGTTTAAAATCCATTTATTATATCGAAATGGATTTATTAATTAAATGTAGACATATTAAATAAAAGTAGTAAAAATAGAAATAAGGTGTAATTGAAGATGTTCCAGATGTTTCTCCGCTGGTGATGGTATCGTTGTCTTCGGTAAAATGAATAAACTTTAAATAGTTGTCATGTTCCCTTAGAAACTTGCCACTTAATCGTTGATAATTGAATAACACATCCCAGTCTAGTTTATCTTTAAAATTGTCAATGTAATTCTCAGAGAGATTTTGATATTTACTTATTACTTCCCAACAGTTATTAAAATTCGATGTCATCTCTACGAGGAAGTCTTCTGAAAACTGTTGTCTTTGTAAAATATGGATCCAGTTAACTCTGTGAAAATAAATTCTTAACATAGTCATTGTAAAGAGGTAATGTATGGAAAGTTGTTCCCAATCCATATATCTATCAAACCGTTGAACAAAACCATCTGTCAACACTCCTTGGGGAAATCTCGGCTCTTGAGATATTAAACTGCACGCAGTAATATTGGATTCCATCATCCTCTCTGTATCGTCTCTCGAATATGACTGATGCTTTATCCCTTATCATGGGGGGTATTTTAAATTCTTTTTTCTCTTATGTAATCTTCATTGTTTTCTGTTGGTTCATTAATCACATTCACTTTATCCTCCTTTCCTAATGTCTTGACTTTAGAAGGCTTAGACGGTTTATCTCGTTGATTAGGTTTCTCTGGATTGTGTATATTTTTCCAGTCTAAATAATTGTGACTGTCAACATCTGAAGCTGCATCTCTTCCTGAAGCCCGATGGATATAATGGAATAGAGCTGCACCAAACCTTTCCAAATGTTTTTCATATTCCGTAGTCCATTTCTTGTGTACAATATCAAACATTTTCTTATTTACAGCGTCTCCATCCTGCTCACAATCACCTACATTTGATAATTTTAATTTTTTTACATCATAACTTGTGTCAGTTTTATTCCTTTTGTAAATCGTTAACAATTTTAGAGTAGCTAAATTTACTGCTTCACCATCATAAATGGGATATTGTATATCGCTTAACCTTTTACCGGAAAACCCCCAATGATCTTCGTGTACAGTTGGGGTTCTTTTTTGCATGTACTGTACCGTAACCGCATCAGACGACATAAGCGGATCACCAACATTTTGAATTACTTTTCCTTCAAAATTATAGTTGCCGTCAGATGTTAACGGAAACCCAGCTCTTTTTTCACTATATCCAGATTTTACTCCAAACTCGGAATACCGTCCAAACTTGTCCACACTCATGATGTAACTGAATCGCTATCGTTTAGGTTCTTATATATATGCGTCTACTGAACAATTATTCCTTGTTTTCGCAGTTCATCAACCAAAGCTACCCATTCGTTTTCTAAACCAGTGTGCCCGGCTTCCATGGCTTCATGTAATAATCTCATTCGATCAACTAACTTATTTATATCGTTGTAATATATTATATTAGTTTTATACAAATTTTTCAATAATCCCCTTCCAGATGTGGTAGGATCAGTTGTTTTTCTCTTTTTATGCAAAACATTTAATTCAGCAGAAGATAAAGCTCTTCTTTTAATTTGAGCTTTTTTTGATTTTGAGGGGAAAAGACTAGATATAATACTTGTATATTTTATTGACCGATTTCTATGAATAGGTAGGTCTTTGGAATACTTTTTTCTATGTGCATTTGTATACTCTAATATATTTTTAAACAATTGTAAATCCCTTTTAGTGTATTTACCAGGATTATTTTTAAAGATGAGTTCAAACAAACCTTTTGTACCTTTATATTTCTTATCTCCAATAACTATATCATCATTTTCGTTTATATCTAACTTGCTATCTCCAATCATTAATCCTTTATCCTCTATTCTAGCTCCATAGGTATGATAATTTCGATTAGCATGTGCGGCGTGTAACATTTTTAACGTATATGTTCTTCCAAGTGTTCCTTTAAACATAATATCCGTGCCTAATTTGCTTAAGTTGGATGGGTTAATATCCTCTTCTTCTGCTCTTGTATCTTCTACACTTGTATCTTCTGTACTTGTATCTTCTGCAATGTCCTTTTCCTTTAAATCCTCTATATCTCCGCTTTCTTCATACTCGTCGCTTTCTTCAGATGTTTGTAACTGACCAAAACTTTCATCATTCTGAAATTCTTCTTCATATTTGGAAATTGGTAGCATTTTGTCTCCTTCGAAGCGAAATGAAGGTTTTTCCATATTTTGTGCTAATCGCTTTAAAGGTTCAGTAACAGGTTTGAATGTTGTTTCTAAAAATTGCTCTCTTTCATTTATACCTGATTTTAAAGCTTGGTTTTTTTGTCTAATAGAATCACTAAGTGATTTTATTTCCTTTAATAGCTTTTCCTGGTTAACCATATTCACACCTTGACGACTTGTACAGTAATACCGCTAATCAGTGTATTAAAACAAATTTATCAAAACCTATTCTATAACGACCATCTTTTATAGCTTGATCTTTCATAATAACCAAAAATCCATACTTTTCCGCCCATGCTTTTCCGCAAAGCTCTTTAAACTTTTCAAATGGCATATCGGCATTCACATGATCGTTATATATATGTTTTAGGTTAGTATCATCTTGTTTGAATACAATTAGAATATTTGCATTATCTCTGATAAGTTGTTTTGGGATTTTGCTATAAGTTTGTCCTATATATATGCTGTCGATGTTATTATGTCTTCCCATGGCAAAGTAGTTTCTAATAGTATCCTGATTTTCACAAGATACATCGTCAAATATAAATACAGAATACGGTTTCGCTTCGTTTGGTTGCATAATGCTATCACTAGCGTTAAATTTGTAAAAATTAACATCAGACACATCAGATAGGATTTTATCCAGCAATTTATACTTTGGTTGATGTAGAGACTTTGAAAAAATATATATGTTATTAAACCTTAATCCCTGCGGATTAGTGATCAAATTAAAGACGACATTGGTCTTTCCACAGTTTGAGGGGCCACTTACTATACATCGAACAGTGTTTGGAAGTAAACTACCGTGTTTACCATTGTTGATTTTAACGTTATCCACAGTTAAATCATCTATGTTATTAATATTGAATCGATCTTTATGGTGAATAATCTCCATCCTGCTCAAAGGGTAACGATGAAATGAGTTGCTTGCATTACACCAAGTCCTTTATAGGTATCCATGAATCCTCAGTTTTGTTAAACCCTAACCACCGCACTTTAACTGCGTCCTTTTTTCTTTGTAACACTTTTTCAACAAGATATACATCACCTACTGTTGACTTTAACATTTCATGTCCATAAAATGCACCTTGCAACAAATCTCCTTTGTTATCTTTTAAGATATACGTTTCAGGTACAGTCGTACTTTATCACTTACATTAAATTTTCTTGGCTGCATTTTTTCTACTTTAGGCTTTGTATTTTTCTTTATGCGTTTTAATACATCTTTTGCATTTCTTCTATTTACTTTGTTAGGTTTCATACCGATAGTTCTATGAAACCTGTTGTTATAATCATTTATTAATTGTGGTAAAACATCATACCATACGTAAGAACCTCTTTTTGAAAATTGTTTATACAGTGCTCCTTTTAAGGTTCTATTGAATCTTTCTACAATAGCTGCTTTTTTCTCTGAATTCGTAGAATAATGATTTATTTTATATTTATTCATTAACTGTGCAAAGTTTGTATTAAAGTATTCTGTTCCATCATCAGTTTGTAAATGTTTAATTTTGTTTTTATCTCTTTTTATGGCTATTTCCATGGCTTCTGTTACGCTTTTACCAGTCTTGTCCTTTAGAGGCAAAGCGTCTGCAACTTTTGTAAAACAATTAATAATTGTGAGTATATATTTAAATCCTTTGTTTATTCTGCTATGCGGTCGCATTTCAATTAAATCCGCTTGATATAGATCATTTATCCCTTTTATAACAGTATTTCTTCTTGGAAACTTTATTCTTGCAGGTTTGTGTAGTTCATTAATAATCTTCTCCTTCAGGTCTGACATGATGGTTTCACGAAGACAGCTGATATGATATTAAATATTCTTTGGTATAAATCTGCTTATATAGGTCAAGGTCATTCTAAACTAATGTATAAAAGGGGGAACACAGCAAAATACTGCTGTGTTCCCCCTTTTATACGGAAAGGAAAAGGAAACGGGATGTAGGACGATGAAAGGGTTACTCATCAATAGGGTTGAGGGAATAGTGGCCGAATGGTAGAGTGTGGATGTTGTCTGCAAGGATGTGTCGTTTATCATCATTTGAAGAGAGAGCTTTTTTTACTTCCGTCACGCTGTACAGCTGATGGTTGAAACTTCTGATTGTGTTGAATTTTGCTGTTATATCTTGATCTTCAAATAAACATTTCTTATAGTGATTAAAATGCACATTCTTCTTTAAATACAAACTTTTTACTCCTTTAGCTTTCTTAATGACTTGGTTTTCATTTAGTTGTAAAGAATATAATTTTGACATTAGTGCAACAATTTCTTGAAGTATAACACCATTGGCTTCATCTTTAAATTTGCCAAGCACTTTTTTGTTTCTGTCATTGTCGTAGTTTGGATGATCTTTTGGATAGTCGGAAAAGTCAAAGTCGTTTTTGTAATCAAATGTCCGAAGATCTTCATACATATCGTTAGTAATTATCCAATATATAAAAGCGTCTGTATCCATGTAGGAGATGCCGATGTTTTCCCGTCCATAAAAGGTGACCATCTTTTTGTAATGAAAATCGTACATATGAGTCTTGGAGATATCCAGGATTGACATTCCTATATACAAAGGACGATCCATCTTCACACTTGTTTTCTTCATAGATACAGCTACAAGATTTTCATTAATAATTATAGATGTATTAAAGTTCGGCTGTTGTACGAGTTTCTGTAGTTTGTTCGGATCTGTAACAAGTTTAACGTTTTTATGTCTTCTTTTGTTTTCTAATGTTTTACCGAATATCGCATTGTTCATTAATTTAAAAAAGTCTTTTTGAAAGGCTGATGTAGCGGCTGCTCTTCTGGTAGTATTCGAGTCTATGTATGGTTTCAACCAGCACGATTGGGAAAATTCCACAGCTCTATTAATTTTAGTAAGACGTAAACCTAATTCGATAGCTTGTTGAACAACCCAATAGTGAGCTACGTATCGTTGTTTATTGTTAAGGGTCATCATTAATTTGGGGTGTTTTCCAGTTGGTGAAGTTTCTGTTCTTGCAAGGAGTGGAAGGTCATAATGAAGATCGTGTAAATGTTCTGGATATTCAAAGTCACAATCCAAAATATATCCGGTATCTCCATGTTTTGGAATTTGTGAAATATCGCCAATACAGTCGGGATCAACCCATTTAAAGTTGTCAAATGGAAGTGGGTTCGAAATTGCCCATCCATACAGATTATTTGCGTCGAAATATCCCAAGTACGTTGAAGGTTTCTCTTGATCATGGTCAGGTAGATATTTGTTGTTGGCTTTAACATGTCTCGTCACGCTTTGAGTTAATCCACCTCTAACACCCGACTCAACCATTAAAACCATATCTATATCTGTTAACAGCTGGAGTTTACATTTTGTTTCTTTTAGCATTGCTTGCCAAGCTAGTCCTGGAGATGTATACGAATGTAGAGGGTCCAAACCGTATGCTGCAAAACAGGTTCTTCGGAATTCTTCCATAACATCGCAGAGAAGAGTCACGTCAAGGTTTACATAAAAGTCTGAGTATTCTCCCAAAGTCTTCATATCCAACTCGTTCCATACTCGACATGCATGTTGATAGTCTTCAAGTGAAATTTCCGATTCATTGAGTTTGTTGTTAAATTGTTCTGGTGGAGGAAGTGATGTTTCATTAAATCTATGCAGTCCATCGATGTAATCGTAGGGAAAGACTCCTTTTCTAAGAACCAGATCCATTTTACTACTGGCTACAATTTTGCTTGTTTCTATCAGATCTTCTCTTTTTAAATTCTCAGTTAATTTCATTAGGCTAGAAGGCATAAATCTAAACGAATCAATAAACCTAAGTTTTATTTTACCAACCTTTTTAGAGAAGCTTGTAAATTTTTCCATTGTTGTTGCCAAAACATCTATTGCTCCATCATCTCTTCCTAACTCCGGGATTATGAAATGAGAGTCATATCCACTAAGGTTATGTAGAACAACAGGAATAAAAGATGGAACTTTGTAATTTAAGTTGCAAGCATTACAGGCTGCACCTCTGTAGGCTCCAGTAAGATGGTCGTGGTCACGCACTTTAACGTTATCTTGTGTAAATAGGTTATTACACAGATAACATGTTGTTGCCAGATTGTGATGTTGAAGTTGATGTTCTTCCATAGGTAGCATCGGTATTTTAATTTTGTAGAGTTCTTCCACCTTAGAGGCAATGTCATACAGATCATCTACAAAGTGTTTCGCTGCTTGTTCACCGCGATAAATCTTCGGAGCAGATGATAGTCCAAATTCTTGAAGATGTTCTTCAGACAGCGTGGATTTTGTTAGTATACAATAACTGTTTGGTGCGTGTTTTTGATATTTGCTTCTTTTTGTGATATCCTCTTCTTGTTGTTCAATTGGAAGTAAGGATGCTTCGAAATCCGCGTACACAACAAATGGAACAGGGTATTGGTGATTTATTTTATCAAATTTTATCTGCGCTCTGCTGGGATGTGGCAATTTAATTCTTACCTCATAGTTTCCACTACATAACCTTTGATGTTCTACTAACCATTCTGTACCTCCTCTTCTTAATGGTTTGCTCACGTGGCAAAAGCATCTCTTACATGTTATGATTTTACTTTTATGTTTTGTTAACTGTTTACATACGAGCCCTTCAAAATCTTTTATATACACGTAATGTGATATCTCTCCTTTATTGATTAATAACAAGTCAGTATGATTGTTGCGCTCTTTCGATGTTATGCGCAAGGGATACACATTATTTGATAAATCTAAACCAAATATGTTGACTGAAGCTGACGGATTTTGCTTTTCAAATTTAGATATATCAGTAATTGCAACAGGGTACGTCATTCCCTGGAAATTATACTTATGTTGAACTTCTTCATATTTTTGACTCGGTCTTTTTTGGTGGTCTTTGTTTACATATTTTACCAACATAGCATATTTAAAACATTCGTTATCTTCATTTTGCACATTAATACAGGATTTTGTATCACTTATTTTTTTCGGAAGAGGAATGTAACTACTTCCTCTCATTCCATAACCGTGTTTATGAACTCTAACATCCAGACTTGTTATACTTAATAAAGTCCATCCAGATCCTCTTCCTTCATGCTCTTGTAGTTTCGTCAAAAGTTCCTCAAAACATTCTGTTACGATTTTTTCAATATCTGACGCAGCCATGATGGTTCGGTTTTTTGTCATGAAACCTCTTGGTGATGTTTCGTTTTGAATGTTAGTGAATATGGCATCTAGCAACAGTCCAAATTTGATAAAATTGAATCTTTTTTGTTCATTCTTTAGTGTTTTGGTTACTAATTCTTTGGCGTTATGTAAAAAGTTTTCAAGTTGTAATTTTACGTTGTCAATTTTAAAATGTGTTACTACCTTACCAGGTAGTGCTTGAGCGTGTAGTTCCACATCTACTGCTGTTGATGTTGAGGGTCGGTGAAGTGTAGACATAGCAGCTGTTGATATTGAAGGACGGTGAAGTGTAGACATAGCAGGCGTTGAAGTAGATGTTGATGGTGTTGATGTTGAAGGATGGTGAAGTGTAGACATAGCAGGCGTAGAAGTCGATGTTGATGGCGTTGATTGTGCATAATGAATGACACTTGGTCTTGAAACTTCATTTTCTTCTTTTTCTTCGTTGTGTTCTTCTTCATTTTGTTCTTCTTCATTTTGTTCTTCTTGATGTTTTGCTAGTTGTTGGTCGATTTAATCTAATTCTTCTTCATTTGGTTCTTCTGTATTTGTATTGGTGTTATGTTTCAATTTCTTTATGAATGGTTAAAAGCCATTCATCTCTGAAAGAAGCTTTACAAATATCGCAGCGATTCATAATGTAGGCGTGCTCTTCACAAGGGTCAACGCAATAATGAAAAAACACTGCAAATGTACCTCTATTTATACCCTAGAAAAAGTGGTGGGGGTAAGTTTTAGGTTAAGTTTAAGTTTGTAGCTGGAGGCTACAAAATTCTGTATTTGGGTCAAGGACATTGAGCATATTTGCCAAAACGGGGAATAGAGCAGTAAATGATTTCATTTTAAACCATAAACTGATCTATTCCCCGCTTTGTATTTAACAAGGACAATTTTCTCCAACAGGAAGATTTAATATATTTTAAACTCGGATGTGAAATCGGATTGTACACATTGCATCTCGATCAACTAAAAATTTTATAAAACAATAGGGATCTTCAGTTGTAGATTCATCTTTAACATATTCGATGGTCAACATTGCCGAACGAAGATCTTGTGGAATTACGTCGACTTTTATGAGTCGCCTTTCCATTTCAAACCGTTTTCTTATTGATGTAAGTTTTATCACATCATCGATATCGATGAGGGGAAAGCTGTAACAAACGGAGTTTGCTGGTGGGTTCATAATGCCGATATGATAAATATACACTGTTTCATCGACATTAAATAGACGTTCCCCCACCATTAAATGTATAAGTTACCCCCACTTTTTCAAAACAAACAAAAATTGAAAGCTGGTAAATATTTTCTGTCTTGTAAATGGGTCAAGGTTATACAACGATATTACCAAAACGGGGAATAGAGCAGTAAGTAGTTCTCACTTTGACTACAAACTGATCTATTCCCCGCTCTGTATTTAAAGTTTGACAGTTGACAAGAAAAAACAACACTTAATCAGACTCATTTGATGAATCGGAATCAGTTGTATCAGAAGCATCGGAAAGAAATAGTCGTCGACGAATATGATATACCCCTCGTGCGCTATCTAAAAATAACCCATCCAAACTACTACTAGTGGTTGGGCTTTCATCATGTATTTCTTCAGAATAGAGAAGATGCTGATAGATTCTATAGGTTTCAGATTCCACGTCACTTAACGGTTCAATTTGTTCCATATATCCTGCTTCAAGATCATCACTGTCCATATCACTTAATAATTCAAGATCTTCCATTGCATCCATATCACTTAATAATTCAACATCTTCCAATTCGTCTTCATTTTCATCCTCACTTTCAATCACAATATGTTTTATAATTCCCACGATTGATTTTGCAGAAGGAAATATATTATCCTTTGGTGACATAGCTGCTATATATCCTAGTGCTAACACAAGTAGCAGAATGAGATAAGCAATGATGAAAAACCTCTTTTATACCCCCCGATTTAAGTGGTGGGGGTAATTAGTGATAGGGAAGGGGTATTATTGTAACAATATATGAACAATTTAATACTAACAGAGTATAAAGTTCTGTAAGTGGGTCAGGGTCACCTTAAAGTCTGTTATCTAGGTCAAGGTCGTTGTATCATTGTAAAAAAAGTGTGGACAATCTATTTAGACTCTGCAGCATATGCTACAAAATGTAAATAGGTTGTCCACACTTTTTTTTAATTTGGAAAAAACTTTAATTTTTAATTTAGAAAAACTGTTTGAACTTTTTTTTTTTTACTGTAATGTTTTCCACACAGTGGTCCCCGAATCAACTCGGATTAAATAGTCTTTTTTGGTTGGGCGTGGAGGATGAAACATGCCTCTAGGTAATTTTAAAATGTAGCGTTGATCTCCACACTTTAAAAGTACTTTTGCAAAGCCCATTGTTTTAACAAAGTAGTATTGTTTATTTTTAATAAGCCTATTAATCCGAATCTTGGATGGTTTCACTGTTAGGTGTGGTGAAGAAAGAGAAACGTTAGCATTGTGTTTTAAATGAGAACCGCACACTTCCTCATTTAAGACACAGGATTTAGCACAACGTTGACCTTTCTTTGCACCTTTTTTAAATACATAACCACATTGTTGTGCAGGAAGCGTACACTTCCTCCTCAACGATTTTAGCTCATTAAATCTTTCTGAAGGACGGTTAATACTTGTGCAAATTACTGAAGGACGAAGACTTGTAGAATGTGGAGTGACGATTGGAGAAATGATTTTTGGTCCAGTAGTTAAAGGCTTGGTGGGTGTTGTAGATATCTTTGAGCTCGATGTCGAAGAAGACCCTGAGCTTGATGATGAACAAGATGACCTCGAAATCGATGAAGATGAAGAAGAAGATCTTGACCTTGGTGATGACCTCGAACTCGATGAAGAAGAAGACCTTGACCTTGGTGATGGGGAAGATGGTGAAGACTTTGATGGAGAAGATGGCGAGAACTTTGATGGAGAAGACTGCGAATACTTTGATGTAGAATCGTGCGGTGAATCAGTCATCTTCTCCGGAAGAATTAAAGATAATAATAATGACTGGCGGAGTATATCTGAAGGGCCGAAGGATGATGTAGAAGGAGGCGATGATATAACCTGGCGGAGTATAGACGGGGCAGAAGAAGTTGATGCTGAAGAGGTAGTATGTAAAACCAGCGGCGTTTTCTTCACGTTAAATTTCATCGGTTTGGTGTGTTTTCTGATATGCGCCATGATCCTGTGTGAGCAAGCACAAGCAGCAGAATGATTTTACCAGTGATGGGGAACTTATTTTATACCCGAGTCAGCCAAACCAGTTGAGCCCCCACCCAAATGGTTCTGACCTTGAGTGGGGGGGGGGGTGTTTTGTTGTAAGAAATAAATACATCTTCCAATATCTTAGCAAACAAAGATGTTCTAAGTCCCGAAGTGGGTCAAGGTCATCTGAACATGTTGCCAAAACGGGGAATAGAGCAGTAAGTGATTCCCACTTGGACCACAAACTGCTCTATTCCCCGCTCTGTATTAGGGAAGTGAATTTTGAAGAAAGGTCACAGTTATAGGCAATAAACCTGATAACAGAACCTTCTATTAATTTATCCAAACAAAAGGAAGTTACAAATGGTTTGCAGGGAGTATTTTCAAAAGTTTCTCGAGGGTAAGATGGGTAATGTCAATCGGTTTTCGTGCCATATTGACAAAGGTCGGTTTTCGTGCCATACCTTTTTGTAAGGGGTTAGGAAAAGGATGAGAAACATACTGATCAGTTAAAGTTAATTTTACAAAGACCAACCAAGGTCGGTTTTACAAAGGTCAACAGCATCCTGAAACCCAGTCGGACGTTGGTCAGTAACGGGCGCCAGGCAACTGTGAACCAAAGTTTTGACCAAGGTTAGTTATAGCGTGTAAGAAAAGGACATACCAACCAAGGTCGGTTTTACAAAGGTCTACAACATCCTGAAACCCAGTCGGACGTTGGTCAGTAACGGGCGCCAGGCAACTGTGAACCAAAGTTTTGACCAAGATCAGTTTTAAAGCGTGAAAGAAAAGTACATATTTCATTAGTAAATAAAAACACTTCAAAGACACTTTAAAACCAACACCAAACTAACTACAGTTAAACTAACTACATTTACTAGCAGCAAACTACAAGCGTTATTCTAACATGCTTAATAATAAACAGACATGCCTTAAGCTAAGGTAGCATCTCTAATATACAGTGGTACCAACTCTATACTAGAGATACTATTGCGGACAGCGCGGGCAAACAGCTAGCTAGGCTGTCGGCCTGCGACTGCGAACCCTCTGCGGGCTGCTCCCGCTTTTATAGGAATATATCATGGGGGGGGGGGCAAGGACTTCGACAGTAGTTTGTTCCAATACTGTATCGCATACTCTGAATTGCTCCAAGTCCGGTAACTGGGTCAAGGACACGTTAAAATATTTTGTAAAATAGCAAAGGTGTTACCTTTGCCATTTTACTTTGGAAGCAAGCTGTACTACGTTTAAACAAGGGAGACTATTATCCGTTTTACATAAAACTCCTTGCACGATCTTTTGATAAAATGGAAAAGATTAATGCCGGAGGGCGATTCCCATTCCACCAAAATACAATGCATATCATTTCTATGCAACGGTCTCAGCTCTATCTTTACTTTTAATTTAATGCCTCGGAACTCATAAGTAAGGATGGATAGAAAGGCTTCTGAAATAGCAAGCTCGGAAGGAACAAGCCAAGTGTTTACACCTACAGCTTCCATAGCGATATGATGATTTTTACCACGCTGTTGCAGTATATAAAACATTTCCCCCTCCAGTTTTTATTTTTAATACAACATTTTTGTGTCAACCTTGTCCGCATGAAATATCTCTAAGTCCACATTTCTTCCAATATTTGATCAAACGACGGTTTTTCTAAGTCCCGTCAGTAGGTCAAGGTCATCTGACATAATGCCAAAGCGGGGAATAGAGCATAACATACTGCTCTATTCCCCGCTCTGTATTAGGGAAGGGGGCAAAAGACAACAAACAAGAGACTGATTTTAAACAAGAGACTGATTTTATATTTCACAAACGTTTCTCATGGGTGAGATAGGTGTCAACCGGTTTGCATGGCCGTATTGATCTTATTGACAAGGCCGGTTTTCAGGGCCGAACCTTATTGTCAGGGGTTTAGGAAAAGGATGAGAAACAAGATACATTACTTTGAAAATAAAGACTTTACCAGCAACTATGTAAAAGAAACAAATTAATCAGTTAACGTTACTTTTACAAAAACAGCCGAGGTCGGTTTTGCAAAGGTCAACAGTATCACTGAAACCCGGTGGGACGTAGACCCAAACACCCGGCGTCAGGCTGCTGCGAACCCAAGTTTTGACCAAGGTTGTTGAGGGACCTGTAGGGCCGGGAGTACATATGTTATTAGTAAATAAAACACTTCAAACCAATACCACACACTAACATATATGTTAGACTAACTACATTACCTAGCAGCAAACTACAAGCGTTATCTAACATGCATAAACAAACTAACTAAACATGCAAGGGCGCGGATCTCTTAATTGCGCGTCGGGCCCAACGCACACTTAACAGACCTACGCTGCAGCAGAGTGCAACCCACTGGGACGTATATCCAAACAACGGGCGGCAAGCTACTGCGACGAGACTGCGGACTGCTCCCGCTTATAAAGGCAAAGTGACGTCACCGAAGCGGAAGGGGGGAGGTCGAAGGGGGGGGGGGGTGACCTTGAACATGACCCAAATCGGGGGGGGTTACGTCAAGGGGGGGGGGCTCCTCCCGTGACGTCGGGGGGGGGCTCCTCCCCGTGACGTCAGGGGGGGGGGTGTCGTCACGGTGGAAGGGGAACAGGATGTAGACCGGTCTTTAGCTTTCTACCCGTATATGGAAATGTCACGGTTACACTTGACGACCCGCTTTGCTCCGTCTGGTACCTCATTCCAGCTTCAACCATTGACTGGTACACTTCACAGCTCTCGCTCTCTCTCTTCTTACAAAATGACTTCGCCGATAACCAACGAGAAGCTGAAAAGGATTAAGGAATCCTTGAAGAAGACGGCTCCAAAGACAAGCGGATTTAAACAACCTTCTTCCCTCAGAATGAGGCTAAAGAGGGATTTTAAAATCCACCCTCTTTACTACAAACAAGGTTCTTCTGGTTCGACTTCTTCATCAACAACGGAACGACACTCTTCATCAACAACGGAACGACACTCTGCCACACGGGATCATCTGCACGTGTTGCAGAAGATGAAGACCTTGACGGAAGACGAATTGGTATCTCCCATTGAAGTTACCAAAACAAAATTCAGACATTTGAGAAGAAACTTCCCGTAGAGAGCGGTGCTGAAGAACGGAAGCACCTACTACTTAACTGCCGGTGAAGTTCTCTTTGAGGTGGAATTGCCACGATCAATTCCGGCACCACCAGAAGTGTCATACAAGCAGACCTTGTCCTTGGTTAAAGAAGAGAGTAGAGTGAAGTGGACTGTAAAGTAAAATCCCTTATCATCCCACCCTCCCTCCACAAACGGTCCTTTTCAGGACCACCCTAAGCATTTCAAGTTAGGGACTTGGCCTGTACATAGGCAGGAGATTTTGTTAGTCTCCGGTTTGAGTACAGTCCACTTTGTGAAAATTTCTAAGTCCCAAGGTCCTTGAACTTGACCTTGACCTTGAACATGACCCATGTTGGGGAGGGGGGGGGGGGTGGGTACAAAGTTTTTCCAAAGTATGTCATGTGGGTACTCAAATTACGCGAATTGATCAGACGAACAAGGAGGTGCAAACAGAACTTTGATCCACCCAAGGGTATAGCAGCAGAAGCGAAAAAAGTACAAAGTTTGTCCAAAGTATGTCATGTGGGTACTCAAATTACGCGAATTGATCAGACAAAAGAGATGGTGCAAGCAGAATTCAGATCCGACCAACGGTATAGCAGACATAGCGAAAAAAAACAATGTTTTCAAGGTTACATACTAATAACTTCTTTATTATTGGGTTAAAGTACAGCGAGTGGGTACTCAAATTACGCGGAATAATCAGACGAACAAGATGGTGCAAACCGAATCCAGATCCGACCAACGGTATAGCAGAAATAGCGAAAAAACCAATGTTTTCGAGGTTACATATTAATAACTTCTTTATTATTGAGTTAAAGTATAGCGAGTGGGTACTCAAATTACGCGGGTTAATTAGACGAACAAGATGGTGCGAATAGAATTCAGATCCGACTGAGTTTAGGGAAGAAATAGCGCGAAAACAACACTTTCAAGGCCTGACATAAATAAATACTTTGTTTATGGATTAACCTACGACAAGTTATTTATAGTTTACAGTATACCGAGGTAACGTTGTGGTGCGGGTAGGTCGGGTGGGTATCATACACGCTAGTGCTATATCATTATACTTTCAGCTCTTGCAGGATTAACATCTACCTATAGAGTTTGTGTTATTCTAAAGATGTCACAGTTTTACAGAAATATGACGAAGGTGTCCTTCAACAGTCCGCCTGCCACCACCTTCTACTTCTCCGACTGTGAAGATAGAAGGTCTACGCTGTTAGTGGATTGTGAGCGATTTCGCCGTAGAATACTCCAGGCTGAAACATTCTTAGCAAGTTGTCTGCTACGCAAGATGCATCATATGAGTACATGCAATAAATTAGATCACAGTGACTGTTATGATTGCGCAAAAACAGTGTCGAGCAGGAATTGTTAATGTTTTCAGTTACGGAGCTCCGATCCTCACAGAGTCAGAGCTAGACCCTAACTAATGCATGTCCCGTAGTTATTGTGCGATGTGGAAACTTGGTGGGGGAAACTGGTGTGGTGGGGGGTAAAGGCGAGTGCCTATCCTACATGCTTGTATCACTTCAGTATACCTGCGGCTCTTGCATAGTTCACATGGATTCGCAAATACAAGGCACTACTGTTTCTTCCACATGTTCTTCTTTTAATATTGAGCAAGCTGACAATACAAATGATGAAATACAAGTACATGAAGTTTCTAGCACAATATCTTCTGATGCAGAAGCAATAATGTCATCCCTAATAGGGTTTGACTAATGATGGTGGATGTAGTAGCAACCATCTGCCTCGCACCAGCTGCCACCTGCCGCCTGCCATCTGCCGTCCGCCATCTGCTCCGCCCCACCACAATTTTACCCCCACCATTTTGTTTGATACCAAAACGCTAGCTAGCGAATAGTCAGTACACCTCCGGCTCTTGACCAGTGTACATCGAGCTCTCTGTTGAAATGTCCATCAAAATTAGGTGTATTCATTATGACTCTATTCATCTGGCGACTTTCCAAGACCTCGAGGTTTTTAATGAAGAGTTAAGACTTCTAATTGCGTCCGGCTACGATTTATCTTTGGAACTTTACGCATCAAAAAACAACATGGACTCTGCGCAGGAATCGAAGTATCTACCGTCTTTCATCAGAAAGCGAAGTGATGGCCGCAACTCGTCCGGATCAATAACATCGATGACGACGAACAACGGGGAACTATTGTAAACATAAATTATTGTAAACATAACTTATTGTAAATAAAAAGAAATGTAAACATTAAAGTAATAAATGAAATAGTACTACCTCGCACTCGTATCATTCGATATCTCCATTCGATTGTTTTCATTCGATATTTTTATCGAATTAAAACTATCGAATCACAATCGGATTTTACGCGTGCGAGGTAGTACTTTTTTAAAATTACCTCCCAGTGACTTTGAACTTTAACCTTTCCCTCATTACGTCACAAAACCGCCTACGTCACTGGCTGAGGCTCAGATGACGTGTTTAATGACTCAGCGCATCCGGTCACGTGACCGGATGACGTCACTTCCGCCCCAGCAGCCCCAAATGCCCACTACTCACGTCAGTTTTAGGGTAACTTTTTGACGATTAAACTAAAAATAGAAAACAATATTTTTATTTAAAGACGAGTTTTGTATCCCAATTATATTATTTTTAATTTTTGAATGTAAATCTAATAAATATATTTCTGAATTGTTCCATTGTACTCGGTTAAACAAATTACAATTCAGTTCTTTGAATTATTGTTCAATCGGTTTGTAAGACAATTAAAAGTGCTAAGTACAGTAGGTTTCCACTGTTAATCTTGTCTAGAATAACTACAATCTTATGTGTTGCTTGTTGATGAACATGTGATAATGAAACTTGGTGTGTAGTTTCATCTGATTGTGGTCTATTGGCTAACTCGAAAAAGCAAAATCTTTTGTGGTATCCTTGGCAGCAAACCTTTGTACTCAGCACTATAAAAGCGGACATTTAAGTTGCCATTTGTGGTCGAGGTTTGGCAAGCTATCTATCAAGATCAGCCAAAAATCCACACCAGCTGATAATAATAGTGGAATAACATTAGTGATATTTTTCTTTGGCAAAATGGCAACAATGACCTCGCACAACCATGCTATCGGCTACAGTCTAACTGTGAACTAGGTGTCCGCTATTATAATTGGATGATCGATCGAAGTGAATTCCTGGATTGATTACTGGACTGAAGTTTAGTGACCGATCGTTCGTCGTGTGTGTTCGACAAACTCAATAACGCTTCAACATTTAGTAATGATATTTTAAAGTAGACATTGTTAACATCTAAGGGATTTTTAAACATCATTTTTTTAAATAATTATAAAAACAATTTTCATGTTTGATAATGAGTAGCTGCACTGGTTTTCATAGAAATTTGTTGTTTTATATGGTTGTATTCAAATTATAACAGCCCATATTTTTTCCTAATAAAGTCCAAAAATGAATACACTGATAATTAAAAACAACGAAACAGGTAGCTTTTATTTTAAAAACAAGTTTATTTTTGTATTTTAAAGTAGGTATAAATATCAGTTAATCAGTGATTTGTGATGTTTTAATAATACTTAGTCCCATTCATGGATATTATTATATTAATGTTTTATTTTTCTCTTCATAACGTTTTGTTAAATTCTAGGTATTACAATAACCTTGTGATGTACCTGCGATTTTGAAAATGATTCAGATCTTCACTGATATCTGTGTTATAGCTATGTGTTTATAGTGAAAGAAATGTTTTTTCGTAACTGTAATTAATTGTGAGCTCATCCCTTACGCAATTAAATAGTGTACAGTACTTTTAGTTCATGATTAATTTGATCGTAATTAAACGAGGTAATTTGTTTATTACTGGCTATTCCTTAAACTGAAATATTACCTTAATTTTTATATAACATGAAATGTTTTTATTATGAAAATAAAAAATATATATTTGGTAAAAATATTACATATTTAGTTGAAAGAGTTTTATTAAACGATCTGAGAGGGATAAAATGGAGCCCACCACTTACCAAAGGTACGCTAATCAACGCTATTCAATTACTAGCTTTTACAAAGAAAGTGGCCCAAACTTTGCTGATACAATATATTCAGCTTTTGGAAGACAATTTATATGGAGAATGGATATGGATTTATATGGACAATGGATATGGAGTTATATGGAAAATGGATATGGATTTATATGGACAATGGATATGGATTTATATGGACAATGGATATGGAGTTATATGGACAATGGATATGGAGTTATATGGACAATGGATATGGATTTATATGGACAATGGATATGGAATTATATGGACAATGGATATGGAGTTTTATGGATTTTTTTAGTACTGGTTCAGGTACTAAACCAAGCCACTCAACATTTTTAAAACACAATCACTAATTTGAGTAATAAGTTGCTTAAGAAGCAAATGGACTATACTACTTGTAAACAGCTATTGGATCTTTACGCAACAAAAGTGTTGTAAAAATATACAGGTTATCAAAATGGAATTTAAATCTTGGTAAATCTACAACACTAATTTATTCTTATGTCAAGAAGTGATATTTTAGTGTGTCTTCTCTATATACCTTTGTGCAAGTTATAATTGTTGTGACCACTCTTTAGTTATCGAGTATTAATAAAATTAACAAATTGAATAGTAAAATTAATGAATTAATAACCCTACTAGAAGTTCAATTTCAAAAATACATATAAATGAGTTAACACGAACACTTTATATTGCAGAGAGATTTATCACCAGAAAGTTTTGTAGAACTTTCCTTGCAACTTAGGTAGTTTAATCGCTGTAATACACTTCACTTGACGACTCGCATAACATACGAGGAGTGGTCGAGCCTATCTCCCTTAATGTAAATTTCAGAGAATTAAATAACCTAAGATTGTTTGTTCTATGAATCCAAGAATAGGTTGTACTTGCAATTGTTTTGTCCT
Organism: Allygus modestus; assembly: GCA_963675035.1. NCBI lineage: Eukaryota > Metazoa > Arthropoda > Insecta > Hemiptera > Cicadellidae > Allygus > Allygus modestus. The sequence continues at coordinate 75,966,653 of OY776114.1, read as the reverse complement.
ACAATCACGTCTTAAGGACTTCTTTACGATCTAAAACCACAATGTAAAACAGCCGTTTTCTGTTTAGCGAGGAGCAAGTATTTCTCGCTCACTGCATCTTACTTTTCCGGTCGCTGACTACGAATAAAAAACTGAATGATTGTTTTGCTGTACCAACCTTAGTGGTGTTTATAACCACAGTCTCGTGAATTCAGCAAAAATGGATGAAAGAGAGATGTTGTACCTATGATGTGAGGTGGCACCAACATTGCAGTTGAATCAAAGATTTTGCATGTAATTTGAATACGTTCATAATACATAAATAATTATTTCAACATTATTATATACAGAAGTAATAATAATTTAATAACATAACATTGATTGCTCTATCTCCCTATGGCGGCGGTTTTCAACTAATGTGATGCGTTCCTTAATGTGTGTTATGTACTCAAATTTTGATTTACTGTCAAAATACATTAAATAGAACTTATTATTGCTATTTGAGTTTAGCCTAAAGAGGACCACGGAAGCCTTAGTCAATGAGGGTCATTCTACAAGTATTAAATTAAAGTTGTATCCAAAGGTATTATAACGTATTACTTTTAATTATTAATTTATTTCCTTATCGGATCTGTAACCATGAATTATAATCATGCACTGCACCCCTTAAGCTTTTTATTTCTGGAACTATGATTGTGCGTAATTAACTTATATCGTTGTTCTTTATCCCTGAGGAAAATAAAACTGCGTTTTTTAATCATGCAGGTCCTTTATGTAAAACAAACTCAAAAACTCAAAACGAATTTTAGAGTTTGTTGCTAGGATTACTTATTCATAGTGTTTAAATCACGTAATAAATGGTATAGGCACTATAAATAAAATTGTATTACAATAAGATAAATTACTGCTAATCCAATGGTAATAAAAGACGAAATTAAAGCAAGAAAATTCCTCAAGTACTCCTCAAATCTCGTATACAGTTCTAGGAAATACTTCCCAGGTTGTAATTTTTGTAATACAGAAATATGGTTTTATATTTTAAACTCAAGAAAATAGATAGGCATTATTTTATTATAAGACTCATAAAAATTATAGTGATAGTTTAAAAATCATTAGTTGAAATTGGTAATGAATATACCCATAGTTGAAGAAAACTGTGTTGTGGATTGATGATTTGATATTTTCTGTTCGTTGTTGAAACTGCTTCATAAATGTAAAAATAAACAAACCAGAATATGTTTAGCAAAATTGTAAACAGGATAAAATGAACCAAAACACTAAAAAATATATTTACTTTTATGCTATATCTACGAACAATACGGTAAATGTACATGAAGGATGGCTTTGTGAAGGCACAAAGCAATCGATTTCAACAGATATACTGGTAATAATCAGGCCCAATCAGAGATTACAAAATCTAAATTGCGTAAGTTGTAATGTTTTATTAATTTTGAAACGCACAGATGCATGTGTATATATATATATATATATATATATATATATATATATTTATTTATTTTATTTTTTGTTAATATATTTTAATCAGGGCTAGAGAAAAGTAAGAAAACAATTTGAGAAGTTTATAACAGAAATAAAAACACAATTAATTACTGAGATTAATAATTCTTTCCCAAATATAATTTTATATAACTTGGACATAAATTGTCAATATAGAATGATAAGTATTTTATTTTATATTTTCATTTCCCTTTTATATTACAAAATAGAGACAATACAATACCATAAAAATACAAGATAAATAGTGTACAGTATAATTCGGAAATGAGAAATTCTGAAATGAAGATGGTAAAACTTTATCAATTCCATGAAGGTGACACCTTGTTAGCAATGTAAATTAGTCAACTTCCGCCGGAAAACAGTTTGCTGGGTTCTAATTAAAGAATCGCTTAACTAGAAGATAGTATTTTTGATTTTATTTTGAATAAAGTTGTTTCAAAATTGCCTTTTTATTATTCATAAGTAGGATCGAGTCGTTCAGGAAATCTGAGGAGACGTAAATGTAAACTCACGGTTGTCTATGTAATTAGTTTGGGCAATCCAAGGCTTATAGTCTTGAATTTATTGTTATTTTGGCTTTTTATAAAACAGAGACGATATTTTAAAATTGTCTATGAGTGTTTCTCTATTTAATTTACTGGCCAGATTTTGTCCGCTTTTCACAGGAAAACTTCTTTACTATCTGTCGAGTGGTGCTGTGAGAAACCATCAAACTATTTTACAACATAGTAATTCTCATAGTCTATAAAAGCTCTAAATACTAATCCATGGAAACTTAAATAGTTTATGGCAACCAGATGAAAAGAAGTCTAATAAACTGGCTTTGTATAAAAAATCTCCCACGTACAAATAAAATAAACACGTCACTAGATGGTAAGTAATAATTTTTTTTAAGTACTTATACAGTATTCAGGGTGTTCGGAAAAATGTTCCAATAATTTAGGATGTTGTTGTACACATAGAAATAAGCAAAAGATTTCCTAGGAACATATGTCATACAACGTATAGTTTTTTCCGTCAATCTGTCTCTATGTTACATTTTTGTTTTGCAAAGCTAAATATCTTAAAACCGCAATATTTATGAAAAATCTGAAATAATCAAAAGAGTTGCGTAATTTTCTCAAAAAAATAATGTTATGAAGATTTCAACTATAGGAGAATAATTAATTGAGTAGTTAATTATTTGATTTTTGCCATTTCTGGACTAGAACATTATGTTTTTACTTATAAAAATCACAATGTCTCAATTATTTATGATTTTATAGTTAACAATTACATATAATTATTTTTAGGACAAAATTACCTACCTTTTTGATTGTCTTAGTTTTGTCCTAAATATTGTGGATTTTAAGATATTTAGCTTTGAAAACAAAAAATGGCTGCCATTTTGAATTGGTACAAAGTAGAAACTTGATCCTCTATACCAACTTAGATCCTATCAATCATATACATGTACTAGGTTTGAAGATGATACCTTAAGTAGTTTAAAAGTGATGTTAAATTAAGGAAATCACGTGCAGACAGATAAACGGAAAACTAAACTTTTTGAAATGTTTTTTCCGAACACCCTGTGTAATCAATATTTATTTTAGCAAGTAGTTAATTTATACCAAATCTATTAGTAAAATATATTATTCTCTTCCGAAAAAAAATTACAGTACATAGCAAAATGTCACGATTTGTTTACTGTTCGAAACACCAATAAAAACATGTCTTTTGAACTTCTATATGTGGTTCTAGTTGGCATATATACATATTACCTCAAAATATGTTAAACAATTTATGACGTTTTTTGAAGTAATCTTGACGGAAGTGAACATTTTCCTGTCATAAAATGTCGTGCTATGTTTTACACCCTTCCCTACCCCCGACCCTCTCCCCCTTCCCCTTCTCTGTCCCCTCCACTACTCTCTGGAATTTGTCTACCACAAAGTGATGGATGAGGAGCTGGGGGTTGTCGAGGAAACGTTCGCGCTTACAAAACACGGTTGTTCTGCTGGAAGCTAAAACGAAAAAAACAGTATTAGGATAATTATTTGTTACTTCAGTTAGATTTAATTAATCCCCTCTTGTTCTAAACAATTCAACTATATTTGCTACGTAGCAAATGACTCCTGCTCACTCGTAACGGGATAGCATCTTTTCAAGAGAGTATTTGTTTCTTGTTTGAGATACAAATTGCTACTCTGAAATAGATTTAGTCACTCAACACTGTCAGGTACTCGTTTAACACTTGTCTTCGAATAATTTGAATCATCACTTATCTTTGACTGCAAATCAATAAGCAATTCTTCTACAGTTTGCAAGGAAATATTTCACATGATAATAACTTTGTCTTATTGTATTACATACAACAGTTATAATATACTAATAATAAGATTGTAAAGGTAGTAAATATTCTATTTTTTCATATTTGTTATATAATTTTTTCTGTTTTTCGTACGGTCATCGGATCCAGGTCAGCCTCAGTTGCAATGTATTATTCAAGTCACACATACTTCGTCGAGGGGACGACAAACATCAGCTGCAATTTGAAACTTTCATTTTCAGTTGGTACTATACATGTCGATGACGTATTTCCCTTTGTTAAGTAAAACTGGTTATAACTTCATGAACATAGACTGAGTAACATTGAATATACTCATTTATTTAACAGTAATAGGCTAGGTTAAAAAGTAATACATTTAGATTTAAATAAATATACAGAGGGGTAAAAAAGTACACAGTATCCAAGAATTTCTTAGAAAGATAGGTTTAAATTTTACAAAAAGTAGAAAATTTAAAGTATAAACCCAAATGGACTGTTAAAAAGTGTCGTAACTGACCATTGTTTACTTCCTTGTGTGTTTAAAGTTTTACCTTCAGAGTTGACGGACTGCTGTAACCTTGAAGTTACACTTAAACTCACTTTTCGATAAAGTTCTTTATTTTCGTCTTTGTCTTAGTAAGCTTTTTCAATGAACGAGTTATCTTTAAAAGCAATTTGTCTTTAACTGCTCCCCAAAAGCAAAAGCCCTTAAGTGTCAGATTGGGAAGCTGGTCATTCACATGATTACTTTCAACCAATTCACATTTGAAACGATTTTGAAATAGTTCCAGCTTCTTGACGTTCATAATCTAACACTATCTCACAACATTGCACGAAATAGTCCGACTCTCAGGTTCATCCTCAATAGTCCATGAATAAGTCTTATATCGTACATTTTTAAACTAACTGTTTACAATACAACAACACAACATGACTTTATTCATTTACTTTGAGTACAACGTTGGTGTCAAGATAAAAAGGAAGTTATACAAGTGAATTTTGAATAAACTAGGATGGTCTGCCGTTACACTTTAGACGCATAAATAAGCGAAGCAACAGTTAAAACTTTAAAGCGTGAACAAATAACGTCTACGGGGAAGAACGCTACATTTAGTAAACAAACTTAAAACAATGTAAACAAAACAGTGACAGTTTTTAACAGCTGTTTAACCTTATTGTATATATGTATATATTGTATTGTATTGTATTGTATATATTGTATATATATGCTCAAGGGTTTTTTCTAGAAGAGGGCCACAACTGGTTTAACGGCATCCTGCGCTCTGCTGAGTTAGGTTAGGTAATTAGTTGGTCATAAATACAAATAATTTACCAGATACATATAGTATGAATATATGGTAAACTTATCTATTCTAACCCCGCAAAGAGCTGTATAGTTATTTTTCACTGGTGACCCTCTTCTAGAAAAGATCCCCAGAAGAACACAATTTGTATAACTTATTATTATTACTAATATTATTAATTATTATTAAGTGGGTAATAATAATTCAGTTTGTGTTTTTTTATAGTCTTTACGTTTTTTATGAACGTAATGAGTTATATTCTTTACGTATAATATCCACTAGAGCATTGTCGAGCTCTCTGAACAGCTGAAGATGAGTTAACTCTGTGTTGTTCAAACTCGCGACATTCCTTAATTACGTGACAGTTGCATGCTGCGCTACAACGAAGTTTTAAGTGAATACAATCTTTCACTTTAGTTGTGTTTTGTTAGTACCAGAGTTTTAATATTTTAATGTACAAATTAAAAACGTATTTAAATGTACATCTAGTTTCCCAGATCTCTACGTTTCTTGTTAGAGTATTAAAGAAAAGAATCATAAAGCGTATTAAAGAACGTTTTATTTAAGTGATAGGATGATGAAAAATTTCAATGATACTGTAAGCAACAAAGTAAGTAAAATAGGGGTACTTAATTCTAAACGTTCGAATAGAGAAGATATAGTCTAATCTTGTATTTATTTTACATAATCTTTGCAACTAGTTTCAATTGCACATAATAAATCATCGTTGATGATCATTATAGTATTTGCTAGTTAAAATATAAATGCGATAAAAGTTTATGAAACACTTCCATAACACGTATGAAATAAGTTTTGGTTCACTTAAAATCACCTAAGCAGTTGTATAGTTTGTGGCTTTGTATTCATCTGATATGGAACTACCCTTATGAATAAAATAAACTACTATAAGGACTTATAATATTAAGTTTATGTATTTTAACAATTTAAGTTTATGTTTTCAACAATTTGTTTGAACTAGATTAGTTTTTTCAAAATGTTACAAAACATTAAAAGTCCGTTTACCGTAAGCAAGTAGGCCTAAGACATTCGCTACAGAATATATAAAAGTTACTAATAAGATATTTAACAATTACGTTTTGTTCATAAAAATCTTGGAAAAAATATGTATTGCCAACATAATATATAACCTTGTAATATTATTTGACAACGATAATTCTAGAGAACGTTTCCGTTACAAAACCCCCCATCTGATATGATACTGCTGACGCTAGCAAGTAAATGTCGAGGACTTGACATTTACAACTCAATAGAAATTATTCAGCATGTTCTGGGTTAACGCATTTACTAACTCACATTGATGTCAGCGTTTTGAACAGACTGTTAAAGTAACTACTCTAAAAGGGCCTCGGTAAAATGTGTAATTTATATCAGAAGGAGAGTACCTTCCATGTACGGTTTATTTACACTATTATTTGAATTTTTTTATTTATTGCTAAGTAAATACATTGATCACCATTTATCAGATTTTAAAGGACAAATGATAAGGACATGTTTGCGAATATAAGAATATATAATGTTTAAGGATATTACACTATTTGCATTGTTATAATATTAATTATATTGGAAAAAAACACTTTGTTCATCCTATATTTCCACTTTTGTTCAGAGAAGAACTTATTGACCTGGTGATCTAGAAAATAGCATGCAAGTTACAAGGGGAATTTAACCCAGTTATATGCAAGCAATTGAATTTGTACTTAAAATCCTACGACTCCGTGTGAGGAGAGGCGTAGCTGACGCCAACTTTCTCGTCAAGCTGATAAGAGGACCGATTTCCTGCTCTGGGCGTCTACTAGCCATCAATGTACTAGGCTCTTTTCAAACCCGATCCGAAGACCTTATCAATTTACTAGCATACAACTTCCCAATGATATCAAAAATAATATTAAGATATAGACATCACTGTTCCAAAATGAAATAATAAAACTGAGCTATAAAAACCATTTTACCTAACCTATACAGTACACAGTTATTTCATCCAAAAAGGGAGGATTAAAATAAGGCAATGTTGGAGAAGAAGGAAGGTAGAACGGTGGCTACTGGACCTTACTGAAAGGGATGCAGAGACAATGGATCCAGTATAGAACGTGAATATTGCAAACATAATTACATTCCGCTTGACTATTCTCCAATCACCATATTTATGGAATTGAACTGCTAAAGATCTTTATTATTTATTTATATTATTATAAATACATTTTATTTTTTACCAATGATTTTTATAGTTAGGCTTTAAATAAACTGTGGAAGTGTGAGCATAGTAAGTAATTGAGTGAAGTGAATATTCTCCCTACACACAGACGCATAGTCTGTCTGGGGAACATTTCCAATAAATATATAGTGTATTTTTCTTAAGTCGTAATCTGTTCGTATAAATGGATCTAAATCTCTTTCTGTTTGGGAGTCGCTACTTTTCACCTATTCAACTATTATTCCAACAGCCCTCTCGCCCTTAAACATTGGCTAGGTGACGATGGTCTCTGGAGATGCGACTTCTTCGTGGATAGCGTACCAAGTGTCAGGCGTTATGCAGCAAATCTGTTTGAAGTCCATCGGCTGTTAGTTTTGTCTTGGCTGTTAGACATTCCTTTAATATCTTTAAGTTGTAATTTTGACTGTGCATGATGTTAATACTGTACATTGTCATTATTTTATAATATTGTTATTCTTTGTAAAGTGATTGTTATTTAGTATTGTTAGCCATCTTACTAATTTACCTTCCCTTGTTTAATTAATATTCTACATTTAAAGCACTTTTAGTATTAATATTGATACCAGTTATTATTATTATTACTATTATTTATGTTCACCACCTTGGAGGATATTCATGCATTATTTATAATAAGTAACATTTGTTTTGTATGCCTCTGGAAATGTAAGTTGTTCTCTCGTTGAAGAACAAACCAATAAACAAATCAATATATTTTACAGTTAATTCTCAATTGATAAATTCCAGTTATTTGTCTCATCTCTTACAATTATCCAAAACTAATTGTCAGCGTCGTCAATTAGAAACTTTATCAAGGTGTTTCATTTGTAGATTATGGTTATATTTGCTGAGCTTAAAGATTGAAAGTATTGTAAAATATGGGTAGGCTATGATTACAGTATGAGGTAAAGTGTGAGTGGAAAAGACAAATTTACTGAGATTGAGAAAGTAGTCGCTGGAGACCGAGCCCGTTGATCTCAGGGTTGACCCCATCCCTCATTGTTACTCAGCAGATCATTTGCACCCGTAAAAATGTTACCGTTCTTCTTTAATTCTTACTTAATATAATCAAAAAAGAAAATAGAATAGAGAGTTGATCAAATTCATTATTTGATTCAATACCATTTTATTCTGCGTAAAGCATAATTCATAAATGTTTAGTACGGTTTTGTACCTAATAAAATTCTGATGTTAAGGTTGGTAATTGATTTTTTTATATGTAAGAAATAAATGTTACGGAAATAAAAAATACATGTAGTAAGTTTCTTAGAATAACGAGTGAAATTGTTTTAGAAAACTAATTCTTCCATGTTATATAAGGGATTTGAATGAAAACTCAGGATAGATATTTTATCAGGGAAGGTTTCACTACTATTCGGGATTTGAAATCTGATATTATCTTTAAATCGATGTAATACCTAGAACCATAGAATAATCAGATAATAATTTCGAGATACACAACCAGAAAGTAACGCAATAAATTCTTACAAACACTTCATCCCCCAGTCTTATAGGAACATGACACCATGAGAAGGCTCCTCTAGTTTTATCTGTCAGCAGTAAATAACAACGTTACTGGAAAATCAGGCAAAGATGGAAACAATGTAAAATATATAAAACAAAGAGGTTTAAAAACAGTCAATATCATAAAAAATACCAAACACCAAGGCAAACAGACTAGATATATCACGTAGCACACGTTCAAAGCGAGGGAACTCTGAAAATATTGAATAAAGAAATTTATAAATGGTGAATGTAAAATAACTTAAAGTACCTGTATATATTTTAAAACAAATTTTTGTAAGCATAACTTGTACCGCTCAAAATATAATTTATTAATTTTAAAAATGCCTCCTGAACCGTTATTTAAAAACTAACACCAGATTAACTCACCTTTTCCGCCCAAACAGTTCTCTTATGAAAAGGTGATTTGGAATTTTAAAACTCTACATTCAAATATAGAAAAACTTACGTAAATAATTTAAAGATTTCGCTAAAATCGTATAATTTTCTTTTTAAATGTATGTCATGTGGAACTTTGATTATATTGAAAATTTCAAGTTTTATATTTTGTCTGTTTGGACGGAAAAGTTATGTAAACCTTGTTTTATTTTTAAATATAACCTGTAAGTATCCAGTACGTAAGTCTTGAGGTGTAGATTCTAGTTTAATGCAAAATAAGCTTAACAAACGTATTGACTGACGTAAAAAATAACTAAAAACCAGTAACAAAATTGAGTATCTTTGCCAAAGGTTAAGCGGTGTATAACTACAAATAGTGAACAAATTATTGGAGAATATTTGAGAAGTTTAATTTTGTTGCTTGTACTTTAGCTTTTATACTGCAGCTACAACTGAGGTTGTTTAACTCTGATAACTAAGTCAGTCTGTTAGATATTTAAAACCCATTGGTGCTAAAACCGAGACAATTAATTGTAAAGAACTTTCCTTACTCAATTCAGATTGCGTTCAGATGCTTTGTTTGCTGATTCGTGAGAATGTTTCTGACTTAGATTACATTATTTAATTTTTATGTTAATTAAGGTGTTTCAAATTAAAGTACACATATTGTATGTATTTATATTTAAAAAGAAGAAAGTTTTGAACTCCTAAATATCAATATCAATATTTTGTCCACTAATTAACATTCTCACTAGGTAACCTATGGCAAATGGTACTGCTATAGTAGTTCTTGCTTCTGTTGAATCCCTTGCAGGTTAGGGTGGAATGGTCGAATCTAAGAAATCGTACAGTGCGGGACAACTCTTCCCGCCTCACCGTCTCTCACTCTCTCTCTCTCTCTCTCTCTCTCTCTCTCTCTCTCTCTCTCTCTCTCTCTCTCTCTCTCTCTCTCTCTCTCTCTGCAGTTGACCGGTCAACTCTGGAGATAGATTGGTGTTCTTGTCGCCCATTCTAGTAACCACCATTAATGTTGTGTTGTATATATTTCTATACAAGTTTCACATAGGCCTTAACACCTTCACTAACAGTCACACACACCTTGATATAAGAGTGCCTATGCGTACGTTAGGAATTTGTACTCAACGTTTTTAGTAATCAGCAGTTTTCTACGCTAATATTTAACGTTTTATTTACTTAGATCTCACAGATTGACTTCACATTAAATAATATGTCGTCATTCTGATACACAAAACACATTCGCATTAAAAACTATCGTATTTCGTAACTTAATCATTGCTTGTAATATGTAAGAACTTAAAATTTTATGAAATGAGAAAATAACTCGTTGAAAAACATCCAGAAAGAATAAAAATCTGGGACGACTAAATAGAAGGCTAAAAACAGCCTTTTAATGATTAGATCACTTAATTTGGTTTTAAAATGTCTTATTATAACATAAAATGCATTCCTAAGACTTTTTTCATCGGGACAGAAAACTTTAACTGAAGCTAAGACTTTCTGACACTTCAATAAATATATGCTAATATTAATCTAAAGTATATATTTTGAAAAAAACAACCAAACAAGTTTTAATAATATTTAATTTTAGCTTATGAGTAAATTATAAAAGTGTAAAAATAAAAATTTTAAAAACACGAGTGCAGTGTAGTAATGCATTATTTAGCAAACAAATGATTTTAGTTATGATATCCATTTAAAATATGTTTTTAAATAGGGTAATTTAAGGGTAACTTTGGTCCAAATAGTAAACGTGAATTTGTTAATTTTAAAATATAATTTAAACACTAATTATAATTAATATAATAGAGTACACCAAATAATAGGGTACACTAAGAAACCGTTAGTGTCGTAGTTTACTGAAGGAAAGGAAAAAAATGCTCTTTTAACTTACGGTGATAAACCTTTTTACCTAGTGTAATTTTTTTGAACAGAAATTAATGAAAGTGATATTGCTTGAAAAAATAAGGCAGTAAAACACTAATATTAAAAATGTTTAAAATATGTTCTTATCAATAAGAAATATTTGACTATATATGTTCTTTTGGAGATTGATAAAAATTCCAGATTAAAATAAAATGCAAGCACATGTATATGTAGCTTTAAATATACATAATTAGGTTAAGTATAAATTGCGAGAACCATTACAACTGAAGATTAAATACAAATCGGGCATGTTCAAAATGAAAAGAAACGAACAAATATGCAAAGCAAATATGCAGAGGAGCCGTAAATATAAGTACCCTAGGCATTTTGAACGAACTGACTGGCTTCTCGAGCAAAGCTCGGTTTCCCAGGAGCTTTAACAATAATTTTCGCTTTATCTTCTCATAAATAATATTGTACTGTGATTGCGAGGAAAGCCACGACGGGCTAATAGTTATTGTTATTTTATAAAAATGTAATTTGATACAACCTTAAAGTAATTAATTAAAGGCAAGACAGTAAAGCGGACCTATCAAGGCAAAGGAGCTAACACTGGCTCCCAAAAAACTTCTCAAACCCCCTTGCTTGTTGATTCCTTTCTATATGGGATTTGCATGTTTCATAATATTTTATATATTATATTGAAACAGTATTATGGTAAAGGCAAGCTTAACACATCAGTGGTATATTAATTAGCAGTATGAAGATTCTTTAGAAGAGTTATACATTTTCAGGACTTGGAAATTACAATTAAGTTTAGTGCTAACAATTTATGAACTGGTTCAAAAATTAACCTATTTTAAAATAATAATTATATATTAATATGAATTGTAAATGGGAAATGAAAACTTTTAAATTGATAAAATACATTTGATAAATTTTAAAACGTATAATTGTAAGTGTTAACGTTAGCACTCTACCTTCGAAAATACTCAAGGAACATCCACATACTAACATTTGTAAAACCATGTTTTTCTAACGCTTCAGTAAAAACTGCGATATACATACCAAGTTATGGCAGCATTGCTCTCAGTGATGCTCCTAAGGCTCACACCTGGGACCTAAAGGAACCAAGACTGTTGCATGTTTTGCATACATTTGTTACAAAAGAGCCAGTAAAGTTTTTATTTTATTTATTTTAACGTAATATGAACTACTATTAACAATGCACAAAAACCAAATTACAATATATTATTTATAAAATCAAATTATAAAAAATATCATTCTGTAACTAAAACTGTTTAAGTTAGTTACATTTATAACCACAACGGTTTTGATGAATACTTTTATGATGCTATAAAGCGTGGCTTTACTGCTTTGTGTTTGGTCATCTTGTGGAATATGTAAGCTTAATTGTATATATATATATATATATATATATATATATATATATATATATATATACTATTAATTGGCTTTGCCATCAGGTATTTAAGTGGTCATGTTATCTACTGAATTCCCCGAGCTTTATTGGTATTTAATTGATTTAATAACTTTGAAAATACTAATGATTTAAATTGATAAAGTATTACTTACAAATTAGAGCTTAACAATTCATACTGATACGTGTAGGGCCATAATTGACTTTATGGAAGTAGTGGGCATTTGGGGCTGCTAGACCGGAAGTGACGTCATCCGGTCACGTGACCGGATGCGCTGAGTCATGAAAGACGTCATCTGAGGCTGAGCCAGTGACGTAGGCGGTTTTGTGACGTAATGAGGGAAAGTTTAAAGGTCAAGGTCACGGGGAGGTAATTTTAAAAAAGTACTACCTCGCACGCGTAAAATCCGATTGTGATTCGATAGTTTTAATTCGATAAAAATATCGAATGAAAACAATCGAATGGAGCAATCGAATGATACGAGTGCGAGGTAGTACTATTTCATTTATTACTTTAATGTTTACATTTCTTTTTATTTACAATAAGTTATGTTTACAATAATTTATGTTTACAATAGCAGTTTTCAAGTGTTGCGCTTGTTTGTCCAATCGGCCCATCCCGACTGTGTGTTCCTTGCCTATTTATGTGACCGCAGGGAACACACAGTCGGGACGAGCGATATTGTTATTTTGTGAAGAGCGTCTCGGAGAGCTCGATGTTCACCGGTCGAGAGCCGGAGGTGTACTGGCTATTCACAAGCTAGCGTTGTAATCGTACTAAATGGTGGGGGTAAAAGTGTGGTGGGGCGGAGCAGATGGTGGACGGCAGATGGCAGGCGGCAGATGGCAGGCGGCAGATGGTAGGCGGCAGGTGGCAAGTGCGCGGCAGATGGTTGCTACTCCATTCGCCGCCAAAGTAATGCAAGCCGTCGCCGTAATTCTTGTATTTTATCTTGACGGTTCATTTGATATGTTTTACATCTACAAATGCAATAGCTGAAACACCTGCACTTACGACAAGCTTTCCCGTCAACTTGATCGCCTGGTATTTTAAAACATTGCAACTCGCAACAATATGTCTTCAAATTGTTATCGAAAAAAAAATTGTTCATCGGTGGCACCGACATGTTAGCTGCAGCGTGTGTTAGACAAGACTGAGGCTAACTTCACTGCTCCCTCTCTTTTATACCCCTTCATAAGTTAACCCTGAATGAAAGTTCAAGGTCATCCATTTGAATTTAAAAAAAAACAACACAGCAGTATATAAAATAATATACTGCTATGTTGCTGTTTTTTTTTTCTTTTAATGTTATTCTTTTTTTATTTTCTTTCTTTATTAAACAAACATTTTACAATGCAATAAGCTTAAGTCTAACATTGATGACTAGAAATACAAACAAAGAAAAACAAATAGAGACATTATGTACAATGATGCATGATGTGCAGAGTGAGTTCCGTCGAGTTGTTGCCGCTTACACCGTGTGATACCAAATACAACGTCCCCGGTTGAATATCTCGCAAGTCTTCATTTTGTAGCAGTTGAACAAATCGTTTTGGAAGAAATACTTGAAACTTCGGCTCATCTCCTGGAGTCATAGGTCCTTCGCACAATGATACTAGAATTGCTTCTCCATGTGTGGTTTCCACTTTCTTGATGCTATGAATAATGTAATGTCTTTGTTCTTTTAGTTCTGAACATTTTTTAGTTAGCAGAAGGTTCGATTTTGAGTGAGTGTTGAATTGATCAACCAATGTTTGTAGATATTGTTGTGATGCCATCTTCGTCAGTGGTGGTGTCTTCTGTGATATTGCCTCTTCGGAGTCTCGAATAATACTCGTGCTGAAGCGGTGTTGTCTCCTCGTATTTATAGGCCCCGCTACCCCCACCACATTTCTGTTCTCCGCTACCCCCACCACATTCCTGCGTTTGTTTCAAGTAAGCAGCCAAACGATATGCGTTGTACAATGCACAGTTTGTTTGACCGTGTTTAAGATCTTTTGCAGCGACACAAATATTACCGAGATTAATGTTAAAGTCCTTACTGATAGTTATATCGAAAACATTACCGTGCGTATACTTTTGTATCCAGTTCTTTTTTTCTAATCCTCTTGTGTATATATGTGAATATTGTTTGCAAAAGTTAAACATAATACTGTGCAGATTACTGTAGCGTATAAACCCTTCATACCAATGTATGTGATGAAAGTAGTTTGTTATCCATTTGTTTGTACTTTTTGCTTTGGTGTTAAGTTTGTTAAAAGAAAAAGGAGCTTCAAACGTGAATGGGTAGGCTACAAATGTAAGCAAGTCTAAAATTACTAATTCCTTGATAATAAACCTATCGTCATTATTTCGAAATGCTTGAAATTCTATTACACAAGGCTTTACACTCACTTCTTCATCCCCTCCGCTCATCATGGCACCTAGCGATCAACTAAACTGTTTTCCACACCACGGTAGGTTAAATACCAGGCCGTACAGTTGCAGGCGCGTTGGTGTATATTTAACGTGGGCACCGTCCCCAATAGGCCTACCCCACGTGTGTTCTTCTTTACTAAGTCAAACTTTAGTCTTTTTTAACTTCTTCTTCTTGTGTTTCGTTTTCTTCTTCTTCTTGTTTCTCCGTTTCTTCTTCCTGTGTTGTTTCTTCTGTAGCTTCTGTAGCGATTTCTACAAGTGGTTCAAAATCCTTTAACTTTCTCCACATGCAAACTTCATGAGGTATTCTATTAAAAATAGATGTATCCACAGGTCCGTACACGATGGTGCTATCAGGTTGTTTTTCCAAAGTATCGACCAAATATTCTTTAATAATAGCGCTTGCAAATACCAACTGTCTCATGTACCTTGTAATAGGTTCTGTTGCGTAGTTTAAAACGTAGAATTCTTCACGTGACAGTAGAATCTTATTTTCATGTTGAATCAAGTCTCTAATTCGCACTTGTAGTTGTCCGCGATGTTTAACAATATCGATTTCATTGTCACAATCCAAAAGTCGAATATGTGTTTTCCTTCCACACAAACTGTTAGTTAAATAACATTCTATTAAATGTACATGTTTCAAAAATGACTCCCAAGCATTTTGCGAAAATAAAACCTTTTTTGTTCCATGGTGTAGTATTACTGTAGGGGAATAATCCAATGATTTCATCAATCCAACTGATACACTTTTACTGATGCATGCTGAGATGGGGTAAAAGATTCGCAGAAAAACTTCAGTTAAAATGTGAGGAGGAATATTTTCTTCAACTTTCTTCTTCCTCTTTGGTACTACCTTTGATGGGTCTGCATTAATTTCCTCCTCTCTATCTCTTTTACCAAACTTTAAAAATGCAGTTATTTCCTTGATGATTTCTGCTTCACTAGTATTATCACGTTCCAATAACGGTGCTACCTCTGCATCACCTTGTACAACAGATGGAGAACTCATTTTGTAGAAGATGTTACCCATGCGCCGATAGACGATCAACTGAAGACCTGCATTGCTGCTCCGCTATTTATAGGTTAGCGACAGTGGCGGTGCCGGTGGTGGTACAACGTTTTACAATACTGTCTTTACAATACCGGTCAACGGTGTGTATGTAACAATTTTATCGTGCAAAATTAAGCAATACGCAGATGTATTTGCAGGTACGTTTTCTTGAAATTCCATTTCTATTTTTATATCAACACTAGACGATTTTACAGATTCATTTTGTTTGGAACAATCAATTACAACAATCGGAGCTTTCGATTCAAACTGTACGGGAGATAGTAGAGGTGTATTTGTTTTGCCGTAATATGAATTTTGGAACCTAGCGTACATGTCGTATAAAACACTGTATCTTTTTTTATCAAAAGAAATATTAAAGTTGTCGTAGGGAAAGAATTGTGAATTCAGGAACACTTTACAGTTTGTTAATTTACAATGGTCAAATTCACCAGCATTTTCAGTTATTATACTTTTCTTCTTCGTTTGTAATCCAAATATTACATATCTCGCTTTTTCCAAATGAGTAGAAGTTTTGACAGTCCAAGTATGCCGTTGTGTTGTAGGTAAAACGGGGTATTCATGAAACTCCCAGCTTCTGAATGGCATTACAATGTCTCGATCTGATTTTAACTTTCTTAATAATGTAATCCTGTGTTCATCATTTAGTCGCACATGTGGTACTCTCCAAACAATCTTGTCTAATGCTAATTTCCAGTCTAAATTGGCATCAGTTGTTCCAGCAGCTGCTTTAATAATATCATTATCGTTTGATGATCTTAATAAAACTAGTTCTTGTTTTACATTTATTATTATTCTTCTGTAGTCTTCAGCAAATCCTAGGAGTAATCTTAAAGGTACGTAGAAATCAAAGTTTCCCGAAGAGTCAGGAGCGATTGTACTTTTGTCTGGTGCAACCCATCCTGCAACAGCTAACAGATTCTTCTCATTTGGTGTTAAAGACGCTAATCCTTTCAATGTACTGGAAATTCCAACCTTTTTTGTTGAATCGACTGTAACTCCTGAAATTTCATATCTAATCTCGTCAAACAAAAATGCCATAGGATTATTTATGAACGGAACAGTGGTTCCAGCAGTACCATCAGTTTTTGTTACTTTTCCTTCAATATATAAATAACTTTCGCATGGAAGAGTATAAATGTCTTGTTGTTGTATAGGAATCCTAATTTCATCGTTTTTGTTTAATTTGGACGAAGCGTAAGGGTTGTGCGTGTGATATTCCTTTTCCCATAAGGTCTCGTCGAATGTTGGACCCTGCGCTATATCCAGTATATCCATTGTTAATGACCTTTAATCCAATTTCTTCTAGAAAACGAATGTTGTCACTTGTTAATCCTTCTACAGCTGATGAGCTACTGACCTCTTTGCTGGTTGGCTCTCTCTTTTTAAATGATAACCCCATTGTCTAAGCGGATGATTTTATATGTATTCTTACAGTAATAGCTTCTCCTCTAAAGTCAATAAGGTTTCCGTCTTGATCCACTATGTTCAGCACGATGTCTGAAATGAAACTGGTGTTTAACGGTAGGTACACAAGGTTTTGAGGCTTTTCTACTATCTTGAAACCTGGTGCAACTGATGGGTAGAATGTGTGTAATATATGACGATTTTCTCCATCTCTGTAGGATCCTTGTATAATGTTACATGTAATGTCTATGCTATTAACTTTGATGATCGTCACAGTTTTATTCCCAGAATGAGTTTTATTAGGTTCTAATACTTTTGTTTCCTTAGAAAACCCCAATAAACTACCAATTGAATGTTCTTGACTAAAATCAATATAATACTTAGACGTAATTTCGGCTTTCATTGTATTGTTATTGCCTTTTATCGTTATATTTTCTTTTCCCATATGTTTTTGTATAACTTCATTTATATTATCAATTTCATAAGCTCCTGTTGGTAAACTGAATTCTTCCAAAGCTGAATACTTTCCTTTATCATCTTTTGTCTTGTAATAATGTATTTTGTTATTAATTCCTTCACTAACGTTTGGAATAGAGTTGTATGTTGTTAAATCCAATAATGCGGCTTCCCATAGTCTTCCTTTTTGCAAACGTAGCGCTGGAAACAGAATACTGCGCAAAGTACATGAGTTACCGGTTAATGACACTGTATACGAAGACATCTTAAAGTTGACTAACACTTTTAGCTAAAAAGTCTAAACATAAATGACCGCAAATGGATGTATCATCAGGTTGTTTTCTTGTATGATTGTAAAAAACATTTTCTGCCGCACGAAAGTATTGTTGAAGTTCTTTCGGTGGTGGAAGGTCTCCAAAACTGTCGAAATAATAAATGGTTTTACCAAGTTTCTTGTAACACACCCAGTGAGTGCCTAATCCTTCACTATTATCCAAATTTACAATACCAGTCTCATTTTTCCACATTTTAACCGGTAATTCATCTTTCATAAATACTCCTCTAAAAAATGGGATTTTCAAACAAGAAGCATATGTAATCAGTTCTTCATTGGTCAATTCTTTGTTTTTAATTATTAATTGCTCTTTCTTAGTTAATACACACGATACGGTCTTAGATATAATCCTCCTCCCTTTTTTATCATTGACCATATTGTTGGTTTCTTTTTAGCTTTACCACTGGTAGATTGTCGTTTTCTTCAGATATTACCTCCTTGTTTCTTAGCGGGTTTTTTCCCACGCCTTGTTCTCTTTCCTCCTCCAAACGTAGTTTTTGCTTTCATTGCTGCTGTTACTGCTAAAGACGCAGCTTTTTCACCAATACTCGTTTCACTAGATTTTACTCTTTGCCAAGCTTTCTCAGCAAGTGCTTTATCCGCTATTGATCTATTTTTAGTATCACCAAATTTGGAATACGCTATATCGTGCTGTTTACAAGCCTGATCGAGCTTATTTATTCCAGGATCTCCTCTAGCAAGACGTTTCTCTAATTTGGTTCCAGGACCACAATATTGATATCCTCCAGGTAAATGTAATTCCACAGGTAATAAATCAATCGCCTTGTTAACTATAGCTCCAACCGGTTTACTCAATAGAGAAAATGCTGTTGATGCTATTCCCCTTCCTCTCTGTAATCTCTCTCGATTATGACTGATGCGTTTAACCCTCGACATGACTATTTATAGCAAAACCTACAATCAGTAGGTGCACTCTATAAATGTTTTACAATGAATGTAATATCAGTTTTGGTTTCTTGTATTATATACTGTTTAAAATCCATTTATCATATAGAAATGGATTTATTAATTAAATGTAGACATATTAAATAAAAGTAGTAAAAATAGAAATAAGGTGTAATTGAAGATGTTCCAGATGTTTCTCCGCTGGTTATGGTATTGTTGTCTTCGGTAAAATGAATAAACTTTAAATAGTTGTCATGTTCCCTTAGAAACTTGCCACTTAATCGTTGGTAATTGAATAACACATCCCAGTCTAGTTTATCTTTAAAATTGTCAATGTAATTCTCAGAGAGATTTTGATATTTACTTATTACTTCCCAACAGTTATTAAAATTTGATGTCATCTCTACGAGGAAGTCTTCTGAAAACTGTTGTCTTTGTAAAATATGGATCCAGTTAACTCTGTGAAAATAAATTCTTAACATAGTCATTGTAAAGAGGTAGTGTATGGAAAGTTGTTCCCAATCCATATATCTATCAAACCGTTGAACAAATCCATCTGTCAACACTCCTTGGGGAAATCTCGGCTCTTGAGATATTAAACTCCACGCAGTAATATTGGATTCCATCATCCTCTCTGTATCGTCTCTCGAATATGACTGATGCTTTATCCCTTATCATGGGTATTTTAAATTATTTTTTCTCTTATGTAATCTTCATTGTTTTCTGTTGGTTCATTAATCACATTCACTTCATCCTCCTTTCCTAATGTCTTGACTTTAGAAGGCTCAGACGGTTTATCTCGTTGATTAGGTTTATCTGGATTGTGTATATTTTTCCAGTCTAAATAATTGTGGCTGTCAACATCTGAAGCTGCATCTCTTCCTGAAGCCCGATGGATATAATGGAATAGAGGTGCACCAAACCTTTCCAAATGTTTTTCATATTCCGTAGTCCATTTCTTGTGTACAATATCAAACATTTTCTTATTTACAGAGTCTCCATCCTGCTCACAATCACCTACATTTGATAATTTTAATTTTTTTACATCATAGCTTGTATCAGTCTTATTCCTTTTGTAAATCGTTAACAATTTTAGAGTAGCTAAATTTACTGCTTCACCATCATAAATGGGATATTGTATATCGCTTAACCTTTTACCGGAAAACCCCCAATGATCTTCGTGTACAGTTGGGGTTCTTTTTTTCATGTACTGTACTGTAACCGCATCAGACGACATAAGCGGATCACCAACATTTTGAATTACTTTTCCTTCAAAATTATAGTTGCCGTCAGGTGTTAACGGAAACCCAGCTCTTTTTTCACTATATCCAGATTTTACTCCAAACTCGGAATACCGTCCAAACTTGTCCACACTCATGATGTAACTGAATCGCTATCGTTTAGGTTCTTATTATATATATATATATATATATATACGTCTACTGATCAATTATTCCTTGTTTTCGCAGTTCATCAACCAAAGCTACTCATTCGTTTTCTAAACCAGTGTGCCCGGCTTCCATAGCTTCATGTAATAACCTCATTCGATCAACTAACTTATTTATATCGTTGTAATATATTATATTAGTTTTATACAAGTTTTTCAATAATCCCTTTCCAGATGTGGTAGGATCAGTTGTTTTTATCTTTTTATGCAAAACATTTAATTCAGCAGAAGATAAAGCTCTTCTTTTAATTGGAGCTTTTTTTGATTTCGAGGGGAAAAGACTGGATATAATACTTGTATATTTTATTGACCGATTTCTGTGAATAGGTAGGCCTTTGGAATACTTTTTTCTATGTGCATTTGTATACTCTAATATATTTTTAAACAATTGTAAATCCCTTTTAGTGTATTTACCAGGATTATTTTTAAAGATGAGTTCAAACAAACCTTTTGTACCTTTATATTTCTTATCTCCAATAACTATATCATCATTTTCGTTTATATCTAACTTGCTATCTCCAATCATTAATCCTTTATCCTCTATTCTAGCTCCATAGGTATGATAATTTCGATTAGCATGTGCGGCGTGTAACATTTTTAACGTATATGTTCTTCCAAGTGTTCCTTTAAACATAATATCCGTGCCTCATTTGCTTAAGTTGGATGGGTTAATATCCTCTTCTTCTGCTCTTGTATCTTCTACACTTGTATCTTCTGTACTTGTATCTTCTGCAATGTCCTTTTCCTTTAAATCCTCTATATCTCCGCTTTCTTCATACTCGTCGCTTTCTTCAGATGTTTGTAACTGACCAAAACTTTCATCATTCTGAAATTCTTCTTCATATTTGGAAATTGGTAGCATTTTTTCTCCTTCGAAGCGAAATGAAGGTTTTTCCATATTTTGTGCTAATCGCTTTAAAGGTTCAGTAACAGGTTTGAATGTTGTTTCTAAAAATTGCTCTCTTTCATTTATACCTGATTTTAAAGCTTGGTTTTTTTGTCTAATAGAATCACTAAGTGATTTTATTTCCTTTAATAGCTTTTCCTGGTTAACCATCTTCACACCTTGATGACTTGTACAGTAATACCGCTAATCAGTGTATTAAAACAAATTTATCAAAACCTATTCTATAACGACCATCTTTTATAGCTTGATCTTTCATAATAACCAAAAATCCATACTTTTCCGCCCATGCTTTTCCGCAAAGCTCTTTAAACTTTTCAAATGGCATATCCGCATTCACATGATCGTTATATATATGTTTTAGGTTAGTATCATCTTGTTTGAATACAATTAGAATATTTGCATTATCTCTGATAAGTTGTTTTGGGATTTTGCTATAAGTTTGTCCTATATATATGCTGTCTATGTTATTATGTCTTCCCATGGCAAAGTAGTTTCTAATAGTATCCTGATTTTCACAAGATACATCGTCAAATATAAATACAGAATACGGTTTCGCTTCGTTTGGTTGCATAATGCTATCACTAGCGTTAAATTTGTAAAAATTAACATCAGACACATCAGATAGGATTTTATCCAGCAATTTATACTTTGGTTGATGTAGGGACTTTGAAAAAATATATAGGTTATTAAACCTTAATCCCTGTGGATTAGTGATCAAATTAAAGACGACATTGGTCTTTCCACAGTTTGAGGGGCCACTTACTATACATCGAACAGTGTTTGGAAGTAAACTACCGTGTTTACCATTGTTGATTTTAACGTTATCCACAGTTAAATCATCTATGTTATTAATATTGAATCGATCTTTATGGTGAATAATCTCCATACTGCTCAAAGGTTAACGATGAAATGAGCTGCTTGCATTACACCAAGTCCTTTATAGGTATCCATGAATCCTCAGTTTTGTTAAACCCTAACCACCGCACTTTAACTGCGTCCTTTTTTCTTTGTAACACTTTTTCAACAAGATATACATCACCTACTGTTGACTTTAACATTTCATGTCCATAAAATGCACCTTGCAACAAATCTCCTTTGTTATCTTTTAAGATATACGTTTCAGGTACAGTCGGTTGCACTTTATACACTGTAAAAACTTCATTCGTCCAATTGGGAATGTATTTCTTGGTAAACACTCCCTTATATTTACTAATCCGTACTTTATCACTTACATTAAATTTTCTTGGCTGCATTTTTTCTACTTTAGGCTTTGTATTTTTCTTTATGCGTTTTAATACATCCTTTGCATTTCTTCTATTTACTTTGTTAGGTTTCATACCAATAGTTCTATGAAACCTGTTGTTATAATCATTTATTAATTGTGGTAAAACATCATACCATACGTAAGAACCTCTTTTTGAAAATTGTTTATACAGTGCTCCTTTTAAGGTTCTATTGAATCTTTCTACAATAGCTGTTTTTTTCTCTAAATTTGTAGAATAATGATTTATTTTATATTTATTCATTAACTGTGCAAAGTTTGTATTAAAGTATTCTGTTCCATCATCAGTTTGTAAATGTTTAATTTTGTTTTTATCTCTTTTTATGGCTATTTCCATGGCTTCTGTTACGCTTTTACCAGTCTTGTCCTTTAGAGGCAAAGCGTCTGCAACTTTTGTAAAACAATTAATAATTGTGAGTATATATTTAAATCCTTTGTTTATTCTGCTATGCGGTCGCATTTCAATTAAATCCGCTTGATATAGATCATTTATCCCTTTTATAACAGTATTTCTTCTTGGAAACCTTATTCTTGCAGGTTTGTGTAGTTCATTAATAATCTTCTCCTTCAGGTCTGACATGATGGTTTCACGAAGACAGCTGATATGGTATTAAATATTCTTTTGTATAAATCTGCTTATATAGGTCAAGGTCATTCTAAACTAATGTATAAAAGGGGGAACACAGCAAATACTGCTGTGTTCCCCCTTTTATACGGAAAGGAAAAGGAAAAGGGATGTAGGACGATGAAAGGGTTACTCGTCAATAGGGCTGAGGGAATAGTGGCCAAATGGTAGAGTGTGGATGTTGTCTGCAAGGATGTGTCGTTTATCATCATTTGAAGAGAGAGCTTTTTTTACTTCCGTCACGCTGTACAGCTTATGGTTGAAACTTCTGATTGTGTTGAATTTTGCTGTTATATCTTGATCTTCAAATAAACATTTCTTATAGTGATTAAAATGCACATTCTTCTTTAAATACAAACTTTTTACTCCTTTAGCTTTCTTAATGACTTGGTTTTCATTTAGTTGTAAAGAATATAATTTTGACATTAGTGCAACAATTTCTTGAAGTATAACACCATTGGCTTCATCTTTAAATTTGCCAAGCACTTTTTTGTTTCTGTCATTGTCGTAGTTTGGATGATCTTTTGGATAGTCGGAAAAGTCAAAGTCGTTTTTGTAATCAAATGTCCGAAGATCTTCATACATATCGTTAGTAATTATCCAATATATAAAAGCGTCTGTATCCATGTAGGAGATGCCGATGTTTTCCCGTCCATAAAAGGTGACCATCTTTTTGTAATGAAAATCGTACATATGAGTCTTGGAGATATCCAGGATTGACATTCCTATATACAAAGGACGATCCATCTTCACACTTGTTTTCTTCATAGATACAGCTACAAGATTTTCATTAATAATTATAGATGTATTAAAGTTCGGCTGTTGTACGAGTTTCTGTAGTTTGTTCGGATCTGTAACAAGTTTAACGTTTTTATGTCTTCTTTTTTTCTAACGTTTTACCGAGTATCGCATTGTTCATTAATTTAAAAAAGTCTTTTTGAAAGGCTGATGTAGCAGCTGCTCTTCTGGTAGTATTCAAGTCTATGTACGGTTTCAACCAGCACGATTGGGAAAATTCCACAGCTCTATTAATTTTAGTAAGACGTAAACCTAATTCAATAGCTTGTTGAACAACCCAATAATGAGCTACGTATCGTTGTTTATTGTTAAGGGTCATCATTAATTTGGGGTGTTTTCCAGTTGGTGAAATTTCTGTTCTTGCAAGGAGTGGAAGGTCATAATGAAGATCGTGTAAATGTTCTGGATATTCAAAGTCACAATCCAAAATATATCCGGTATCTCCATGTTTTGGAATTTGTGAAATATCGCCAATACAGTCGGGATCAACCCATTTAAAGTTGTCAAATGGAAGTGGGTTCGACATGGCCCATCCATACAGATTATTTGCGTCGAAATATCCCAAGTACGTTGAAGGTTTCTCTTGATCATGGTCAGGTAGATATTTGTTGTTGGCTTTAACATGTCTCGTCACGCTTTGAGTTAATCCACCTCTAACACCCGACTCAACCATTAAAACCATATCTATATCTGTTAACAGCTGGAGTTTACATTTTGTTTCTTTTAGCATTGCTTGCCAAACTAGTCCTGGAGATGTATACGAATGTAGAGGGTCCAAACCGTATGCTGCAAAACAGGTTCTTCGGAATTCTTCCATAACATCGCAGAGAAGAGTCACGTCAAGTTTTACATAAAAGTCTGAGTATTCTCCCAAAGTCTTCATATCCAACTCGTTCCATACTCGACATGCATGTTGATAGTCTTCAAGTGAAATTTCCGATTCATTGAGTTTGTTGTTAAATTGTTCTGGTGGAGGAAGTGATGTTTCATTAAATCTATGCAGTCCATCGATGTAATCGTAGGGGAAGACTCCTTTTCTAAGAACCAGATCCATTTTACTACTGGCTACAATTTTGCTTGTTTCTATCAGATCTTCTCTTTTTAAATTCTCAGTTAATTTCATTAGGCTAGAAGGAATAAATCTAAACGAATCAATAAACCTAAGTTTTATTTTGCCAACCTTTTTAGAGAAGCTTATAAATTTTTCCATTGTTGTTGCCAAAACATCTATTGCTCCATCATCTCTTCCTAACTCCGGGATGATGAAATGAGAGTCATATCCACTAAGGTTATGTAGAACAACGGGTACAAAAGATGGTACTTTGTAATTTAAGTTGCAATCGTTACAGGCTGCACCTCTTTAGGCTCCTGTAAGATGGTCGTGATCACGCACTTTAACGTTATCTGGTGTAAATAGGTTATTACACAGATAACATGTTGTTGCCAAATTGTGATGTTGAAGTTGGTGTTCATCCATAGGCTGCATCGGTATTTTAATTTTGTAGATTTCTTCCACCTTGGAGGCAATGTAATACAACTCATCTACAAAGTGTTTCGCTGCTTGTTCACCACGATATATCTTCGGAGCAGATGATAGTCCATATTCTTGAAGATGTTCTTCAGACAACGTGGATTTTGTTAGTATACAATAACTGTTTGGTGCATGTTTTTGATATTTGCTTCTTTTTGTGATATCCTCTTCTTGTTGTTCAATTGGAAGTAAGGATGCTTCGAAATCCGCGTACACAACAAATGGAACAGGGTATTGGTGATTTACTTTATCAAATTTTATCTGCGCTCTGCTGGGATGTGGCAATTTAATTCTTACCTCATAGTTTCCACTACATAACCTTTGATGTTCTACTAACCATTCTGTACCTCCTCTTCTTAATGGTTTGCTCACGTGGCAAAAGCATCTCTTACATGTTGTGATTTTACTTTTATGTTTTGTTAACTGTTTACATACGAGCCCTTCAAAATCTTTTATATACACGTAATGTGATATCTCTCCTTTATTGATTAATAACAAGTCAGTATGATTGTTGCGCTCTTTCGATGTTATGCGCAAGGGATACACATTATTTGATGAATCCAAACCAAATATGTTGACTGAAGCTGACGGATTTTGCTTTTCAAATTTAGATATATCAGTAATTGCAACAGGGTAAGTCATTCCTTGGAAATTATACTTATGTTGAACTTCTTCATATTCTCTATTAGGTCTACACACATGATGTTTTACATATTTGGCCAACATAGCATATTTAAAACATTCATTATCTTCATTTTGCACATTAATACAGGATTTGGTATCACTTACTTTTTTCGGAAGAGGAATGTAACTACTTCCTCTCATTCCGTAACCGTGTTTATGAACTCTAACATCCAGACTTGTTATACTTAATAAAGTCCATCCAGATCCTCTTCCTTCATGCTCTTGTATTTTCGTCAAAAGTTCCTCAAAACATTCTGTTACGATCTTTTCAATATCTGACGCAGCTATGATGGTTCGGTTTTTTGACATAAAACCTCTTGGCGATGTTTCGTTTTGAATGTTAGTACATATGGCATCTAGCAACAGTCCAAATTTGATAAAATTCAATCTTTTTTGTTCATTCTTTAGTGTTTTGGTTACTAATTCTTTGGCGTTATGTAAAAAGTTTTCAAGTTGTAATTTTACGTTGTCAATTTTAAAATGTGTTACTACCTTACCAGGTAGTGCTTGAGCGTGTAGTTCCACATCTACTGCTGTTGATGTTGAGGGTCGGTGAAGTGTAGACATAGCAGCTGTTGATATTGAAGGACGGTGAAGTGTAGACATAGCAGGCGTTGAAGTCGATGTTGATGGTGTTGATGTTGAAGGATGGTGAAGTGTAGA
Source organism: Allygus modestus (assembly GCA_963675035.1). Taxonomy (NCBI): domain Eukaryota; kingdom Metazoa; phylum Arthropoda; class Insecta; order Hemiptera; family Cicadellidae; genus Allygus; species Allygus modestus. Next base: position 75,939,556 of record OY776114.1, on the reverse strand, counting down.
CATAGCAGGCGTAGAAGTCGATGTTGATGGCGTTGATTGTGCATAATGAATGACACTTGGTCTTGAAACTTCATTTTCTTCTTTTTCTTCATTTTCTTCTTTTTCTTCGTTGTGTTCTTCTTCATTTTGTTCTTCTTGATGTTTTGCTAGTTGTTGGTCGATTGAATCTAATTCTTCTTCATTTGGTTCTTCTGTATTTGTATTGGTGTTATGTTTCAATTCTTTATGAATGGTTAAAAGCCATTCATCTCTGAAAGAAGCTTTACAAATATCGCAGCGATTCATAATGTAGACGTGCTCTTCACAAGGGTCAACGCAATAATGAAAAACACTGCAAATGCACCTCTATTTATACCCTAGAAAAAGTGGTGGGGGTACGTTTTAGGTTAAGTTTAAGTTTGTAGCTGGAGGCTACAAAATTCTGTATTTGGGTCAAGGACATTGAGCATATTTGCCAAAACGGGGAATAGAGCAGTAAATGATTTCATTTTAAACCATAAACTGATCTATTCCCCGCTTTGTATTTAACAAGGACAATTTTCTCCAACAGGAAAATTTAATATATTTTAAACTCGGATGTGAAATCGGATTGTACACATTGCATCTCGATCAACTAAAAATTTCATAAAACAATAGGGATCTTCAGTTGTAGATTCATCTTTAACATATTCGATGGTCAACATTGCCGAACGAAGATCTTGTGGAATTACGTCGACTTTTATTAGTCGCCTTTCCATTTCAAACCGTTTTGTTATTGATGTAAGTTTTATCACATCATCGATATCGATGAGGGGAAAGCTGTAACAAACGGAGTTTGCTGGTGGGTTCATAATGCCGATATGATAAATATATACTGTTGCATCGACATTAAATAGACGTTCCCCCACCATTAAATGTATAAGTTACCCCCACTTTTTCAAAACAAACAAAAAAAATTGAAAGCTAGTCAGCCAAACCAGTTGAGCCCCCACCCAAATGGTTCTGACCTTGAGGGGGGGGGGGGGGTGTTTTGTCGTAAGAAATAAATACATCTTCCAATATCTTACCAAACAAAGATTTTCTAAGTCCCGAAGTGGGTCAAGGTCATCTGAACATGTTGCCAAAACGGGGAATAGAGCAGTAAGTGATTCCCACTTGGACCAAAAACTGCTCTATTCCCCGCTCTGTATTAGGGAAGTGAATTTTGAAGAAAGGTCACAGTTATAGGCAATAAACCTGATAACAGAACCTTTTATTAATTTATCCAAACAAAAGGAAGTTACAAATGGTTTGCAGGGAGTATTTTCAAAAGTTTCTCGAGGGTAAGATGGGTAATGTCAATCGGTTTTCGTGCCATATTGACAAAGGTCGGTTTTCGTGCCATACCTTTTTGTAAGGGGTTAGGAAAAGGATGAGAAACATACTGATCAGTTAAAGTTAATTTTACAAAGACCAACCAAGGTCGGTTTTACAAAGGTCAACAGCATCCTGAAACCCAGTCGGACGTTGGTCAGTAACGGGCGCCAGGCAACTGTGAACCAAAGTTTTGACCAAGGTTAGTTATAGCGTGTAAGAAAAGGACATACCAACCAAGGTCGGTTTTACAAAGGTCTACAACATCCTGAAACCCAGTCGGACGTTGGTCAGTAACGGGCGCCAGGCAACTGCGAACCAAAGTTTTGACCAAGATCAGTTTTAAAGCGTGAAAGAAAAGTACATATTTCATTAGTAAATAAAAACACTTCAAAGACACTTTAAAACCAACACCAAACTAACTACAGTTAAACTAACTACATTTACCAGCAGCAAACTACAAGCGTTATTCTAACATGCTTAATAATAAACAGACATGCCTTAAGCTAAGGTAGCATCTCTAATATACAGTGGTACCAACTCTATACTAGAGATACTATTGCGGACAGCGCGGGCAAACAGCTAGCTAGGCTGTCGGCCTGCGACTGCGAACCCTCTGCGGGCTGCTCCCGCTTTTATAGGAATATATCATGGGGGGGGGGGCAAGGACTTCGACAGTAGTTTGTTCCAACACTGTATCGCATACTCTGAATTGCTCCAAGTCCGGTAACTGGGTCAAGGACACGTTAAAATATTTTGTAAAATAGCAAAGGTGTTACCTTTGCCATTTTACTTTGGAAGCAAGCTGTACTACGTTTAAACAAGGGAGACTATTATCCGTTTTACATAAAACTCCTTGCACGATCTTTTGATAAAATGGAAAAGATTAATGCCGGAGGGCGATTCCCATTCCATCAAAATACAATGCATATCATTTCTATGCAACGGTCTCAGCTCTACCTTTACTTTTAATTTAATGCCTCGGAACTCATAAGTTGAAAACTGCGTTGATGACCTCTAGCCTATGTGACCCTAGTTTTATTGTAGGAAATAAATATATCTTCCAATATCTTACCAAACATAAATTTTCTAAGTCCCGAAGTAGGTCAAGGTCATCTGAACATGTTGCCAAAACGGGGAATAGAGCAGTAAGTGATTCTCACTTGGACCACAAACTGCTCTATTCCCCGCTCTGTATTAGGAGAAGAGGACTAGTTTAAAGCTCGCAATTATAGGCAATAAACCTGATAACGGAACACTAACCTCTCCCCCGAAATATTATTCACCCAACAAACAAACGATATGGTCAGTTAACAACAGTCGCGCACTCTGAAACCGCAAGGACGTTCATCACTGTCTAGGCGTCAGAGTACTACGAACCGAAGTACAATAATACCTGACCAAGGTCCCCTTAAGTTTATTTCCCCGAAGATGTATCCCCCCAAGATAAGCAAAATGGTCAGTTAACAACAGTCGCGCACTCTGAAACCGCAAGGACGTTCATCACTGTGTAGGCGTCAGAGTTTTACGAACCGAAGTACAATAATACCTGACCAAGGTCCCATTAAGTTTATTTCCCGAAGATGTATCCCCCAAGATAAGCAATATGGCCAGTTTACAACAGTCGCGTACTCTGAAACCGCAAGGACGTTCATCACTGTGTAGGCGCCAGAGTACTACGAACCGAAGTACAATAATCACCTGACCAAGATCCCCTTAAATTTTACAGATATTTAAACAAGATTCCCTTAAATTTTACAAATATTTAACCAAGTTCCCTTTAGATTTAACCAAGATAAGCAAACTAACTGAATCTGTTTCTCGTGAGTGAGGGCTAAGATAGGTAAAAAAAGTCATCCGGTTTTCATGCCGTAATGACTCAAGGTCGGTTTTCGTGCCGTACCTTTTTGTAAGGGGTTAGGAAAGGTGTTTATTTGAGAAACATAATCCCCCCTGAGATATTTAAAGACATAAGGTCGGTTTTCGTGCCATACCTTTTTGAATGGGAGCGTGAAAGAAAAGTACATATTTCATTAGTAAATAAAAACACTTCAAAGACACTTTAAAACCAACACCAAACTAACTACAGTTAAACTAACTACATTTACTAGCAGCAAACTACAAGCGTTATTCCAACATGCTTAATAATAAACAGACATGCTTTAAGCTAAGGTAGCATCTCTAATATACAGTGGTACCAACTCTATACTAGAGATACTATTGCGGACAGCGCGGGCAAACAGCTAGCTAGGCTGTCGGCCTGCGACTGCGAACCCTCTGCGGGCTGCTCCCGCTTTTATAGGAATATATCATGGGGGGGGGGTCAAGGACTTCGACAGTAGTTTGTTCCAACACTGTATCACATACTCTGAATTGCTCCAAGTCCGGTAACTGGGTCAAGGACACGTTAAAATATTTTGTAAAATAGCAAAGGTGTTACCTTTGCTATTTTACTTTGGAAGCAAGCTGTACTACGTTTAAACAAGGGAGACTATTATCCGTTTTACATAAAACTCCTTGCACGATCTTTTGATAAAATGGAAAAGATTAATGCCGGAGGGCAATTCCCATTCCACCAAAATACAATGCATATCATTTCTATGCAACGGTCTCAGCTCTATTTTTACTTTTAATTTAATGCCTCGGAACTCATAAGTAAGGATGGACAGAAAGGCTTCTGAAATAGTAAGCTCGGAAGGAACAAGCCAAGTGTTTACACCTACAGCTTCCATAGCGATATGATGATTTTTACCACGCTGTTGCGGTATATAAAACATACCGCAACCTTGTCAACCTGTGTCAACCTTGTCCACATGTAATATCTCTAAGTCCACATTTCTTCCAATATTTGATCAAACGACGGTTTTTCTAAGTCCCGTCAGTAGGTCAAGGTCATCTGACATAATGCCAAAGCGGGGAATAGAGCATAACATACTGCTCTATTCCCCGCTCTGTATTGGGGAAGGGGACAAAAGACAACAAACAAGAGACTGATTTTAAACAAGAGACTGATTTTAACGTTTCTCATGGGTGAGATAGGTGGTGTCAACCGGTTTGCATGGCCGTATTGATCTTATTGACAAGGCCGGTTTTCAGGGCCGAACCTTATTGTCAGGGGGTTAGGAAAAGGATGAGAAACAAGATACATTACTTTGAAAATAAAGACTTTACCAGCAACTATGTAAAAGAAACAAATTAATCAGTTAACGTTATTTTTACAAAAACAGCCGAGGTCGGTTTTGCAAAGGTCAACAGTATCACTGAAACCCGGTGGGACGTAGACCCAAACACCCGGCGTCAGGCTGCTGCGAACCCAAGTTTTGACCAAGGTTGTTGAGGGACCTGTAGGGCCGGGAGTACATATGTTATTAGTAAATAAAACACTTCAAACCAATACCAAACACTAACATATATATTAGACTAACTACATTACCTAGCAGCAAACTACAAGCGTTATCTAACATGCTTAAACAAACTAACTAAACATGCAAGGGCGCGGATCTCTTAATTGCGCGTCGGGCCCAACGCACACTTAACAGACCTACGCTGCAGCAGACACTGCAACCCAGTGGGACGTTCATCGCAACGGGCGGCAGGCTACTGCGAAGAGACGCTCGAAATCTCGGGTTATATAGACGGAGAATGGGAAATCGGGATATTAAGGGGAAATTGGGATAAGGGATAACCCTGCTTCGTTGCGGGATTTTATCCCACACTTCCAAGAACATTTTTCCCTCGACCTTGAACATGACCCAAATGGGGGGGGGGTCGAGGTCGGGGGGGGGGTCGAGGGGGGGGGGTGCTCATGCTCGGGGAAGGGGTGGGGGATTGACGTAACCGGTTCTAAACCAGTCCTCAGCTTTCTACCCATGTATGGGTAGGGCAAGGTTTCACTTTACGACCTGCTTCACTCTGTCTGCCACCTCATTCCAGCTTTGGTTTGCAGCCAGTACACACCTGCTCTATCCAACTCTATCTTATCCATTTTCTCTTCCATCCTATTTACACCATGTCTTCTCCTCTGTCTCCCGAAAAACGCCAGCACTTAAAGGAATCTTTGAAGAGGTCGACGGAAAGAAGGAGCGGGTTTAAGAGACCTTCAACTTTGAAGTCTCTCAAACGGAATCTCCGTGGCCATCCGCTGTATTTTGAACAACGACCCTCGACTTAGCCTCGGCCTTCTACATCGGCTCAGCCTCGGCCTTCTACATCGGCGGCTCAACCTTCGTCTCCAACACCGACTGTCGATGAGGTGATGCAAAGGACAAGGGTGATGGGGCTGAACGACTTGGTGACACCGTTTGAAGTCTCCAAGGTCGAGTTTCGAAATCTGAAGCGGATGACGGAGTATAAATATGTGGCAACCAACGGGGACCACGTGTTCCTGTTTCAACTGCTATATTCCCCGCTCTGTATTAGGAGAAGAGGACTAGTTTAAAGCCACTTTGTGAACATTTCTAAGTCCCAAAGTCCTTGGACTTGACCTTGACCTTGAACATGACCCATGTTGGGGGGGGTACAAAGTTTTTCCAAAGTATGTCATGTGGGTACTCAAATTACGCGAATTGATCAGACGAACAAGGAGGTGCAAACAGAATTTTGATCCGGCCAAGGGTTAAGTAGCAGAAGCGAAAAAACTACAAAGTTTGTCCAAAGTATGTCATGTGGGTACTCAAATTACGCGAATTGATCAGACGAACAAGGAGGTGCAAACAGAATTTTGATCCGGCCAAGGGTTAAGTAGCAGAAGCGAAAAAACTACAAAGTTTGTCCAAAGTATGTCATGTGGGTACTCAAATTACGCGAATTGATCAGACGAACAAGATGGTGCAAACAGAATTCAGATCTGACCAACGGTATAGCAGAAATAGCGAAAAAACCAATGTTTTCAAGGTTACATACTAATAACTTCTTTATTATTGGGTTAAAGTATAGCGAGTGGGTACTCAAATTACGCGGGTTAATCAGACGAACAAGATGGTGCGAATAGAATTCAGATCGGACTGAGAGTAGGGAAGAAATAGCGCGAAAACAACACTTTCAAGGCCTGATATAAATAAATACTTTGTTTATGGATTAAACTACGACAAGTTATTTATAGTTTAAAGTATACCGAGGTAACGTTGTGGTGCGGGTAGGTCAGGTGGGTATCATAAACGCTAGCGCTATATCATTATACTTTCAGCTCTTGCAGGATTAACATCTACATATAGAGTTTATGTTATTCTAAAGATGTCACAGTTTTACAGAAATATGACGAAGGTGTCCTTCAACAGTCCGCCTGCCACCACCTTCTACTTCTCCGACTGTGAAGATAGAAGGTCTACGCTGTTAGTGGATTGTGAGCGATTTCGCCGTAGAATACTCCAGGCAGAAACATTCTTAGCAAGTTGTCTGCTACGCAAGATGCATCATATGAGTACATGCAATAAATTAGATCACACATGCAATAAATTAGATCACAGTGACTGTTATGATTGCGTAAAAACAGTGTCAAGCAAGAATTGTTAATGTTTTCAGTTACGGAGCTCCGATCCTCACAGAGTCAGAGCTAGACCCTAACTAATGCATGTCCCGTAGTTATTGTGCGATGTGAAAACTTGGTGGGGGAAACTGGTGTGGTGGGGGGTAAAGGCGAGTGTCTATCCTACATGCTTGTATCACTTCAGTATACCTGCGGCTCTTGCATAGTTCACATGGATTCGCAAATACAAGGCACTACTGTTTCTTCCACATGTTCTTCTTTTAATATTGAGCAAGCTGACAATACAAATGATGAAATACAAGTACATGAAGTTTCTAGCACAATATCTTCTGATGCAGAAGCAATAATGGCATCCCTAATAGGGTTTGACTAATGATGGTGGATGTAGTAGCAACCATCTGCCTCGCACCAGCTGCCACCTGCCGCCTGCCATCTGCCGTCCGCCATCTGCTCCGCCCCACCACACCTTTACCCCCACCATTTTGTTTGATACCAAAACGCTAGCTAGCGAATAGTCAGTACACCTCCAGCTCTTGACCAGTGTACATCGAGCTCTCTGTTAAAATGTCCATCAAAATTAGATGTATTCATTATGACTCTATTCATCTGGCGACTTTCCAAGACCTCGAGGTTTTTAATGAAGAGTTAAGACTTCTCATTGCGTCCGGTTACGATTTATCTTTGGAACTTTACGCATCAAAAAACAACATGGACTCTGCGCAGGAATCGAAGTATCTACCGTCTTTCATCAGAAAGCGAAGTGATGGTCGCGACTCCGGATCAACAACATCGATGATGACAAACAACGGGGAACTATTGTAAACATAAATTATTGTAAACATAACTTATTGTAAATAAAAAGAAAAGTCAAAATAAAGTTAAATGAAATAGTACTACCTCGCACTCGTATCATTCGATTGCTTCATTCGTTTTTTTCATTCGATATTTTTATCGAATGAAAACTATCGAATCACAATCGGATTTTACGCGTGCGAGGAAGTACTTTTTTAAAATTACCTCCCCGTGACCTTGACCTTTAAACTTTCCCTCATTACGTCACAAAACCGCCTACGTCACTGGCTCAGCCTCAGATGACGTCTTTCATGACTCAGCGCATCCGATCACGTGACCGGATGACGTCACTTCCGGTCTAGCAGCCCCAAATGCCCACTACTTATGGAATATTTAAAAGATTGAAAATCCTGAAATATTGGATATATAATTGTTTACTCATTTTTGTAAATGTACGCCCAAAAGAAGCTTAATTATTTTGAGTAATCTTCAAATATTACAAGGAAATGAGTATCCTTGAATCAACATGTAATCCAGTGAACCATATTTTAAGACGCATAACAAATACTAATGCATAAAAAAAACAGAAAATGAGCTTTCTTATGGTTAGTCACATAACTGTAATACTAATCACTGAAAAATAGTTGTCAGCGTTTCAGGTAGAACTTTTTCCTAAACTTATTAAATTAATTATATTAAAGTTAGAGAATTTCAATGTAAAAACACAACCTCAAGCAATGTTTCTTTTCGTCGTTGTATGCAGTAGTCGAATTTTACTATGCCCGGCGTTGAACTTCAATTCCCAGAACTCCTAAACATGTTTTAGCCTTTGAAAAGTTGAAACTGAACTCCTTACCTTGATTTAAGCCATGGGGTGTTGAAATTTAACTTGCTGAACTCATTAACTTGCAACAACCTACCCGACCCTACCATGATAGGTATTTTTTTTATTTTATTCATCAACGAAAAGCAGCCAATTTACAAAATATACAATCATGCAGGATAGCAAAAACATAAAATTATAACAAAATACTTAAAACTAGAAAGAATTGATCGAATGCTCAAAGGAAATGTAACAAATTATAACCAAAAATGTAAACAAGGTGTGCAACAATTATGAACAATAAAATCAATAGACAAAAAACTAACAAATAATTGTTTAAAATAGTTTACGATTTAAATACAAGAAAAACTGTAATAAGCAATAACAACAAATAGACAACATAATTAGTAGACAAGCTCTTGGTGCTGCGGCAGGACCATCCATAGAGCAGCAGCTTCAGGAGGGTAGAAGAGTGAGTGCCCGCCTTCGAGTCAGCTGCACAATAGCTCGCATTCTTCTTTGTATATATTATAAGCGATTATAGCTCATAATATATGTTACGAAATTAATTACCCAACAATATACAAATACCCCCGTCGCAGCAAACCTGCACACTCAGCAAATTTCTAATAAATATATAACATAACAGATTAAGCCACTTAACAGGATTCATAAGATATATATTCAAAATCAAGTGATATTTAAAATATTAATTATTCTGCATAAGAATAACATTGAGGATGAGTACGCAGCTTTGCTGCAACAAGGAACACAAAATAATATATTTTTATGCAAATATCAATAGAACTCATCTAAGTGAAGCCACATACCAAGTTTCATCCATATACATTCATAAATAAGCGATATATAACATCTTAATTATTTTCCATAAGAATAACATCGGGACCGAGTACCTAGGTTTGCTGCTATGGGAAACATAGGCGAAATGTTTTTTGTGCAAAAACCAGTAAACCACAACCAGATGAAGCCATATCCCAAATTTTTTCAGTTTATGTTCCTAAATAAGCGAGATATAAAATTTGTCTTTTTCTCCATAAGAATAACATTAGACAACGTACTGTGTTTAGCACTTTCAATATCTTAGTAACCGATTGACGTAGAGCAATGTTAAAAATACCAAATTGTTTGTTTTTTTAAACTGAATTCAATGGTAAAATTAAAATTTTATTTAAATAAAAATTACATGTGAAAACACCAAAAAATCCATTTTTGGGGTACAAAACCCCCCCAAAACCCTCCTTTGGATCGTGCGATTCGTCTGGTTTTCGAACTCGTTCAAATAAATGGTACTTTACACATTTGTGCCAAATTTTATTAAGATCGGACCTTTTTTACGAGAGTTATCGTGCTTACGGACATATATATATATATATATATATATATATATATATATATATATATATATATATATATATGTGTGTGTGTAGTATATACATACATATATAAAAAATTGAACGAATGGTGTTTTTGACATCTGGGGACCTCAAAATGAAAAGTTATCATGGTCTCGGGCTTAAGTCTCACCATGAGACCTACGGTAATAGCTTCTTTCCTCTAGGGGAAACTCGCTAAAAGATAGTTACTGGCTTTTATTTTGAAGACTTGGATGATTTGTAATTGTTTACAAAACCCTTTTGACTGGACAACTTTTGTTAATTCTATTTAGCAACTCTTACATGCAAGGATAAAAAGCAGAGAAGGCTAGTTTAACTTTTAACCCGTCATCATAATACTGAGCTGCAAAATTCGACTTATGTTAAACCACCGCATAGAGGCTAGCAAATAATAACGAAAAGTAAAAATTTTACAGACTCATTTTTAAGTTCTTATAAACTACAATTTGTATTTGGTTTGTGAATTAACTTTCAGGGCAAAGCAATTTAGTCAGTTAGCTCTTGGTTTAGTTCCTAATTCGGTACAGTACCAAGTTTTTCGCTTGTTCTTTAGACTGTGCTGTTATGTAATATATTATGGTTCAAGAGTAACCATTTCCTTCAGCGTTTGCGACAAAGGACACTGTTCTGAGCGGGGAACTCAGTTGAAAATATAAAAAAACCTATTTCAAGGTAAAAGATAAATTGTTTAAGTGAACTGAATAAGGCAAATGGATTAAAACAATTACAATATAACTTCAGTTTAACTGGAAATGTTAAACTGAATACATATTATGTAATGGTTAGAAATGTTTCTGCTAGAGGGAAGTAAACAATAAGAGACGCAGGTTGGCTTATTCAAATTGCCTTAGTCTCGTAAAAGAGCTGAGGCGGAACATCCTGTTTCCTTCACTTCTTTCCGGTCCGGCTCACAAGTATTTCCTGTCTTTTTGACAGTTTATATCAGATTTTTATTTATAAAAGGCTTCAAAACAAACAATGTGAAATTAATAAAATATTTACCAATAACAGTTGATTTTTATACTGTATTTGGGTTGTTCATGATATTCCGGAATAATGTGGTGGTAATGCTATAGGGTCAATACAGAGGATAGATGTATTGTGTTTATGAAATATCTAAGCATCGATATACCTAAGACATACGGCAGGTGTTTAGTAGTAGAGAGTTACGATGATTGTTAATTAAAGGAAACTAAGTTGTGGTAAATACAAGTGTAATCTATACAAATAAACTATATAATAGATGTGTGTCTATTTTTTAAAGAAAATAATTGTATAATAAGTAAGTTACTCAATTAAATAAATGGCTAATTAAATCGACTTCAGACGGAAGAACGTTTATTGGGTATTTGCCTCAAATGCACTTATAATGGCAAAATCTATATTTTTAATACGCTAGGCATATTTTTGTCATAATTGTTTTGGAGCGGTGGTGCTACCGATCACCATGTCCAAGGTGTCGTTAGAAAGGTCTTAGCATGTAGTTTTGCCATCAATTAAAAAAGTTTATAAAAGTCACCATGGACATGGGAAAATATGGGGTCAAAGTCGCGATTTTCCCCATAGACATAATAGCAAAGGGGAACATAATATAATTTGAATATTATATTGATTTACATATTAAAGGTTCCTCACATGTAATCATTACGAGCAAAATCTTGTTTATTTCTTAAACTTTATTATTTTATGCAGTAACACTAATATTCTTTTCCTTTATAAACGATGCCTGACAATCCTAGTTACTGCGTAAGTTTTACGCTGAAACAAAATCGCATAGAAATTACAGAGAAGTTATCCCAATTATATAAGTCCCGCATTAAAAACATAAAAAAATCCGTCTCATCTTACCCAAATATCTATGATATCCATAACTTCTGTGAATGTGCATATTAAAAGTGTTACTTTTCAACAGGATTATTACAGTTAGGTCTTCAAATACAAATTTGTGTAAATAAAACTCAAATATTATACCATCTTTCTTCAAATGATATAAGAAGATACAATTACAGTAAAATTAGCAATTCTCACAATAATTGATGAAATAATAAAATACTAGCAGTTACCCGGCGCGCGTTGCTGCGCCCAAATTAAGTTTTTTACAGAAATAAAGCTATTGTAATAGTTTAAAATAAATTCAAGTAACACAATTCAAAAGATAATAAACCAGCCAGTGTTTACATTTCTTTGTTTAAATTGTGTTGTTTACATTTAAACAAATGACAGTTTAAAGGAACTTTGAATTTTTTTAATTACAGCTGTTAATTTTGTAAACACTATATTTCTAAAACCTGACACTGCACCCTTTTATGCCCTCTGGGTCGGAGCCCTTTGGACAGATTTGCACCAAACTTCACACAGACCATCCTTGAATAATGCTTAATCAACGACAATAGTATTATTTGTATTTCGTTCGCGTCTACCAGTTAAAGTTCGTCGGCCTCCTCCTCTTGGCCGTCCTGGTCGACGTCTTATAGTCTCCATTATGTCGAACGTTTTTTGGTTATGTTTTAATTTTGTGCAAAAAAACTGGTGTTTTGTTGCCAGCTGTACGTTCAATAACCATTTTTCAGGGTCAGATTTTATTTGTTTAACCACTTCCTTAAATAAACAGCTGATTTCTTGATCGTTGGTTTGTAACTGCATATTATGTCTATGGGGAAAATCGCGACTTTGACCCCATATTTTCCCATGTCCACGGTGACTTTTATAAATTTGTTTAATTGATGGCAAAACTACATGCTAAGACCTTTCTAACGACACCTTGGACATGGTGATCGGTAGCACCACCGCTCCAAAACAATTATGACAAAAATATGCCTAGCGTATTAAAAATATAGATAAACATTTTGTTATGAATTGGATATGAGAAATACCTCTAATAGATAGGTAAAATGTTACTTACGAATTTCAGCTTACAAAAATAGAATAAGAGGTAAAGCCATTTGCATGAATCTTTTATGCCTCTCTCGGTTTCCTTGATTTCAGAAAGATTCCCATTGAAATAACATTTTCGGAGGACCAGACTTTTATACATTAAGGTAGGCTAATTCAACCTTTTCCCTGTTTACAAATGCGTTTTAGGTAGAGCATACAGCTGATATAGAACTACAAGTGATATAGCAATTTCAACTTTTAAAAGCAAAAACTTTTAAATTAAAGTCTTACGGTAATAGTCCTACAATTTGATTTATTTTTGAAACTAAGAGCATAATGCTATGTACTAATACATGTCCGTCAGATAATCCATTTCCAAAGGGGAGCTAAACATAACGTACATACAAACACTCACACACAGCGCATTCACACACGCAAACATACTCTAACCTACCCCCTGGTCACGATATATAACTAGATTTTACAATCCGCTCTATATTTTCTCTACCAATTTCGTTCAGCTACATAATAAGGTTTTTCTTGTGAGTATAAAACGATGAAGAACTCACAGCTTTTGGAATGTCGGTAAATTTATATAGATATTGTGAGTTAAGTGAAAGTAATTTGTGGATGAAAATGTTTTTACTAATTTAGGAAGCCCTGATACAAAGCGTTACATTTCTAGTTGAATGTTGGTGTTGAGTGTCCAAAAATGAATTCGGAACGTTCGATCAAATATGAGACTAACACTCAAACAAATAGCTATCTTTGTCAAGGATTCCCATTTATACAAATGGGACAAGGGTTGCCTTGGAAGAACCACCGACACCTACCCAACGCCAGCTTGAGAATAGTTTTCTGTGTGATAGCAATGGATTTATAATATATATAAGCGGCCCCCCAGATGATAATACCCCTTCAAGGAGTGACGAAACATAGCATAGTATGATAGTTTGATTTCATCCGCCGTTAAAACCCCTTCAAGATGATAAATTCATAAATTACTTACAACTGAAGTAAGAAACGTGGGTCATTCACGTTTATCTAGTATCAAATAATATCCCAATGTACTTTAACCCTAATATACATATCTACCCTATTTAGAACTTTGCAACGGCAAACGGTTCTATTAGGGTCACCATAAGAATACAACTTTAGGGAGTTTATGTGGGTGACCCTAGTGGAATCGTCTCTTAGTGGAATCGGCATTAATTTTTGTTTTGACACATTTAAATGGAGTTAATTTTGTTCAAAAAATATTTTATTAACGATAAATTTCTAGCTGCACCCTCAAATACTTATTCCAGCTGGTGTTCTCAAAAAATATTGCAGTATCATAGGAAAATAAAAATAGCTTGCCTGTTGTGTTTTACTAGGTTATTGATATATAGAGGAGCAATCGTGGGCCTAGAGTGAGATTAAAGGGAATAAATATCAAATAAATAAGCTGTGTAGTTTATATTTTCAAAGTGATTTATCCAATTTAATTTGCTGAATTTGTCTGAATAGATAAGCAAATATTTCAGTTGAATCTTTAGTTTTATTAAACACCGTGTTCTTAAATTTATTCCACCTGGAATAAAGATGGATGCAATTTGTATTTGGATTACCATTCGTATCAAATGTGATCTGCATGAAAATGGAGACAGGTTTAACAAATAATTGTAGCCTTCCACGATGACGCTTTATATACTGAATCTTCAGATAAATATTCTATAAATAAACAATTGATATGAATTTAAATTGGTCTTATGGACAGGTGATCAAGGTTGGGCAAACTCTGCGGACCAAAGTCCAAGGAATGTGATGTGTATTCTGCACAGCTACGAGACTTAAGGGATCATTGGCTTTTTGCCCGCCCGCTGGACAGTCTAGGAACTCTATGTAGCCAAAGAGGTAACCGGATAAGCTGTCATATAAGTATGAGTTTGAAATCAGTTTGCAGCAAGTTTTGTACTAGTTCGTACAGTGCGTACGAACTGGTAACGTACAATCGCTCCTAGCGATTTTAAAATTTCACGTGGTATATGTCCTTATCCTGGATACTTTTCGGCCCTTTTCCCTTTTCTTGAATTTACTTTTCTTAAAAACGTTTTTCGGATAATTTGTGTTAAAACGTTTGTCGTGTTTAACAATCTGCTTGACACTGTGAAAACAATTTTTAACATTGTACTACCTAAGGATGTCCACTAATATCATGATTTATTTTATTATTAACATATTTTAGTTTCGTAAATATAAAATTAAAGTGCTCCAAAACAGTACCCACTAGCAAGTAATTATTTGGAGAAGATAATCCCAGATAGTTATAAAATAAGATACAAAATATATTAGATGCAGATTCAACAATTAACTATTTAATTTATGTTGTTTACCGACTGAAGGATTATATTTAAAGAATGTATTCAACAAACGTATTAAAAAGTAATGCAAAATAATGAATCTCCAGAATCGTTTTCAATCCGAGTTTAAATATTGAAAAAAGTCAATTCGGAGATTCTGCTTTATTTTTTGTATATTTTTTAGATTAACGGGAATTTCCTCCTTTCTCCCTCCATTCTCGTCCCTACTATCTTTTCTGGTCGAGTCACCGGTGACTGGTATTCTTATTTTTTTTTTAGATAAATACTCCAATCCTTTTGTAAATACCGTTGTCAAAACGAACAGGTCCGTACTCGGGGTGGGGGGGAGGAGGGGAGGGGGGCCCGGCCCAGGGTCTTATTAAAAAAATAAGGTCAAAACTAAATTATAAGGATTTACAAATTCAGGTATTAATTATTTGATCATAAACTTATCATATTCATATTGTCACGGAATATTTTTTGTGAAACTTCCACTTTTATAGATGAAAAAATACATAATTTCAATTTACACTAAACACATTTAATTTACGATTTTCAGATAGATGTCCTAACGATAATTATGTGCCTAAAATAGAGTTATGATTGTGAGTACGTAGATCTATATTTTCACGGGGGGATGGGGATTTTGGGTGCTGGATGGGGAAGGGTGAAAAGGGGGCCCGCTATAGGCCTACCCAGGGGTCCACGATAGGCCTTCCCAGGGGTCCGTGAAGGCGGAGTACGGCCCTGAAAACGAAAGATAGTTTAGTCCATGAAAACTGGTGTGCATAAAGTGAATAATATAAACCACATGAATTGATGAACTCTCTTGTCTGTGATTGATGCTAATAAATCACGTTTATTAGTTTATCACGTTTAACACTGTGGAGGCCAAACTGCAACTGAAAATGAAGCGGTTGGGAAAACCACGAGGCCAAACTGGTTACCAGATCAGTGTGTAGGTAAAGCCTATAGTTTCCGATAGACAAAGACTGAGTTTTGTGGTCGCAAAATATCTAGAGACTTTAGAAACATTTAACGCCAAGGTTTGGTTGGGTTGATCCAGTGGTTTGATAACAAAAATTATGTCACGCCACCTGTAGGTCTTACGTATCCAAACTGTAAGTATACTACATGACCAATATGTGCCATTACTATAATAACAAGAATAACAATACTTTATTGAAATAACAACTACAAATGTTTTGTATCAATGTAAAAAAAAAAAAATTAGAAATTTGTTAAACTACAATACTATTACAATTAATTATTAAATAATATAAATATTATAAAAAATAAAAGAACAAGAATATAGTCTCAGAAATATCAGAGCCTTTTATAATGCCTTTTGAATATTAATTTTAATCAGGTTATATATATTATTAATTATTTCATAATTAAGAATGGCCCATGTATTCAGAAACATGATAAAATGTGTTTTGTATTAAAAATTGTTTCAGTTCTTTTTTAAATTTATTTGAGTTGTTTTCAAATTTTATACATTTAGGTAATTTATTTAAAAAGGTCATACCTGCTTGTGATGGAATACTGGAAAAAATCTTTAGTCGATGTTGTTGTAGCCGTGAGAGATTAGAATTTCTAGGATCATAATTATGAATATCCTTTCCTAAAATTTGTTCACATTTAAATTTGGAATATAAATTGTTTGAAATATATAAATACATGACAGAGTTAACATTTCAAAATCCCTAAAAGTAGTTTTGCAATTCTCTCTGAATGTTAAATTGACAATTATTCGTATAGACGTTTTGAAGGGTGAAGAGTCTTTTAAATTCTTTTTCGTTACAGCTACCAAAGAGTAATATCGTACGACAAATATGGATATATTAAACCATAATACGCTATCAGCAGAATATTTTTATGGCAGTATTTTGATAATTCTCGCAAAACATAAATTTTTGAAGACACATTTGAACATATATACAATACTATAAATCAGTAGTGGTTTCCCAAGGGTATTAAGAAAATATTTTCACATACCGCTTGGAGAGGAGGAATCTGTATCATATTCACTTCGACAATTGGTAATAAAGCTGAGAAATTCACATTTCTCTAGCCCAACATTTACCGTAGGGCAAACATTATAAAGGACTTTTAAGTGGTTATTTGTTATCGTTATAATGTGACTATTGACCCTAAATATTTTGAACAGCAACAAAAGTTTATGCTCCTGCTAGGTAAATTGATAAGTTTTACAAACTGTTATTTTATTATTCAACAATCATGTTTTAAAAGTATTGGTTATTGAAGCAATATAATGCTAAACAATTTATATTGACAAACAGCAGGTACATATGCACTTGTTATCTTTGTTCAACAGAGCTTAAAAACAAAATAAATTATATCTCTCTGAAGTGTTTGACTGCAGATCGTTATGAGGCAACCTAAGAAGGCGTTGTTTTCAGTTTCGGCACAAGCTCGGAGGTAAACAATAACTTGGAGACAAAGGAGAAGGGAACAATTAACAATGCTGGCTCTCATCGTCACAGACAGCCTTGTCCTTAACCAAGGTCTGTATCTGCTCAATATTCTACACTGCAGATATTATGCGTGTGCGTGAGGCTATGTGCTTCAGGGATTCTAAGTAATTTAGGAAATTATCATACAAACTGTAACGGTTTTACATCTGCCAATCTAATAACTTTTTATGTTTTAGTTATATTATGATTAAATTGTAAAATTCTGGGTTTACCAGTTTTTTTTTTATTATAATAATATTCTCAATATCTTGATATTTATATTTATGATTAGGTTGTGCCGAACTTCAACTTTTAAGACAGTAAAATGCATAAATCCATACCTGTATGTCTACCGGTCCATGTATACGAATATTTTTTCCGGGTTTATCTTATCAACCTTTAAATTTTCGTAAAACTGAAGATAAATTTGTGTTTTTTAGCGAATTTCCCCTATAGGGAAGAAGCTATTACCGTAGTCGGCATGGTAAGACCTAGGCCCGGGACCATGATAACTTTTCGTTTTGAGGTCCCCAGACCCCAAAAACACCATTCGTTCGAAACTGTATATATATATATATATATATATATATATATATATATATATGTGTCCGTGAGCACGATAACTCTCGTAAAAATTATCCGATTTTGATTAAATTTGGTATAAACGTGTAAAGCAACATTTATGACTTTAAGTTCGAAAACCAACCAGATCGCTCTATCCAAAGGGGTATTTTGGGGGGGGTTTTGTACCCCCAAAATGGGTTTTTCGAATTTTTTACATATAATTTTAGAAATAGTCAAATTTTATTTTTCCCCATTGGATTCAGCTTAAAAAAACACACAATTTGGTATTTTGATCATTTCTCTACGTCAATTGGTTACCGAGATATTGAAAGTGCTAAACACAGTACGTTGTCTAATGTTATTCTTATGGAGAAAAATAAAAATTTTATATCTCGCTTATTTATGAACGTATACTGATGAAACTTGGTATACGGCTTCATCTGGTTGTGGACCAATGATATTTGCTCAAAAAGACAATTTTTTACCCAAGGCTCCCGTAGCAGCAAACCTGCGTACTCAGCCCCATGTTATTCTTATGGAGAATAAGTAACGTGTTATCTGCCTTCATTATGAAAATAAATTAATGAAATTTGGTATGTGGCTTTACCTACATGAGTTATATTGATATTTGTATAAAACTCCATTTTTTGTGCTCCTTGCTTCAGCAAACCTGCATACTCAGCTGCCATGTTATTCTTATGGAGAATAATTAAAATGTCATAAATCGTTTATTTATGAATGTATATTGATGAAACTTGGTATGTGGCTCTATGTGGTATTAAGATACATATATATGCATTGGAAATTCGCTGAGTACGCAGGTTTGCTGCTACGGGGGTATTTTTGTTTTTGTTTGTCATATGGCATATTTATTTATAGTGCCATGGATGTATATTTATCCATGTTAAAAAGTACAGCATTAGTCCCGCTCTTTTTTTCTCCCTCTCCCCTTTAATTAGTACGATACACATGTCATTTAAAAAGACACACATCATATCATTTTAAGGTTAAAAAGACTTATACAAATTGCGATAAAAAAACGTGTTCTTAAGGGCGATATCAATGAACCTACTAAACTAAACAAAGAAATAAATACCCCCGTCGTAGCAAACCTGCATACTCAGCGAATTTACAATGAATATATAACATAACAAATTATAACACTTAACAGGATACATAAGAAATGTATTCACAAACAAGCGATATTTAAAATATTAATTATTCTCCATAAGAATAACATTGGGGATGAGTACGCAGGTTTGCTGCAACAAGGCACACAAAAAACGGGTTTTTATGCAAATATCAATAGAACTCATCTTAGTGAAGTCACATACCAAGTTTCATCCATATACATTTATAAATAAGCGATATATAACCTTTTAAGTATTTTCCATAAGAATAACATGGGGACCAAGTACCTAGGTTTGCTGCTACAGGAACCATAGACGAAAAAATTTGTTTGTGCAAACAACAATAAACCATAACCAGATCAAGCCATATACCAAATTTCGTCAGTTTATGTTCATAAATAAGCGAGATATACAATTTTTATTTTTCTCCATAAGAATAACATTAGACAACGTACTGTGTTTAGCACTTTCAATATCTCGGTAACCAATTGACGTAGAGCAATGATCAAAATACCAAATTGTTTGTTTTTTTAATTTGAATTCAATGGTATAAATTAAAATTTGATTTAAATTAAAATTATATGTGAAACCTCCAAAAAACCCATTTTTGGGGTACAAAACCCCCCAAAAACCCCCCTTCGGATGGTGCGATTCATCTGGTTTTCGAACTCGTTCAAATAAATGGTACTTTACACATTTGTACCAAATTTCATTAATATCGGAGCATTTTTACGAGAGTTATCGTGCTTACGGACACACACACTCATATATATATATATGTATATATATGTATATATATATGTATATATATGTATATATATATGTATATATATATATATACATATATAAAAATTTGAACGAATGGTGTTTTTGGCATCTGGGGACCTCAAAATGAAAAGTTATCATGGTCTTGGGCTTAAGTCTTACCATGAGACCTACGGTAATAGCTTCTTCCCTATAGGGGAAATTCGCTAAAAAGGTCTAGGAGTAAACACGACAAAATCGTTTTCTTTTCACTCACCATCAGGACTCTGCCCCACAGGCAGGGTAGTTATAGACTCAGAAGCATGAGAACACTTGCTCTAATTTGAGCAGCACTAATATGATTCGTTAGTTGTATTTAACATTTTACAGAACAGTTTATACATAACACATTTCCCGTAGCAATAGATAAACCTTCAAATGAAAGATAGGAGAAGGATTTGTTTCTAATACAACTGGAAGTTATTGAAACTAAATTTTCGTATAATAATGAACCTGCATACAATACTAGCTCTTAGCGACTTCCGTGGTTTTGTTCCAGGACAATAGTCTGCACTCAACGGGGGCGACTAGAGAAAAAACAATCCCTCAAATATCTAGAAAAATCGTTAAAACAACCAATATTTTCATTACTTTATGCCGATATTATTTTCTATCAAAGCTCTGTTCTTTATTTTATCCATAAATACCTTTTTCCGTTGAAACGTGAAACCAAAGTTATGAACCTTATATCTATACTTTATAAAATTAATCCGGCAGTAGATCTTCTAACAGGTGGACTGTTTTCCTAACTTGGCAGAGGAGCTAGAGATGGAATTCTTACTAATTACCTTATTAGTTGCTGACTATTACCTTATTTAAATTTTAAGTAAGGTAATACGATTAGTTTGTGCTTGAACGAGATTGGGAAAACTCGTTTTACTACCTCCTTATTTTAATCTCATTACACCGTAGCGCTTAGTTTGAACTGTTGTCTTCCTTCAATACATACATTTTATTGATTTCTTGTATTGCATAGAGACTAAATTTACTTTTAAATAGTAAATTGTGTTGTCATCATTAGGTTAGGATTACAACAACTGAGAAATTTACTTAACCCAAATTTTTATATCCAAGTACAAATCCTGTAACCCCCGATATTTTTCCTGTAACTTGCATGATATTTTTGCCATACCTTGGATTTTCTATAAACATATCCTCTGTTTTCGAAATTTAGTCTTAAAAATAAAAGAATAAAATATTATTGACAAGTAAATTGGTTTATAAAATTTGTAAAAAAGACGGATTCCAAATGATGATGCAAATTGTAGTTTGATTTTTCATAGAAGCTGAAACTTGTACAAACCTTTATACGATAGAAGAGGTTCGTAGCAGTTCAGCAGTTTACGATTGATAGCTAACCCCTTTACGAGAAGTTAGTAAACTTCAACTGTCGGAGTAAAGATATAATTCGTTTAGAGTAAGCCGATGTTGAGGTCATTTGATTTATAGGAAAAAATATATTATATTTATATTATATTAAATGA
Organism: Allygus modestus; assembly: GCA_963675035.1. Lineage (NCBI taxonomy): Eukaryota > Metazoa > Arthropoda > Insecta > Hemiptera > Cicadellidae > Allygus > Allygus modestus. The sequence goes on along the minus strand of OY776114.1, from coordinate 75,918,031 downwards.
ATAATTTATAGGAATTATTTGACTAAAAGCGCTGGGAAAAACCAAGTTAATAGTAATAAGTTTATATTTTTGAGCGATTATATTATTTATCAAGACTATTATCTGTGTTGGCACAGCACAATCTGTAAACTAATTGGTTGATTTTATAAACTAATTTTGTTCACACTGTACAGGAAATATATATTGTTTGTATCAGATGTGAATACCGCAATAAATACTTTCTCACTATAGATTCCGAAAAACAGTTGGAGATTTTTCTTACACTGTTATTATTCTGACAACAGTAGCACCAACAAGGTATATATATATATATATATATATATATATATATATATATATACCAAAAAACATAAATAACAACAACACAGATAAGAACACAGTCTTGTAATGTACGATATACGTACGGTATATCGTACGTGAAATTTGTTTTGTAAATATATATATAAATATATATATATATGTATATGTATATATATATATATATATATATATCTAGATGTCTCGTCTCGTGTACATGGTCAACCGCCATTTGCCCCTCTGTCAACTCTGCTTCTAAGGCAACCAACATAGTAACCTATCAAATACTCTCTTTTAGAGTTATATTGCAGTCAGTTGTCTAACATATAACTTGCGAAGAGAGGATATGATGGTTACCTGAAGAAAATGGCGGTTATCATGTAGGCTTCACTTTTTTACCCCAGACGAAACCAATAGATTTATTAACCTCGTTGAACAGCACTTTAATCAAAAGTAGTATTTCATCCGACATCAGCTGTTATTTATTCTTTTGGTTAGCGGTATGAACGGAAATTCAAAATCATTGATTGAATCAAAATTCAAAATCAGCTGTTCTCACTAATCTAGTAAGTAGATTATAACAAATATTAAAATCTATATTTGTAGCCCCTGAGCTGCGGTTGACTAAACCACTTACCGTGAGACCGTCAGTCAGCTCAAACTGTTGCAGTTTGAAACCTACACATTTGTAATAAAGGCAGAAAATGGATCCATTGGAAAAGTATGAAACATACAAACATTTCAAAAACAATAATCCGGAAGAAATCATTATCAATGAAAAGTTAAAATTCAACTCCCATTCCATTTTTAACTCTCTCATCTCAACAAAAGATCATACAACCCTTCCCCGCCCCCTCCAGACTGATAAGGATGATAGGACGCCGGGTTAAGGAAAATAGACCAGTCTGTCCCCTGCCCGGGCCGTGATCATGTTTTCGTCGACAGGCCTGTCCAACTGTTTAAATGTAATATTCGTTCGTGTAATCGTCGTGTCCGTGTAAATGTACTGTGTTGTGTTTTTTAATTTTCTTACGAAGCCATCTGGTCTACAACTTCATTCTGTAAGGAGCTAATGATGACGCCGTTGTGTCGAAACAAGCTTCAACCTGCAACAATTTGAGCTGGCTGAGGTCTCACAGTAATTTAGTCCTACAATATAAAAAATATATAAACACAATTGTTATCATTATGTCTTGAGAAATATTATCCAGCAAAGCTGACAGAAATGTCTGAAAAAGATGCTAAGTACGCCGTGTGATGAGAAGTATCGTTCATAACTTGTAACATAAGTGTTATTCCGGTACTTGATCTAATTTCTCCGCTTGGCTGTCGCCTCGTATGCAAAACATGATCGCATACCAGAGAATAACTAGTGTTACTAGTGATGAAATATCCTATTCCATTCCACTAAGCACGTCAAAGTTACTAAACGTTCTCAAAGTGCCCCGTAATTAGGAGAAATTGGTATTGTTTAGCAATTGTTATTATAATGAAAGAATTTGTTTTAATCGAATTAAATGTTTACTCGCTATTAATATAGTAAACAATATAATATTAGAACTAAACTTTTACGAAATGGAGCAATAAGCAATGTACAGGGTGTTTGTAAAAACGGTACAACTTCAGCTCTCTCCCTTACCTTATTAATTGGGAGCAGGAGTTTTTCGTTGATACCTTATGAAAAAGTGACTCAACAAGTTTGTATCAAGTAAACTTTGATAGTTTGAATAAATGATTGATTTATTAAGGTTGCCTTATAAACAAAGTAACCTATTTATGACACGCAATCTGGTCTCAATGGCCGCTTAAGTCAAAGTATAAGATGTTGATTGGTTTATTAAAATTTGGTTATTAGTATAGTTTTTCAGTGAATATTCAAACCAACATATAACATACACCCTCTTTCAAGGACCACAAATACCTTGGTATGATAAATTTAAAATTAGGGAACATTTCTCAAATTGATGTCCCTATGTTAAGTCGTGTTTGTGCTGAATTTGAATTGATTATTTAGGTGTCAGCAATGACAACAAAACCTCTAGATGGGATAAAGCGTTGAATGGAACGTAAATCTAAAGAATCTTTTACTTCATTTGGTTAAACTTTTAAGAAATTATGTCAAAAATAGACATGTTAGTTATGTTTAAAGCTGTACAATATTTTGTTATAAACAAACTGCATAATGAACATTTTCATTAGATGTCAGCGTGACGGACAACTTGTAACAGGTTGAGTGAATAGTTTGGGTTGGATAAACTCTCTATACTCTTCTGGTGATTTTGATGTCACAAAATGGCCTATAAGGGGTCATAAAATTTAGGGTATTTAGAGTATACTATGAAAGTTGTGCGAGAGAAAAAATCCACTCACATACTAAAGTACAGTAATATCTTACAACTAGACTAGTTAGATACACCACAACGTAGAAATTTTTCAACACGGTACTGATTGTTCTTTATTATGTGGTGCGTGTTACAGTGTAAATTGTGTTGGTTGCGCATTGGTATTGCGGACATTTCGGTAAAATATATGGGTGAGATTAAAATTGATGTAATGTTGTTCATTATGTACCCTAACAACTCTCATACTCAGAAGACGTGGTACGTACTAATTCCTATTATGATACATCAACAATAAATGAGATGAATAGTTCCATTTCATCATTAGACATTATATATTACGGTATATCGTACGTGAATCGAAGAATAGTATAAAACATATAAGCGAATTTCCCCTATAGGGAAGAAGCTATTACCGTAAGTGGCATGGTAAGACTTAAGTCCGATATCATGATAACTTTTTGTTTTGAGGTCCCCAGATGCCAAAAACACTATTCGTTCAAATTTATATATATGTAGTATATATATTATATATATGTGTGTGTGTGTGTGTGTATGTGTGTGTGTGTGTGTGTGTGTGTGTGTGTGTGTGTGTGTGTGTGTGTGTGTGTGTGTGCGTGCGCGCGCGCGTGTGTCCGTTACCATGATAACTTTTGAAATAAACACCCGATTTTGATGAAATTTGGCACTAATGTGTAGAGTAACATTTATGACTTTAAGTTAGAAAATCAGATCGATCGGACTATGGTAAGGGGGTTTCAAATTTTCCAAAAATCAGTTTTTTTTTATTTTCCCCCTAAAATTTAAAACACTTAATTTTGGTTATAGCCATTTTATAGAGCTTAAAATACAAATAATTTAGTATTTTGAATCATTAACCTAGGTTAAGTTGTTGTAAAGAAAAGTAAAAAAACGCGTCCATAAAATTTCCCATGTTATTTTTATGGGGAAAAGGTTTTGGATTTTCCTCAGTTAATTTTACTAAAAACTTCACATTTCTTTTTACCAATCAGTTTGGCTCTACAAAACAATAATTTTGGTGTTTTAATTGTTGTTCTACGTCCCAACCGTTGCAGAGATAATCCAAGTGCTAAACACAGTACGTTGTCCAATGTTATCCTTATGGAGATATTTAAAATTTGATATCTTGATTATTTATGAACGTATATTGATGAAACTTGGTATGTGGCTTCAACTAGTTGTGTTATACTGATATTTGCACAAAAAGGTTTTTTTATTTTCCCCGTAGCAGCAAACCTGCATACTCGGCCCCAATTTATTCATATGGAGAATAACTAAAGTTGTATATCTCCCTTAGTTATGAACCTAAATTAATAAAACTTGGTATGTAGCTTCACCTAGTTGAGTTATATTGATAATTTCAAAAATACAAATTGTTATCTTCCTCATTGTAGCAAACCTGCGTACTCATACCTAATGTTATTCTTATGGATAATAAATCAAACGCTATTTATCACTTATTTCTGAATGTATTTTTGTGAAACTTGGTAAGTGGCTCTATGTAGTAGTGAGACACATATATATGCATTGGAAATTCGCTGAGAACGCAGGTTTGCTACTACGGGGGTATTTTTGAGTTTTTAACTGTAACTATGATATGTTTACAAGATGTTTAATATAGAAGAGAATTCAAAGAAGAGGAGAAAAGTCTTTTTCACTGATATACACTTACATAACAAATATATTTTCGCCATTTGACTCCCATTATAAGGTGTCTTCTGATAGTTGAATCACAACATTATTACATACTTTATATTAAAGCAGATGACGAATAGCACAGGGACCAAACCTTGTCCTCCTTTTATAAATTTAATCACTGAGTGTCAGTCAATTTAAAGTACATCACCATCATTAAATATATACTATAAAACAGTTAAACTAATCTGACCTTTTAAAAAGGACAAACACTTTGCAACTAGGGCATTTTTATCAACATAATACCAGGAATGGCAGTACTTTCTCCTTTCCTCGGTATAGGACCTCCGCAAATAAAAGATGAAAGAAGTTCATTTTACGAGGGTATTCCGTATTTAATAGATTGCCAATTCATATCAAACCTCAAATTACTTATCAACTTTTCAAGCAAACCTCAAACATTTTCTCCTATATCCAGAGCATTTTATTCAATCTCGGAATTTGTATTGCCGTAACTCGGTCTTGCTTTGAGAAAATCTACAATCCCAAAACCTTCTTGTTTAATATTCCTAGATATATCTCTCAATTATCACCTTTGTATTGATGCTAACATTTACTTGTTATTAAATTATGACGACACATAATATTTGATACATTGTATGTGAAAGAAAAATTGGATCCTAATAAAGAATTATTGACTATTAACTGTAAATTACGGTCTATATACCAACCACATTTTACAACGATGAAGAGGTTAGTATGAGGCGAAAGGGAGAGGATACGGTGGCGACAGGTGTCAAACGATAGCAGTTGACAGCTGTTGGTACACAACCACCTGTGGATACCGGCCTCCGAAATGTAATACACTCCTCTTTCGCCTCTTATTCCTGATAGTTTATTAATGTACTGAAGCAAACCATTTATTTAAGACTTAATAGAATTAATAAGTTTAAGCTTGTCCACTTTTAGAGATTTTACAGCGAAAACGCCTTAATGAATTTCTACTCATCGAAACTTAATTTTCATTTACTCATGTAAAACATCCTTTTTGTTTTAAATATCGTAGTATTGATTATTTAAAAATGTATATCATAGATATATACCCTAGACAAATTCATAAATCAATCATTGGTATATTTAAACCACACTTGTATATAATTTATTGTAATATAAAGTCCAACATTTTCTTAAATAACTAATGAATACTTTGATGTATACAATTTTATTTTCACAACATTAGTTTGATTATTTGTGACCCGTACTTCAGATTTTGTAATTTTAACAGTTTAAATAATAATAAATTATTAACTTTGACTTATACTGCAAATACTTAACCTTAAATATTTAATCTCTAGACTTACTATCTTTGTTAAATCTTCTTTTGGTTAAGCTGGGAAGTAAATTAAAAAAGGTCTCGAACCAAAAATTTAGCTATTACACATCATAGAGAAGGTAAAAGTGGATGGTGGTGATGGTGGTGGTGGTGGTGGTGGTGGTGGTGGTGGTGTTGGGTTGGGTGGTGGGGGTACGAAGGTAGTCAATATGTAGGAGACTCGAGAGACCAGGATTACCTGGGGAGTATTAACTGTAGAGCAAGGACCTGAACCTCTACATATCTGTCTCTATCTTGGAAACGACACATTCACTACGTTTTACTACTGAAAATACTATTTTAATTACATTTAAAATTATTATTTTATAAATATACATGACTTGGATATGACGAATATTATAATTTATAATTCAATGTTATAATAATTTTGATTTTATTTTGACAAATAATTTAGAGTTTTTAGTTAAAAGGTTGCATACTTTTAAATTAAAATGTATAGCCTATGTATAAATATAAAAAGAAAGTAACATATTTTGACCAAACGTATTTTTAGGCATACAAGTTTTAAGATCTATATTTGGTTATGATGATTACTAAGGTTGTTTAAAGAAATACATCCTTGTTAGAACCTTGATTGATAAAGATTTAGCTGAACTTTGGGATTGCGGGATGCTCTAAAACTATATGAGTTCTAGGCTTCACCCCCTAAATGCCGTCTAGACTAAAACAAACCTTTATACTAAATAAAAATTTTATAGTATTATTTTTAAACGTTTAATGCTCAAACGATTTTATAGTCAACGTCAATGACAAATTTTGAATAGTCGTATGTGTTTATCTATTCAATGAGAACACTGCAGTTTTTAATGAACAATTATTTTAAAATTATTTTAAATATAAACCCCCTTACACGTGTTATTAGAAATGTAAATGTAAACTTTTACATCTATTTACATTCTCACATGTTTGACTTTAAACAAATCAAAATCTCTTTCCAAGCAATTCGGTCCCGAAGTATGATTTCGAGTGTCTAATGTTTTGGCTATTTCTCACCATAACACCACATTTTTTAAGCACCAGACATACTGTAGATCTATTAAAATGTTCAACAAATTGGCATCATTCTTAAAAGAAAAAACAAATTCTTTAGCCTTTAAAAAAAGGTTGAAATATTGTCTTATTGATAAGGAGTTGTATAGCCTTAAGGCATTATGTAGTTGCAATAATGTATGAACTATAAACGTGCATACACATGTATTTAAGAGTTTTTGTATATCTGACAATTCACATAAATTTATTTGTTTAAGACAATAAAGAATTTGAGTTTTAAAATTGTCGAATCGTTACCATGCATAACACATCAAATAATGATGATAAGCTTTAAAAATTAAGTAAAACCTTATATCAAGAAATCTATTTTTAAAAAGTCGTAATAATTTTTATTTTTAAATTACGACAAACAACGTGTTTTATCAACAAAAACAGACATTTGTAAACAACTAACAATATCCAGAACCAACTTGGGTAATTAGATTCAGGCCCAAACTTAGACCTTAGAAACCTCCACAACTTCATTGTGACCGAGATGAATTTGGCCTTGTCCAAGCATTACAGATTGATATCATTAGTTGATAATTAACATAATTCTGCCAATAAACTCAAAAGTAATTAATTTTATAACATAATTAATTGCATATCTACATAAAACATTTATAAAATTAAGCCGTTTAAAAAAAGTGGAAATTTTAACCGTCATTTATAAAGATTAAACATAATTAAATTTTATATAATTAAACAAAATTAAAATAGATTTACCCAACGTAAAGTGCAACTTTTAAAAAGAATACATTTTTACTTAGCCTTGGTTCTTTTATATATTTATATATATAGACATAACTTTTGATGTAAAACTTTAATTTATTTACTATTCAAATTCTATTCTTTCTCCTTTATTGCTTGAAAACGTTTGTGTTATAAACGAAAATTCGCAAAAAACTTATTTTCCATTATTTACATCTGTTTTAAGGTTTTAATCTTGTCCGAGTGAGTGTTCATGTATGCTCTGCTCTTCTTCTTGTCAAATACAACAATATCACTTCTTCTTAAAGAGTCGTTAACATATGTCGCAGTAACTTCTTCGAAAACCTGATAAATTCAATATATTCCAAATGACAAATTTAGCAATCAAGTTTTGTTTCAAATATACCAAGCATATCAAAATAAATAGATTTATTAATTTATTCTTACTGTATGATAAAACTTATTGTAAGTTCTATTAAAGTATACCTATTGTTGTTTTTTAAAGAACATTAATTTAACTACTTGAAAACAATACTATTGCTGAATATAGATTTGTTTTTAATCCCCCACTAATAATACCCCTTTCTTATTTTATTCACACCAGAGAAAAGCCAGAAATAAAAACCCTTCATATAGTGAACATAGTAAACTAGGAAAGTCCAGTGACATTACAAAAAAAACCTATCAATCTTTCTGGGTGTGATATAGGGTGGTGAGTTAAGGGGGGGGGGCGAGCAAATAAGAACCCTACAAGTAGAACGGGTTGTGCTTTGAGCAGCAGGTAAAGGGAATTTATAAAGTCTTACTTTGGCCGAAATATGCTATACGATCACTAGCCAAAGTTACGCCTCAATCAAACTGCATATAGCTAGATATTTATTATACTACACCAAATTCTTTTGTTTGAGAGCCAATTACGTATTTTAAATACAAGACACATAACATAGTTATCTCGAGAAACATAATTACGATACTATAATAAGGGATTTTTCGCACTACAGCATAAGCTCGCTTTCTTTAAAAAAAAAAAATCTAAAATACTGGTTATGAAACTATAACAGACTTCGCCAGTAACAAACTATAAATTACCAATTTTTATAGATTAAAAGAACGATTGAAAGGATTCCTAGTAAACTAAAGCTTTTACCCAATAAAGGAATTTTGGGAAACTTATAAATCCCATCCATAGATCCTCCTCCTATTAGATGGAGCGTGGTAAAAAATGAGCTTAGTCGTTCTAATAGGTTCAAAATCGTGAGGACAAGGGACGTCAAAATAAGGCAAGTAGTACCAAAATGTTAGTAGTTAAACAAAAACATAATTTGTTAATTATCTGAAAATGTTCAAAGGTTCCTGCACTGAATACAACACAAATAAATGTTTTTAAACTCTGATTCTTCTCGATGTAGCTGGGGTTCCCAGGCATTGTAGTATTAAATTACATAATGTGTTGTAATAAAACTATTTGTAGAGATTTTATACTTTTTTAAAGACATACAACACGCTATAAGTTTTAGCTTTATTATCTAGGCAGATTAAATTTAATCCGAGTTAGGTATAAGTTTTCGTTGCACTAAAGCTGAATAGTAAGCTGGATTACTACTGAAAACAGAGATAAAAAAACAACAGCTGAGGTAGAATCCAACAATTCAATTACGGGTAAATTACAAGCGACAAAGACTACTGATGTGGAATGTTGCCTCTGCTTTTGATTATTGCAAAAATAAATCTACTGCCTGTATAGTATGATCAAAACCGTCGTTCCAAATTAATTACGGCAGCGTAATTTTAGTATAACGTTAAAATTACGAACATAACTGTAAATTCATCACTTTTTTAACGTAATTAACAAGACAATACTAATGCAGTTTAAAATGATTTTTAAGCCGTAATTTGTAATTAGTGAATTTCCGATGGAAAGTGAACTAATAGCATGACCCTTACAGTGAAACTTAAGCCTGGGGCCACCATAGAAGTTCCTAACGTGACCCCCTGAACACGTTTTGGGGTTCGTTCAAAATTGTATATATATATATATATACAATTATATACATATAAATATTTGTATATATATATATATATATGTGTGTGTGTGTGTGTGTGTGTGTGTGTGTGTGTGTGTTTGCACTCTAGCAGTCGCATTTTTGTCCGATTTACTTCAAACTTGGTAGGGACGTTCCTTTCTGTAATCAGTTGGACAATTTCGTTGGGCAAAACAATCAGATATCTCTAACCCCCTTTTATGGCGATCAATCTTTTAAATTACAAGTTTTTGGGCCCAAAAAGAGTCAGAAAAGCCCCGGATGTAAAATTAATGCACGTAATAAGATGGGAATTAATGAGGCGAAAGTTTTAAGCTCTCCCTCGTCATTCTAGCATAAATATTTACGGAGTTATTAAAGAAAATGTGTATCGACTAAACACAGTACGTTGTCTTATGGGGGTTTTACATTTGTTGGTGTACTTGTCTTATCCCCAACAACCTCACACCTATTTCAAGCCTGACTGGACCTTCTCCTAACCTTATAAAGTGCAAAATCGTATTCCCAGCATTGCAGGTAAATAAAACCAGGAGCATTAGAACAGCCAACAAATCAATATTTTCAGATTTCAATAAAATTTGGAATAAATGTTTGTTTTTACACTGACTTTGAGTTTTAAAAGATTGTTATGTGGAAATTCACTTCCCTCACGTCTGCGCGCTGCGTGCGAACTCGTTTTAATTTGTGTTTATTGTTTGTACACCACCACAATTACATATTATTGTAGCTAACTAATAAAAAGGTTAGAACAATTTAAGAATTTTTTCTGATATGATTACTGATTACTTAAGCATTAAGAGGCTTATTCAAGCCATCATCAGAGACTGCAGACAGTCGAATGTGTGATTCTACCCCCAGCCAACAGGCAGCCCGATCAATGTTGTCCCGCATAATAACACTGCTCCCCGACCCATTACATGTATTAGACATATAGGGGATTAATCACTAAACAAAATTAAAAAATTTGTTGTCTGGTTGTGTGCGTTAATCAGATGAAGATTGTTTTGCGTTTGAATTTTTTTTTCAAATTAAGTTAATATGTGCCACTGGACAACTTACGTTTAACTTAAATATTAATTTTTTCCTTCTACATACATTTATGCAAAGGAATTTTTGAAATTATAGTAGTTAGTCTGTAGCTAAAGTATTATAATATAAAAATCAGTTAATTTGATAATAAACAATTATTTTGTCTTTATTTCTTTGTACTCGTAAATAAACTGAAGCATGGAACTTTCTTACTTCTTTATTTTCATACCTGTACTGTTTAATGCAAATGGTAGAGGTATTTTACCAAATAAATATTTACATAGCCAGCGCCACCTCTTTCAGGAAGAACTTAATGGTAAGATGATTTGCTTAACTTCTTGTTCTTCTTATAAATAAGCATTTTAAGTAAGGTAAAGTCAAAGCAATTTGACTGTCAAAAAATGATTCCGAAATTCTTACGAACAAAATTCTTTCTCCAAATACACACGTGGGTATTATGGTTGGCCTGCCTTTTTTGCTAATTTCCTCTGTAGGGAAGAAACAATTACCGGAGGTCGCATGGCAAGGCTTAAGCCCAAGACCATGATAACTTTCATTTTGTGGTCCCCAGATGCCAAAACACCATTCGTTCAAATTTTGATATATGTATATATATATATATATATATATATATATAATGTATATTATATCTATTTAAGGGGGGTTTTGGGGAGGTTTTGTACTCAAAAAATGTTTTTTTGGGGTTTTCACATGTAATTGTTATTTTAATCATATTTTATTTTTTACCATTGAGTTCGGCTTAAAAAACAAACAATTTGGTAATTTGATCATTGCTCTACGTCAATTGGTTACTGAGATATTGTAAGTGCTAAACACGGCATGTTGTTCAATGTTATTCTTATGGAAAAAAATTCAAATGTTATATCTCGCTTATTTAAGAATATAAAGTGACGAAGCTTGGTACATGGCTTCATCTGGTTGTGGTTTATTGTTGTTTGTACAAAAAACAATTTTTTGCAAATGGTTCCCGTAGCAGCAAACCTAGGTAATCAGTCCCCATGTTATTCTTATGGAAAATACTTAAAATGTTATATATCGCTTATTTATGAATGTATATGGATGAAACTTGGTATGTGACTTCACTTAGATGAGTTCTATTGATATATGCATAAAAAAACGTATTTTGTGTTCCTTTTTTCAACAAACCTTCGTACTCATACCCAATGTTATTCTTATGCAGAATAATTAATATTTTAAGTAACGGTATAGCTTGTTTGTGACTATATTTCTTATGAATTCTAGTAAGTGGCTTAGTGTGTATATTCATTGGAAATTCGCTGAGTATGCAGGTTTGCTGCGGCGGGGTATTATAGAGTATTATAGGCTGATTACGCAGGTGTAATGCATCATGTACCTCAAAAAGTGGGGACTTTTATCAATATTAATGGTCCAAAAATACCCATATAAATAACATTAGACAACGTATTATGTTGTTACTTAAAACATTTCTGCAATGGATTGACGTATAACTCCAAAATATTTTCTTTATAGTCGAACTGATTGGTAAAATTAAAATTCAGACTTGTAATAAGTGTCGAACATAAAGTCATAATTGTTATTTTACACGATTTTCCCAAATTCCATCGAAATTAGACGTTTCGTTAACTTTTATTATATTTCTAAATTGGTTAATTTCTAAACGCCTTAAGAAAAAAATACTATTACTGTAGTTGGCATGGTGTGACATAGCCCTGATCTCATGATTTATTTTAAATTTAAGCTCCCCAAAAGCTAAAAACACAACTCGTTAAAATGCGTATACATGTATCTAGAACATTACCGTAAGAGGAAACTCTCTAAAAGACAAGTATGCTGTGACAGACAGCCGGAAATAGTCTAATGCATCATCATAACATCCAACAAATGCTCCTAGTTGCTGATGACGACGTTTCTGATGATACGCTTCGTACCATCACACTCCACACTTTGCCGCTGATTTGATTTCGAGTAACCTGTTCTCACATAATCCAAATTTAATTAAAAAAATAATAATAAATGATACGAAAACAGTAAATTATAATAACAACTTGTACAAAGAATAAAATAAAAAGTTGTGTTTTACGAAAAAAATGGAGAATACTGTTTTTAGTTTACACTTTAAAACACGTTTTGTATTATATTAGCTTGCATACAACCCGTTATACAATGAACACTACATACAAATGTATGATCGATAAATTTAATTTCATATAAATACTTAGAACCGTTAGTACAATAAGAATATTACCGTAATCACTGAATAAGAAGCAATGCTCATCGCTATACTGACAAAATAAATCGCAAGAGAGGACTCGTAGGATTGTTTACAATTAAGGTATTTGCTTATGCAGAAATATTGACAATACTTTGTATTTCCCAAGCTCTGAACACTTTGTGGGGCCTAGTTGTGGTTTCTTATTTTATTTTATAGTAGTATGAATACTCTTCCACGATTATATGATAAGCTAAAACAATAAATGTTGCCTTCCAATCAGAGAGAGGAGCTTAGGATCAGTGGAGTTGTTGTTTGTAATTAATTTTCTTTTATCGAGTTTACGTATCCGGGTACCTGCGAGTCTGGTTTGAACTTTGTTTCGATACGATAATCGTATATTGTAAGCTATAATAGTGATTCAGTGTGTCTAAATTTAAATATCAATTTACCAAATAATAATAAAAATAATTTGTTATTAGATGACATGGTTCAAGTAGATCATTTCAATTACGCATTAGTATATAAATGTATAACGTTATATACATGTCATACAACTTTCTTAAAGTTGGCTTAAAATGGCTAATAATCTTTATAACATCTCCATATAAGGCCGGTCTGCACCAAGGAATATTTAGCGAGCTATACGTCTGCCTCCTATACACTACATACTTGAATGAAAGGTCTCGGTGAAAAATCCGGAGGAAGAGTTTTATTTTGAATAAAACCTCTTCTAAGGCTATAATTAAATAAAAGTGTCAAGATAAAACACTTTTTTATTTTAATATTTTACCAGTTGTGTGATTTCATTTGGCTATTCTAATATGGTGATCAATCAAATGTGTTGGAGAGGTAGTATTAATAAAACCACTACGGGCGTGATAAATCAGTATCCAAAGTAGGTTATTAAGGTGTTATATGTAATCTATTTAATGTAATCTAATGTAATCTATTATCTGTGAATGGCACAGCCCTCACTCACTCACTCACTCACTCACTCACTCACTGACTCACTCACTGACTCACTCACTCACTCACTCACTCACTAACTCACTCACTCACTCATTCACTCACTCACTCACTCACCTACTCACTCACTCACTCACTCACTCACCTACTCACTAACTCACTCACTCACTCACTCACTCACTCACTCACTCACTGACTCACTCACTCACTCACTCACTCACTCACTCACTCACTAACTCACCTACTAACTCACTCACTCACTCACTCACCTACTCACTCACTCACCTTCTCACACACTCACTCACTCACCCACTCACTCACTCACTCACTCACTCACTCACTTACTCACTGACTCACTCACTCACTCACTCACTAACTCACCTACTCACTCACTCACTCACTCACTCACTCACTCACTCACTCACTCACTCACTCACTCACTCACTCACTCACTCACTCACTCACTCACTCACCTACTCACTCACTCACTCACTCACCTACTCACTCACTCACTCACTCACTCACTCACTTACTCACTCACCTACTCACACACTCACTCACTCACTCACTCACTCACCTACTCACACACTCACTCACTCACTCACCTACTCACTCACTCACCTACTCACACACTCACTCACTCACTCACCTACTCACTCACTCACTCACTCACTCACCTACTCACTCACTCACTCACTCACTCACTGACTCACTCACTCACCTACTCCACTCACTCACTCACTCACTCACCTACTCACTAACTCACTCACTCACTCACTCACTCACTCACTCACTGACTCACTCACTCACTCACTGACTCACTCACTCACTCACTCACTCACCTACTCCACTCACTCACTCACTCACTCACTCACCTACTCCACTCACTCTCTCACTCACTCACTCACTGACTCACTCACTCACTCATCACGAATTTTCCTTCTTTAAATTTACCTAGATAGTTAAAATTGTCTACGCTGATTCTTTAAGCATAAAATAGGAAATCTACATGGTTTTCATCTTGATCTGACCTTAGGGCTCCGCCAGAGACCCCGACAAAGTTCCTATGTATTCCTTATGGTCATTATCTTTTGTTTGAGCTGAAGAAAATACAAACATCTGATCTTGATTCGTAGTAGTTCCAAGGGCTAACCACAGAATAAAGTACATACAACTATCATAGTTTTTATAAATCATTTGCGCAGGGAAGCCTGCGGGTAACAGCCAGTAAGTTATAAAGGAACATGCATAGAAGAACAGTTGCTCGAGATCGAGGAACAGGTCCATCTAATCTTTATTTTGCCCAAGACCTGAGAAAAATATGGCCCTCCCATGGTCTTAGGCTTTCCTTTCCTAGGTTTCCTCGGAAATGGAAACCCTGATCAGGAGGAACCGTATTATGCCCTCAATGCCGGGTCCTTATTAGAGGACACATCCGCCCACTTTAACTACTTATTCTTCTTTTCGAACATTTTTTCCACTTCCTTGGAGAAGATGGTGTCGGGTCGACCCCTGATCACTTCCGTTCCTCAGTGGCGGTGCCGGTGAGGCCGTTGCGATGCTCTGCCCTGTGTTGGATTTGGCCATGACCAGGGAGGTGTGCATGGCCGTATCCCCACACTCCGGCTTCTGGCCTACCTGTAGGAGAGTTTCTTGAAACACCTTTTCCTCCGTTCTTAAATTAGTGAGTAGTCAAGTCAACAACCGCCCGCTTTTGCTTTATGACTTGAGAGACTTGATGACATTAAAGGTGATGAGACACGAGGTCCTTCACCTTTGGGGGATCCTCCTTTATTTTGGATTTGACTGTCTTCGGGTCATCCGGGGTCTTTACCATAGATTTAATAGGTCCGTCTACGTCCAACAATGTATTTTATTTTTCTCCTCCGCATCATACTGCTGAAACACCCGAATCAAGGGATTTTCTACCGGCCTTCAGGTCTCAGAAGTTGAGGAGTTTCCTTTCTTCTCTTTGAAGATGATGACAGTGGCCACCTTGTCAGCCGATTTCACCTCCCTGGTCACAGCCTACGGGAAAAGCACGCCCGCTCCACCTCCAAACCCTCCTCTACTTCCTGCTCACGGCGACGAGCCTTTTCTCCATTGTATGTTGGGAGGAGGTTAGAACAAGCCATTTACCCTATTTATCAGCACATCTATATTATATCTGTCAGTTAGTAACTATATGCTAGAAAGATACCTTCAGATATAGTATAAATGTAATTTAACAATAATTGATTTAAAAGTAATAAGTTTATATTGAAAGTAAATGATAAAATTTAACCCAATGAATAACTGGCGTTCAAATACAAAAATAATATTGAAATAAAATCGTAGCTAGAGCATTATTAACTACAAGGGACAACAAATCACAGCTTGTTTCAGTTTGGAAGCATTTCGCATCCGGAACAAAAACACGATGGATAATTTCCTTTTTTGCTTTGAGTTTTACGTTTCTTCTCTTGCAGATGGTGTTTACTACTTTATCACACTTTTTTCTCTTTACATTTTTACTGTAATTTAACGTTCTGGCTTTTTTAATAGTGCTAATGATACAAAGTAAGTTTTATTGCTGAAAAACGTCGCGTGAGACATGACTTATTCGTTAGATAAACCTGTGAAAGATTTAACTTTATGGATAACGTGTTGTTAGTCCCATGAACATATATACGGCATGTTTAATTAAAGCTATATTTAATTAAAAATATTATACAGCATGTTTTAATATCGACTTTTAAGTTGTATGAATACGGAAATTAAATCTAAGAGATGTAAATGTTCCATCCAACCACTTTCAATAAGCAATAACTTAAAAGCTCACTTGAGATTCATTAGCAAAAAATACAGCGAAGCGTTTGATTTGTAAAGCCAAGTGCAAATTCAATAGCAAAACGTCCTAATTGATTTCAAATATTTATTTAATTTATGTTAATAATCCATAAATATGGTATTTTACTCGTCTAACGTTTTTATTATTGTAAATACTCGTATAGTGAGTATTAAAAATGTTATACAGCAAAATTAAAAAAGTTGACTAGACCTAGATCAGCAACACATATAATATTATTTATTGGAGAAATAAAGTTCCGCAGTATAAGTTATATGATTTTTGTTATTTCTTGATTTGTATTTATGAGAAGGCATTAATTTATCAGTAGTTCAAACAAAATTGATTATTATGAAATGCATTATAACTCATTGACAACAACTAAATTCTGGTTTCTATTGACAAATCCTAAGACAAATGTTTTCATTTTATAGTGATAATGTGATGACTAGAAATTTTATTCCAGGTGTATTTCGATAAATTGTAGAAAGAAAATCAGACATCCGTGCATTATCAATACCTACGTAAGGGATTTGATAAGCCTTCACTGTAGATCGATACATCCGGTCCGTCATCAACACTCTCCAGCCAGTTATTCTGTCTGATTAAATAACTCTTTACATTTCATATTGTAAACCAACTTCTGATAGCTCAAGTTTAAACTATTTAATTTCGCAAAAATTTAATTAAATAACATCACAGTTGCAGAATATTTAAATTTCCGTTGCATAATTCTAAGATTATGTGTTGTGTTTATAAACGCCGAAGGTGTTTTATTTCACGTTTTGAAAGAGAAGGGCCCAAACCCCGGTCTTGTTTTATGTGAATTTTAATTCTACTATAGTGAGGTGGTAATTACCGGTAAAATGTTATAAAATAAAGGTGCCTGACCTTAGAAGACGTTTACTGGAATACGGAAACTAATAACACCCTTTACATCCCTTATTTACAAACATACATTAATAAATAAAGTATTTAAACTATAAAGAACTTACAGTAATATATTAAACTAGGCTTATTGCGTTTGGAGGCTTCCCCCCCAAACCCCCTTTCAGAGATCGCTTCGCTCACTTGTATTCCTCAATCAACTCAAGTTTGAATCAAACCCGTAATTATTAACCAAATAAAAACTACACAACAATGACCTTTGGTGAGCACATTAACACCTACACAGGCGGTCCCATATCGGTTCGATATCGAAACATTTTACCTCAACCGGCTGCTTGTTCGTTTTATCGAATGAACTCCCGACTACGATGGTTGTTTCGAGGTGTATAAAAGCAAAAAATAAAGCACTCACTTGTAGCAGGGGGAGGGTAAAATATATTTACTTGTTGGTGCTACCATATGTAGCAGGGGTTAGGAATGGAACATATAGTAGCTAAAGCTGGGTAAGTTGCCCGGGAAGTATTGACTGGTTATTGTATGGCTACAGGGGTGGCTAATTGGGCTGCTAATTGGAATTGACATAACTATACGGGGGAAAGAGGGGCGTACTAATCTGGGGTAATAATTGGGTAATACAACTGTATGGTAACTACAAACTGGAATCTGGGCGTGCTGACTCTGCTACTGGTTTGGCTAATTTAGGACTAGCCAACTAATTAGGCAGGCCCAGGTCTGGCAAAGCCATGTGGTGCTAATAAGTACTGAAAAACTAATTGGGGGTTGGAAAACGTGACTGGGTGTCCAGAGACCTATGGATCTTTACCAGACCAGAATGCTATACCAGCCAGCTCTGATGATGGGTTAAACTTTTAATAACTAATAAATATCCTTCCAGACCTAATAGTGAAATTGTTACAAGTGTCTAAACCTGATAAACTGATAACTGTATTGGATAATATATGAATAACTAAGTTCCTGAATCTAAGCAATGATAGTTAATTAATTAATTGTCTTCTGAGTAGAGGAAAAAACCTGAATCTAACTTGTTAAACCAAATGCGGTCGAGACACGAGGTCCCGACCGATTTGCAAGTCCTACATATTCCTGTTGTTTGGGGCTTCCCTAAGGGATTGCCCCTTCTAATTGTAGTCTAGCCTGCCATTCCTGATACTAAGGACTTATAAATTAAGGTACTTAAGCTTTTGACGGTGTATTAATCCTGACAAGGAGCGGGGATGGTGCCAACGCTTCAAGGCTGCATCGACGAAAGGGGGCGAGGGACGCCACCGAGAATCGCCGTTAAAGGTTCAAAAGATCAGCTGGCTCTACACCGCTGATGGCGTTTGGAGCGGTTATGAAGGACGCCTACACTATATAAAATAGCGTGACGCTTAGCGTCACAACCACCCCCCCTAAGGCCAAAGTGAAAACGAAAAAGGTTTGTTGGAAGGTGGGTGAAGGTGTGGGTTAGATGTAGGAGTTTGAGAGATTCGCTCGGTTTTGCTCCCTCTGTCATGCTCGTGGTCCCGAGATATCATGTTCCCGGTTTGATTCAGGGGAAGCCGCGAGCAGACGAGGAAAGCTCAAAAGCCAGCACCAGTCCGACTTCGTCTTGGAACCTCGGTCGCCGCGTTTCTTTTTTTGGGGAAGATTGCTATTGTTTATTTTGACCAACCACGGCAGGGATCGGGATCCACCCCCCCCCCTGCAAAAGGAGGATGGGTTGTAGGGGAACGACAGTTGAATTTGGCCTAACGTACCCGACTTTAATTGAGAACAAAATTGAAAACTGAGTGAAAAAGATTGAGTTAATTGGTGTAAAAGAGACGGACATCTGCACGCACAAAAATTTTGTATTTCTTTTTTTTTTTGCTATTTAGTTGTTGAATGGATTAGAGTCTTTTTTTTACTATGAACACTTCATCGGAGAACTTGAGGTGGAGATGTGAGGTGAACTGAATCAAAATGTTGAGGTTGCTGTGATGACCGAGAGGAGGACTTGATGAGGTTGAGCTGATGGAGCAGGTGGGCCCTGGTCCGGTGTGGGCAGCAGCGTTGGTGGCTCGCAAAACGTCCGGATCACCGCGCTGTGGTTGAAGGTGGAGCGCTGTTGGTGAGGATAGTGTTGCGGTTCTGCTGGGCATCAGGGTGTTTTGTTGCCGCTCTCCCGGTATCGTCAACTGGGTGTCTAAGGTCTATTTGTAGCTGTCATTGGGGAATCACTATTCACTTTAATTCACTGGGAGTTGTCCGGAGTCACTGAGTTTATTCGGGTTATAGTATTTTGCTTTAAAAAGTTTGGCTTAGATTTGATTGGTTGGGTTTAAATTATCATTTTTTTTTTTTTTGATTGTGCAGGTGTCTAACTATGTAAAAAAAATACTTGGGGAGAAATATATAGTTGAAAATAAAGATTTAAGATCATTGGAGTTGTAAAAGGGAACTGTCGTGTTGGAGTTGTTTGACGGTGGCTTGCAAGGCGGCGGTCCGATCACTGACGGGTTGGTCGGTTCCTAAAGGGAAACAGAGGGATTGACCCATGAGTGGCGCCGGGTAACCAAGGTTAGACTGGTGGGGCTCGCGGAAGCCGTAAGAAAACTGTGAAGTAAGGAGGTTGGAAGGATGTAATTAATTTAATCTTGAAATGAAACATTTTTTTTTTTTTTTTTTTGAGAATTCGCATGCGAGACTTTTTGGGCAGGCGATTGCTTGCGCAGGGAGAATGGCGCATTTGGTAGCTGTGTTGAGCGGTGATATTTCAGGAAAGGGTGCTTGGGTCTAAAGAGAGTGCACTTTCCTTTTCTGACAACTTGTTGGGTTCAACCGTTATTGGTAGGTGGTCCAGTTCGGTGCCTACTTAATATATGTAAATATTGGAAAATTCTGAAACTCAATAAATTGTATCACCTTGTTAACATAATCTGAAGAATTTAAATATAACTAGCATTTCATTAAAATGTGAGTTTTCCCTAAACCTAACTACTACTACCTTAGCGACTAATTAAGCTAAGAAGGCTGAAAATGAAACAAGGGTTACGACAGGAAAGAAATAGAGAAGAGTTTTGTCTCTCAACACACGACTGATCAGGTCGCCACAGAAGGTGCCACCACTGGGCCCTTTCTTGCGGAGGTAAAAGAAACAATAATAAAAAAAGTGTAACCAACCGCAGAGAAGTCATTTTCAAATCACAAAAAAAATTCTTTACAAAACCCAGAGTGGGTGTCGTAGACGAAAAGGGAGGGGAAAGAGAGTTTGCCGACAACGCACGGGGGAGAACGTGTAGGGCAGCCCATCAGCGAAGGATACCCTTAGACTCACAATCCCCCGGGCGTTGGCGGGGACAGCGACAGAGAGAGAAAACTTAACCTAAAATCACTTCGGTATAGCGGTTCTGGTCTGGTAAAGAGGTAATTACTTTAAAACTGTGGTTGAAAAAATCTTTTGAGTTGTGAATATTGCAAAGGTGCACCTGAGGTAACGTGCCCAACACAGAAAATGAGGAATTGTCCTAAAAAAGTTTACAAAATTTCTTTAAATGCAAAATTTCATTGTGCTAGAGGAAAGAAAAGCAAAAAATTTGACCTAGGCCGAGCATTCGGATGAGATTTACCAAGAAATGACTTCTCAGGAGCATAAACAATCGCTGCGTGAGACAAGGATGCGAAAAAACTACGTGGGTGACTGTGAAAGGGAATTTTCTATTACAGGAATTAACTTTCTAAATGCGTCGTTGTTGAAATGGATGCAATCACGACGCATAGAGTTCCCATAATATGCATGAAAAAACTTCATCAGATTTAATTCGTCGGGGAGCTCTATCACTCTTACTGAATCAGAACGTAGGGTAAGCAAAAATCTATTAACTTTGTGCAAACGGGCAAGTGCTGGGGTTGAGTTACTTAACCTCGGATAAAACGGCAAAGTCATGAAAACGATTGCCATTCCAGGATAAGTTCGACGTAATAATCTCAAAAATGACAGAAAGGAATTCTTAAATACTGCTACATCTACATTGGCTAAAATTGGTTGGTACCTAAGAAAAACAGTAAGGGAATACGTGACTGTATTGCAGAAATATTTAACTTCACAAAAACCTTGAGGTCACTTATCCTAGCTCCAGAGATGCTCTTAATTAAAATTGGCCGTAAAGTCCCGGTTAATGCCGGATTTGCTTGTGAAAAATTTAAAAATCTCCTGGCGTAAGAGTCGCCAAAGACCTGGACATCTATTAAATTGCTTGGCTGGGTCATATTTAAATTAAACTGAAGGGGAAAAGCAGAAAAAGGCCGACCGACACCAGAAGTGTCTATTGGAGAAATAAAATTGAGGTCGGTCCCCCTAATCCTATACCTAACAAAAAATTTGAATAACAGACAGGGTCACACTTAATCAACACTAAAATCAAAATTGAATCTAAATGTGGGTCACTCTTAAGTCAAAAGAATCTGTACACTAAACAAAAACCCACTAAGTCGAGTATTTAATGCATTTAAGCGTAGAACAAGAAAACCCTAGGTATTTCTGGAGTAAAAAATCAAGACTAAGTTTCAAAAATGAAAAACTGAAGTTAACTTAAACTCACTGTTTAACTAGCAAAAGCAATGTAGATGTGTCGAGCGTCGAACAAACCGTTAACTTCAGGTAAGCTAACCGAAGAAGTTGCGAATGCATGATCGCCAACCGTGTGACGTCAGCTGTGACGTGTCGTTATGGAATATCTATTGGCAGATTCAAAGCTCGAGCAACAATGCAATAATAAAAGCCCAATGGACAAAAAACTTTATAACTGGCTTGCTTTAATAAATTCCAAAGTATTACTAGCAAAAATAAAGGCTAGTACTACTTTATAACTGTAAATAAACCCAGAAACCCGGATGGTATTTAAGATAAACTGACTAACTATAAGTGGCTGAAAGCTATAACTGAGGATTTTATCCCTACAAAAGAACTACAATTGTACTCATACATAACCTCATTTTGTATTTTTTTAATGAAAAACAATAGGCTAAAGTCATCTAAACCTCCAAAAGATCCAAAATACAGCTTGTTGTACCTGGTCAAGTATTGGCGAATTCACAGCTATTGGCCAAAACAAGCCTTGAATTATAGCGCCACTTTAATAGTGGTAGTGAAGGTTACTTGGATTTAACTATGTAAAATTAGGCAAAATGAAATGTAAAATCCCTAATGTATTATAGTATTAGCCAAAAATACAAAATCTATTTCACTGCTGGCCAATTAATAGCTTGCTGTAAGACCTATGGTTGGTATTTGGCTGGGCGGAAAAAACTTACTTTAAAACCTGTTAAAAACTACAAATGGGTCTGACTTTCCTACAAAAACCTACTTTGTTACTCACATATGACCCTATCAAGTATTCCTACATCCTAAAATAGTAGCCTAAAACCACTTTACACCTCAATACAGGTTAAAAACTGACTGCAGTACAATGACCGCTAGGGCCTATAAATGGGTTTCCCTATAATAGCTTTCCTGCCTGAATATTGTTTTGCCAATAGGTTTTGAAGTTAATGTGTCTAGGGATGGCCAATATATTACACTAAACACCTATTTAAACTTAAAACACAAAATTTACAGCACAAAATAAATTAAAATTGAGACAATTCACAGCACAGAAAATGGTACAGCACAGACACTGCAATAGTGTTGGTAATAATCACTGGTGAGATGGAAATATATTTTTATTGAGGGTATTATAATAAACAATCACTGAATTTAACACTTACAAGGTGTGGTTTAACAGTAAAATAACAATGGTCATTACTGGCAAAGAAAATACACCTTGTATTGCCAAATGCATTAGCTTTACTAAGACACTGGGGAGCCTTTAATCCACTATACCTGGGACTCTCCACAGTATATTTTTAAGACCATATATGCCACTTGCTTGAGGCTTACACTTTAATCACTAAAAACACTGAAACACCATACACTGTAACATTGCAGGCTGGAAACCAGATGGATGCCACTTGTACCTATGCTGCAACAAACATAAACAAGAACAATCTGTACCTACAAAATTGGCCATCCTAGAATTTAATTTGGAAAAATAATTTGCTTAAAGCTAAAGTCCTAGCAAACCCCTAGTGTCGGCGGTGTAAATTTTAAATTGTCCTCTACTCAGAAGACAAAACCCTAGCAAAAGCAATTTTTTTTAACACCCTACAGAGCTGACTGAAACACCAAATGGTCTGGGGTGTCTGCTACCATATGTAGCAGGGAGAGGGTAAAATATATTTACTTGTTGGTGCTACCATATGTAGCAGGGGTTAGGAATGGAACATATAGTAGCTAAAGCTGGGTAAGTTGCCCGGGAAGTATTGACTGGTTATTGTATGGCTACAGGGGTGGCTAATTGGGCTGCTAATTGGAATTGACATAACTATACGGGGGAAAGAGGGGCGTACTAATCTGGGGTAATAATTGGGTAATACAACTGTATGGTAACTACAAACTGGAATCTGGGCGTGCTGACTCTGCTACTGGTTTGGCTAATTTAGGACTAGCCAACTAATTAGGCAGGCCCAGGTCTGGCCAAGCCATGTGGTGCTAATAAGTACTGAAAAACTAATTGGGGGTTGGAAAACGTGACTGGGTGTCCAGAGACCTATGGATCTTTACCAGACCAGAATGCTATACCAGCCAGCTCTGATGATGGGTTAAACTTTTAATAACTAATAAATATCCTTCCAGACCTAATAGTGAAATTGTTACAAGTGTCTAAACCTGATAAACTGATAACTGTATTGGATAATATATGAATAACTAAGTTCCTGAATCTAAGCAATGATAGTTAATTAATTAATTGTCTTCTGAGTAGAGGAAAAAACCTGAATCTAACTTGTTAAACCAAATGCGGTCGAGACACGAGGTCCCGACCGATTTGCAAGTCCTACATATTCCTGTTGTTTGGGGCTTCCCTAAGGGATTGCCCCTTCTAATTGTAGTCTAGCCTGCCATTCCTGATACTAAGGACTTATAAATTAAGGTACTTAAGCTTTTGACGGTGTATTAATCCTGACAAGGAGCGGGGATGGTGCCAACGCTTCAAGGCTGCATCGACGAAAGGGGGCGAGGGACGCCACCGAGAATCGCCGTTAAAGGTTCAAAAGATCAGCTGGCTCTACACCGCTGATGGCGTTTGGAGCGGTTATGAAGGACGCCTACACTATATAAAATAGCGTGACGCTTAGCGTCACACACTCAATCAAAGTCAATCAGATATAAATACTAAGTTTTGGTTACAATGTTAAATTGTAGTTCTACAAATGGATTTACGTGTAAACAATAACACAAAATTAGACTTCAGTTCACGACAAAATTATATTAACCTAACCTAACCTAACTCCGTAGAGCACTGTATTGTGGTTGTTCGTTGAGTAACATAATAACAAATAAATTAATTTGTAAAAACAAAATAAAGTCAAATTAAACATAAATTTCAGACCTCAAACAGTAAGCATCAAAAGTAGGATTCAAACCCTTGACCACATGATCTTTAATCATCTGACAACATATCCACTTGGCTACTGGGCTAAATTCATTCGATAGAACAAACAATCAGTTTGATTACATTTTCCAATCTCGTAACAAACGATATTCGCGATACTGAACCTGCCTTGTAGGTGATAATGTGCTCATCTGTTTTTGTAACAGCTGATTTATACACACCTCATGTGAGCAAATTAGTATTGCCTACACTACGAAATAAATCAGGTATTGTTTATTTAAATCAGCTGATACAAACATGTAGTATTATCCAAAGATAGTGTGCTTTCACTTAAACGGCTTTCCAAAACTGTATACATTTAAATTGGCCAAAATACTCAAAATACTCCTTCTCCGATGAATAGCGGTTAAACGGATGATCGGATCTTAAATCTGAGGAAAATCGTTAGTTGGAAATTAAATGTTCTACATTTTTTGAATTTAACATTTTTTGCCATCTCTTACCGTTTCCGTACAAAACGTGCTCAAATTGGAAAAATTGAAAAAGTGGAATTTTCCCCGCCCCAAAAATGCTTCAAAAAATCAAAAATGTAACCTTCGGAAATTGGTTTGGCAGTTTCTCGTCAAGACCTTTAATTCAGGAATGATTTTGAGGGGGGGTAGATTACGGGAAGTGCCTCATAGTCCAGTGCCACAGTGAATGAGTGAACCGGTCTAGCTTTATATAAGTAGAAGTTTTAAAATAGTTACCAAGCGTAAATACAGTTATTAAGAGTAAATATTTATTTCTTGAAGGTACATTATTTAACAATGATAACAAAACAAATATTCACTTACGTACTTTTCTTTTTATTAATTTCAATTACACCTAAGAGCCTATTTTTAAGCATACAACAGACATTTTTTAAGTATCGATTCAGTTAAAGAAACAACTTTAGTCACTTTTGTTATTAAAATAATTTATTTGGTTTCCCATTATCAAATAAAATATCTTACCCTCTGGATGTGCGTTTAGGGGTTTTGAAAATAATGTTTTTCTTTGGTTGGTCCAATTGGCTTTCAACGTTTCACTGTTAATATTATGCAATAATAGCAATCTAATCAAATTAAATATTAAAGTTAATTAAATATTTAAACTTTTTTAACAAGCGGCGGTAAAACAACGATAATTGATTTTCGAATCATAAAGGTTTAAAGCTCATTATGCAAATGTGTTGGTGAACATTTTCAGCCCTTGAATACCTGTAACTGTAAACCACGTAAATATGTATTCCAGTTAAGTATTTTGATATATATTTTTGATGTAGGGGTCTCGAAAAAATTTCTAAGGATGAAATATGAACTACTTATCTCACAAGTACACCTCGGATGGTGACGACCTGAGGTGAATTTGCAGGATACAATAGAGATTTAGAAGCCCCAAACCACTCGACTCGTGTGTATGTAAATACTACACTCTCTTGACCTTGCAAACTCCCTCTTCTATTTGTGGCTGTCAGATGATTCGTAATTCCCCGTTTAAACGGATGACCTGTAGATTGTAAGTTTTTAAACTAATAATCATATTCCCGATTGAAGAATACCTGGTACATAAGTGCTACAAGCTTCCAGGACTTAAAACATGTTTAAATACTAGGGAATGAATATTTTAAGTCCAGCGCCGCTATTATATAAACATCATTGGAGATGAAGTATTATTTTGCATGCATAGCTTCAATGTGTAAGATACGTCATGGGATTTGAAGCTACTGGACAACTGGAACCGGTTCTCCACACAGTTACACTGTTCGAGGGAAGATGGATCTGTACAAGATTTTATTAAGTATTGCTAATATTAATTTAATACTCTTGTCACTGATATATTTATTTAGTCCAGTTATGAAGTATGCTTTGAAGGATTGTAATATATTACTTGTACATTTATATGCGCATATGTGGAGCATTATCTATGCAAATCCATACTAGTTTAATACTAGTTTGGTTGAACAGGTATAGCTGTAGAACATTTTATTACGTTTTAAAAATGTTGTTGTTAAAAATGTAACCTTTAATATCAATACTAAGAAAGCCTCAATGAAGAAGTAAATAAACATAAAGTTGATATAGTCAAGTTGTGCGAGTTGGCAAATTGTCTTTTTGGGCAGAGAGTTTCACTAATTGAAGTACCATTTAATTAGTTTTACTCTTTGAACTTTCAAATTAAAATTAATGCTGCAGTGCTTTTGGTGTTTTTTTTGCGATAAACATGCGGCATTTTAGATTACGGTTTTGGAATATTATAGATAGTATGTAATCCCAAAAATGAGAACTAACGAACATATTATTATTAATTTTAACTGAAAAAAATAGGTGTGAGTATAAGTGGGGTCGCAGTTGAAAATTTATTTTTGAACGATAGTACTTTAACTGCCCAGAAAATGTGAAGAGTGAGCTGACAATATAAGAAATTAAATGTACTACCTGTTTATATTTTCAAAACCACAAGATTTGTGACTGTAATTTCGGATAAACTTAAAACCTAATTTATTTTTTTATACAAAATTCATACAAAACTAATCTAAGATATAAAATCACTTTAATGTATTCAATAAAAAGAAGTGATGTACACGTGCCTCTAGCTGGCAGGGTAAAAGGGGATTGTGCCTCTAGCTGACAAGGATTGTTCCATGACCTGACACATCCCCTTATCAATGATTAGTCATTGCCCTTATATTATAGCTGTAATATCTGCTAACTACAAATCCAATTTAAAAATCTTCCTATATTAAAACACATTAATGTAAACAAAACCAATATGTATATGTAATATATATATTATATGCGTATATATATATATATATATATGTATGTATATGAACATGTTAAACAGATTTTATAAAATGCTTCAAATGCAACAAATTCCGAGTTAGGAATCAGTAGACCTTTTCCAAGAAACTTTAATCGTTTACATCAGATTATTATCTAAAAGATATGTGATTATTGCTACTTAAAGGGGATTATTCGAGCTTGTGGCAAGCAGACAATCAAGCATATACTCTTACACTTTACAAATACTCGATTGAATTAGTCGCTCATTAACATATATTAGGCACACTTTCTCGGATACAAATCTTTTTAAAGTTCATTATTGATGAAATTTTAATAAATTACTGAATTCACACATATAAAATATTCACAAATGTGATCTCCGCAGTGTCATAGTGAAATAAACCTTCTGACCCTTTAAGATCAAAGCCAATTTATAACTAAACGGTTGCTTAAATCCTCTGTCAGCTTGTGGAACACATTCGAATTTTGTGTTCCTGTACCTGACACGGTTATAACTTTAAATTAATTTTGTCAATCGTTAAATAATGACATTAAATATTCATAAATGGGTTCTTTTTCCATATAGCAACATTTAAATGTTTATTAAATTAATTATTTATATTAAAATGATAATGAAATGAACTCATCTCCTTAAAGAATTGGCTAACCAGCCCGGTCTAGTTGCGTTTCACTGTTGAGCAATATTACTAAGAGCTTTTATTCCTAAATAAATAGAAAAATACTATTGATTTGTTTTTAAACAAGAAAATAATAATCATAGTTCCTTCCAACAATCTAATTGTGCGTTTTCGTTTAAAGGAAAAATAATTATAAGCGAGAGAAATTAAGACTGTCAGCTAGGGGAACATAATCAGCTACCGGCACATCTACCTTATGCCTCATACATATTATAGGATTAATAAGCTATATGCAAACTTTGTAAACAATAAAGCTTTTTGTTTTAAGATTTACCCCCACATATTATACTCTAAAACGCGCTTCTAGGTGTGCGGATGTACAAACTGACTTTAGATTTTCAATTTAGGCCTCAGGGCACATTCCCATGGGACTTCCAAGATCCCATGTTATTCATAAGGAGAGGGGTTTTATTTGGTTTATGTTACATTTGTTTGTTCTTAATTCAATTCAATTAAATAAATGGCTTTTATAAGGATTATATATAACTACAGACTGGCATTGTTTTGTTTACTAGTTAACTTTTTACTATTCTGCGTTTAGGCAATTCTAGTTGTTCTGTATTCTGGGAATCTCCACTACTGGACTAGAATCATCTTCATAGACCTACAATTTTACCAGTGTTACCAGTGTTCTATTAACATATATATTTACAATATTTATGGGATATTGCAATTTTATATTGTCAATTTATAACGATTAAGAAAAAACGCATTAAGGGGTCATATTATTTAGCTATTTACTATAACTATAGTGCAATAAATAACTTGGCAATGCCCATAATCCATTATATATATATAGCATTACTTTGTAATTAATTATTTAGGTAAATATTACAGGTATCTTAATTACAGCTTTGTTGGTTATAATAATTATCGATCATTTACAGAAGACAGTTTACGAACTAGTTATAGCTCCTCTAAATATAACTGTAGTTTACTGAGCAAAGTCCAACATCAACTAATTATATTGAAACAGTTTAATTCTATTTAGTTAGGCCAAATTTGGACTAACTCCAACCAAACAGAATCAAATAAACTACGTCTCATAACACTACAAAATAAAATTTACGTTAAACCACTTCCGATTTCATACTGTTTAACTGAACAACACGTATCATGTCACTCAACAAATTTTTTAATTACATTCATAGTTCACGTCTTGTTTGATTATTGTTACTGAGAGCTAGGAAAAATAAAGTAATCAATAAATCAAATACTGTTTGAACTTTAGGTCACCATACATGTGATTGGCATGAATAATACATAATAATTTATTCCGTCTAAACTGAAGTTAAAGATTATTCATGTAAACTTTGGTTTTAAATCAAAATTTATAAGAATAGTTGAATGTACTTGAAAAATCTCATAAAGAAAACAACTCAACTCAGGACAACATAAATATTTTCAACGAAGAATAAACCTCTAAGCAGATAAACTTGTAAAAGAAAATCAAACTCGACTAAAGTCAAAGTAACTCCAGTTACACTATGGACATTTATTGAGGATGGGTTTCACGATCTTTTATGGTTTGTTTCAAACCGCAGTGTCCTTCACATTGTGGTCTTTGTGGTTGATAATAATATAAATGGTATATTAAATAAACCAATTCATGAATTTCATACTGACAAGATTTGATTGAAATTAATTTAGTTTTGAAAAGCATATACAACGAATACAAGACAAGCCGCTCACTAGCTCATGTCGTGTGTGTAGATTGTGTTTCCGAGATGTTTGTATCCTAGATGTGTGTATTCTACATGTGTGTAGATTCTAGATGTATCTAATATGTTTTCAAGTAGTATGTTCAGGGTTTTATTTTCTGAGAACAAGGATACATTTTGATTTTGTAACGTATTCCTATCCGCTACGTAATCGTGGACATTCACATTTGTTTAGTAAAGTAGTAAAAGTGTATAATATTTTTAAATATTCATGGTTTAGTTTATATTCAGTTTAAACGTATTCATAAAGTCATGAGGTCAAAAAGGTTTTGAGCTTCAAAGGTTTCTTATTGCTACCCGTACTTATTCATATTCACAACCTTAACTCAAGATACATCTACTTGACTGTGTTATCCTTGAGTCATATTTACTAATGAGCCATGGAAGCCTATTATACTTAGTCAGCATATTATACTTAATAGTTTTGAATGACAAATACAACAAAAATTCTGATGTTTGTCCCTACAGTGATGATACTAGGCCCCTAACCTATTTATATTGAATCAAAATTTACAAATAAATATCTATATTGATTCGAATGTATTAGTGCAATGTTTTCATGAAAACGTATTTACAATAATCAGTATGTTTCATGAAAACGAATAACAATATGTCAACATCTAAATTTTAAAAATTTTCACATATAGTCTCTTTTATAACTAGTATCGTAAAGACCCTTTCCCGAAATCTTGTTCAACAAAATGCGGAAATATAACTGGCAGTGTACGCTTGAAAACGTGTTCTGAAGATGAATCAAGGCTCACAGACTTTGAAACGATATCGCTTTTAAACTTTGAATGTAACCGTTTATATTCCTCTTTTAGACAGTTGTAAGCGTCACATTACAAATGTAAGGTTATTTTGTTAATAAGTGTCAATTATTTAATAATAACGTGTTAAAATATAGTGTTTTTAAAATACCACCTTAGCAGAAAATCTGCGTACTCAGTGAATTTCCAATGCATGCATATTTTTCTCACTACCACATAAAGCCACTTACCAGGTTCTTTAAAAATACATAAATAAAAAAGTGGTCTAGACCCTATAGAATTTTATTTATTCTCCATAACAATAACATTAGGGCTGAGTACGCAGGTTTGCTGCAACGAGGACGATAAGAAATTAGTTTTTTATGCAATTATCAATATACCTAAACCAGGTGAAGCTACATACCAAGTTTTATTAATTTATGTTCAAAATTAAGAGAGTCATTACATTGGACTTATTCTCCATAAGAATAACATGGGAGCTGAGTAAGCAGGTTTGCTGCTACGGGAATAATCAATAAAAAATCCATTTTTTGTGCAAATATCAATATACCAGTACTACGTGAAGCCACATGACAAGTTGCATCAATAAACATTCGTAAATAATCGAGATAACAAATTTTATTTATAGGGATAACGTTGGACAACGTACTGTGTTTAGCACTTTTAATATCTCTGCAACGGTTGGACGTAGAATCACAAAACACCAAAATCATAGTTTTGTATAGCTGAATTGATTGGTAAAAGCAAATGTGAAGTTTACATTAAAATGAACTGAGGAAAATCCAAAAGCGTTTTTTCCTTAAGATTAACATGGGAGATTTTATGAGCAGGTTTTTTTTATTTTCTCTGTAACCACTTAACCTAGCTTAATAATTTAAAATACTATATTTTTTAAGCTCTATAAAATTATCAAAACCAAAATTGAGAGTTTTAAACATTCTAGAATAAAAAGTGCAAACAATTTATTTTTAGAAATTTTAAAACCCCCTATATTCCCCTTCCCATGGTCTGATTTTTCTGGTTTTCGAACTTAAGGCATGAATGTCACTTTACACATTTGAGCCTAATTTCATCGAAATCAGACGTTTTTTACTCAGTTTTCGAGTCAACGGACATATATATATAAATTTGAACGAATAGTGTTTTTGGCATCTGGGGACCTCAAAAAAAGTTATCATGGTCTTGGGCTTAAGTTTCACCATGAGACCTACAGTGAGCTTCTTCCCTATAGGGGAAATTTGCTAAAAGAAAAATTTAATTTTTATTTTACGGACCTTCATAAGTAGACAATTATCTCAATTTACTATTTTCTACGAAATAATATTCATAGATGAACAGTAATCAGCAGCAACGATTCTCGTTCATACACAAAAATAGATGTATATATATATATATATATATATATATATACTGTAGACTGTAGACTTTAGCCATACTGTAGACTGTATGGCTGTGTAATTAAGCGGTTCAGGGGTCTGATAATGTACGGCTTAGGTCAGCCCTCCAGTGCCGACGACATGGATCGGTTCGCGGGATTACACGTTACACATTACACATTGCACAATTTAGAGCTCATGTCAGAGGTAACAAAATAATCTACTCTCACCCTTTTTAGTGAATTTCCCGTATAGGGGAGAAGCTATTACCGTAGGTCTCATGGTAATACTTAAGCCCGAGGCCATGATAACTTTTTGTTTTCAGGTCCCCAGATGCCAAAAACACTATTCGTTCAAATTTATATATATGTAATTTATTTATTTATTACTTTAAACATTTTAAACACAGTACCCTGGTTTAAATTATTTTATTTCAAAACCGACATGTTTCGGACCTTAAGGCCACAGTCATAAAGTTTAAAGTAACAATTATATTTGTAGCCCTTTTTACTGAAGATTACACACATATATATATATATATATATTTGTGTGTGTGTGTGTGTTTGTGTGTGTGTGTGTGTGTGTGTGTGTGTGTGTGTGTGTGTGTGTGTGTGTGTGTGTGTGTGTGTTGTGTGTGTGTGTGTGTGTGTGTGTGTGTGTGTGTGTGTGTGTGTGTGTGTGTGTGTGTGTGTGTGTGTGTGTGTGTGTGTGTTTGTGTGTCCGTGAATGCGATAACTCGAGTAAACAAATTCCGAGTTCGATTAAATTTGGCTCAAATATGTAAAATGACATTCATGACTTTAAGTTCGAAAACCAGAAAAATCGGACCATGGAATAGGGGGTTTATGTTTTCGGATTTTTTCAAAAATCAGTTTTTTGCACTTTTCACCCTGAAATTTTTAAAACCTACAATTTTTGTTTTGACCGTTTTATAGTGCTTAATATAACAAATAATATAATATTTTGAATCATTAACCTAGGTTAAGTGGTTGCGGAGAAAATCCAAAAAACGTGTTCATAAAATCTCCCATGTTAATCTTATGGGAAAATGGATTTTAGCTTTTCTTCAATTAATTTTACTGTAAACATCACATTTTTGCTTTTACCAATCAATTTAGCTCTACAAAAATATCATTTTGGTGTTTAATTTGTGATTCTACGTCCAACCGTTGCCGAGATATCCAAAGTGCTAAACACAGTACGTTGTCCAATGTTATCTTTATGTAGAATATTACAAATTTGATATCTCGATTATTTATCAACGTATATTGATGAAACTTGGTATGTGGCTTCACCTAGTACTGGTATATTTATATTTGCACAACTAATTGATTTTTTGTTGATTATCCCCACAGCATCAAACCTGCATACTCATCCCTAATGTTATTCTTATATGGAGAATACGTAAAGTTTTATATTTTCCTTAATTATGAACATAAATTAATAAAACTTTGTATGTAGCTTCACCTGGTTGAGTTATATTGATAATTGCAAAAAAACACATTTTTATCTTCCTTGTTGCAGCAAACCTATGTACTCATCCCCAATGTTATTCTTGTGGAGAATAATTAAAATTTTACATGCAGCTTATTTGTGAATATATTTTTATGAAACTTGGTATGCAGCTTTATGTGGAACTAAGACATAAATTATGTTTTGATAATTCGCTGAGTACGTAGGTTTGCTACGACGGGGGTATTACTTTTCCCCCCTGTACAAAGTGTATGGAGAAAGTATATTTTTCGTCAACATTTATTTAATTTACTTATTGGTGGAAAAGTTTGTTTGAATAATATCTGAACTTAAAAAAGTGGTTTTCGTGGTTATGTATGCATGCATGTCAGTCTGTGTATCTGTCTGTCCACCTGGATGTGTACTGACATAGAGGCCACATCAAAGGCCCGCTAACATAGGTTAAGCAACCATTGACCAACAGAGAATATTCGGAATATGTTGCTGCCTATATGCTCCTATATATATGTTGCTCCTCTGTTTGGGAGGAGGGTAGGAGAGAGGCGGGATTTCATCTCTTAACAACAATTTATATGATTTAGGTGAACATTAAAAGGATTCAGGTGATTATTTATGGACAAACAAATTGTTTACCAGAATAAGTTGTGTATAGGTTACCATTCTTTATACTATACTGTAATAAATATAAAGAAATGTTAATTAATAGATAGCTATAAGGGAGAACGTCAGGCATCTGATACCTTATATATACTTTTTTCATTATTTGAACTGACAAATATTGGATAAACATATTTTAAATGCATGAAGAAAGGGTTATTTTGAAATTGAAGTAACAAACAAGTACGTTACTTTTAATTCGTAAAAACCTAAAAGATTAGCTTTTTATCCATTTTATATTAGGTTTATCTTGATGAGTGAATTGTTTATCAAACATTAGGACCTCTGCAAATTAAGTTTACATATATCAACGATGTGTTTTGATGTTGCGAACACAAAGTTACTGGTGGCAAGGAGATCTGTAAATAATCCTCTACTTGGTTATCTGTCGTTTGACAATCTCATTAATGATAGTGACTCTATCAAAAAGACCGCAGTATCAGCAAGAAAGAGTATGAATTAGATTAAGAGCTTCGATACAATAGGACCTAAACCTTGAGTAGAGGTACATTTCCGAATCTATAATAAGTTTATTGTAAGTTTTAGAATAATAATTAGTCTTTACGCCGTACTAATCCTGGGTTAAACAGTCTGTTATTTCAATTATAATGCTACACAAAACACATTTATTTGATATTCAATCTATATTTATATTAGAATACGTTAAAGTTTGACGTCATTTCAGTATTTAACAATATAAATTCTCAAATATAATGTTATTTAAAGTAGATAATGAAATGTTAAAATATTTTATTTAATGGTGTTATCAATTAAATCAATGGGATTAATGGACTACACGTAGTAAAGGATAAGACGAGCAAAGAGGTAGGCATTCCCGTAAATAGGGTGGGACTATTCGAATGAGCTAGTGGAAACAGTTAAGCCACAACAACGAAAGGCGATATTTAGCGATTGTTAAAAGTGTGTTAGTAAAATAAAGTACTGTTACTGTTACTGTTTTCAACAACGCTGAAAACCTACTAGGAAAACGTCGCTGTAAATTACAGGAAGCTTTTTATAATAATAACCAACATTTCCTTGCAAAAAAGTTAAATGATGTACACGAACTTCCTCCGTCATGATGTATACGGATACTGATCCTTTTTACCATAATCAAACTTACATTTTCTCGTATAGAGTTCAGAATGAAATACTAAATACCCCCGTCGCAGCAAACCTGCATACTCAGCGAATTTCCAATGAATATATAACATTACACATTATAACCACTTAACAGGATTCATAAGAAATGTATTCACAAACAAGCGATATTTAAAATATTAACTATCCTCCATAAGAATAACATTGGGGATGAGTACGCAGGTTTGCTGCAACAAGGCACACAAAATAATGGGTTTGTATGCAAATATCAATAGAACTCATATTAGTGAAGTCAAATACCAAGTTTCATCCATATACATTCATAAATAAGCGATATATAACATTTTAAGTATTTTCCATAAGAATAACATGGGGACCAAGTACCTAGGTTTGCTGCTACAGAAACCATAGGCGAAAAATTCTTTTGTGCAAACAACAATAAACCAGAACCAAATTAAGCCATATACCAAATTTTGCCAGTTTATGTTCATAAATAAGCGAGATATTATTTTTTCTTTTTCTCCATAAGAATAACATTAGACAACGTACTGTGTTTAGCACTTTCAATATCTCAGTAACTAATTGAAGTAGAGCAATGATCAAATTACCAAATTGTTTGTTTTTTTAAGCTGAATTCAATGGTATAAATTAAAATTTGATTTAAATTAAAATTACATGTGAAAACCCCAAAAAAAAACACATTTTTGGGGTACAAAACCCCCCTTCGGATGGTGCGATTCATCTAGTTTTCGAACTCGTTCAAATAAATGGTACTTTACACATTTGTACCAAATTTCATTAAGATCGGACCTTTTTTACGAGAGTTATCGTGCTTACGGACACACACACACACATATATATATATATATATATATATATATATATATAGTTTTCTAGGCCCCGTGATTGTGGCCCAGGCGGATACTTTTTACCTGTGATTGTGGCCCACGTGGGCCACAATTGAGGGCCACATTCGGTGTAGCAAAATACCACCAAATGTGGCCCAAGATCGCGCTGTTGCCATGTTGTTCAGTTTTAGTAGTGTGGCGAATTGTTTTGGTGCGGAGTGTGTGTTGATAGTGCTTTCCCCACGTGCAGCCACCATTAGCCCAGTCAATAAAGGTTTCGTGTCGCAACTAATTTGGGGAAAGCTGAATTTCAGCAGGATGTTAGTATACTAAAAAAAACATAAACTCCCAACCCCCCCCCCTCTTTCTTCCCCCCGCCCACCATAACCTCACAAGAGCAGTACCCTGGTTAAATGCTTACAGATAAAAAACTAATTATGTTACGGACACGTTATTTTAATTATTCTATGCTTAACGATATTCTAAGAAAATTATGTTAAATCCTCTTTTTATGTAGACAGCTTAATTTCACGGTAATACTTCAATATATACAAAAAACTGCCACTGCGAAAAACAAAAA
The DNA here is from genome assembly GCA_963675035.1 of Allygus modestus. Lineage (NCBI taxonomy): Eukaryota > Metazoa > Arthropoda > Insecta > Hemiptera > Cicadellidae > Allygus > Allygus modestus. Next base: position 75,881,136 of record OY776114.1, on the reverse strand, counting down.
GTAGCTTCAACTAATTGTACATTTTTATCCTTGGAACATGGGATGACATTTTTTCAACAAAACTTATATATAATTTAATCAGTTTTGAAATGATGGGTCTAGTAAAGATATTTGTAAGCATGATGGCTTCATCTTCATAGAGATTGATGAAACAGTAGCGGACATCGCGCTGCCGGGCCTCCAGCCGGCAACCGCTGCTAAGGGGCACCGCTGTATGTACTCGTATCCGTAATCTTGAATAGTTATTCAGTTTGAATGTGTATCAAATAGAGCAACTTTTAATTATAGTTGTCATTAAAAAAACAGTTTAAGTACACTTTTATCACTTATAAATAATAAAGTTTCTTTGTCTAGGCCCTATTGTTTGGTCAACTATCATAGTCTGGCAGTTAAATAAAAAAAGTATAATAGTATTTTCAATAACATACTAATCCCTGCACAAAACATAAAAATCATGATTACAATTTTTCTCTTTTTAGGTTTTTATAAAGGTAATTTTCTAATATTTCGTCGGCTTGGTCCGAAGAATTGTTACAATACTTTCTACTGCAGTGCCCACACATATATGTGCAACCAAACCCAGCTTTACGACAGCTACAGTTTGTAACACACAATGGTTGCAATATATTAGTAGGAAAAGTTCACTTGGAACAGGAGGATTCATCATGGGCTTAGGGATTAATATGTAATTTTATATATACTGCCAACCCCATTCTTCAGCTGGAATTTTACACCTTAACAAGTTTGAATTTGGTGATAAACCCTCAAAAAATGTTAATGAGCAGCATCTGAAGTTGGTAAAAGTTTGGTGTCGGGAAAAAAGTGACCAGCGAAATAAGCACAAGCATTTTTAATTTAAATATTTTTGTCCTTTTGATATTTTATAAATAATACTAGCGGTTTCCGGCGCGTAGCTCAGTGAGCTGTATACAATCTGGAGGGACTACTACTGCCTTGCAGTTTCTGACAAAAAGTGTGCCATATTTTAAAAGCAGCTGGAAGCACAATATCTCCCCTCTATAGTAACAACATAACAAAACGAACACCATATACCAAGGTACCACTATCGTTTTGTAATGTTTTGGTATATAGAGGGAAAAATTCTGTCGATGGCACGAAAATCCAAGCAGCAGTTGTCTCTCCAGTTATTCATAGAGCTTATTGGCGTTGCTACGCCTAAGAATTGTGTTTAAAAATCGTCATTCATAATATTTAGATTACAGCTCGCTACCTAAATGAATAAACAAATGTTTACAATAATTTAAATTAGCCATCTTTGAAAATCATAACATATCTTTCCTCCGTTAGAATAATATGGTGACTCTGAACTCCAGTGGGGGAGAGGTAAGGTAAGGTAAGGGAATTTTGGCCGCTTATTTCGTGCATACCATGGTTGAATTACCTCGAACGGGGGGTGGGCCGCTTAATTCTCAAGGTAGTTTGGCCGCTTACTTCGCGTATTCCGTGATGGTCGCTTATTTCGCTGGTCGCTTTTTCCGATATTTGGAAGTTCTTCTAAATACAAATTTGACAAGAGACATGTTTGTGTTTAATTGGTTAAACTTAAAGTATCATTGAATTTCATTAGATTTCATTGAGGGTTTTGAGCTTTGATAAGTTGTAAATTCTTAGAATAAACTGTTGAGTGTTACACTCTGACCCATAGCAGATTAGGTGGATGAATAAAAGATACTGTGTGTTTGAATTTGTTTTCCTTAATCTCTGAATCTCTGTTTTCCTTTTAACATCTGAAAAGTCGTCAAAACAATGCCAGCTACGTTACTTATTTTTCGCTTTACATACGATCGTTTACGAATTTATTATGCAACCTTAAACGATCCGTCAATTATTCTAGGTACTTCTAAGGTGATGGAGACATGGGAATATGGAGTGATACATGCGATTCCTCCCAAATCATGAAATGTATTTAAGCCCCGTCTAATGATTTTACGTTAACGATAGCGTTGATGGAAACATACTGTGTAAAGGAATTATTTTGTATAACTGGGGGGCCCAGCGTAATTAAAGACCTTATGTATCTGTCACTTTCATAGTATGAAAACCATTGATTATACAACGCATCGCAGAAAGTTCCTTCAGCCAGATGTTGTGGCCCATACATTCTATTCCAATAAAAAGACAAGTAGAAAATGACGACCTTGGTATTACAGCTGAAATTATTGTATGGTTGATTACAGGATGTTTTCTATATATGTCAGGGGACGAATTTCCAGCTCTTTCGTTAGTCACTAAACTCGTAAATATTGCCTATGTGTCAGGGATAAAATCATTTGATACAGTATACTCAGTTCCTTTTCACTCGAGTATTTTCCACAGTTGTAATTCATTTTTTGAATGTCTTCCCTAACGATTTCAGCTGCTGTTTTAACAATTATTTTACGTTCCTCTCAGTACTTGTTTCCCTGGTTTTATGCCATGAGTGTAATACCTTGTGACTAGTTAATTTATTGAATAAATTTTCTTTTTATTTAATTTAAATTTTGTTCAAAAGTCAACAAAAAACTGCGATAATGTTCCTCGGGCTCCAATGAACAACCAAAAAACTTCAAAACTTTCTATGTCATGATAATCTTAAAAATATATCGTCGTTGATAAATAAATACCTTTGTTGGCTGGCTTTGATTTGTTTCAAACCGGACTGTTGGATCTATGATAAATCCTTTATTTCTTCTTCTGTTTATGGCAATTATGTCCACACTTCTGGTTGAATCATTTTCTGCTATGTCATTTACTTCTTCATAAACTTAAAAACCTTTTTTAGTTCTTCTGCAAACAATGATCTTATTTTGTGGTGACGGGCATTCCTCATGAGCTCTCCAAAATGGCACTGTCCAAGGACATGGGGAAAACTTTCAATAATGTAATTCTTGGTAGTAGGACATCGTCTACACCGGTGCCGTCCCGGCTGTCCCTAGACCTGCATTGGATGCCTCGCACAGGAGCCACATCACCAACCACATTCACGTAATCTTTGTACTCACTCTTCGTTAATGAATCCATTTGACTTAATAATTTATCGGTTTTCTGACAATCAACAATATAAAATAAAATAAAACAATATCAAATCACGGCACGGCAACGAAACATTGGGTAGGGAGCACATAAGCCCTTGCAACATGGTATTTAACATTTTAATTTAAACAACTTTGACTGTTATTAGTTAAACTGGACAGATTGAACACGCATTTGCTAGGAGGATAGTTAATATTTCAGAATAAAACCACGACCTTTGCCTACCCCTGTTCCAAAACTGCTTTAGGGCCCTCAAAATGTTGGTACCATCAAATTTGTGGGTAAAGAAATAAGTTCTAATTAGGCCTCATCCTCGGAAAAAAATAGTTATGTATAAAATTTTGTTCGAAAAAACAACATTGGGTTAGGGTTAAGATTTGTAAATAAAAAAAGAATCTTAACAGCTGTTTAAAAACAACCACTCAATTGTAAAAATAACATCCACTTCGTAAAAATTCAGTATGTGATTTTTGAACCAATGTATATATAAATTTAATGTATATATTATTAGGTTAGGTATATATTTCTTGAAACATTAAAAATTATGTTAGAATAATTGAATGTAAAGCGGAAATGTCCAAAATAAAACTAAACGAGCAAATGAACAAAGTAAATATGCTCGCCTTGGAGAGGAACCTTGAAGATAGGCATTCGTAAAAAACCTGCCTGGCTTTTAAAGCAAAGCTTCGTCCCCCAGGTGCTGACGAAGTGCTTTACGAACTATACCTAACATTTAAAATATAATATTGCACTACGATCGTAAGCGAAGCCGTGACGGGCTACTAGTAGGATGATATTAATAGTGAACATTGACAGTGTTCAAACAAGCACTGTAGAGAGGGCAGTAACAACAAGTATCAATGTGCAGTCTGACTCACGTAGACAGCCAAGCGCCAGAGTACGCAATACGCTGCGCTGCTAGGCCCGGAGCGGCGGTGGTGTGTCCGCTACTGTTCATTGCTCTCTATGAAACCTTCACGTTAACAAATATCTTTACTAGACTCATCATTTTAAAGCTGATTCAATTATCTATAAGTTTTATTGAAAACATCTCATCCCTTGATGCAAGGATAAACATGTACAATTAGTTGAAGTTACTTTTTGTTTTTCGCAGTTTGTATATATTAAAGGATTAAGGCAAAATTAAGCAATCTACATAAAAAGAGCATGTAAGATAATTTTCTTCACATATTGTTAGGCATAAAATAATGAAAAAACCACATTAGATTTTGAGCTGTAAGCATCTAACCAGATTACTGCTCTTGTGAGGTTAGGGTGGGGGTGGATGGAAAGCAAGAGGGGTGGGGGTCGGGACTTTGTGTTTTTACGTTTACATTTTGTATACTAACATCCTGCAAAAAATCTGCTTTCTCCTAATTAGTTGTGACAAAGCGTATTTGTTTACCTTTATTGACTGGGTTACAGTAAAGCAAAGCGAGAACAATGTTTCAACTAATACCTGGTAACTTAAGTGTGTGTAATTTATACTGTTCTTATTTTACAAGGCAAGGAAACCCTTAATGTGGCCATCAATTGTGTCGTCATTATGTTCCCGATTTATAACCTTCAGCAGATTTGTGCAATAATAACTATTGTTTTAATGGCTATTATTGAAGTAACATTCTTAAGCCTAAAGGACAGGCCAATGTTATCAGTGGCTGAAACTTTGAAACTAGTTCTGAACAAGTTACTTTCAGTCTGGGTAAGTTAGGTAGCTCTTATAACAACTACCTAAGAAAACAACAATAGGTTTAGGTGGTTATGAAAACAACAATTCATATTTTTTAAATGCTGCTTATCAAATCATCTGTAGGTCTGTGTGTAATCTTGGCCTACCGGAGGAAACTGTAAAACAGCCCACACTTTTCAATTGGCCATACAGCAAGAACCAAAAGATACTTAATCAAATATGTAATAGTCACGCCTCTCATTGAAACATCTTCATTCAAGGGTTTCACACAATTTATATCGTACTACTACACCTCCCCTCATGCTACAATTATACAGGGTGTTAAAAAAAGGTGCACTGGCTGTATATTTTCGGATTCTACACTCTAAATTAAGTAAGAAATGTAGTGTGACATTTTTCAAAATTCCGCTCCGTTTAGCGCCAGTCCGTCTGTTTGTCTTTCACAGTTTCAAAATGGCGGCCATTTTTTTTTCAAAGCTAAATATCTTTAAAACCTTAATAATTAGCAAAAAACCGTAAGAAACAAAAAAGGTTTGTCTTTTTATAAAAAAATGGTATACCGATTTTGATTATCAGATGGTAAATAACTGAGTTTTTATGATTTGTATAAGTTAAAACATGCTTTTTTGGCATTTCTGGGCTGAAAACGCATGTTTTAACTTATAAAAATCACAACAACTCAGTTATTTATCATCCTATAATCAAAATATTTACACTATAATTTTTGAGACAGAAAGGCAAAACCTTTTGGATCCTTACGGTGTTTTGCTAATTATTAAGGTTTTTAAGATATTTAGCTTTGAAAAACAAATATGGTCGCCGTTTTGAAACGGTGAAAGATATAAACTTTAAATTTTATACCAAAACATCATTAAGTATCATTAAGTATGCCAAGTTTAAAAACAGAACCTATAACGGTTAGAAAGATATACTGAATTTATAAAAAAATACAAACAGACCGACTGACGCTAAGCAGAGCGGAATTTAAAAAAATTTCAATTAATGTTTCTTGCTTGATTTTGAGTTTAGAATCTGAAAATATACAGCCATTGCACTTTTTTTGTAACACCCTGTATAATAAACAATTGATTTCGTATAATCTTTTTATGTATTTACAATTATACATTCAACAATTATACAGTTAATATTTTTTTTAATAAATTACCATATTATTTGAATGTTTACCCTAAATGTAATAAATCATTTTGGCCTTAAATGTTCAGTTCAGTAAAATCAGACCAGCTAGTTTCCAGCCTTGGTGGATGGTAGTTTGGTTATAAGAAGAAAAATAAATCTGGCAACACCGCAATTGGGCTACATTTGGTGGATTTTGTAACTTGGGCCACAATCGAATGTAAAATGATACCCGTGAGGGCCACAATAGGGGGGTTTAGATACCTTAGTATAAATGGGCCACAATTGAATGTGAATTAGCGCACTTTATAGTAGCTAAACCACTGAATATATATACATTTGAAAATAAAATATTGTTACGAAAACTAATTTGGAGTGTGTACACAAAATTTCATAAGCACTGATTGCCTAGTTAGGAAAATATATCGGTTTTTAGAGTGGGCCACAAACGATGGTTATTTGTCACCCGGGCCACAATCAAGGGATCTAGGTGAATATATATATATGTATATATATACATATATAAAAATTTGAACGAATGGTGTTTTTGGCATCTGGGGACCTCAAAATGAAAAGTTATCATGGTCTCGGGCTTAAGTCTTACCATGAGACCTACGGTAATAGCTTCTTCCCTATAGGGGAAATTCGCTAAAACGTTGGAATTGATAAATAGTTAATTTAATTATATTTTACTGAACATTTTTCGTCATAATGTATGTAGTTTTGATTTGTAATAGCTAAATTTTAAGTATCAAGGATCAAGATAGTTAAAGGTAAAATAATTCACTTTTTATGAAAATGTGCTAATTTAGTAAATTAAAAATATGTTTGTGGTTTTATTATGTATTTAGTTTATTAAATTATTTTTAAGAATTAGTTTATACTAAGTACAACAGTCGATCTTTATTATTGTTGGATTTGCCACACCTATTTGACCTGGTAAAATATAATAACGTGAATGTCTGTTCGTTTGGCCTATTTCAGTCTTGGAAGTTTTATAGACTCATTCAATGGCTTTTAAAATTTACTGTTAATTCTTATCGAACTGTTTTTTGATAGATTTTAATGGTTACAATGGTAACAGTAAATAACGAGATATTTTCAAAAAAGTCTGCCTTTGTACCTGATCCAATGGCGTGTGCTAACAACGGCACAGTGGATGGTTGATAGTATTTAGTTATGTAAAAAGATCATTCATATATCTACCTCCTGAAGCTTTAAACTATCTAATATACAAACAAAACACATCAAAGGTGGGAAAAATAGGTATTTCCAGATGATTTTACATTTTAAAAGAAACCTAATATTGTGAAAAAGACTCGATTATTACTTTTAAGATCAGTTTCCAATATCAACTTATCCACAAACGACTTGCAAATGAACTCTTGTAAGAGCTGAAATGGATTCCAGGAGGGAGCAAACTTGGATTTGCATAATTTAATTCTTCCTTCTGCCTAAACAATCGCTTTCTTTTGTTGATAATTTAATATTTTTAAACCTAAAATACTTTTGTCAAATTATAAGAAATCACCAATTTAAAAGAAAGTGGTGCCCAAGTTGTTGTCTGCCTTCATCTCTAATCCATTTTTAAGGAAACCATCTGAACTAATTGGGTTGCCATGATGGGTGCTAATTAGTGTGGAATATGTAGACAAGTTTGAGGATTCTTTTGTTAATACAGTAGTAGTTATATATATATATATATATATATATATATATATATATATATATATATATATATACACATTTGAAACCACTTATATTTATACAAACCCATAGAAAATATCTGGGTTTTTATTATTTCGAGAAACCAGCTTAAGGATTAAATTAATCCGTACAATATTAAGGATTAAATTAATCCGTATTAAACTGTTAAACCATATGTTTGAAGGATTTAACCTACAGTATAAATCTTATACTTGAACGAAACCAAGACAAGATGAAACGTTCTTTTGAGTTAAAGTTTATATTTTTGTCTTTATATTAAATAAATTATAAGGATTCCAAATTTAGAAGCTGTATATATAACCATTTTACAAATGTGTACGAACCTTTGAACAATATATTAAATAAATGTTTTGAAAGTCAAAATGCCCTCGACCATTCTCAAGCTTTGGCTCCCAACTCGAAAGAGAGTTGAGTGAATAGTTTGCTTAGTGCAAACTAAGTTTGGGACAACTTCACCTCCTTATTGGCCCGATCTAATGAGACTGATGCTGCATGTGACAAGCTTATATAACACGATTTGTATTACAAATATAAATAAAACATATTTATCACATTATATACTTACAATGTTGCAACAGTTACTATTTAAATATGTTACTAACTATCATACTATTCAATTAGATTGGTTTTATCTTAATCATAAAACCATGCAGAAAACCCTTAAGTATTTATTTAAACGTATATTTAAAAAAATAACAAAAAGTAAACCGATCATCTGTGGTTTTAATATGTTTCTGTCCTAGGCTAGTGTGTATGTAAATACTTACCTCTATAAATATTGAATCGGACTATAAACACTAGTTTGTCATTTTGGACTGACTTGAGAAATATATTTATAGATAAAGGGGTTGGTTAATATTTGGAAACAAAATATTTAAATATAGCGTAGGGTTTTACATTATTTAAACTAAATGCAGATTTTGCATTAGTAGCTGCAGTAAAAAACTGATATAATTGTGGTTCTTATAGCAAACCCAAGGATTTTTAACTTTTAGTTGCTATTTACGTTGTAATGACAATACATTAATTATTGCTCATAAAGATATTTTAATTTCAGATCACTTTATTCTGAAATATATTACTATATAAAATAGTGGGTCCATGTAATAAACTTTAATTTATTTAGCTTGACTGTTGTATTCTGATGATATCAATAAACAATAACTTAATCAGTAAATAGAGCACACACCAGCATATCTTCCATGATTTATCTATTATAACTTAATACAATTTCTAATTAGGAATAAAGGCATTAGTATGTAGGCTGGGGATGAAATAGTTTTAATAACAAAATAGGGGACCTTTAACATGCGACAGAATAACAAATATTCCACTGATTCAAACAATATAGAAAAGTATGGTAATGAAATCTTCTACCAACGAACAGAGGTTCATGATATCATTAATTGTAATGGCTAATGTTTATAATAATGTTTACACCATAGTTTTAAAGATACCCTAGGTAATGATTAGTCAAGTTATCTGCGTTAATGGGCATGGTCTTCTTACAACATAAACGCAGATTTGATCACTAAGAGACATGTTTTTAGGTGGGGTATTTTAAGTATTTTCAACTTATTTTTGGGCTCCACCCATCTTCAGGTTTATATGGCGTTGTCCAGCGGAGACTGATGGAAGTCTTCTTGTCAGATATTAAAAGCAAAACAACACAACACAAACATTCACAAAAAATAAAAATGAAAAAAACAACGCCACATTAAGTCCCGAGGTTTCGAGAAAGAAGAAAAAGTGTTCCGTTATTAAGGGTCCTTGAGACTAACACGAACCCGAGCCTAGCGCATGACCATGACTAATCAGGCTTGTGGTAAGGCACTGTCATGGTCAGTCGCTCGGCTCGTGTTCGTGTTAGGCTCAAGGACACTTGATAACGTGAAACGTTTTTTCTAGTTCCTCGAAACGTCGGGACTTAATGTGGCGTTGTTTTTGATTTGTGTAGGTTCGTGTTGTGTTGTGGGTTAGTCACTACAAATAAGGGCGCTATTAGTGTTACGCTTAAATAAAAAATATGTTAGCACGGAAGCAATTCAATGGGCATATAGACTAAGGAGGGAATAATAGTTGCATTGCATTTATTTCCCCATAAAAATGTATTTCTAATTTTGATGTAGTTAATCTTAATATATAAAAAAGTGGTGTTAGTTACAAATTGTAACTCAAGAACGGTTGACGGATTTAAATGAAATGTTGCACGAGGATATTTTATTACCTGGATTAACACATAGGATACTTTTTACCCCAGAAAATGTGAAGGGTTCTGCCCTTTTGGCTTTTAAAGTTTACATGTTATTTTTTATGAGATCATGTGTTTATCATTTTCTGTTTTTAATGAATAAACACATAATGTTTCGATAAAACAGCTGTTTTTGTAAAAAACTTTTAAAGTTTACATGTTAATCCTTATGGTAACATGTGTTTATTAGGAGTATATCCAAACATACTTAAAAGGCAGAAATATATGTTCATTATGGAAATAAAAAACCTACTTGAATGGCAACTCTCATAATGGAAATAAAAACCTACTTGAATGGCAACTCAAACTCTTTTTTTGATAGGCGAGTGAGCGTAGCGAACGAGCTCATATTGAAAATGAACGAGTATGAACGTAATGAACGTAATGAACGAGTAATGAACGTTAAACAAATTCAATTATGTTAGGACAAGACGTCTGTCGGGCCAGCTAGTCAGTTTATAATATCCTTGATGTGACTAGTTCTCTGATATGTAAAGTAGAAGTAGCGGAGTAGCGCTGCCACAGTCAGCAAGGCAAAAGACGTTACCTCCAAATTCATCGTTTATCAACTTGAAGAATTCTATATTTTAACTTATTATTCTGTTAAAGATTTTAGAATAGCCTCCTCATGCCACAATAGATAATAAGATTAATCTTAATGCATTATTTTTCATTTTATATATAGTGTAATCACTTTTTATTTATATTAGTATTGGACCTTATATTAATTATTTATCGAGGCCGAAACATAAGTATACTCTTTTGAAATAAAATAATGTAATCATAATTTTTAATGCGTAAATTTAATATAAATGAATATCGGTTGATAATTTTTAGAAAAGAAACGTTCGGTCGAATAAAAAGTCGAAAGATGTTTCATATGTTTTTTGCCATGGGATCTCGGATTAGGGGTAATATATATTTGAGACATTTTCTCGCAAGGGCGGATATGGTTTTGACGCGGGAGTTTCCGGTCAGTTTATTTCCCCGTTTCATCTATCAGACGATGTCGTTGGGTCAATCTCATATTTTGCTTCATTCAATTTTTAACACGATTATATCAATATGAAGTACATATTTATGGTATTCACTTACGGTAGATACATAAAATGTAAGTATAATATTCACATATTATTTTAAATACGTTATTATAAATCTTACAACTCTACCGTAGATCCTTTATTTAAAAGGCTTAATCAGCTACTTGAACAAGGAATTGCATCTAAAATCGCTCATTATCTTTAGATAATCACATAATATATGTGCTTTTTCCAAATTAATGTTGCTAACTTTGGAATATTGTCCCTTACGTCAAGAGGAACGTAAATCATCATACAACTGGGGATCTATTTCTTTTCGTTTACTGTCTGTCTGTCAGTGTGTAATTTTTACTAAAGATTTTATATTTTAAAATCGGCTTAACCAAATGCAACAAAGTTTTGGTTAAACACTCTTCTTGGTATGTTCTTTTTTAGGAAAAATATCTGATCGTAAAATCTCTCCGTTAAACAATGGCGGCCATTGAAAGCTTTTAACCTTAAATATAAAAAATACCCCCGAGCAGCATACCTACATACTCAGCGAATTTACAATGCATATTAATTTGTCTTAATACACCATAAAGCAACATACAAAGTTTCATCAATATAAATTCATAAATAAACGATTTATGACATTTTAATTATTCTCCATAAGAATAACATGGCGGATGAGTATGCAGGTTTGCTGAAATAAGGAACACTAAAAATGGGCTTTTATACAAATATCAATATAACTCAACTAGGTAAAGCCACATACCAAGTTCTATTAAATTATGTTCATAATTAAAGGAGATAACACCTTAATTATTCTCCATAAGAATAACATGGGGCTGAGTATGCAGGTTTGCTGCTACGGGCACTATCGGCCAAAAAATGGGTTTTTGTGCAAATATCAATATTCCACAATGAAATGAAGCAATATACCAAGTTTCGTCAGGATAAGTTTATAAATAAGCGAGATATACAATTTTTCTTATCCTCCATAAGAATAACATTGGACAACGTACTGTGTTTAGCACTTTCAATATCTCAGGAACCAATTGACGTAGAGCAATGATTAAAGCATCAAATTGTGCGTCTTTTTAAGCTGATTCCAATGGGGAAAAATAAAATTTTACTTTTTCAAAAATTGTATGTAAAAAACCCAAAAAAAAACATTTTTGGGGTACAAAACCCCCCCAAAATACCCCTTCGGATAGGTCGATCTGTCTGGTTTTCGGACTAAAAGTCATAAATGCTTTTTTACACGTTTGTACCAAATTTAATTAAAATCGGACCTTTTTTACGAGAGTTATCGCACCCACGGACACATATATATATATATATATATATATATATGTGTCCGTGGGTGCGATAACTCTCGTAAAAAAGGTCCGATTTTAATTAAATTTGGTACAAACGTGTAAAAAAGCATTTATGACTTTAAGTTATTACCGTAGTTGGCATGGTAAGACCTAGGCCCGGGACCATGATAACTTTTCGTTTTGAGGTCCCCAGACCCCAAAAACACCATTCGTTCGAAACTGTATATATATATATATATACAAAACGAAAAGTTATCATGGTCCCGGGCCTAGGTCTTACCATGCCAACTACGGTAATAGCTTCTTCCCTATAGGGGAAATTCGCTAAAAAACTAGAAATTTTACAAAACTCCTTCAAGAATATAAAAAGTTATAAATTGTAATTACAAATCCATATCCGCCTCAACATTTAAAATCTGGTTAAAATTAACTGAGCTATGACTGAAAAACGAAACCTGTAGCTAAATTTTGCTATTATAACTAATAAACATGATAGCAAAGTTTATCCAAGTGTTTCGTTTTTCAGACACAGTTCAGTTAATTTTAACCCGATTTTAAACGTTAAAGCAGATATGGATTTGTAATTACATTTCCTAACATTTTATATTATTGAAAGTTTTTTGTAAAATTTCTAGTCTTTTGGATATTTAAGGTTAACAAATTCCAATGGCCGCTATTTTTTAACGGAAATATTATATGAAAAGGTATTTTTTCCTAAAAAAAGAAAATACCAAGAAGAGTATTTAACCAAACTTTTTTTGAATTTGGTCAAACCGATTTTAAAATATCAATTGTTTGGTAAAAATCACATACTGACAGGCAGGCAGACAGTAAACAAAAATAAATAGACCCCAAGTTATATGGGTTTACTACTTTCCTTTTCATATAAGGAATAATATCCCAAAGTTAGCAACATTAATTTGCAAACATTCTGTATAACTATATTTATTATGAGGATTTATTATTATTATAAACTTTAATAAACTAGATTTTCCTATGTGCAGCTTGCACTTTGAAACAACTGTTGTATGGTATTTTAACTTGTCTCTGTACGTTTGATAGTACCATGAGCACGTTGAAAAATAAATAAATGACAGTTGCCTATGTAATTATAATTGTTATGGTTTTAATTTGTTTTTTATACGTCGTTACTAACGGTGAAGGTAATCTTCGAAATGATGGTTAAAATACTTGTTTTAATGAAGTAAAAGAGATAAATAGCTTATCGACAACAACCTTGAGGAATAATATATGAAGTTTGTCAAGTTACTGAACTGCAAAAGGATTTATTATTAGTTCATCGTATATCAAGTTTGAGATAAATGTTATTTGTTTTTTAGTACAATAACATTTTGTCGGTCTAATAACACGCACAAATAGAGAGACGTTAAACGGAGTGGAACTGAAAAAATATTTAATGTGCTATCTTAGGCGTAGCATCAATACTGTTTAGCCACTTTATCTGCTTACTTGCATAAATTATGACTTTATTAAACGAGGGAAAAGTTAAAATTTGCATAATATTATGCTACGACTGGATTATCATGGTCTTAGTAAAGAGATCCACTCTTACTGAGAAACCAAAAATAAATTTTGCATTTGGATTATACAGATTAAACCAAAAATATTTCGTACCTAAAATTTAACTTCCTTGTGTATGTGTGGGTATCTCCTGTGTATGTTCTGTGTGTGTGGGTAGCTCCTGTGTGTGTTCTGTGTGTGTGCTGTGTGTGTGGAGAGCTCCTGTGTGTGTAAAGAGCTCATGTGTGTGTGGAGAGCTCCTGTGTATGTGGAGAGTTCCTGTGTGTGTGGAGAGCTCCTGTGTGTGTGGAGAGCTCCTGTGTATGTGGAGAGCTCCTGCGTGTGTGGAGAGCTCCTGTGTGTGTGGAGAGCTCCTGTGTGCATGTGTTGTGTGTGTGGAGAGCTCCTGTGTGTGTGGAGAGCTCCTGTGTATGTGGAGAGCTCCTGTGTGTGTGGAGAGCTCCTGTGTGTGTGGAGAGCTCCTGTGTGCGTGGAGAGCACCTGTGTGTGTGGATAGCTCCTGTGTGTGTGGAGAGCTCCTGTGTGCGTTTGTTGTGTGTGTGGAGAGCTCATGTGTGTGTGGAGAGCTCCTGTGTGTGTGTGTGGTGTGAGTGGAGAGCTCCTGTTTGTGTGGAGAGCTCCTGTGTGCGTGGAGAGCTCCTGTATGTGTGGAGAGCTCCTGTGTGTGTGGAGAGCTCCTGTGTGTGTGGAGAGCTCCTGTGTGTGTGGAGAGCTCCTGTGTGTGTGGAGAGCTCCTGTGTGTGTGGAGAGCGCCTATGTGTGTGGAGAGCTCCTGTGTGTGTGGAGAGCTCCTGTGTGTGTGGAGAGCTCCTGTGTGTGTGGAGAGCTCCTGTGTGTGTGGAGAGCTCCTGTGTGTGTGGAGAGCTCCTGTGTGTGTGGAGAGCTCCTGTGTGTGTGGAGAGCTCCTGTGTGTGTGGAGAGCTCCTGTGTGTGTGGAGAGCTCCTGTGTGTGTGGAGAGCTCCTGTGTGCGTGGAGAGCACCTGTGTGTGTGGATAGCTCCTGTGTGTGTGGAGAGCTCCTGTGTGCGTTTGTTGTGTGTGTGGAGAGCTCATGTGTGTGTGGAGAGCTCCTGTGTGTGTGTGTTGTGTGAGTGGAGAGCTCCTGTTTGTGTGGAGAGCTCCTGTGTGCGTGGAGAGCTCCTGTGTGTGTGGAGAGCTCCTGTGTGTGTGGAGAGCTCCTGTGTGTGTGGAGAGCTCCTGTGTGTGTGGAGAGCTCCTGTGTGTGTGGAGAGCTCCTGTGTGTGTGGAGAGCGCCTATGTGTGTGGAGAGCTCCTGTGTGTGTGGAGAGCTCCTGTGTGTGTGGAGAGCTCCTGTGTGTGTGGAGAGCTCCTGTGTGTGTGGAGAGCTCCTGTGTGTGTGGAGAGCTCCTGTGTGTGTGGAGAGCTCCTGTGTGTATGGAGAGCTCCTGTGTGTGTGGAGAGCTCCTGTGTGTGTGGAGAGCTCCTGTGTGTGTGGAGAGCTCCTGTGTGTGTGGAGAGCTCCTGTATGTGTGTGGATAGCTCCTGTGTGTGTGGAGAGCTCCTGTGTGTGTGGAGAGCTCCTGTGTGTGTGGGAAGCTCCTGTGTGTGTGGCGAGCTCCTGTGTGTGTGGAGAGCTCCTGTGTGTGTGGAGAGCTCCTATGTGTGTGGAGAGCTCCTGTGTGTGTGGAGAGCTCCTGTGTGCGTGGAGAGCTCCTGTGTGTGTGGAGAGCTCCTGTGTGTGTGGAGAGCTCCTGTGTGTGTGGAGAGCTCCTGTGTGTGTGGAGAGCTCCTGTGTGTGTGGAGAGCTCCTGTATGTGTGTGGATAGCTCCTGTGTGTGTGGAGAGCTCCTGTGTGTGTGGAGAGCTCCTGTGTGTGTGGGAAGCTCCTGTGTGTGTGGCGAGCTCCTGTGTGTGTGGAGAGCTCCTGTGTGTGTGGAGAGCTCCTATGTGTGTGGAGAGCTCCTGTGTGTGTGGAGAGCTCCTGTGTGTGTGGAGAGCTCCTGTGTGTGTGGAGAGCTCCTGTGTGTGTGGAGAGCACCTGTGTGTTTGGAGAGCTCCTGTGCGTGTGGAGAGCTCCTGTGTGTGTAGAGAGCTCCTGTGTATGTGCTGTGTGTGTGTGGTTAGCTCCTGTGTATGCTGTGTATGTGAAGAGCTCCTGTATGTGTGGGTAGCTCCTGTGTGTGTGGCAAGCTCCTGTGTGTGTGGATAGCTCCTGTGTGTGTGGGGAGCTCCTGTGTGTTTGGAGAAATCCTGTGTGTGTGGAGAGCTCCTGTGTGTGTGGAGAACTTCTGTGTGTGTAGAGAGTTCCTGTGTGTGTGCTGTGTGTGTGGTTAGCTCCTTTGTGTGTGCTGTGTGTGTGGAGAGCTCCTGTGTGTGTGGAGAGTTCCTGTGTGCGTGTGTTGTGTTGTGGAGAGCTTCTCTGTTTGTGGAGAGCTCCTCTGTGTGTGGAGAGCTCCTGTGCGTGTGTTGTGTGTGTGGAGAGCTCCTGTGTGTGTGGAGAGCTCCTGTGTGTGTGTGGAGAGCTCCTGTGTGTGTGGATAGCTCCTGTGTGTGGAGAGCTCCTGTGTGTGTGGAGAGCTCCTGTGTGCGTGTGTTGTGTGTGTGGAGAGCTCCTTTGTGTGTGGAGAGCTCTTGTGTATGTGGAGAGCTCCTGTGTGCGTGTGTTGTGTGTGTGGAGAGCTCCTGTGTGCGTGGAGAGCTCATGTGTGTGTGGATAGCTCCTGTGTGTGGAGAGCTCCTGTGTGTGTTGAGAGCTTCTGTGTGTGGAGAGCTCCTGTGTGTGTGGAGAGCTCATGTGTGCGTGGAGAGCTCCTGTGTGTGGAGAGAGCTCCTGTGTGTGTGCTTTGTGTGTGGGTAGCTACTGTGTGTGTGGAGAGCTCCTGTGCGTGTGCAATGTGTGTGGGTAGTTCCGTTGTGTGTGGAAAGCTCCTGTGTGTGTGGAGAGCTCCTGTGTGAGTGGAGATCTCATGTGTGTGTGGAGATTTCCTGTGTGTTTGGAGAGCTCCTGTATGTGTGGAGAGCTCCTGTGTGTGGAGAGCTCCTGTGTGTGTGGAGAGCTCCTGTGTGCGTGGAGAGCACCTGTGTGTGTGTGGATAGCTCCTGTGTGTGTGGAGAGCTCCTGTGTGCGTGTTTTGTGTGTGTGGAGAGCTCCTGTGTGTGTGGAGAGCTCCTGTATGTGTGTGTTGTGTGTGTGGAGAGCTCATGTGTGGGTGGAGAGCTCCTGTGTGTGTGGAGAGCTCCTGTGTGTGTGGAGAGCTCCTGTGTGTGTGGAGAGCTCCTGTATGTGTGTGGATAGCTCCTGTGTGTGTGGAGAGCTCCTGTGTGTGTGGGTAGCTCCTGTGTGTGTGGCGAGCTCCTGTGTGTGTGGAGAGCTCCTGTGTGTGTGGAGAGCTCCTATGTGTGTGGAGAGCTCCTGTGTGTGTGGAGAGCACCTGTGTGTTTAAAGAGCTCCTGTGTGTGTGGAGAGCTCCTGTGTGTGTAGAGAGATCCTGTGTATGTGCTGTGTGTGTGGTTAGCTCCTGTGTATGTGCTGTGTGTGTGGAGAGCTCCTGTGTGTGTGGGTAGCTCCTGTGTGTGTGGCAAGCTCCTGTGTGTGTGGATAGCTCCTGTGTGTGTGGAGAGCTCCTGCGTGTTTGGAGAGCTCCTGTGTGTGTGGAGAGCTCCTGTGTGTGTGGAGAACTTCTGTGTGTGTAGAGAGCTCCTGTGTGTGTGATGTGTGTGTGGTTAGCTCCTGTGCGTATGCTGTGTGTGTGGAGAGCTCCTGTGTGTGGAGAACTCCTGTGTGTGTGGATAGCTCCTGTGTGTGTGGAAAGCTCCTGTGTGTGTGGAGAGCTTCTGTGTGTGTGTGGAGAGCTCCTGTGTGTGTGGAGAGGTCCTGTGTGTGTGGAGAGTTCCTGTGTGCGTGTGTTGTGTGTGTGGAGAGCTCCTCTGTTTGTGGAGAGCTCCTCTGTTTGTGGAGAGCTCCTCTGTGTGTGGAGAGCTCCTGTGTGTGTGTTGTGTGTGTGGAGAGCTCCTGTGTGCGTGTGTTGTGTGTGTGGAGAGCTCCTGTGTGTGTGGAGAGCTCCTGTGTGTGTGTGGAGAGCTCCTGTGTGTGTGGATAGCTCCTGTGTGTGGAGAGCTCCTGTGTGTGTGGAGAGCTCCTGTGTGTGTGGAGAGCTCCTGTGTGTGTGGAGAGCTCCTGTGTATGTGGAGAGCTCCTGTGTGCGTGTGTTGTGTGTGTGGAGAGCTCCTGTGTGTGTGGAGAGCTCCTGTGTGCGTGGAGAGCTCATGTGTGTGTGGATAGCTCCTGTGTGTGGAGAGCTCCTGTGTGTGTTGAGAGCTCCTGTGTGTGTAGAGCTCCTGTGTGTGTGGAGAGCTCCTGTGTGCGTGGAGAGCTCCTGTGTGTGGAGAGAGCTCCTGTGTGTGTGCGTGGAGAGCTCCTGTGTGTGGGTAGCTCCTGTGTGTGGAGCGAACTCCTGTATGTGTGCTGTGTGTGTGGGTAGCTCCTGTGTGTGTGGAGAGCTCCTGTGTATGTGGAGAGCTCCTGTGTCTGTGTGTTGTGTGTGTGGAGAGCTCCTGTGTTTGTGGCGAGCTCCTGTGTGCGTGGAGAGCTCATGTGTGTGTGGATAGCTCCTGTGTGTGGAGAGCTCCTGTGTGTGTTGAGAGCTCCTGTGTGTGGAGAGCTCCTGTGTGTGGAGAGCTCCTGTGTGTGTTGAGAGCTCCTGTGTGTGGAGAGCTCCTGTGTGTTTGGAGAGCTCCTGTGTGCGTGGAGAGCTCCTGTGTGTGGAGAGAGCTCCTGTGTGTGTGCGTGGAGAGCTCCTGTGTGTGTGGGTAGCTCCTGTGTGTGGAGCGAGCTCCTGTGTGTGTGCTTTGTGTGTGGGTAGCTACTGTGTGTGTGGAGAGTTCCTGTGTGTGTGGAGATCTCATGTGTGTGTGGAGATTTACTTTGTGTTTGGAGAGCTCCTGTGTGTGTGGAGAGCTCCTGTGTGTGGAGAGCTCCTGTGTGTGTGGAGAGCTCCTGTGTGCGTGGAGAGCACCTGTGTGTGTGGATAGCTCCTGTGTGTGTGGAGAGCTCCTGTGTGCGTGTGTTGTGTGTGTGGAGAGCTCGTGTGTGTGTGGAGAGCTCCTGTATGTGTGTGGATAGCTCCTGTGTGTGTGGAGAGGTCCTGTGTGTGTGGAGAGCTCCTGTGTGTGTGGGTAGCTCCTGTGTGTGTGGCGAGCTCCTGTGTGTGTGGAGAGCTCCTGTGTTTGTGGAGAGCTCCTATGTGTGTGGAAAGCTCCTGTGTGTGTGGAGAGCACTTGTGTGTTTGGAGAGCTCCTGTGTGTGTGGAGAGCTCCTGTGTGTGTAGAGAGTTCCTGTGTATGTGCTGTGTGTGTGGTTAGCTCCTGTGTATGTGCTGTGTGTGTGGAGAGCTCCTGTGTGTGTGGCAAGCTCCTGTGTGTGTGGAGACCTCCTGTGTGTGTGGAGAGCTCCTGTGTGTGTATGGGTAGCTCCTGTGTGTGTGGAGAGCTCCTGTGTGTGTGGAGAGCTCCTGTTTGTGTGGAGAGCTCCTGTGTGCGTGGAGAGCTCATGTAAGTGTGGATAGCTCCTGTGTGTTGAGAGCTCCTGTGTGTGTTGAGAGCTCCTGTGTGTGGAGAGCTCCTGTTTGTGTGGAGAGCTCCTATGTGCGTGGAGAGCTCCTGTGTGTGGAGAGAGCTCCTGTTTGTGTGCGTGGAGAGCTCCTGTGTGTGTGGGTAGCTCCTGTGTGTGGAGTGAGCTCCTGTATGTGTGCTGTGTGTGTGGGTAGCTACTGTGTGTGTGGAGAGCTCCTGTGCGTGTGCTACGTGTGTGGGTAGTTCCGTTGTGTGTGGAAAGCTCCTGTGTGTGTGGAGAGCTCCTGTGTGTGGAGAACTCCTGAGTGTGTGGGTAGCTTCTGTGTGTGTGGAGAGCTCCTGTGTGTGGAGAAAGCTCCTGTGTGTGTGGAGATCTCCTGTATGTGTGGAGAGCTCCCGTGTGTGTGGAGAGCTCCTGTGTGTGTGGAGAGCTCCTGTGTGAGTGGGTAGCTCCTGTGTGTGGAGAACTCCTGAGTGTGTGGGTAGCTTCTGTGTGTGTGGAGAGCTCCTGTGTGTGGAGAAAGCTCCTGTGTGTGTGGAGATCTCCTGTATGTGTGGAGAGCTCCCGTGTGTGTGGAGAGCTCCTGTGTGTGTGGAGAGCTCCTGTGTGAGTGGGTAGCTCCTGTATGTGTGGGTAGCTCCTGTGTGTGTGGAGAGCTCCTGTGTGTTTGGAGATCTCCTGTGTTTGTGGGTAGCTCCTGTGTGTGTGGAGAGCTCCTGTGTGTGTAGAGAGCTCCTGTGTGTGTGGAGAGCTCCTGTGTGTGTGGAGTGCTCCTGTGTGTGTGGAGAAATCCTGTGTGCGTGGAGAGTTCCTGTGTGTGTGGAGAGCTCCTGTGTGTGTAGAGAGCTCCTGTGTGCGTGTGTTGTGTGTGTGGAGAGCTCCTGTGTGTGTGGAGACCTCCTGTGTGTGTGTAGAGCTCCTGTGTGTGTATGGGTAGCTCCTGTGTGTGTGGAGAGCTCCTGTGTTTCGAGAACGCCTGTGTGTGTGGGTAGCTCCTGTGTGTGTGGTGAGCTCCTGTGTGTGTGGAGAGCTTCTGTCTGTTTGGAGAGCTCCTGTGTGTGTGGAGAGCTCCTGTGTGTGTGGAGAGCTCCTGTGTGTGTGGAGAGCTCCTGTGTGTGTGGAGAGCTCCTGTGTGTGTCGAGATCACCTGTGTGTTTGGAGAGCCCCTTGTGTGTGTGGAGAGCTCCTGTGTGTGTAGAGAGCTCCTGTGTGTGTGCTGTGTGTTGGAGAGCTCCTGTTTGTGTGGGTAGCTCCTGTGTGTGTGGCGAGCTCCTGAGTGTGTGGATAGCTCCTGTGTGTGTGAAGAGCTCCTGTGTGTGTGGAGAGCTTCTGTGTGTGTGGAGACCTCCTGTGTGTGTGGAGAGCTCGTGTGTGTGTGGAGAGCTCCTGTGAGTTTGGAGAACTCCTGTGTGTGTGTAGAGCTCCTGTGTGTGTGGAGAGCTTCTGTGTGTGTAGAGAGCTCCTGTGTGTGTGCTATGTGTGTGGTTAGCTCCTGTGTGTGTGGAGAGCTCCTGTGTGTGTGGAGAGCTCCTGTGTGTGTTTGTGTTGTGTGTGTGGAGAGCTCCTGTGTGTGTGGAGATCTCCTGTATGTGTTGAGAGCTCCCGTTTGTGTGGAGAGCTCCTGTGTGTGTGGAGAGCTCCTGTGTGAGTGGGTAGCTCCTTGTGTGTGCTGTGTGTGTGGAGAGCTCCTGTGTGTGGAGAACTCCTGTGTGTTGTTAGCTCCCTTGTGTGTGGAGAGCTCCTGTGTGTGTGGAGAGCTTCTGTGTGTGGAGAGCTCCTGTGTGTGTGGAGAGCTCTTGTGTGTGTGGAGAGCTCCTGTGTGCGTGTGTTGTGTGTGTGCAGAGCTCCTGTGTGTGTGGAGAGCTCCTGTGTGTGTGGAGATCTCATGTGTGTGTGGAGATTTCCTGTGTGTTTGGAGAGCTCCTGTATGTGTGGAGAGTTCCTGTGTGTGGAGAGCTCCTGTGTGTGTGGAGAGCTCCTGTGTGCGTGGAGATTACCTGTGTGTGTGCGGAGAGCTCTTGTGTGCGTGTTTTGTGTGTGTGGAGAGCTCCTGTGTGTGTGGAGAGCTCCTGTATGTGTGTGTGTTGTGTGTGTGGAGAGCTCATGTGTGGGTGGAGAGCTCCTGTGTGTGTGGAGAGCTCCTGTGTGTGTGGAGAGCTCCTGTGTGTGTGGAGAGCTCCTGTATGTGTGTGGATAGCTCATGTGTGTGTGGAGAGCTCCTGTGTGTGTGGAGAGCTCCTGTGTGTCTGGGTAGCTCCTGTGTGTGTGGCGAGCTCCTGTGTGTGTGGAGAGCTCCTGTGTGTGTGGAGAGCTCCTATGTGTGTGGAGAGCTCCTGTGTGTGTGGAGAGCACCTGTGTGTTTGGAGAGCTCCTGTGTGTGTGGAGAGCTCCTGTGTGTGTAGAGAGATCCTGTGTATGTGCTGTGTGTGTGGTTAGCTCCTGTGTATGTGCTGTGTGTGTGGAGAGCTCCTGTGTGTGTGGGTAGCTCCTGTGTGTGTGGCAAGCTCCTGTGTGTGTGGATAGCTCCTGTGTGTGTGGAGAGCTCCTGTGTGTTTGGAGAGCTCCTGTGTGTGTGGAGAGCTCCTGTGTGTGTGGAGACCTTCTGTGTGTGTAGAGAGCTCCTGTGTGTGTGCTGTGTGTGTGGTTAGCTCCTGTGCGTGTGCTGTGTGTGTGGAGAGCTCCTGTGTGTGGAGAACTCCTGTGTGTGTGGATAGCTCCTTTGTGTGTGAATAGCTCATTTGTGTGTGGAGAGCTCCTGTGTGCGTGGAGAGCTCCTGTGTGTGTGGAGAGCTCCTGTGTGCGTGTGTTGTGTGTGTGGAGAGCTCCTGTGTGCGTGTGTTGTGTGAGTGGAGAGCTCCTATGTGTGTGGAGAGCTCCTGTTTGTGTGTGGAGAGCTCCTGTGTGTGTGGATAGCTCCTGTGTGTGGAGAGCTCCTGTGTGTGTGGAGAGCTCCTGTGTGTGTGGAGAGCTCCTGTGTGTGTGGAGAGCTCCTGTGTATGTGGAGAGCTCCTGTGTGCGTGTGTTGTGTGTGTGGAGAGCTCCTGTGTGTGTGGAGAGCTCCTGTGTGCGTGGAGAGCTCATGTGTGTGTGGATAGCTCCTGTGTGTGTGGAGAGCTCCTGTGTGCGTGGAGAGCTCCTGTCTGTGGAGAGAGCTCCTGTGTGTGTGCGTGGAGAGCTCCTGTGTGTGTGCGTGGAGAGCTCCTGTGTGTGTGGGTAGCTCCTGTGTGTGGAGCGAGCTCCTGTATGTGTGCTGTGTGTGTGGGTAGCTCCTGTGTGTGTGGAGAGCTCCTGTGTATGTGGAGAGCTCCTGTGTGCGTGTGTTGTGTGTGTGGAGAGCTCCTGTGTTTGTGGCGAGCTCCTGTGTGCGTGGAGAGCTCATGTGTGTGTGGATAGCTCCTGTGTGTGGAGAGCTCCTGTGTGTGTTGAGAGCTCCTGTGAGTGGAGAGCTCCTGTGTGTGGAGAGCTCCTGTGTGTGTTGAGAGCTCCTGTGTGTGGAGAGCTCCTGTGTGTTTGGAGAGCTCCTGTGTGCGTGGAGAGCTCCTGTGTGTGGAGAGAGCTCCTGTGTGTGTGCGTGGAGAGCTCCTGTGTGTGTGGGTAGCTCCTGTGTGTGGAGCGAGCTCCTGTGTGTGTGCTTTGTGTGTGGGTAGCTACTGTGTGTGTGGAGAGCTCCTGTGCGTGTGCAATGTGTGTGGGTAGTTCCGTTGAGTGTGGAAAGCTCCTGTGTGTGTGGAGAACTCCTGTGTGTGTGGAAATCTCATGTGTGTGTGGAGATTTCCTGTGTGTTTGGAGAGCTCCTGTTTGTGTGGAGAGCTCCTGTGTGTGGAGAGCTCCTGTGTGTGTGGAGAGCTCCTGTGTGCGTGGAGAGCACCTGTGTGTGTGGATAGCTCCTGTGTGTGTGGAGAGCTCCTGTGTGCGTGTGTTGTGTGTGTGGAGAGCTCCTGTGTGTGTGGAGAGCTCCTGTGTGTGTGGAGAGCTCCTGTATGTGTGTGGATAGCTCCTGTGTGTGTGGAGAGCTCCTGTGTGTGTGGAGAGCTCCTGTGTGTGTGGGTAGCTCCTGTGTGTGTGGCGAGCTCCTGTGTGTGTGGAGAGCTCCTGTGTTTGTGAAGAGCTCCTATGTGTGTGGAGAGCTCCTTTGTGTGTGGAGAGCACCTGTGTGTTTGGAGAGCTCCTGTGTGTGTGGAGAGCTCCTGTGTGTGTAGAGAGTTCCTGTGTATGTGCTGTGTGTGTGGTTAGCTCCTGTGTATTTGCTGTGTGTGTGGAGAGCTCCTGTGTGTGTGGGTAGCTCCTGTGTGTGTGGCAAGCTCCTGTGTGTGTGGATAGCTCCTGTGTGTGTGGAGAGCTCCTGTGTGTTTAGAGACCTCCTGTGTGTTTGGAGAGCTCCTGTGTGAGTGTGTTGTGTGTGTGGAGAGCTCCTGTGTGTGTGGAGACCTCCTGTGTGTGTGGAGAGCTCCTGTAGGTGTATGGGTAGCTCCTGTGTTTGTGGAGAGCTCCTGTGTGTGTGGAGAGCTCCTGTGTGTGTGGAGAGCTCCTGTGTGCGTGGAGAGCTCCTGTGTGTGGAGAGAGCTCCTGTGTGTGTGCGTGGAGAGCTCCTGTGTGTGTGGGTAGCTCCTGTGTGTGGAGTGAGCTCCTGTATGTGTGCTGTGTGTGTGGGTAGCTACTGTGTGTGTGGAGAGCTCCTGTGCGTGTGCTCAAGTGTGGGTAGTTCCGTTGTGTGTGGAAAGCTCCTGTGTGTGTGGAGAGCTCCTGTGTGTGTGGAGAGCTCCTGTGTGTGGAGAACTCCTGAGTGTGTGGGTAGCTTCTGTGTGTGTGGAAAGCTCCTGTGTGTGGAGAAAGCTCCTGTGTGTGTGGAGATCTCCTGTTTGTGTGGAGAGCTCCCGTGTGTGTGGAGAGCTCCTGTGTGTGTGGAGAGCTCCTGTGTGAGTGGGTATCTCCTGTATGTGTGGGTAGCTCCTGTGTGTGTGGAGAGCTCCTGTGTGCGTGTGTTGTGTGTGTGGAGAGCTCCTGTGTGTGTGGAGAGCTCCTGTGTGTTTAGAGACCTCCTGTGTGTTTGGAGATCTCCTGTGTGAGTGTGTTGTGTGTGTGGAGAGCTCCTGTGTGTGTGGAGACCTCCTGTGTGTGTGGAGAGCTCCTGTAGGTGTATGGGTAGCTCCTGTGTGTGTGGAGAGCTCCTGTGTGTGTGGAGAGCTCCTGTGTGTGTGGAGAGCTCCTGTGTGCGTGGAGAGCTCATGTGTGTGTGGATAGCTCCTGTGTGTGGAGAGCTCCTGTGTGTGTTGAGAGCTCTTGTGTGTGGAGAGCTCCTGTGTGTGTGGAGAGCTCCTGTGTGCGTGGAGAGCTCCTGTGTGTGGAGAGAGCTCCTGTGTGTGGAGAGAGCTCCTGTGTGTGTGCGTGGAGAGCTCCTGTGTGTGTGGGTAGCTCCTGTGTGTGGAGTGAGCTCCTGTATGTGTGCTGTGTGTGTGGGTAGCTACTGTGTGTGTGGAGAGCTCCTGTGCGTGAGCTCAAGTGTGGGTAGTTCCGTTGTGTGTGGAAAGCTCCTGTGTGTGTGAAAAGCTCCTGTGTGTGTGGAGATCTCATGTGTGTGTGGAGATTTCCTGTGTGTTTGGAGAGCTCCTGTGTGTGTGGAGAGCTCCTGTGTGTGGAGAACTCCTGAGTGTGTGGGTAGCTTCTGTGTGTGTGGGGAGCTCCTGTGTGTGGAGAAAGCTCCTGTGTGTGTGGAGATATCCTGTTTGTGTGGAGAGCTCCCGTGTGTGTGGAGAGCTCCTGTGTGTGTGGAGAGTTCCTGTGTGAGTGGGTAGCTCCTGTATGTGTGGGTAGCTCCTGTGTGTGTGGAGAGCTCCTGTGTGTTTGGAGATCTCCTGTGTGTGTGGGTAGCTCCTGTGTGTGTTGAGAGCTCCTGTGTGTGTGGAGAGCTCCTGTGTGTGTAGAGAGTCCCTGTGTGTGTGGAGAGCTCCTGTGTGTGTGGAGTGCTCCTGTGTGTGTGGAGAAATCCTGTGTGCGTGGAGAGTTCCTGTGTGTGTGGAGAGCTCCTGTGTGTGTGGAGAGCTTCAGTGTGTGTGGAGAGCTCCTGTGTGTGTGGAGAGCTCCTGTGTAAGTGTGTTGTGTGTGTGGAGAGCTCCTGTGTGTGTGGAGACCTCCTGTGTGTGTGTAGAGCTCCTGTGTGTGTATGGGTAGCTCCAGTGTGTGTGGAGAGCTTCTGTGTTTGGAGAACTCCTGTGTGTGTGGGTAGCTCCTGTGTGTGTGGTGAGCTCCTGTGTGTGTGGAGATCTCCTGTCTGTGTGGAGAGCTCCTGTGTGTTTGGAGAGCTCCTGTGTGTGTGGAGAGCTCCTGTGTTTGTGGAGAGCTCCTGTGTGTGTCGAGATCACCTGTGTGTTTGGAGAGCCCCTTGTGTGTGTGGAGAGCTCCTGTGTGTGTAGAGAGCTCCTGTGTGTGTGCTGTGTGTGTTGTTAGCTCCTGTGTGTGTGCTGTGTGTTGGAGAGCTCCTGTGTTTGTGGGTAGCTCCTGTGTGTGTGGCGAGCTCCTGAGTGTGTGGATAGCTCCTGTGTGTGTGGAGAGCTCCTGTGTGTGTGGAGAGCTTCTGTCTGTGTGGAGACCTCCTGTGTGTGTGTAGAGCTCGTGTGTGTGTGGAGAGCTCCTGTGTGTTTGAGAACTCCTGTGTGTGTGTAGAGCTCCTGTGTGTGTGGAGAGCTTCTGTGTGTGTAGAGAGCTCCTGTGTGTGTGCTATGTGTGTGGTTAGCTCCTGCGTGTGTGCTGTGTGTGTGGAGAGCTCCTGTGTGTGTGGAGAGCTCCTGTGTGTGTGGAGAGCTCCTGTGTGTGTTTGTTGTGTGTGTGGAGAGCTCCTGTGTGTGTGGAGATCTCCTGTATGTGTTGAGAGCTCCCGTTTGTGTGGAGAGCTCCTGTGTGTGTGGAGAGCTCCTGTGTGAGTGGGTAGCTCCTTGTGTGTGCTGTGTGTGTGGAGAGCTCCTGTGTGTGGAGAACTCCTTTGTGTGTGTGGATAGCTCTTGTGTGTGTGGAGAGCTCCTGTGTGTGTGGAGAGCTTCTGTGTGTGTGGAGAGCTCCTGTGTGTGTAGACAGCTCTTGTGTGTGTGGAGAGCTCCTGTGTGCGTGTGTTGTGTGTGTGCAGAGCTCCTGTGTGTGTGGAGAGCTCCTGTTTGCGTGAGTTGTGTGTGTGGAGAGCTCCTGTGTGTGTGCGTGGAGAGCTCCTGTGTGCGTGTGTTGTGTGTGTAACACCACCCACAAAGTACTTCTCAGAAAATCAATACTAACACTTTTTCTGTAAATTTACTTTATTCAACACACATGATTTGGATTTACAATAACGCAGTTTGAAATTTAAGTTAAATTACTAAAGTTTAACAGTTAAAATTTAGAAAACGCCAATTAGTAAAATGAAACAGGGAGAGACAGACACGACGCGTCTTAATTAATCATCAACAACTCAGCGACTGGGGTGAGGCCCCGGCTTTGTCCTTCGATGATGGAGACCCCTCGACCAATCATAGCCGTTCTCAACGCGTGACGTCACGGGGCTCACAATGCAGCGCACTTGTCTAGTGCTGCGGCCAAACGATTCATGTTGTCATTACCCAAACTAAGTGGCTTTAGAGGCGAGTCAGAGGCGGCCGTGGAGACATGACAAATGCTGACGTTATCACATTCCATGCCTCGACGGCTCTGCTCCGAGACGTGGTCGGATTGAAGTTAGCTCGAGACAAAATATTCTGTCTTCTAAAAGTTGATCTTATATACTTCTTTTGTACCAGCCAACTCTTCAAAATGAAATAATAAATGAAATAATGAAATTAATGTTAAGAGCACCGTTCCTCCTTTCAATTATAGATTTTAGTGACGGTAGAAATTTATTTATTAGGAACGGTTAATTGTATTATTCAATTACAGTGTCGTATTAATGGCTTTTAACAGTCTAGGGATTTTGGGCCGTCACATGTGTGTGGAGAGCTCCTGTGTGTGTGGAGAGCTCCTGTGTGTGTGGATAGCTCCTATGTGTGGAGAGCTCCTGTGTGTGTGGAGAGCTCCTGTGTGCGTGTGTTGTGTGTGTGGAGAGCTCCTGTGTGCGTGTGTTGTGTGTGTGGAGAGCTCCTGTGTGTGTGGAGAGCTCCTGTGTATGTGGAGAGCTCCTGTGTGCGTGTGTTGTGTGTGTGGAGAGCTCCTGTGTGTGTGAAGAGCTCCTGTGTGCGTGGAGAGCTCATGCGTGTGGATAGCTCCTGTGTGTGGAGAGCTCCTGTGTGTGTGGAGAGCTCCTGTGTGTGGAGAGCTCCTGTGTGTGAGGAGAGCTCCTGTGTGCGTGGTGAGCTCCTGTGTGTGTGGGTAGCTCCTGTGTGTGTGGCGAGCTCCTGTGTGTGTGGAGAGCTCCTGTCTGTGTGGAGAGCTCCAGTGTGTGTGGAGAGCTCCTGTGTGTGTGGAGAGCTCCTGTATGTGTGGGTAGCTCCTGTGTGTGTGGAGAGCTCATGTGTGTGTGGAGATTTCCTGTGTGTTTGGAGAGCTCCTGTGTGTGTGGAGAGCTCCTGTGTGTGGAGAGAGCTCCTGTGTGTGTGGAGATCTCCTGTATGTGTGGAGAGCTCCCGGTTGTGTGGAGAGCTCCTGTGTGTGTGGAGAGCTCCTGTGTGAGTGGGTAGCTCCTGTATGTGTGGGTAGCTCCTGTGTGTGTGGAGAGCTCCTGTGTGTGTGGAGATCTCCTGTGTGTGTGGGTAGCTCCTGTGTGTGTGGAGAGCTCTTTTGTGTGTGGAGAGCTCCTGTGTGTGTAGAGAGCTCCTGGGTGTGTGGAGAGCTCCTGCGTGTGTGCAGAGCTCCTGTGTGTGTGGAGAGCTCCTGTGTGCGTGGAGAGCTCCAGTGTGTGTGGAGAGCTCCTTTGTGTGTGGAGAGCTTCTGTGTGTGTGGAGAGCTCCTGTGTGTGTGGAGAGCTACTGTGTGTGTGTGGGTAGCTCCTGTATGTGTGGAGAGCTCCTGTGTGTGTGGGTAGCTCCTGTGTGTGTGGAGAGCTCCTGTGTGCGTGTGTTGTGTGTGTGGAGAGCTCCTGTGTGTGTGGGTAGCTCCTGTGTGTGTGGCGAGCTCCTGTGTGTGTGGCGAGCTTCTGTATGTGTGGAGAGCTCCTGTGTGTGTGGAAAGCTGCTGTGTGTGTTGAGAGCACCTGTGTGTTTGGAGAGCCCCTTGTGTGTGTGGAGAGCTCCTGTGTGTGTAGAGAGCTCCTGTGTGTGTGCTGTGTGTTGGAGAGCTCCTGTGTGTGTGGGTAGCTCCTGTGTGTGTGGCGAGCTCCTGTGTGTGTGGATAGCTCCAGTGTGTGTGTGTGTGGAGAGCTCCTGTGTGTGTGGAGAGCTTCTGTGTGTGTGGAGAGCTCCTGTGTGTGTGGAGAGCTCGTGTGTGTGTGGAGAGCTCCTGTGTGTTTGGAGAGCTTCTGTGTGTGTAGAGAGCTCCTGTGTGTGTGCTGTGTGTGGTTAGCTCCTGTGTGTGTGCTGTGTGTGTGGAGAGCTCCTGTGTGTGTGGAGAGCTCCTGTGTGTGTGTGTTGTGTGCGTGGAGAGCTCCTGTGTGTGTGGAGAGCTTCTGTGTGTGTGGCGAGCTCCTGTGTGTGTGGAGAGATCCTGTGTGCGTGAAGAGCTCCTGTGTGTGTAGAGAGCTCCTGTGTGCGTGGAGAGCTCCTGTGTGTGTGGAGACCCCCTGTGTGTGGAGAGCTCCTGTGTGTGTGGAGAGCTCCTGTGTGCGTGTGTTGTGTGTGTGGAGAGCTCCTCTGTGTGTGGAGAGAGCTCCTGTGTGTGTGCGTCGAGAGCTCCTGTGTGTGTGGGTAGCTCCTGTGTGTGGAGCGAGCTCCTGTGTGTGTGCTGTGTGTGTGGGTAGCTACTGTGTGTGTGGAGAGCTCCTGTGCGTGTGCAATGTGTGTGGGTAGTTCCGTTGTGTGTGGAAAGCTCCTGTGTGTGTGGAGAGCTCCTGTGTGTGTGGAGAGCTCATGTGTGTGTGGAGATTTCCTGTGTGTTTGGAGAGCTCCTGTGTGTGTGGAGAGCTCCTGTGTGTGGAGAAATCCTGTGTGTGTGGGTAGCTCCTGTGCGTGTGGAGTGCTCTTGTGTGTGGAGAGAACTCCTGTGTGTGTGAAGATCTCCTGTATGTGTGGAGAGCTCCTGTGTGTGTGGAGAGCTCCTGTGTGTTTGGAGAGCTCCTGTGTGAGTGGGTAGCTCCAGTTTGTGTGGGTAGCTCCTGTGTGTGTGGAGATTTCCTGTGTGTTTGGAGAGCTCCTGTGTGTGTGGAGAGCTCCTGTGTGTGGTGAACTCCTGTGTGTGTGGGTAGCTCCTGTCTGTGTGGTTAGCTCCTGTGTGTGGAGAGAGCTCCTGTGTGTGTGGAGAGCTCCTGTGTGAGTGGGTAGCTCCTGTATGTGTGGGTAGCTCCTGTGTGTGTGGAGAGCTCCTGTGTGTGTAGAGAGCTCCTGTATGTGTGGGTAGCTCCTGTGTGTGTGGAGAGCTCCTGTGTGTGTGGAGAGCTTCGTGTGCGTGGAGAGCTCCTGTGTGTGTGGAGAGCTTCTGTGTGTGTGGAGAGCTCCCGTGTGTGTGGAGAGCTCCTGTGTGTGTGGAGAGCTCCTGTGTGAGTGGGTAGCTCCTGTATGTGTGGGTAGCTCCTGTGTGTGTGGAGAGCTCCTGTGTGTGTAGAGAGCTCCTGTATGTGTGGGTAGCTCCTGTGTGTGTGGAGAGCTCCTGTGTGTGTGGAGATCTCCTGTGTGTATGGAGAGCTCCTGTGTGTGTGGAGAGCTCCTTTGTGTGTGCTGTGTGTTTGGGAAGCTCCTTTTTGGTTAAAGAAGAGTTCTGACTTTACAAAATTACGTTTAGTTAGTTTAATAATAGACGTAACTATTGAATTAACATTGAATTCACGTTACACTAAAATGGCGTACTAGTTTGCATATATACTACGACTAATTGTATCAGAAAGATGTACTAAGTCGATTGAATGTAATCAGATCTGATGTATAAAAATGCACAAATTACTCGACAGGTATGATTTAATTGATTCAGGTATATTTTTTTCGTGATGGTATTCACATTATCATAACTTATTTCGTTACTCATCAGCACTAGTGTAAATAAAATACCAATTATATTCCAAAAGGAATATTTAAAGTTCAAATTTGAACTCATCATCAGCCTAGTTCAATCGGCACAGTTTAGTGTAGGAGATTCACTTGGATAGTTGGCTT